>JAFMSR010000016.1:3939720-4626371 GCA_022818135.1 Saxidomus purpurata
ATTACAACAAAACATCTGTCAATAGGTTTAATAAAATGACTTGCCAATCAACTAAGCAAAGCTTACAGCTACAGGTAACTCCCTATACCGATTTTTTTTCTCTGCTATTCTCTACCAGAGAACAATATCACAAATATTCTATGTATTTAGACGCGCTGTGGTAGAGGGCGACTCTCCTACCTTTACAGAAAATGTCATAAAAGTATTATATTGAAATAAATAAAGCTTTAAACAATCTATTAGACCTACACTGTTACCCAAGACAAGGAAAAATGAATAACTCCAATAAAAGTTTTAGCTATTGGTAATTGCCTCTAGTAGTAGGCCTTATTGAAAACTGTAAGACAGCTTAGAAATGTTTTTCTTTGAGTGACCAATTTCCTTTTTGTAGTAATGAACACCATCATTTGTTGTGTTTGCTTTGTTTAGAGATTGAGCATGTCTTTCCAAAAATGTATAGGTGTTCATAGTTTCTTAGCATTAATAAGAGGTGTGTATTAATACATTGTAGATCTCTCAATATTTAAATAATCACAGTCTACTTTAGAATGCGTTAACTTATCCAAATTTCTCTGATACAGATTCTGTTGACTTTGGTTCACATGTCCAGAGACCTCTGATTGTTACGATTCCATATCTCTCTCACATTTATTCACCTATCCAGAGCCCTGTTCACTTATCCATAGTCCAATGTCTGTGGTTAGCATCTCGATTCTACTGACTTTGGCTCTCATATCCAGATATCTCTGGCTGTTGTACTCATATAAATATTCCTGTGATGGTTCAAGCAAAAAGTAATTATTTATACTGTTTCAGTGTTAAATTAAACAAGAATTCAACAATACAAATACCTGCGATAGATCCAGACCTTGACGCCGTCCGATGCCGCAAAGCACGCTTCATTGAAGGAGGGCATTTACCCTTTTCACCAGGAGTGACTGTACATCAAGATGAGGTAATGCGTTTTAGAAGATATATTTATAGGCGGGATAGTCTTTAGTCGGTGATGGGCACACTCATCAATGTAAGTAGTCGTAAGTTGTAATATACTAAAAAAAGGTTATTTCTTACTCTTTGAAATTTATACCAATATAATTAATATTGGTCAAATCATTATGTCTCTTCCCAAGTAGTGGTGATGGGAGACATGTTAATGTCCTGTCTGGATTGATGGAAGGCAGTAACAAAGTTTTTCTCACCTATGAGATACATATATCCGCGCATATTCCCGTGTGAGATAAACTTATCTCACATCGCTTATCTCACATCGCTGCCGGACTATTTTTACGTTAATTGTAAGCAGACATAAAAATCGAAAAATGACTGTAAATTCTTGTTTTTGAAATAAACATGGGTTGTTGGTATTCATTTTCTTAGTTAGATCATTTTCTATCCATCTATAGCAGTTTTGAAGTAAAATTCGAGAAAAAGTTTATTTTCATTTTTTCATCCCCATCCTGTATTTGCACTTACATTGTATTCCTTCTTACTTGTGTGAAATGCAATTTAAACGGTAAAAAAATAAAGAGAGCCTCGTTTTTGGAAGTATCTCAACCCTCAGTTGGGATTTATCTTATCAACAACTCATGAACATTTAAGATTCACTATGTCTTCGCAGTTTGGTGGATATCACCTAAACTTCACATGAGTGATTGGTCCTAAGCCTAGTTGTGCAATTTGTCGACCTTTTCTGATTCAGTTAATTTAGGCAAGGTTATTGCCCGCTATTTTTCCTATACACTTTACTGATTTTCATCTAAATAGGTGAATTTGTATGAGATCTAGTTCTGCTTCCTGACAAAATGTCCAGGTTCTAAGTTTTAACACAGTTGTTGCCCTTCATTTGTAAATATAATCCATACTTGATATTGTGAAGTTCTGTGCCGGAGCATAGAGAGAGATATTTGTTTTGGCAAATGAGACAACATCTAGTAAATATTAATAATAATCATATCATATTGATAACATCGCGGTTTTAAAGGTTAAACAAGCTAAAATACCATAACCGAACTTTGAGAAAATATTTTGTCTTCATTAAAGTGTAAACGTTTGATTTAACGTAATAGGTTTGATTCTAAGTGCCATCACTGTGCTTTGCAATTTAGAAATAAGCAACTATTTTATTGAAACATAAATAATATCAATTTCATATAGAGTTTTAAAGATATGACTGTGATGGCCGTCGAATGCCATAATAGAAAGAAATATATCGAATGTTTTAATACCTAATTTCTGATATCTAATTTAATAGGTATGGTCGAATACCTGCCAAGTTTTAGTGGATGCTAGCATGTCTTTGGGTTACAGAGACAATACATGGATAGCTGTACCACTAACTTTTCGAGACTACCCTACCAATAAAATACAGTTCGGTGACGACGTTTATCAACCCGGCTTTTATTCTCTCAGTGCAATTCCCGCTCAGGTAAAATATAACCGGAAATGTGTTGCTTCAGGAGTACAAATATGGCTAAAAGATGGTACTTTAAGATAAAACGACTCACTTTCTTCTCAGAGATTCCTTTAAAAGGTTCTGTCACTGGTTGAAATTCTAACCTGTATCGTAGGAATTTCTTAAAACTCTTCAAATGCAATTTAATCCTGTTTTAAAGGCCTACAATGTACTGCATTCCTGCAAATCGCTTTTCAAATTACCGAGAATGCATTCGGTCAAAAAGATTATCTTGTATTGGGCGGAAAAAAATACTTGATCCTGACCTTTGTCCATGAATCTATTTTCAAGCAATTACACTGAATAAATAAATTTCCGTAAGCGAATCATACATAAGCGGAACTGTCTGTGCAGTGACGCGAATTGCTGCCTCCATAAAATTCTTTTATCATCTTCTAACAAACGGCCCTGAATGTACAACCCGTTTTAGGTGAGTGGGTAGCGTAAATACCTTAATTCCAGCAACGTACAGGCTCGAAGCCATTGAGCATTTCTTTCGCCATCGGCTTTTTATATAAACAAGAAGGCTTTGGAAATGCAATCGAACGCGCAGAGTATATTTTGTCCGCGTTTTTCAGATTGAATTTAGTAGGATTAAATATCGGATATTTACTGACTGAAAACATAAGAAAGCACTAATAAGGAGACAGAATACCTTTAACGTATAAGAGAAGGTGGCTAATACTAACCAAGAAATGTAGATGCGACAGATGTCAACTAACGGCAAATCACATACAGACAATTATTTTCCCTAAAATGAAGAAGCAAATGAGAAATGATATGAAACTTATATGCATTGAATATGAAAAGAATATGAATAAATTATACATGTAGCTATGAAGGTTAAAATAACGAAATACAGATTTGTAAGATTTAAGAAAAAGCAAGCGCGCTACTAACATAGCTACGAAAGCATTCTAATTGTATATTCTGTGTAAATGATATACATTTATGTGTGCACCACGTTCACCAAGTGCATATTCGTAAGATGGAAGCCGAAGATATATACAGACAATAAATCAACTTTTAAATTATGATAATGGAGACCAGACGGATCCGGTTGGTACATGCATAGCCATAACCCCACTTGCACGAGACTTGAACCAGATGAATTTTGTGATTATGGAAATTTTTTTCTAGTTATAACTTGTCATATACATAAATACGTGCACCCAAAATTACCTCGTTCACTATCCTTACTTTGAACTTAAGTAACCTCTGTTCTATTCAGATTTTAGTTCAAATAGTCGAAAACCTTGACACACCGGTGTTCGTTTCGCCAACCGTGAAGGGCGGGCAATTGTTTATAGTGTATGCTGGAGCAACATGGACGACTGGTATTTGTGCACAGGCTTCATTAAATAGGTAAGAAAGATTAAACATATGAAAACGATATAGATCTATAGATCTAGGGTAACAGTTTAATGCCCTACACCCTATAAAACGAAATCAGTTACAAAATGATGTGTTAAAGCTCGGGATAGATACCAATATCACATATAACAATTACTACTCTCTAATGAATTTCAATAAAATCTTTAACAAAATTGATATTGTTTTCAAATATTTGTTTCTCTTTTCACGGACAGTTCACATATTGCAACATGTTTGTTTAACTAGAATAGTCGAACAAAAACCCGAAAAAGCAAGATGCAAACTACTGCATAAGTAAAATTGTACTCCTGTGCAATTTACAAACATCATTAAGATCATCTGTAGATGGTTTCCCTGTTAACATTTTGCAGAACACTCGTCGAACTTTTACCTTTTGGTCGGAATCGCGAGACTGTCATCGTGTCTAAAATGAAAACAGATTCAACACGTCAGCGGGTTAAATGTTCCACCATGTCATGGGTACCTTCCTTACGAGATATTGGTCAACACATTTTATGTATAAGAGCTGTAGATAACACAGGGTAAATAAATCAAATTTTAAATCAGTTACAAAACAGTCTTAGGTGCTTTAAATTTGTGTGCACATTTACTTTAACCCGAAACGAATATGAACTGTACCATTTTTTGTTTTGAACTGTTTGTAACCTTATGTCATTTTGTCATAATATATTAGACATCTAATAAAAATGAGCCAATTTATTTATTCCAGAAAGACTCCTGCAGTGATTTTTAGCTCAGATTATCACATAGGAGATAGTGAAGAGTATACGATCTGAATTATTTGTGTCGCATGTGCTGTATTAAATAAACGTGTTTTTGTGCCAGTTTGTGTCTATTGCGAAAACATTTTATTGTACTTTCAGAGTTGAAGCAGAGGAGCTGCGATGTTTTATTGTAGAAGTTAGTGGTAAGCTTTCATAACGTTTATAACATAAACATGTAAGTTAACGTAGAAAACGAATAAGCTTGTATATCTAAAAGTATTGAAAATAAAAAAGTAACAGGCATTGACAGCTGACTCCAAAAGTACTTATTTCAAATACATTTGTAGATAAGTAAATCAAACTGATTGAAGACAGAAAGGTTTGACAGTCAATCACATCGTTTGTATGTTAGTCATGTTTGTTTGAAATAAGTTTAAGGCAGGCTTTTTTAGTGTTTGTGGGCTGCTGCCTCTATTGAGATTAGAACTGCAAATCCTTAAAGCGCTGAAATGTTTCTTGTGATCTGAATGCCTACAGATACACAGCTATACTCTTTCGATAAAACACAACACGGTAGACTCACCACGTTAAGCTTACAGTTTAGCACAATTTCTTTATTGTCTAACGTTCGCGTGTGATCCTTTAGCTCGGCTTTTCCTCTTAAATCGGGAAGCGAATACTGTTCGTATTGTTTTCTTTTGATGCTTAGAGACGATTGTACTTATACCTTTCAGAGAAAACATTTAACCATTCGTCTACAGTATATGTGGTAAGTGACTTTTTCTTATTCACTTGAATTTCATGTTCGCACTGACTTCAAAATAGAAATTTGAAAACGTCTGGTGTAAATACATACAATAAAACTATGACAAATTTGTCAGATACAACAGCGAGTAGACACGGCTGTTTTTTCTGACACACTGAATATACAAATAATAGGCATCGCTATTTGCATTGATTTGTCTATATTGTATTGCAGAGAAAGCCTTATTTCGTTGACATACCCTCGTCTGACCAATTTGTTTCCTGCCAAATTGACGCAACATGCTTAATACCTTTGCTTGTAAAATCGAGTTCGTAAGTACTTATCACATATGAGTCTAGATTTATATAGTTTTGAATGAAAATATTGAAGGCTTTGATGCTTATCTGGAGAAGTCTCATACATTATTTTTTATATAATTTATGATATAAGAAAGCCGACCGACTCTTTTACGAAGTCTGTTCCCTGTTTAGTCATAATGGCATGCACCTTATTTGCTTTGATCATAGCTCAATGATGACGGTGTCTTTACCACAACATTTCTCCACAGATTCTTTTCACATCCAAACTGTAGTTATTACTTAACATTCATATTTAAATTCAGTCACCTGCGAAATTTTGTAAGCCGATGGAAATACTTTAGAAGTAAATCTATCTGAACAAGTTCATATTGACATTTATTCTAAATGTGTCTGAAAAAGTATTAAATAATTCGCTTTTACTGTAATTTAGGTCGAAAGTCAAGTTTGTCGTATTTCGATTTTAACTTATCTTAAACATATTTATTTTACATCGATTGTACACTACAACTCTATAGCGCAAAAAAACTCCTAAAATGCATCTGCTGTGTAGAATCGGCTCTGAAAAATAAAGTAGACAACCAGAGAAAATATTAAGTGTCTACTGAGTGTCTAAATGTATCCAAAAAGAACTTGTTTCGTAATCGACAGTAAAGAAATTAAATAAATACATATCAGAAACTAACTGAGTTCAAAAACAGCTTATTACACGTAGATAAATATAACATTTTGACAACACCATGCTTGTTTGAAACTTATATGAATGTTTCTTTTTCTTTCAGAATGGTGACTTTCATTCAAATATTTGAAAGTTCCACAGACGAAGCAGTTGTTGGAAAACCCCAGGTTGTTTCGAATAAAGGAGAAGCTGTTTATGAAACATCATTGTCGTTTAAACATTCCATGCCTGGGACCAATAAGATATGCCTCATAGCTACAGATGTAAACAAGTAATACATTACTTTAGATAGCTGGTTATTTCAATAAATATTACGTTGTATTTTTACCGCTTAAGTTTAGTTTTTTACTAATTTATTTATTCTTCTCCTCTTAAGTTTAGTCGTGTTTTTCCTGTTTGTTGTTATGCACTTATAAAAGAACTATATAAACATGAATAATAATATTTTTTATGTCATAATTCGTTTAACTCTGTACTAAAATATTTTACTTATAATTATTTTAGTGTGACGAGCAATAAAGTATGTATCAACTTGGAAATTGAATACGCAGGTTTGGATATTATGTTATTACATTTACAGTGTTACATCACTTTCTAAACATTCTTCGAGAATTGAATTGGTAGGTACTAAATAAATATCAGAGTGATTCACTGCAGGGATAATGTAAAGAAGTAATTGGCTTCACTTGAAATTAAAACAAAACCAATTGTTGTTTCTTCCTAAAGAATATAGTTGTTGAAGATTATAAAATCACTCATTTTAAATTTTGCGTTGTTGACTAATAACAAAGCTGTGCCTGTTTAAATAACAGGAAGTTAACTATTGGTGTACAACGTATTAGAATTAAAGAGTTTAGATGATTCTGATATAAAGTTTTCATATTATGAGAAGAGTACTTTATGAATCAGCTCGAACTTCGAGAAATCATAGGCGCCAACAAGACGCAGATCTTCTTCTTTTGCGCTGTAAGTTTTGAAATTAATCCAAAAAAACGTTTAATAATTTACAAATGAAAACTATAGCGTTGATAGCTGTTACTTGTTTTGACCCAGTGACTAAGATACTTTAAGGAAACCAATGATATTAGGATATACGCGGCTCTCATGTCAGTTTTGTGTAATAACAGATGCGTGTTTGTCCGCACATTGCCGAAACAGCGCTACTTGTAAAAGCAACAGAAGCACGGGAACATTTATGTGCGAATGTCTGTCAAACAGCTTTTACGGAAGATTTTGCGAACACAGTAAGTCAAATTTGAAGACTATCATCAAAACTAAAATCATTTTGGTCTATTTTTTCAAATGATATGAGAGTTTAAAGGAACGGTTCAACAAAGACAGCCACAATCGATTCGTGCACAATTTTTATGATATAATACATTTGTAACAACACTTGCTTGCATTTATGACATTGTTTCAGATAGGTGACTAATTTAAACGGTATGAGGAATTCGAATATGAGAAATTGATATTCAGCAAAAGCATTTTGTTTATTCATACACTGTCCAAATAAATGTAAATGAAGCCAAAAAAAATAGAACGAAAGGGGTGCTTATTTAGTACATGAACTGTGTTCTTCGGGAAAATTTATGGACTGAATGTTATGCTAAAAAGATAGAATATAGTTTTACAGTCATTTATTAACGAGAGTAAAATCTGAGTTTCAAATAATATTTGTGTGAAGATTGAATAGAAACATTCATAGGGAACAAACGGAAGGTGATTATCAGAGATTTAGAAAACTTTCAAAAAGTCATTATATTTCGAACATCCCACGTAAAGTGAACTTTTTATTTATAGTTAAAAACCCGTGTGATGACAGACCATGCATTGATAGTCATACGCAACAGTGTATTCACTTCGGAAGTGAAATGAAGTACTTTTGCTGGTGTATGAAAGGTTTTGAAGGCAAACATTGTGAAATTAGTAAGTTCTGTATACCTTAACATCGACAAAAAATCTATTAGCTTTTATGATCTGATTGGAACACAATTTTGATAACAGTCTGGTGACAAGACTAGTAAAAAACCTTTATCTAAACTAACTGTATTTATAACCAACACGTTTCTACATTTGTCTGAATAAGGGAATGAATGAGACCCGACAATTCTATTGGTTAATTGTTTAGCATGACATTACATCAAAACCGAAAATTGTGCATTTCAAAGACAGGTGTTATCAAAGTTGTATTTATGGTTCACCATAATTCTACAATTAAGGCAGTTAAATTTATCTGAAACATATTTGTCATTAAAATTTCAATTAAATAAATACTGCCATAAAGACCAAAACCGTAGGTGAATTTACACGCTTTGAATAATTATCGTAGAATTGATATCACGATTGTCAGAACCGGGTGAACTTCCAGCATCTTGGCACTACTTTCAGTTCTTTGATACTGTTCTAATTTTAGTTAGCGAGTAAAACGTTCTTGAGAGTAACACAGTATGTAAATAATATATTCCTTTATGTCTTAAAAATACTTCAAAATAAGAGCAAAGTTTTTGTCCGTTAGCAAATACTACGGGGGTCTCACCTGTCATTGCTTCGACGTCGATGACTGAAACTTCAAGTACAGTACCCGTAACAAAATTAACTACAATGGTACCGAGATCAACTACAACAAGTACGTATTCACCATCTATTTTAACGCATTTGAATATAAATATCTGAATACTGATTATCAATGCAAGCCAACGATCGGGTCAAAACTACTAAGAAACCAATCATAAAGTTATCCCTTGAACACTATTAATAGAACCCTGTCTTCTATACCGAGTTTCCTTTTCTAATATCGGTTTCTAAAATATCTCCAACTTCTATTTGAACTAAGTTTACCCTCTCAACCATGATTCCCAAACTTACGCAACTGTAATAACACTCGGTTGTTTCAATGTATTAGTTACTTCAATGTTCCGGCTAAATTGAATAATAAAGAAATAAAGTTGCGTTCTGTTACCAACGCGCATATTGCAGGGCTTCGCCATATAAATCGGGAAATTATAATTTCGATGTCTGTCAAGCTATGATATGATTTAAATGATCGTACGTGGTCTCTGTGATATGTAGCACGGGTTTTTAAACAAACATTAAACTATTTTTTACATTTAGATTATAGCTATACATAATCAATACACGTTTTTGAAAACTAGAGGGTTATAGACAAGGGCTTAAATGTTCCTTAATTCATCTCATTATAACTAAAATATATATACTTACAAATTTGGGGGGTTATCCATTAACAAGAGCACAGGCAACTACAATCTAGCAAATGCAGAAAATAAAGAATTGCCAGCATTCTGTAATTATAAGCCATAAAATATAAAGAAAATGTACAACAAACTTAATTAAAGTCTTAATTATTGTCTTAATTCTAGCTGATCCTTGTCGGACCAATCCATGTGTACGTGGAACATGTTTTTCTCATGCTGCAACGTTTCTCTGCCAGTGCCCTCATGGATTTACTGGAAAACTTTGTGAGAAAACAGGTTCATGTAATATTACGTCTGATAATTTTTCCTTTGTAAACTTGGAACTTTTTGTGTCCATTGATGGCACGTTAACATATCTAATGCAGGTTATACCTGTACATGTGTGCGAATGTTTCTATGTAGACCATGACAAATAAGATAGAAACATACATAACTTATTCAATCTAGCAGACACTAATATCTATTCGATATGACTCATAGTACGAAAAAAGATTCACAGGATGATATTTTCTAAAAGCAAATGAAGTCTTGTTATATTTTCGTTGACAATGTTTCACCATTAAAGGATCTGATACAATCGTAGGACGGTACAATAAAAATTTCAAAATGCTAATTCATCTACTATTTTCTTGTAGCTGATCCTTGTGAGCCAAACCCGTGTGTACATGGAATTTGTTTTTCTCACGAACAACAATTCCTTTGCCAATGTTCGTCCGGTTTTACTGGAAAGACGTGTGAGAAAACAGGTATTTTGTAATAATTTTAGTTTATATGTCATAAAACTTACTGTCAAAAGTATTATTATACAACAGCTTTTAAAAGTTTGATTCTTCTTTTATCACATAGCGCCGTCTCCTTTGAGATAATAAAGCCTGTTATTCAGTCATTCCTTCTCTTTCTAAACAATGTGCTTATTTTATCATAACTAATACACCGCCAAGTTGTGACACCAGTTTTCATACATTGGTTTTGTCGGCGTCCTCGTCAAGTAATCTAGTTGGATCCTATTTTCAGCATTCCTTCTTAAAATAATACAGCCTTTGTTTGCCATATATGATTGTTCTTCAATAATTCCAACGATTAACTTTGGTTTCCTTTGAATGACTCCAGGCCTCCTTCGTCTTCTGATGAATTTATACTTGACTTTTTTTCAATTAATTTCCGTTTCTGATCGCTATCAGGTGAATGTCTATCAAATGAATTTTATTGCCATTCAATCAATTGCCGGCGGTTCTCTGTTATTAAATTTATACGTCGCCTGCATGTCCGATCATCAGTTTGTATTGGTGTCATTCAGCTTTTCTACACTTTCTACATGTTTTATAATAAATTTCTTAACAGTATATCTATTTATAACCAACTTTTCTTTTAGATTTTAAACAACTTGAGTTATATGATATCAAAGTAATTTCGTAGTTTTTTAATGAACTTTTATTTCTTTCCGTTTCATTTATCATGATTAAGTGACGAATTATAAAAAAACAACTGCATTCCTTCAGACTAATGGCCAAAGTAAACTTTACCAAATAAGTAACTCCTCTGTATTAAATTAATGTATCAGAAATCGCATAGTGCAAATCGAAAACGACAATTTTCTGAAATCGTTTTTAATTTACACCAATTTATTTATTCTCGTTTGCGACACAAGTTCTTACGACTTATATTAATAGCTTTCCAGACACATTTCAGATAGAATCAACCTCGAAGAGAGAGAGGAAATGTGGAATCATTTATGTCTTGCCTAAGGACACTACCGACATGGCGATGGTTGAGATCGAACCCGGGGCCCTTCGATCTTGAGGCGAACGCGCTACCACTGCGCCACGGCAGCTCCAAAAATCGTTTTTGATACGGACTGTAGTAAAAAAAAGGAGTCGGTCTAGATAAAAATATTCAGTTCAAAATGCGTTTGTTAATTTGTCCCTCCCTGAAATCGTTACCTATCAAGCATCTGCAGTCTGATAAAAGATGTGTTAGTGAAGCTCTCGATTGGTCTCGACAGGTCCAGTGACATTCGGATTAATCCGAATATTCACTTAAATCATGTCATTATTTGAAACATGAGACGGCTTCTCTGTCACGGCTTCTCTATCACGGCTTCTCTGTGACGAAAAGAACTGTCCAGTGGCTCATAACATGTTGTTACTCTTTCAGATGTCCAGGGTCCTTCAATAGTTGGTAAGAAAAAATATTTTAATAGTTTTCGCAATTTGTATGCAGTAATTTTTTGTAACGGGTATCTTAAATATACAGGTACTTACATTTCGGGTAACTGGCAGTTTTAAAGGAGGTACCCTCGGATCCAACCTGGTATTTTATTGATCTATGCTCTATGGCGTAGATGTGGAATTGTTTTGTGGTGTTTTAGTACATTGCAGTGGCGATCCCTTTAATAGATATTACAGCTGCAGTGTGTCTATAGCTTCTTTGCAATTGGACAATTCGTTTTTCTGTGCGTCGGTTTTTTTATTGATGCTGGAGGACATCTTAAACAAAGTTCATGTATATGCATAAATATACATGTACACAGCAACATAAGAAAGTAGATTTTATTCAAATTAGAACTCTTTCACTATCTGATTTTCATGTATTTTATCTACATGATGATACTTATTATTTATAATTTCAGGCTGAAGTGGTGGTTGACAAAAGGTGACGTCTGAATGTATCTTTGCTTTATATTTTCGAAAACAATATTGGAAATCTGGCTTTTACCAATATTATATTACACAGATATTTGATCTTCATGTTTTCTTTTATTGTCATCACATTGGAAATAGTGAGGACTAATTGAAATTAATGTATGAATTGTCAACTTAGTCAACTTTGTCTTTCTTCATTTCGTTTTCGTTTCCACAAATATCATAGGACAACATTTAATTCGTGGCGTTCAACAATTTGCCTTAATGCGATTTATTTATTTCTTTTTACGTTTAAATCGTATTTCTTGAATATACTTACTTTTACACATTTTTATGGAAAAAATTATATATCTGACATAGTTTCGTTCACATCGTCTGCAAAATCGATATTCAGTGAACCTTTACAAACTGAACCCCTGCTTTAATGTCAGCGCATGCGCAATAAAATCGGAAAACCCCTAACTGCTGACAGCTAAGATTATAAATAGTAACACAATAGAGAGGTGATTTAAGCGGGATGTTTTAAAAATATGAGAAGTTTGAGGTACCTTTTTAGGTACCTTTTTAAACCGAAAGAACAATAGTCCAAGTGACATAGTTTCGTAATCTAGGACCTTGAGTACGATATAAAGCCTGTTCGGTACAAAACATAAAATCGCCCGAAGATCTGGTAGCGCCCGACAACTGGTAGGAAGTTAATTTTTATTTGACTGTTTTAGGAACCGATGATGGTAAGAGCTGTACCGGTTGGGTGAATTCCCTATTCCCGGATTGGTCTGACGCTAAGGAACAGGCGCAGCCTGCGAACTATTTTCTTTGCACTCTTTCTGTTTACTTGCTATTTCCATCTATTCTGTCACTTCTAATGTTTTTATACTCTTTTAACTTTTTCTTGCCACTAGCCGAAACGTAACGGTCAATTATGACAGTGTTTCGTACGATGTAGATGTAGACGATATTACATAATCAGCAAAATGAAAAACGGCCCACATTGAAGACATTTCTGTTTAAAAGTAAAAGTATTAATTATTAAACTAGCTCGTTGACGATACAACATAAAGAGGGTAAAAACTGCAGGATTTGAAAATTAATGTATTTTGTCGTTTCGCTAGATGATACAATCGGTTCATGATTGGATTGAGTTCATTGAAAAATTAAGCCATGTGCTGAATTTTTTTATAAATATTGCGTGTTTTATACAATTCAAAGCAATGTAATGCAGTGAAGTTGCATGTAATCAATGCCTTGTTTTTTTATTGATAGTTTATTTCGATATTGATAACATGGTAACAATAATAACATAACAATACATTATTAAAATTTAACAGTAAGGTAAAAAGATAATAAGTATATACATAAGTAATGAACCATGTCAGTTACATCAATATCAAGGATAACACAAAAAAGGGAAAGAATCCCTTATTTCCATTGTGGTCCATGGTAGTGATGTTCTGACATAGAGAGGCATGAAACATGATTTTAGTAAAAAATAAATATTACAATAAGATACTAGTCATTATACAAAGTTTGTTATTTACCATGTTATCATAAAAGACATAAGAAAATTTAAAACATTGCACTGAACTGAAAGTTTGACACTAAAGGTAGATTTCAACATCTGTAAATTGATATTTTAAAAAAAGATCCTTCACAGCACTTTTAAAAACACTAAGGCTGGACAAATTCCATTTTTGAAATGATAGTATATTCCATAGCTTGCAACCTCTCATAGATAAAGGATTCATCATTTCCTGTCTTTGGAATGCACAATATTCGGTTTCGACGTGACGTCAATGAACTAGTCTGTGCTGATTTGTGACGTCACGAAGTGAAACTGGGGTAGCATAAGGGAATTTGGAGGTCTATTCACGTTCAGCCATAAAATAAATAAAAAAGGAACGGTATCTTTCAAAATTTATGAAAGGAAAGGGTAATAAAAATATTTTTGTTTCTTGACATTTTTAGGGGATATATTACCCGCATCGACATAATATTACCCTCGCCTAATGGCTCGGGTAATATAAATCTAGGCGGGTAACAAAGAGCAGTATTTTTTCAATGATATTGCAAAAAATAAAATAGGCTTCCTGGAAACTCTTTTTCGTGAAAAAACGATTTGAATACAAAAGAAATGATTATGTCAATAGTGTTTCAGAGTGAATAGAACATGATTCTTTCAATATCCTATCAGTATATTTATCTTACATTATCAATAAATTCAAAGTGATCCTGGGACTTTAATAATTATTGATACAGTATGATCATATCAAAAGTTATTACATACCTTAACTCGACTCTTAATATATCAAATAAGTTAAACAAAGTTTCCAAAATTTAAAAATAATCGTTATGCGTGCACAACAATGCATCCATATACACTATGAAAATCAGATATATCAGGTCATGACAGGAGAATAAATATACATCGTACAGGCGAATCTTATTCATTTAGAATTTAAGTATCTAAAGAAAGCAATTTGATGTGCCACAAAAAACTCACATGTCGACGTTTAAAAGAACAAAAACCGCATATATAGTCGCAAATATCAAATTACAAGACAGTTAACCTATATGAAGGACTACATACTGTGTCAAGATAACAGAACATAATAAGGGTAACCTCTATAAACTGTCAGATTAGATAGAGACCTGAAATGAACACACTTTTAATTATCGGTCCATTATGTTTGTCAATTAAAATTCAGATATCTTAATCAACGAAGTTTGAAAGAAAACGTATCCAAATTGTTGGAGTAAAAGTGCGTCCAACAGACTTTACTCCAATTATGGTGCGTCTTAGCATTTATACCTTTACGTGAAGTACAGAAAATGTATGAAAAGTAGATTGACTATACGTACAGCTTGTGTCTGCAGTGTTAAAATTATAATCTGTAAATGTACCTGTTTGACAATTGTTTACACGTTATTCAAATGTCAGATTTGTTTCCAAATAACATTTTTATTTTTAATTGAAAACATATATCTATAAACAGGTACCAAACGTATTTATGACCGAAATAAAAAATTGATTAAAATGGGTGTCTGCAGAAAGACTAAAATCAGCAAACGAATCATAAATTGTTTATTGCTTGACCTAACGCAATCTAAGGATATAGTTTTAATCAATTCTATCATTATGTCCTAACCTAAGTCCCTCAACAGGATGATTCTGCCACAAAGAATAAGAGAAATGTCCTTTCGTTAACTTTGTATTAAACCTAGTATCTCAAATGACAGCTTAGGCTAATGCTAAATGAACCATACTTCTGAGACATTAAGTTCTCAAAACGATCATGTTCTCATATGGGAACTTAGGTTATGTGAATACTTGTGCAAAACTATCTGTGTTTGCAAGGTGATGTGATGGTTCCAGCAACTGAAATTAATTCGACGCTATTGTAACTTTTTATTTTGTTTTTAGGGTCATGATTATTATTACCATTCTTACATCTCGATGTCATGATACTGATATTGTCTTCAGGGTGAATTATTGACATTAAAATGAATTAGTTTGCATCCTTTTCTTTTGGTCGTCGGTCTTTTAAAGCACATCATCCCATAAATAGTGCAAGAGAGATAATATTATTCTTCATAAAGGGTGATAAGCGTTGGAAATTGATTAAAGCCGGCTTCAAAAATTGTTACTGATAAACAAGCTGATGTACCACAAATATAAACAATACTACTGATTTTTTTTAAATATCAACAGCATATTTACCCACACTTTTGTGGGGTTTGGATGGGGACAGTGGCGATAACTCTCTTCTACATTTACCAAGTTGATAGTACTTTGCGTCAATATAAAAACTTCACGGTAAATGATTACAATAATGTTTCGTTGATGTATTTTGTTTCTTAGACCACAGTTGCCTGAAGCCGCCGAATCACATACTTAGATTTCCGTTTAATAATTCCTATGTTCTTTTGTTGTCTATTTAAATCCGTTTACCTCATACAAAGTGTTCATGACTTTTCTAGTATAGTAAGGGCAATCGAATAGTGTCCTAGAATTGGGTGTATATATTTAAGGCCAAACAGATGTTTGTTTTCGACAGAGTGAAAAGAGGATAACTCTTCGATACATTTTAACACTTACTAAACACCAAAAGTAAAATTTGCTCGAGTACTTATTTCGCAACTCGTAAAAATCACCTTTGGTACTCGATCTTTCACGCAAACAAGCAGTTATCCACTTCGACAACGGTTTATTTGTAGGGCACATATTAAGCATTCTGTGTTGTATAATATGCGACATCGGTTGTATTTAATTAGCATACCCCCATCTGAAGAACACCATTCGATTATATTTGCAAGAGTTACGCTCAAGTACAGTTTTCACAAGGAATGCGGTTTAAAATAGCAACAAGAGGGTTAGGGTTTAGGGTAAGAGAGCGCCCCACTTTTCTCAATACATGTACTTGCCAATTACACAAAACTTTAAGCAGTTAAAGGCAAAACAATAATCTGGCCGTTTGTAGCAAGATATTAAGTCAAGACTTATCTAACTTAATGTTTCATATTCATTAAAGCTATATAAAATTTAGATTTTTCAATGTCAACCACACAATTATGTCAGAACATAGTGTACAAAGTTCTAACGTCGAGCAATCTGGTGAAGGTCCCAGTAATGGGGGCATAGCCAGGTCGGCGAATTCGGGTAAAATTAATTTCATTTGAAAAGGTTAAGTCCAGCAGGTAACCTCCACATCGTCAACGAGTAGAAACCGGCATCAAAGATTTACATAAAACAACTTCCACTCAGAACTCAGTAATCGAGTACGTTCCTACACAGGTTTAAGTACACTTCACCCTAGACAGAACGGCGTTCTTACAGAACGGTCTTTAGTATCATCTCCAATATGACCGACATGCTCACTCCGGAAAGTTCGAACTACCGAAAATTCGAACAAATTTTCGGTAGTTCGAGGGTGTTCGAGTTTTCGAGAGTCGACTTACATGACAGTGCCAGTTGCAAACAATACTTGTACTAGGAATTTCCAAGTACATGTACAATGACATATTTTAATAGAGTTATCTACTCTTACAGGTGGGTGTCATGATGGTACACAAGAGTTTTCAAACTAGTATATAGGGCTATAATTCAAATGAATCCTTGACAGGGTTTCTTTCTCTTGCATATAATTGGAGTCATGATTAAAGAGCCTTGATTAAACAAAACTCCTTGACTTACCTTCTCTTGTCTATAGATGGGGGTCATGGTGCAACCATATATTCCAAGTTTTACAGAAAAACTCAAGGGTTAAGTAAATGATTGGATCTTGTCCAAATTCAATGTATTTTCTGAGTCATAATTCAGACAAAAATCTTCCTATTTGTTGACGAAAGTAATGATGGTAAATATTGGAAGTTTCAAGGCAATATAGGTAAAGCTTTGAAAAAAAGTGCGCTTGTACGGAAAACTTTACCAAAGTGCGACGCCAACGCCGGCGCCAATGCAAGTAGGATAACAAAGTCGTGCTAAAAAGTGGAACTATAGTACATGAAAAATCTTTGTAATTGGTAGGATTGAGGCAGGCAGATGCGGTTTATAGTATTATAGGCCTACTATCGGTGGGGTCTGGTCGGAAGCAAACAAGGTTTTTCATATAAATAAAGAGCAACTTATACTTCTAAGAAGCGATGACCTAGCGACTGGAATGTTAATTCGTGGACTGCTGGTTCGGTCCCAAAGTTCAGGCATGCGTCTATATTGACTGATCATGGTGATTTCCCACCCCTGTATAATTCATTTACTGTACAGGTCTTTTTGAGCACCATGAACTTCCCGAACTTCCTCGATTTTCAGTTTGGAAACAACAATACTTTGATAAGGGTTCACGGACCCCTGTATGTTCTAGGTTTTGCCCTGTTCCTGGCTGGATCCATCCATTTTGTTTGTTGGAGCTCTAAATATAGAGTAACTTGAACTTCTGAGAGAAATATTCTCAACCGGATTAATGATTCCTTAAGAGATACAGGGACTGATTTAGGGCTGTTAGACTGCGACGAAATCCACCTTGGCGACGGGAACGCGATCTACCATGTCGTAAAGTTAGTGACTGAACAGCTGTATATGGCTGTTTCATGTGCATGGTTAGGTCCAGATCTCGATCGGATTTAAGATTTTGCTGGTTACTACGCTCTCGTGTTGTGTCATACATCTCGGTAACTACAGTTTCAATAAAGGGAATTTATGCTGCATTAGGCACATGTGGACTGTCGGCTTTCTATTTGTCTTTAATAGTATCTATAATTCTTGCTTTCACATTAGTCATATTTGATTTAGAATAAGTACTTCGAAAAAAGTCCATATGCACGTGACCCTTATGGACTTTTGTGGCAGGGTATGCCAGACAAACTTTTTGAGCACCATGAACTTCCCGTAACTGCTTAAATTCACTCCAAGGGGAGTTGCGAGCGTCCGAAATTTCATTCGACTGATCTCTGGAAATACCGATTTGAGACCTCTTTAGAAGTGTTGTCTTTTTAAGAACATGATTCACTTAATGATGTCAGGATTTGACAATGTGAAGGTTTTGAATGAGGTTGTGACTGTAGTTGTGGTTGTATTATTTGAACACCGGACTGTCCACTTTTAGATTATCAACAAGAACATTGCGCACTATTTTAACAGTATATTTGCCTATAGCTTCAGAACAGTCAGAAAACAATCAATTAAATTCTCTCTGTTGGTCCTCGTATGTACATTTGCTTTTGTTTATACTTGATTAATATAAGTATATCGGCGGCAACCTCGTGCGCTGTACTATTTAAGAACTTATATAATTCCATATCGTCATGTCTACATTGCATCAAATTTAATCTGATCAAACTTATACCTTTAGCTTCCCGTCTGCTAGCGGCTGTTTCAGCAATTATATGTCTTGGAGATGGAGTGGACCAAATCCCGCCTGTAGAGCCTGTTAAACTAGTTTAACTACGAGACCATTTGCAGACTACTCTTGCGCATAAATGTCAATAAATAAAACAGCAAATTTACCAGTATATTGCGCAAATACACTTTGCATAATGCTGAGTATTTCTTGCCATATTCCAAATTGGAAATGAGTCCAAATAAATTGTTTTTTAACAGTTGCCACGTATTACAGAAATGGTAAACCACAATTCAACCATTCACATTTTTGTATTCTGAGGTGAAAATCAACTTATCAAATCGTTTTGCCTCTTAACTGTTTTAGAACATTAGGACATGAAATGATCTAACAGAATTTGTTTATCTTTTGTTCAAGTGTCTTTACTTATCTTTCAGCCTACATGTACAAATTATTTCTAGAAAAATTCACTAATGTCTACAAGGGTGTTAAAGGATATTGATAATTTGATCTTGTTATTTTTAATGTAAATAGAGATGTGAATAATCACTTTGCTATTCAATCAGTGACGATATATTTGGAGAATAATTATAATAAAACAGTCAATGGCTTCTAATTTCTGTAATCACGAGTCTGTATTGACACCTTAAGGTTTTTGTTTACTTTTTGTTTGTCTCGTTTTCACCTTGTTAATATTTTATAATGTTGAGGAGTTGTTGGTTACTGAGAAGTTTTTCATCAGTGAAATGAAGCGTAGTGAATTTAGCGTATTTGATCGTTATCGACCGAAAAACGTTTACTTTCAATGTTTTGAGATTTCGTTTAATGCGTTTTTTATCTACTTGAATACATATGGTCTACCAGTGAAGTTCAGAGTTCAGAAAACTAATACCGCAACCGCACTAAGCAAGACACAGGCTAAACAGATGAAATCGCATAGAATTTTTTAAGCAAGGCAAAGGCAGACGATATATTGAACATGCAAAAGACATGACATAGAGCAATCCGTACTCAATTTTACTAACACACACTTCTTACAAAAGATGGGATTAAAACATCACTTATAAACAGATTGAAATTGAACAGTGATATGACACTTTTTTGTAACTTCAATGTCTTAATCAAACAATACATTTTACTACAAAGACTTTCAAGACCTCCTTTTCAACATAAAGTATCCTCTTGAAACAGTGCCCAGGACCCTCGCTTCGCAGCTTAACTTAAGTTAAATTCATATATGGTATTTGCTGTTAGAAAGACCAGTTTATGCTGAACGAGTCAAGAAACTAGAAACAAGGACTAACTACTGTTTAATATTCAATATTCATATACTTGTACTTGCTGTATTCAGTCAAGTAAAACAAATTTCAGTCCGTAAAATTGTGTTTTATTCATAATCTTAAAATATAACAACACATAAATACACATTATATTTATGCATGTCTTTCGACGTTATGCACTTTAACTATTCATGTAAAACGCCTACAGTAGCGAGAAGGATTTCAAAACATTTTGTAATTAAACAATATCGTATTGTTTATCAGAAAACATTGTACTATACAAGATGGAGTTTAGTGATATAAGTGTGAAACCGTGTGATATTAAGACACGTAGGAAAGATGCATCATATGAGAATAAAAAGTTGAGTAATGCTGCAATTGAATGTAATAAACAAGAATCAAATGAAGAGGGACAATACGAGCAGTTACGGTTTGAAAGAAAACAGGAGACAAGAAAAGGCTGTCAACAGGAGAATACTTTGAAATGGATACATATTCTTGTGTACATCAATTTAGTGATGATAATAATACTGTACATAGCAGTCATAGCTGTTGTAGTTCTGATCGCAATCCCAACACACCAAGGTAGGTATTATGTGAATAATATACGTACAAGTTATCATTTGACACCAAATAAAAAGCTAAATTATGAGAAAAGGACATTTGCATATGCATTTGATGTCATATGAATATCAGTTTTATTATTATATAAAGACTTATTCAGAACAATTGTCTCTGTTATTCCTTGTATATTTGTTATCTGAAAACATATTTCTAGAAAATGGTTTCAATTAATGAGTTTTATATGGTTAGTAACGATACTGATTTAGCAGAGGAGATGATAGTTTGTAAGACCTACTATTAAATACTTTTCTGCATAAACACTGCATATGTGTATCAATGTCTATAAACAATAGTTAATTTTCAGTTATAAAGAATGCATTATCTCATTCCTTTAACTAAAAAATGCTTTACTCTCAAATGGTAATAATAGCTTTTTATGGTTAGCCGAAAAATGAAAATTTGAGTTACAGGCAGTTTGGACGCAAATGATACGATGTAAACATATACGAGTATAATGTGAAAAGTACGTGATCATCGTGCCGCTATGGTAAATATATTGCGTCATGAAACTTGGTTTTTTACCTTTGGCCCCCGGAATTAGAGTAATACATTTTGTGCACAATTACGTTATGTTTTATTGTTTTCTAAGAGTTTTGATCATATTTTTATATCAAGTTGGCTAGTCGTCCTTGCAAAAAAAACGATTGAAAGGCTTTTATATGGATTCTTGTGGGGTTCGGATATTCAATTAGAATTAACAAATGTATGCATGTCAAGCCAGTCACCGGGAAAAGGAAACACTTTGTATCTGTTCGTTTTTAGTAGTAAGAAAAACATTTGTTCCCGAAATACTTTCATTGATTTTTTTTTCGTATTGGATGGGAGCAATGAGAAGTTATGTTGCGAGCAATTGTTAAAACAAGTTCTGGTTTTTGTTTTAAGCTGATGGAAGCTGGACACAATGGTCGGCATGGTCCTTCTGTGACGTAACATGTGGCAACGGATCGCAGGTTAGATTTCGGACATGTTACATTCCACCAGCTACAAAAAAAAGTCTTCATTGTAGTGGCAATGCAACCGATGCTTCTGTTTGTCAAAGGCCGTCTTGTGCAGGTAATTTGTTGGATATAGATTTCAAATTGCGAAACTTTTACAAATATGGCTATAATTATATATAGTCATATTCGTCGGACTTGTACTTTGACCTACATTGATCTCCGCGACTTTTGAAAGCTTTATTTCTAATATATGATAACAATATGACAATAAAGAACATTTTATTTAACTCTTTGAAATGTGCTTATGAAAAATACGACGGCTTTTCTAACTGTTTACCTGGAAAACTTTAAGAGGTTTTTAATTAATTTTCTTGCTATTTAATAAGTCATTGTAATAAATATCTGTTACATGGCACTGGCCAATTGTTAAGAATATATGTCTTATCTACAAACACTTATTCATAAAAAATACAGTTTTTGCATGGTCAATTGTGCTATGTTTATTGGTAATAGAATTTGTTTATAATTGACAGTCTTGGTAAAAGAACGACGAACACTATAGCTGTAAATGGTTATATTCCTATAATAGGAACAAACGTAGTAGATTTTACAATGTAATTGTAAAATACAGTTTTGACTAGATGAGCCATCATTTGAATTCCGATAAACCTTTAAGCTGAATCTTTTTTTTTTGCCACTGAAACCCTTCAGTTATCGCTGTGAAAATTGCATTTGTGATAAATACCGGTATGTCAAGAGAGATTGATTTATTTGTTTAAGTCAGATATATACACCACGTGTGTATTTAATTTCAGAAACCTATGTGAGTTTTTTTGCAAAAGTAGCTGACGAAGGAATACTGGTACAGCCAAATCAACGACTTGCTTTTAATAAGGTCTTAAACAACAACATGAATGGTTACAGTGCGGCAACGGGCGTGTTTGTGGCCCCAGTTTCTGGTGTATATATGTTCACTTATTTCATGGAAGTCAAAAATGTGTACGGTAAAGTAGATCTTAGACTTGAAAGTAACTTAATTAGTTCTGCAGTAGCGTATGGCCGACTAACTGAGATAAAATTTCAAATATCCGGTGTTAACAATAGTATGGTTTTCGAAGCGATAAAGCCGAACGCCAGTATTTTCAGAAACTTTGAGTGCACACTCGGATCATTTTCAATCTCTGGCGTCCGTAACTCCATGACTGTTCAACCTATTTTAGATGATTGTCCATACAGAGATGGTATTGCAGCTACAGGTGGAAGTTCAGCGCTTACGCACGTCAATGCAGGAGAAAAGGTATGGATTCAAGCATCAAATGACAATGATGTTCTTAATATTAGATCAAATGGGACATCATTTGCAGGAATTCTTTTATTCAATAATTAGATGACGTGTGGTCAGTGTGATAAGAATTACTGGAAATACGGATGACTATATATATACAAAAAATACAAATACTGTGCAGGAAAAAGTTAATTATAGTAAAAGACAAAAACACACTCTATGAGTTAATTAAATTATTTGCTAACTGGTTTCGCTTTTTCTGCCCATCAGGGCAAATATGGCGTCAAAATATGTGTAATTGGTTAGAAACGTACACAACGTACGTCAATATTAATAGTTTCTGTCATGAGCACGAGGTTCGGATCGAAATATCCGTCACCGAGGGTGACTGTTTTGGCGGGAACGAGGCTCGCCGAGTTCCCGTAAAACAGTTACCCGAGGTGACGGATATTTCCACGATCCAAGGTCTCATGATGGAAACTTTTCTTGCATACCGTCTTGTACTTTTAAGACATTTCAAAGTAAACTTATCAAAATGATGAATTACATGAAAAACAAACGATTTTCCGACGTTGTGTTTAGGAAAGTGACGTCACATTGTTTATAACGTTACGTCATAAGTAATTCACGAGAGTCGTCTGGCATAGGAGGGGTGCCAGACCGGTTTTTCCTGCATGGGCCAAATCACAGGAAATGCCGATCCGATATGCAAGAATGATTGATGACGACAGTTATACTGTTCAGTCTAAAAATAGAACGTCAATTAACTCTATTCAATTTTGGTTCAAAAATGTTTATGAAATATTGCTCTCTAGATAACCTTGCTGAAACGTTATTGCTATAAAATTTATAAAATGGATAAATATAAAATTTTGGCGCGTGTATCTAAATGTTTACTTAAAGGTAATTGTCTTGTTAATGGGTCTCTTATCTGTTGTGCGAGAACTGTTCTTCTGTTTCTAAGTTTGTCTCCTGTTTGACCTATATAAAATGATGGATGTAAGGAATAAATGAATAGAAATCTAGGAAGTGTATTAATAAGATACAAACCTACACCTCTTGCATTCTTAGAATGATTGCATAATGATGAAGCAAGATCTTTTCTATGTTACTATATAATTCAGGAATCCTTTTTTCAATTTTTAAAGTTTATTTCTGCATAAATAGCAAGGTCAAGTGGTTACATTGTAATGCCACAGTCCCACTGATTGCGCTTATTTAAAATGTCATGTTGCCATGTTAGAAATGCCTACTTGCAATTATCAGGATGAAAAGAAAAAGATTTACTTAATGAAATTAATTGTGCTGCGCGTTTCCTTCAATTCATCAGTGCCTTTTTATTACAGCACAGATTTAAAACAGTTTTAAAGTAAACGAATTAGTTCATGGCTATTTATGTGTTCAAGCCTTATGTGGAACTTTAACATTAGCACGATTTCATGAAATCATGTGAGTTGACTTTTTCTACGAAGTAGAATAACTGAAAAAGTTGCGTTTCTTTTGCCTTTGAGTATATAAGAAATATAATGAAAAGTATATGTACATATAAGTATTATGACAATTGAAGTCAATATGATATTTTTACAGTAAGTTATTAGTTAACATTGCTTTTACCGACTCTGGGATTTCTCCTCGGGTGAACTTGTCAAGACCCTATTATGACTCCCATACTCACCGAGGGTGTAAGGGGGGTGTTAACGCGTTTTCAGCAATTTAGACTACTCAGGTTTTAGCCTTTTGCTTTGCTGTGTGATTACTTTTACGAAAGAGTTGCTTGTATAGCTGATATTATAAATGTAGCGTTTACCTTTGTTCTCATAGATAAAGAATCATTCGTCTATTTGTAGGTCTGATTGTTTGTTGGTGCTGTGTTTGTAGGTCTGATTGTTTATGGGTGCTGCGTTTGTAGGTCTGATTGTTTGTAAGTGCTGTGTTTGTAGGTCTGATTGTTTGTGGGTGCTGTGTTTGTAAGTCTGATTGTTTGTGCGTGCTGTGTTTATAGGTCTGATTGTTTGTGCGTGCTGTGTTTGTAGGTCGGATTGTTTGTGGGTGCTGTGTTTGTAGGTTTGAGTGTATGTGGGTGTTGTGTTTGTAGGTCTGATTGTTTGTGCGTGCTGTGTTTGTATGTCTGAGTGTAAGTGGGTGCTGTATTTGTAGGTCTGAGTGTAAGTGGGTGCTGTCTTTGTAGGTCTATAAGCGGGTGCTGTCTTTGTAGGTCTGAGTGTATGTGGGTGATGTGTTTGTAGGTCTGAGTGTATGTGGGTGATGTGTTTGTAGGTCTGAGTGTAAGTGGGTGCTGTCTTTGTAGGTCTGAGTGTAAGCGGGTGCTGTCTTTGTAGGTCTGAGTGTAAGCGGGTGCTGTCTTTGTAGGTCTGAGTGTATGTGGGTGATGTGTTTGTAGGTCTGATTGTTTGTGGGTGCTGTATTTGTAGGTCTGAGTGTAAGTGGGTGCTGTATTTGTAGGTCTGAGTGTAAGTGGGTGCTGTATTTGTAGGTCTGAGTGTAAGCGGGTGCTGTCTTTGTAGGTCTGAGTGTATGTGGGTGATGTGTTTGTAGGTCTGATTGTTTGTGGGTGCTGAGTTTGTAGGTCCGGTCAGTGTAAGTCGCCAAATTTGCTTTACTGAGTCACGTGACGTCTTAATGATCTGTGCACTGATCAGTCTTGGCAGCCAGCGAACGCTACCTTTTTTCTTGTAATTGCTGATAGTTCATGTATATATGTTATATTTTTCTTTGATCAATAACAATAAAAAATACTCCTTTTGTTCCTTTCACAGTTTTCACGACAAATCCCATTTATATTTTCACCTGTTACTTATAAACATACTCGGAGATGAAATGCGAAGCTATTTCAATTTATGTCGAAAATGATTGTGCCGTGAACTTAATTAGAAGCAAATCTATTCAAGACTGATGATGTTTTAAAACAATCATTATAATTCTTATCACGGTATTTTCCTCAATACGAGTCCAATTTGACTCATAGAAACCCCTCGATGTATTCCCTTTCATTATCATCAGTTCAAAATATGTATTTTCTGAACAATGACGGGGTTAGTGGAAATTATCGTTTTCCGGAATTACTTTTTACCGAGTAGTATATGCGTATGATAACTTAATAATATTTAAGTTGAGCGCGTGTTCATGCACGAGTAACCGACCGTCCTAAGTCGTGTCTGCATTTTGCACGTGTTGTCCTTTATTTTGCAAAAAGCTTTGCAATTATATATACATGTAGTTGAAATATAAGTTGAATTTAGTACCTTGTCTGCTGTTTTTTCTAATATTCAGGAGATTTATTCTTCTGTGTGTAAGTCTGTCTGTTGGTAAGTGTTGTGCTTGATGGTGTTTAGGGATTACTTTATATGTTATAGTGATTAGGGATTACTTTATATGTTATGGTGTTTAGGGATTACTTTATATGTTATGGTATTTAGGGATTACTTTATATGTTATGGTGTTTAGGGATTACTTTATATGTTATGGTGTTTAGGGATTACTTTATATGTTAAGTTTTCTAATACATTAAGCGTCTCAGTAAGTAATGCCTTACTTTTAGAAAGAGGCGTTTTGTGTTTGATTATTCAATCCATGACACATAATATCTTCATATTATCATCAGAGCATTAATTATCATTTGGAAATTTCATAATCACGCAATTCCTCGCTGTATATTTGTGTTGTAGTGTGAAAGAGATTAAATCAGTATAAAACATGTATTGTTTATCATTCTACTAACATGGGTTGTTCCAGCAAGGCAACCATTATTCTGGATCACTTAACAAAGATAAAAACGAGATTTCATGAAGTGGGATGATTACAGCGCAACAAAAATAACCTTGAGTATTAATCGTTTCCATTTACTTCACGAGGATTGGCGAACTTTTATACGGAGAGTGACAAAGTGGTGTTATTTACTATTGTATACAACTTTGCAAATTCCAGTTCTTCAGCAACCGTTTTCGTACCATGGGAGATTAATATTGAGTTACAAATTACCTCCATTAACAGAAATGTCCAAAATAACAAATTTGCATGTTGATCCGGGCTATTAGTTTGAATCCTCTGACTATATCGCTTGTTATGTTTGTATCCTTGTAATTACTTCGAAACATTGAAACCTTTCTTTAACTTCTGTTTTAATTAATTTGTTACGACAGTCAAACAGTTTGGTATGCATTCTACCAACATCATTTTTTCATCTGATTATCGTAGTTGCAAACATTCTAGTTTACTCTTTACAATATAGAACAGACAAACAAGCTATCAAAGCATGGTAATTCAAACTAAAGGTCCTACGCTCTTTTAGATAGTGATAATGGGGACCACTAGAATCTCTAACTATAGTACAAACAGTTTGTATTTGTACATTAGTCGTTTAAAGGCTGAATCATTATTCATCCACTACCTGTTGGCTGTGTTTAATATTTGGCTGTTGTACGGAGGTATAACCACCTAAGTGTACAATAAAATGTTACAAAAACTATGAAATTTGATACGAAGAAGAAAATGTAGAATAGTCTTCAAAGGAATTTGTTCATACCGCTACGGTAAAATATTTAAAATGAATGATTCCGAGTGTATTCACGGAAATGAATTTCGCTGGGAAATACAAGTATAAAGGTTTCCAAAACCTCAAGTTAAATTCTTACACATAAAGGCTGGCAGCAAATTTAAACTTAACTTAAAAGAAGTTTTTTATATATTACTACGCAATACCGGGAAAAAAAGAACTGCTACCAAACATAATAAATTCAATTTACTGGAGAAGAAGTTTATTTTCGAGTACACGAACAAGTATAGTTCGTTATATATCCTACAAATCGTCAATGTAAGACTTTTTAAGATTGTTCAGATTTTTTTATCGTCACCATCGCTAGAAATCATATCTAATCATTGACTAACATGTTAGCTCTTTGCTTAATCTACTTCCTTCAGAAAAAATAGTTTTGAGTGAACAGAATGGATGGATGAATGGGTGGATGGATGGATGGATGGATGGAAGGACGGTCGTACTTACCACACGGACTTTGTGAGGTTAACCATTTGATCTTTCTTTGATCTTTTTCAACCCCACAATACAATTATTCAACCCCACAATGCCATTTTGACACCAGTATGACGGAATGAACTCAAAGAACCTCACATTGCTAAGTTGTACTCAAACCCTAACCTCGTAATGTCTACTGGGCATGTAATGACAGACGCACGGACGGACATCTCTGTGTAGAAACAAAAATGATGAAGGCATTTAGTTTTTGCTTTAAATTGAAAGCATATAGAACATTCATCTGGATATGCCTATGTACCGTATTTACTCACAATAGTAAAATCGGGTTGACATCCGATAGACAAACAACAGCAAACTAAACATGACCATATGATCGCTTTAATTAATTGCCAGACCTTACACTCTTTCAGGATTCAGTAAAGAGCTGAATTTCTAACAAATATCATCTGTCAAATTAATCCCCTCAACATTACAACAATTGTATGACCCTTATAATGAAAAACGAAGAGTAATTAGCTAATTGTTTCGTTACAAAATGGAATTATGCGAAAAAACAGAAATTATTTTATACAAGCACGAAACATAGAGTATGTATACTGTCATCAGATGACAATGGAAACTTGTATCATGGTACTTTTTCTTTTTTAAAAAGAGAGAACATCAATGAATGTATCGTTTATAATGTTTGAACCATTAGTTCACTACATTTTTCTACACGCAAACATTTTTGAATTCAGAAGATATTAATACGCTATCTTAATTGTTTCGCTTTCTCGCATTGTATCATGGCTACTGCATATTTGTATAGGAAAACACTGTACTGTATTTGTGATAATTTGCATTGTGTATGGGGGCGGAGCTTAGACCGTGCTCTATCTACAATAGAGCACATGATCTATCTGCAATAGAGAACACTTTTCAGATTTTTTTTTCAAAAACAAGCAACAATTGCCAAAAAAGAAAGATGTAACTCTGTAAAATTGACTTAAACTTAAATGTTTAAGAGGAATGGAAGGATGGACATACATATACACGAACTCGAAACACGAGTCTCCTGAGCAGTTTCTATCGTGCAGTTTTCATTTGTGAAAGCATGATGTCGTCGGCATCTAAAGGAACTTGTGAAAGAATGATATCGTCTAATTCTTCTAAATGACTGAATTCAAATTCATTAGCCATCTGTAACAAAACATTATCCTGCAATTCTAAAATATCCATAATGCAGTGTTCATCTATCCTTCTTAGCGTTCTTTTTTAAGGGAACTGACAAAGATCAGGGTGACCAAACAATATTAACGTGATCCCACCCACTTTGTTACGTCACACGATGTTTCGGGGCCTGTGAGCTGTCAATCAAAATGTACATGATGGTGTACGTGCCATTATCAACGTGCCATAATACAAATCAGATAGAGTGACTGTTTGCTCAAATAATTACGTCATTTCTCAGGGGCTACGCCCCTCGAAATAACATAATTATTCTTGCAAACAGTACTCTATCTAATACATAGACTATCATATTTAATTTGTTAGTAAACGCTCATCAGAAAAGAAATAGTAACATACATTGTGTTTTATGATCAATCGTTAAAAGGTGCACTTCAAGTTATTGCAAAATAATCCAGCCTCTTGAAAGGCCTTGTAACAGAGTGGAAGCAAAATACTCTAACATAATATAAGTGCATTGTATTAAAGCACTAACGGAAAGCTCTTCAAAATTATGCTTAAACTTAAATACATTAATACATGAAACAGACTCATGGAAATAAGTGTAACTAATTGAACACTGATCAAAACTACAAAAAAATATTAAATCTTTAACCAAATGATTTTCATTTTGGTCTAGCATAGATGAATGATAAGGAAATACTGAAACAATTTATCACTCACATTCAGTTGATGGTCCTGTTCTGATACACTAAATATCCAGCGCAATTAATTTGGTGTTTTCTTTTCAACAGAGATCCTGTTGTAGTGCCCCAAAGTTTCCTACTACACAATCTAATACAATCCAACTTTTGTCACATGCAAGCAAGGACATGGCATTGCCTTTTTCGTTCCAATGATCACCTGTTTTTCTCCGCAGTCTGTACTGATTAATTACTCTGTTAGTCCAAATTTAGAACCATGGGGAAATGATGAGACCATTAATTTTAATGTTCTACTTGAAGAAGTTCTGCTAAAGTGATTTCAATGTCGTATTATGTTTAGCTCCTAAATTTATCAATTATATTTGTGTGCACATGTTTTATACATGTATATCTATACATGTATATACGAAGTACATGTGCAAAAGAATGCGATCAAGAATCGATACAAACAAGATTATTTTCGAAAAATATGTAGCGACCACGACGCGCTGCATAAATTCTTGAAATGCGAATAAATGTCAACCTTAGAGGAAAATTTACACATTTATAACAAAGAAATCACAAAGAAAGGCCGTAAAAAGATCTTCACTGTGATCAGACCGCATTATTGCCAAGTTAGACGCGTTAAACAACAAATGCTTTTAAAATATGTACGAGGAGTTTCATGCTGAGTATTTTGTCTTCTTAACAGATGGAAATGAAAGTTTTTTTATTATAATCGGTAAAAATAAAGCTGGTATACAGATACATTCACTCTGTTATGCTACAGTTGTACCAAATCAACGACGGGCAGCTTGGTTGAGACGAAAACGTTATTAACCTTATTAACTTTGAAGATATTGAGCGGGGTTAATGTACATTGGGTTACAAACAGGAATTATTTACACATCGACAGAGCAGGAGGTTAAATTCTGTAACAGGAGTAAACGTTTTATTTTTAACAAACGTGATCACGATGTAATCAGAATACGGTCAACAATTACCTCAAGTTCATGTACACTGTAAGTATTGAAGTCATACGTAGCAGATAAGAGATACTAAAAACGAACGCAAAGATATCAAGAAGCACAGATGTGACAACTGGACCAAAAAGTGAGTACATCATTTCTTTATAGAATCATTTAATATTTATATATTTTTCAAGAAAAAATAATGATAATTAACGAGGTACGAATCGTTTGCTTTTATTATGAATATCATGTTTTAAACGCTTTACGAATCACTAGTACTAAATACTCGACGGTAACATCACTATTTCAAGAACGCAATCTTTTCATACATAACTTTGTTAGAATGTAATAGTTTCATGCATTGAAGAATGAAAGTTAATCCTCACTGCATTGTTGAGCGAGTTCGAATGGCTGAATATCTTTAACTTCAAAATATTGGTGTACAAAGAAAAATGTCTTAAGAAGTTAAACAAACTGAAATCATTGTCTTTCAGGAGATGGTTGTGATAGGTTCTTTAATTGTTGCCTCGTGCTTTATTTCTGCCATAGCAAAGGAAGGTTTCTTCTATGGTGGGTCCATCAGCTATGAGCTAGAGGCAACGGCGGGAAAGAAAATAGTAAAAATGTTTTTTAAATATTTTTATATAACATCAATTGCATGTGTGGGCAATAACGTACAATCTATACTCAAGTTCTATAAAGATTTTTATCACGTTTTTATATACAGTATATAATTACAAAGAATCGCCGTAAACACTAACGACCACACGTTCCAGTAAAGGTAGTGATAAATGTATTGCATGTGTACCGGTATAACGTATGACATTATGTTTGTCGTACAATGCTTTAACAATTGTTGTCATGAGTACCGTCATTAAATGTTCATATGTTAACATAAACACATCACAGATAGGCAAGCTTTACTTTTACTGGCACAAATTTTCTTCGAAGTCTTGGAGGGTACCTTTTGAGACGATCCCTGGTTGGCTGAATACTTTCATTGAATCATACGTTTTGAGACAATCCCCGGTTGACTGAATGCGCTCATTGTATAATTCAGTAGCAGCGGACAGACTATAAACTCTGCAAGTCCCTCTGCACGAACACAATACTTAAGAAATAGATTAAATTAGAATTAACCGTTCGCATATTCAGTAAAAAGAGTAAAGGGTATGCAGATCGAGTGCGGCTGAAAAAGGTGACTTATTTTGTGTTTATGAACAAACGGATCTTTGAAGCAAAACGTATATGTCGGTATGATATAAAACTGTAAACTAAGAGAAGTATTTTTTACACAGCATCAAACATAGCACCCACAAACTAGACCTGCACACTGAATAATGAATCTAATATGAGAATAATCACATTTTTATTGAAAAAAGACTAACGCGAATATAATAAGAAAGATATGGATATAAATTGCATATTTAATTGTACGCTTCTTATTTTATCCAGGCTCATATTACACTCATCACAAGTTGGAAATTAGGTGAGGGACCTTGTGGGGTAAACTGTTCAAAGAACGATGTTGGTACAATGACAAACATTGAGCGCACGAGGAAAGAACAAGTTACTGGGAATTCCGTTTACTTTGGAACTTTCTCAACGGATTACAGTATTAACTATAAAACGCATAAACGCAACATAGATCCAATAGTTCGATCAAACTACAGCGAGTTGGTTACTAGTGTCAGTGAACACGAAATGTGGGAACAAGAACGTATGCAATTCAGCTTTGAAATGAAAGCTGCGGACGAAGATATCAGGTATGACTTTTTTCACTTTGCCGTCGCACATCCACTTATTGACGAAACAGATACACAATTGATAGTGGAAGACAAATACACAAATGTGTGACCTTTCACATTATACTTTATAATACACGGGTTATGTAATACAATTTCCAATATGTCAATGTCATTGTGGAAGGCGGACACAGTTTATGTACCCCTGGTTTTCAAGAAAAAAATTAGAGTGCCTTCGTATTAATAGGTGATGACCACCATTTCTCATACAACACAGTGTAGTCTTCATGACAAAATTATTGTTGTCATTCGAAGTCACCGACAAAAAGTGAAAAGAATCTGACATCATGAACAAATTAAAAGTATTTTGACGTCAACGAAAAGTTTCCTGTTTTGCTTAACGTTATACATTCATTTGGAGTAAAATATAAAGATTTTTAAGATTGCATCAAGATTTTGCCGCAAACGACTGTGTTTTTTGGCAATATGAGATTGATGTCAGCAACCATCATATATCAAAATTTTGATAAGATTTTTAAGAATATGTTGTCATGGTTACACTTGTCATTTCATCAAAGTTTAAACTTGTCAAAAAACTGCAGCATGGAACAATCTAAATTGACACATCCATTGTGGGTAAATGATTTGCTCACTTAAAGCATTCGGATATGTGTCTAAACTTAGTAAGTATAAAATGCATCAAACCCACAAGAAACATGTTTTGATATACAGATTGTATGTCCCTCATCTCTTTGATTAAATGATTTTAACAAGACCGCTTCTCGTTGTGCTAAGACTTCCCCTTTCCGTTTCCACCTCGACTGGTATTAGTTTTCATAACGAAAATAACTCTATACCCTTATACATCTTATCTTTATAATATATATTCAGTTTCAGCGGACACTATTGGAGGCCACTGCTGAATGTAAATAAGACACGTTGGCATATGCAAGCACAGATGAGAAATCACTTACGTAGTGACACAAAACGCCCGAACAGCTGTCCACAAACGGTTATAAAGCAATACTATCGGTAGGAAAAAGTTCTAACTAAACTCAATCAGCTATAAAGCTCCACCAAATAAAATAAATATTTTGCTAAACGATTCCCTTCCTACTAACATGTTGCAAGTTTTAAAATACTTTTTCCCCTTTTAAGATATTATACTTATAATATGTTACAAGCGTTTGTTGAGTGCTTTCCTTCGTTTTAAAGTTTTGCTTTTTCGACATTATAGTTTGATGATAGGTTCTATATGACCTTTGTTCAAATCTATAAAAGTATTTTTTCTATGTTCTCTATGACCTTTGTTCACACTTACAAAGTTAAGTATTGTAACTTAACTGTTTTTTCAACTTTTTACAGTGTTAAATTAAACCAGACTTCAACAATAAGTATACCTATGATCGATCCAGATGCTGACGTCGTTAGATGCTCTAAATCAGATTTTATCGAAGAATATTTTTTACCTCATCAACCGGGAGTGACAGTACATCAGGATAAGGTAACATGTATTTTAGAAGGTCGTGCCTTATTATATCGCCATAGGCTGAAATTAAAGATTTTTGTTATCGTTGCAAGTCCGATGTAGCGTCAAATATTTTTAGTACAGTGTGATGTTATTCATGTTCCTTATATACGCATGCATATGGTAATAAGTAGTCAGGATAAGCAGGACTAGGACCTCCATGATCGTATTTGTAATAAAGTATAATCGGTGAACTATATAAAGTGATTAGGCTTCGGAATTATGTGATAAATTAGCCATGTATGCTGCATGATACTCTGATCTGCATTCCTTATTGGCTTAGGACTTCAGGAATGTAAACTGAACCATAGTAGCTTCAGGTGAATACCTCTGTAAGTAAAACATTGAACGTACTATTCTGTATAAGTGCTTTTTTCTGCGGTAAAACAGAGCGCCGCAGAAGTAAAATCTGCAAAATATTTGACATGACTTTCGTGTATAATTATACATGAGTTCTATTTTATGACTTATTTGATAAAAATACGTGCAAATGGACGCATCCAACTTAAAGCGTTATCTATTGTCTGGAGAATTGAACTTTCTTTACAAATTGATAAGGGAAACAGTGTTTATCCCACCGTTCAAATGTTTATGTTTTTTGCGCATTCTGTGTGTTGCCCCTACCAAAAGTACTGTTTTTCATAACGTCAATGTGTTTACAGTTTTGGTCAGAAGGTAATCTTTTTCGTTTCATTATTACAACAGGAAAGACTACCTAAGGATGTAAATGTTTCAATATCTAATAACTTGTATATGAATACAGAAATGGTCAAGATCAACTGCCTGCCGAGTTTCAATAGATGCTAACATGACTTTGGGTTACAGAAACAATACTTGGATAGCTGTACCAGTTACCTTTCGAGACTACCCTACTAAGAATATACAGTTAGATAACGAGCACTATGCACCTGGCTCCTATTCTCTTGGTTCTAGTGCAGCTCAGGTAAATTGAACCGGAATTACCGAAAATTAAGAAAATTGTTTTAAAACTTTCGGCTCTAATTACGTAATGATTTTGCAAAAAGTTTTGCGATTCAATAGTGTTATTGCGGGTACAATTATATAACGATTTACTTCAAGTAGAAAGAATGCTTACCTTCAATGTATGTATATTTATCATATTTTAAACAAATAAAACAATAACAATGATGGCGCTTACCATTACAAAAAGAAGTAGGACACTATATGTATTAAAATGCCATACCTGTCACCAAATTTTGAACATTGCTTACAGTAGTCTCTATTCCAAACAGTTTTGTTGCATTTTAACCACCATTCCCTGCTTTAGGCAAGCTTTCACAGATTTCTGTATGATTTCTGTCTTCAGATTAATTTTTTGCTCTTACATGCGCTGTGATAGAAGAATATACCCCCTAACCATATAAAATGGTTATAAATTTAACATACGTTTTAAAAGCTCTATGGAAGAGCTCTCTTAAAAGCAGGGAATACTATAAAATTGAAGACCGGTGAGAACTTATTTTTTATAAAAAAGAAAAAAATAATTTAGTTATTACGAATTTATTTAAAACATAATGCAATTCAGGTCCTTGTTTTTGGAACTTTGTCTTAAAATGGTTATCATGAGTTCTTTTATTTTTTTTTTTTTTTAATTTTTTTTTTTTAAATTTTTTTCCAAAAAAAAAGGTCTTTGTTTTTTTTTTTTTTAAAAAGTAAAATAGAGTGTCTTATGTTATCATGAGTACCATCATTAATTTTGTTTGATTTGTTTAGAGATGAAAAGATGCATTCTAAGATCTATAGTTATTATTCTTTCTAAATCCAAAAATAAAGATAAAAAGGTTTTAAGATTTTGGTGAAAGAAATTATTGCTTTTATTAAGCGCTACCTCTTTAGATTGATCCACGCGAATAGTATTTGAGTTGGTTAAATAATTTGATGTTGGTAAATCCTCTATCAAATATGTTACGCGTCTTGGCAGGCATTATAAATATATCATAAAATGTGACATCGCTGTTGTAGAAGTTATTGTAGAAGAGGATACTCGACAATTACCAAAGAAATATAAGCTAGCAGTACTAAATGTGGTTTGAAATTAATTCATGCAGTGCATACGAAAAACGAGTATGTTTCATGTTTTATTCAATTGAAGATACTACATATAGCAGATCTATAAATAACGATCGAAATTACAGAACTGGAAGCTGTTTTTAAGACAATGAAACGTACCTGTTTTGAGAATGGAAACATAAACACCATTTTTCTTTCATTTATACTATCACTAATCAATAATGCTTTTCCACTTCGTGTTAACCAAAATTAAGAAATAACTTGGTTATGATTTAAAAGAAGCAGCGCTTGATATGTGCCCGGAAACAACTGAAATAACAGACAAACTGCGACAGTCGAATTATTTTGACTTAGCTTCAACTGTTTTAACCATAAACTAATGAGAAGATAACAAAACTGTTTCGATACAGAGGAAATACTATCATAGTTTCAATAAAATTTTACGAAGAAACGCTGCACATTAGAAATCTGTTGGGGAGCTACAAACGTGGTCATTGTTTGCTGGTGGTCTTTAAGCACATGTGTTTGAACTATCATAGATGAATAGTACACTGTTATTCCCCTGCTGGTCTTATTTCGCAGGGCGGTCATTAACATAAGTTTGACTTATAAAATATACAACTTCATAACAATTTTATAAATAAAAGAATAATAGATTATCATAAAATATATATCAGCTGCACGTGAAGTTAATGTACAGTTAATTGCTACGGTTTAACCTGACTTTTTTGTATTACCTGACGACTGTATGATACCGCCGTGGTCACACATTTCTTAATTTGTGAGGACATGTATGAACTAATTATCTGTGATTAGCCTGACATAATGAAAGTAGTAAGTTCAAGTTGCACATATATGTTGGTATCGCTAGTTTAGATAGACAAATTTACTTTATTTATAGGTCAAATAAAGTTAATAAATATTTATTTTCATTGATACCTGTGTTGTGCCTGCTTGTCAAAATAACAACTTGCAGGTAAACAATTTTAAAGCGAAGGCATGCCTGGAAATAATTTGAATTTAAATTGACGAACTTGTTAAGAAAGAGGAACACACTTTTGAAATATTTTCTAGTTAGATATTTACGCAGGTAATAACGCTCAGTTAAAAACAGCAGCTTTAAAAACATATTAAAACATGGTAACCTACATGACATTTATTGAAATCAATTTTAATGAGAAAATGAGTAAATTGGGTTCAAAATTAAGATTTTGAAAAGGGGCGCCCTAATTGTGTATCTTATTTGAATATATTTGCATATTAAGTATGTCTTAGATTTTTCATTACTTCTCTAACTTTTAGTCAATTTCAAAACCTCTTTCAGCAGTTTGTCTGTTAAAAAGCTCTTCAATTTCATCCTCAGATTCTGACTTGCGTTTCCCTTTAATCATATAAACAAGGGAGTTAATGAAACCAAGGACATCTTAATAACTTAAACTTGTCATAAACTTTAATGTATGAACAATTACTTATACAACCTATCTCCTAATGGCATCATGTTTTTCAGTTTTTGGTGCAAATAGTCGAAAACCTTGAAACTCCAGTTTTCGTTTCGCCAACCATTCAAGGTGGTCATCTATTCATAGTGTACGCTGGTGTAGCATGGACGACAGATATTTATGCACAGGCGTCATTAAATACGTAAGAATTACTGAATACATTTATATAAAAAGATAAAGATTTTGGAATGTTCTTCTTGAAAGAATTGATCCCCCACTGTTGCTATGTAGTTATATCGATACAAATAATGATGAAGGTTGAGGACATCAGTACAGTATTTGTTATGTGTAAATCTGACCTACTCTTGAAACACTAAAAACGTGATTAACTAATAATTTATGATACTGATTTTATATAATACTATTTGTACGCAAAATGTGTTAGGGTTTTAACTTTCTGTGTACATAATCAGTAATGATTTCTTGTTAATTTACTCTTTTTTTCAGAACAATCGTCCATTTCATACCTACTAGTCCAAACTTCGAGAAAGTCATCATGTCAAAGATAAAGACAGATTCCACGCGTGAGCGAGTGAAATGTGTCACTATGTCATGGATGCCTTCCTTAAAAGATATTGGCCAACACATTTTATGTATAAGAGTTATAGATAGCACAGGGTAAATCAATTAATATAAACATGTTGTCAAACGTGAACAAACGAATCATCAATGCTTAACAATATTGTGTTCGTAGCTTACCACGATACGACTAAGAACAATACGATTTTATTTTTTGCAATTTTTGTAAACTTAGGCCAAACACATTATGAATGTTTCTGGTCTCCTAACAGACCTCAAACTATGTGTAAGAAAAATTATCAAGAATACCATTTTGCAAGTGTTTTATAACAATCAAGAAAAAATGAAGAATTTGAAAAAAACTGCTGACCGACCGAGTTTAATTTTTTTGACAAAAAGACCGGAAACACTAAACGTTTTGTTTGGTCGTATGCGTGGTGTGGCATCTAAATATCTATTAATTTGGGTATCATGCAAACATGTATCATTTCAAAGAAATTAAGTTCCCTCAAATTTATGCAACGGCAAACCGATTTGTCATAAAAATATAAGACATCTCAAAAATGCTTGTTTGAAACCAATTTATTTATTCGTGAAAGACTCCTGAGTGAAACATTAATAATCTTTTCAGTGCCTGTTTATTTCGAAAATCGTACTTTCAGGGTTGAAGCAGAGGAGCTGCGATGCTTTATAATAGACGTCAGGGGTAAGTAGTCATAACGTATATGAAAATAAATATGTTATATTGAAAACGGGTATGTTGGTAAATTCAAAAGTATTGAAAATATGGAAAGTAAATAAATGCTATAGAATTGAAAGAGTATTTAATCATAGAAATACGAAAATCAAAGTGATTGAAGACATTAAAGTCTGACAGTGAATCAGACAATATTTGAAAATACATGTAATGACTTTAATAAATCAAGATTTGTTGAAAATAGATGTCAGGATTGAAAGTTGAGCTCCCTGCCATACAAAAAATAATTCGGAAAACTTCGTAAGATGTTGAAATAAAAAAAACATAGAATGTTCGAAAGTCGGGACTTGCTTAAATATTCCGTTTAGAGCTAAATGGGTGTTTAAGGATGTGTTTAAATTTACCGTTAAGGGCAAGTTTGAAAGTGTGTGAGCTGCTGCCTTTGTTGAGACCAGAACCGCATTTTTCTGAACCGTTGCAAAGCTTCTTCTGCTCCGAATGTCCAGCTGACGCCTACAGATATACAACTTTGCACTTTCGATAAATTCTTAATTTCACAAAACGGTAGATTCATCACATTAAGCTGATACGTTAGCAAAACATTAGTATGCTTATGTCTCAAACTCGCTTACCTTCATTTCCTGCGAATATTGTTCGTAATTTCTAAAGTCCTTTTGACACGGGTCGATTTTACCTTTATCTTTCAGAGAAAGCATTTAACTATTCGTCGTCAGTTTCTGTGGTAAGTGACTCTTCAATACACTTGTCACAGCCACTGTTTGTTATTGTTTCAAAATATATAAGAAACGTCTACTTAAACATTATTATTAATGTGTCAGGTTTTTATTCCAATAAATAAGTTGATCAATTAAGTCGATATTTGTTTTATTTGCAAGTGAACTCAAATACAAGTAGTATGTCTAACGAAGTGTTTGCCTTAGAAATGTTTAAGTGTATAGGCTCTTGAAATATTTTTTTTGTCTCTTTTTTACTTTTTCGTACTTTAAGTTTGAACGGATGTTCCGGTTTTGAATAACGATAAGTGCCATACAAGGACATGTAATACTTTCATACTTTAAATAATATTCCATTCGCAATATAGTTACAAATTTGAAATATGCAATAGAAACGGAGGAGATAGAAGTGAATATATAATCTTTTGATGGTGCAGTCTATGTCACAGTGGCCATCTAATCTAAGATGTTACAACTACAATTAGTACTTCTTTTATTGAATTACCTGTGACTTTTTCCACGCTATGAAACTCTGTTTCTAAACTCACTAAATAACATTGTAAAAATTAAAACGAAATGATAATCTTTTGACTAAAACAAAGATAATAATAATCAAATCATATTACTGAAAATTTAATATGTGTACGTAGTTTTGTAGTGCTGCTCCTTCAGACTACAGCCATCGAACAAAGTAGTATTAATCAATCAGTTGAGTGGACACTGCTGTTTTTTGACATACTGTATTTATTTTATCAGAATTAGCTACACATTCATGAATAAATTAAGTTTAATAGGCATCGATATTTACACTAATCATTTTATCTGTCTTCGTCATTTTGCAGGGAAAGCCTTATTTCGTTGACATACCATCGTCTGACCAATTTGTTTCCTGCGAAATCGACGCAACATGCTTAATACCTTTGCTTGTAAAATCGAGTTCGTAAGTACCTATCACATATGATTCTAGGTCTATATAGTCCTAAAAAGAAACTATCTGTAAGATATGCCTTTTGTAATGTTTATCTGGAAATGTGTCTAATGACAGAAAACTGACAGACTCTTCTATGTTGAATCATAATGACATTTCATGATTTGCTTTGCCTAAACTGTTTCTGAGACCCCTCAGCGTAATGAGTGTTTGCATGTCACTCATTCTCTTCATATGCTAACTGTAACTTTTACTTATCATTAACATTTAATTACATTTACCGTCGAACTTTTAGATGCCGACGGAAATATTTTGGAAGTAAATTTAAGTGATCTGAGATCATTTTGACATTTATCTTAAAGGTGTCTGAAAAAGTTAGCTTCTATATTTTGAAATATTTGCGTTAAAACCATCGCAGCTTCCGGAGAGTATGAAAAGAGAAGTGAGAGTATGTATATAAGTTTGAAGCCAAAAAGGAAGACGCTGTAAAATAAGATGTACCTGTATAATGCAACACTGTTGTATTTTATACCTTAGCTCTTAGATGGTGCGTACTGGAATCTATTTAACACTAGTTTAGAACAGTATTTCAGATATAAAAGGTATTATTTCGACCACAAACGCGACAATTATAGCAGAACAAAACTTAATCCAACAGAGTAAAAGCAGCCAGCAACTCATGAAAACATCTGTTACATCTGTACCTACTTAAGAAAGTTATTCAAAATAATACTGATATTCTCAGGTGTTACTCCGGTATGTATCCATAACGAGTTCAGGCAGTTAATTACGCGTAAATTAATGAGACGTTTTAGAAAATAATTGGATTAGTTTTGTTTTTCAGAATGGTGACTTTAATTCAAATATATGACAGTTTCACAGACGATGCAGTTGTTGGAAAGCCCAAGGTTGTTTCGCATAAAGGAGAAGCAGTTTTTGAAACATTATTTTCGTTTAAACATTCCATGCCGGGCACTAGTACCAGTTGCCTGACAGCAACGAATGCCAACAAGTAATGCATTATTTAAGATATCTGATAAAGCTGCTCGCTTTCAGAATTTGGTGAAAAATTAAGTTCTTCGAACTATCCGAAATTAACATATTTTTAACAAATCATGAAATAAGACGGTTCCAGTATAAATTCCTGTAAATATTTCTGTATTTTTTAAATTGTAGTGGTAATGATCCGTTCAAATTGGTCATTTTCAAATTTGTCATTTATTCAAGAATAACCTACATTTAACACAATCGAATCATGAAGTCAAATAGAAATATGTCTTAATACAGTTATGAAGTTGTTTTTTGCTAGCCTGCAAAGCAAGAACCAACTTACCTTGTTACTTTGTCATGTTTAAACAGTTTAGTACAGACACCAGATATAGAATGGCAAGAGAATATCAGTTTAGTCGATATTTGTTCTTGTATGTTTACAACTGTTATAACTTATATTAGATGGAATTTAAAAACGAATTAAGTTTTGGTTATGACATTATTTATCTTACTCTGTCATATAACATATACTATTTAATAATTGTAGTGTGACGAGCGATAAAGTATGTATCAACTTGGAAATTGAATACCCAGGTTTGAATAATATCTTATTACACTTACAATGTTACGTCCCTTTGTACACATTGTATGATTTCGTTTAGCATCATTTCTGTTAATTGATATGTATTAACTTGCATAGTTCATTTCGGATGTGAATTGGCGGGTCCAGCGATAGATTTGTCTCGCTCAACTTTTGTCTTGGGGAAAGGTACGACAAATTGCCTACTTCAGTACAATTATTAAAAATAAAAATGACTGAAAGGCTTGTTTTGGAAGATATATCTACTAGACTGATCTTTACTTGAGAAGAAAGTAATTATGTTAGGGTGCATGCGTGCAGTTCTTTCAGGTAGCCGCCTATATCCAGAGGACATGTAACACAAAGGTCCGCGTTAAGATGAGATAGCAGGGTCATTGGGATAAGATAAAGCACTCGGAAAGAGGAGGCGGACTTTCGGACAAGGAGAGCTCCTTCCGACTTTCAATTACCCTCGCGGAAATAAATTTAGAAATAGAAAAAATCGTAAAAACATCAGGCGCATGAAATAGTGTGTTAAGAACCTAAATATTATTTTTGATTGCGTCAAGAAGCCTTAGAATACCTTCACCTTTTTCCTTTAAAAAGGCTAAGAAAATTCTGGTTGACGTCATACAAGTTTGATTCCGGGAGACAAAACAATGAATGAAAACGTTACGCATCACACTGACGTCATTACCCACGTTAAAAGTGTACAGTTCAAATAACGATACGCATTTATATCGATTGGCGCTTTGTTAGGTTCTGAATCGACGCCTTCTCATAATGTCAGTCAGGTATTTCTTTTTATATTTTAGTATTAGATGATTAAACTAAAATAAGTTTGTATAATATAGTTATGTTTGATATCTTGAATGGTTGCCCGAATAGGAGGAGTGAATTCCAACAGCTACTATTTATGCTGTTTTACACATTACCGCCGAACCGAAAAAAGGTCCGTAGTAGTTACGATAGTTTTCAAAAAATGGCTTAAGAATCGAAATAACTATGTCTTGGAGTGCTTTATCGAAATTGAAGCATTTCCGTCGGTAATGTGCCTGCGTATAACTCACTCGGGCTTGCCCTGTAATTTTCCGCCAGGCACATCACCTCCGGGGAATGCTTCAATTTCGATTAAGCACTCCAAGCCATAGATTATTTCTTAAATAAGCTAACTTAAAGGTCTATATTATGTTTCCGATTTGTCAAAGAACTATTTTTGGTTAAATAAGTGATAAATCCCCGAAAACATAAGGCTGCCAAACCACGCTCAATATTTTTTGTAAAACAGTGAAGTAGCATAAATTCGCATAAAAGGAACTCTGTCAATACTTCTCACTTTGATAGATTAAGAAAAATATTTGTAAAATGACAATGACACTAGAGAAGGTACTTTAAAATGGAAATATATTTGATAACTTACTACGTTCAGAAAGGCATCTCCCGCATGACTGTTTCGCCATTTTAATGATCAACAAACGTCAGGACTGAAAGGTAGCTGAACTTCGCTTGCAGGCTGACTTATATTTGCCCTGGTGAGCAGAAAAAGCGAAACCGGTCGGCAAATAATGAATTAATTAAACTCATGGACTGTGTTTTTATCTTTTACTATAATTAACTTTTTCCGGCACAGTTTTTTTTATTTTTCACGTATATATGGATATATATACAAGTGTATAGATAATGTTTCATACAGACCGACCCCGGGTTCTTGTATTGGCTGGGTAGGTACCAAATATATAAATAAATAAATAAACTACAGCAGAAATTGTAGCTTTGACAGCTATACCCCTTTTTGTGATTCATTTTAAAAGATTTCAGGAATCGAATAACATTTGGACACACGTTGCTTTCATGTCTATTTTATTTCACAACAGACGCGTGTTTGTCTGCACCTTGTCAAAACAGCGCTACTTGTAATAGTGACAGAAGAACAGGAATGTTTGTATGCGAATGTTTTTCAAACATATATCATGGACAGTTCTGTCAATACAGTAAGTGCAATTTGATGCATTTCATCACAACTCAAATGATTTAGATCTGCTTTTTGCATGAACCGTGAGTTTAATAGCAAGTATTATAAATGACAATTTTAAAGACCCAGTCTTACTTTGCATCACATATATATAAGACTTTTACTGGCAGATAAAATTGTACTATTTTTCTAAATACTGTTATATACCTGTGCTTGAAAGAGATGTCAGAAAATGTTTTTTCTGTGGTATAATACATTTAACAAACCTATATATATTACATGATTCGTAAAAAGCCTTAGGTATGTTTTTCTTCAATTACGGTCAATTTCTAGGTAAGACACTGCTTAGTGATATATAGCTATAATTCATCTTTTTGTAATGCTTCCGGGCTTTAACAAATAGTTTTCATCTGATATGAAAGCGTTGCAAGAAGTTTTTTTCCACCTGGTTTATAGTTCGGAATATACAACTGAAATATAATAATTGTGTCTAAATCCGCTAATAAACTGCCATTTTGAACTTTCTGAAAAGGGGAAGCAAATCGTTAATCTGAAAATGTGTTGTATGTCCAAACAGGGACGGTCAATAATGTCATGTTTAAAGCACACCGCTACTTTCCGTTTCCGTTAGTGATACAACTGTAACTAACAAGTACTAACTGTTTTAAACTATTTTGATGTAAAATGCTACCTGCAAGTTTTATAGGAGATAGACATACTTTTAACTTTGTATGCCCTGCACTAGTAAGAACTAGTTCAAGATGGGGAATCAAAAGGGGTCTTGACATTCACAAGATGGTAAATCCCACGGTCGGCCGGGACTATAAACAATCTAAACGAAGAATGAGACTTAAGAAAATGAATAAAGTCAAAAAGTAGAAAAAGTGGCATATTTAGTGTAAAACAAAAATGGGTTTCAACACACATTGTGACTTATGATCGGATTTCCATATCCACATCATGTTCTGATGAAGCAGACGGTATTTTTAAAGTAAATGTTTTAAACTGCTTTTACCACAAATACAGACAGATGTCATTTTAAGAGTTATTTATTGATAATGAACGGAATCTGAAGCTCTTCGAAGATATCGAGAACTTTCCAATAGGTCACTATGTTCCGACGTCACATTAATTTTATTTACAGAGAGAGATTTGTGTGACCCCAACCCGTGCATTGAAGACCATACTCAACAGTGCTACGACCTTACAACGGAGTATTATTGCTTATGTATGAAAGGGTTTGAAGGAAAACATTGTGAAATTAGTAAGTTGTGTATACTTTAACAAAAATTTAATCAGTTGCTCATCATCCAATTGAATAAAGTTTAAACAACAGTCTGGTGACAAGACAGAGTAAAGGGAAAAGTCTTGGCAACACGACATGAAAGAATAGATAAAACTATTTTACTTGGAAAAGTGATTACTTGATTTTCAGCATTGGTTTCTATGCAGCTTAATTTTCTTAAGTTCAAAATATTTTTAAAAGAAGTTATTTCCATCTACTATTTAACACAATATTATGATTTTTTTATTGATTGTATTTGAATAAGAAATGTACGTGTTATTAGTTATTACATCCATTAAACTATTATAATGAGCTATAACCATAAAATTTTCACCTTTTTCGAATATTAAGTTTTCTTTTTTATTATGCGTTGTTAGTTTCATTAAGCGGTGAAGCTGTGCAACCACCATAACATGTAAACATGAGAATGTTACAACTTTCCTCTAAGATTTTACTTTTAGCAATAACGGTGAAATAAATCTCAATCTATAGAAAATTGTTATAACCTTAAGATATAAAAGAACCTGTAAGTGTAAAGTTGGGACTTTACCCAATACCTAGTTCCTTAAAATGTCAGATAAAAAATATGGCTGGCATCCATGGAGTAATATTAACACTGACGTGTTCACTCTTTGGTAACGTGATTCTACGTGACGTAAAGAAATACAGTCTCCGTTGGTAATAACTTTTGGTTAATATGTTCCTCCCTAAAACTGGATTTTCGCTATTTCAGGAGTCGTTATATACGGAATTTGCTTAATACAAATGATGTAATTCCACAGGAAAATACATGTTGCATTTTACTAGTGATTTAAACGTTCTTAACGGCTAGAGATTAGATCAAGTAAATAAAGTATAATAATTGATATAATAATTATATTTATATCTTCATACTTAAAAATAAGAGCAAAGCTTTCGTCCGTTGTAGAGCAAACAGAAGCAAACACTACGAGAGTCACACCTGTCATTGCTTTGACGTCGCTGTATGAAACTTCAAGTACAGTACCTGTAACAAAATCAACTATAATGGTACCGGTATCAGCTACAACAGGTACGTGTTCACCAATTGTTTATCTATACGTTGTATTTGATAATAAATATATGAATGATGATCACGATCAGGTCAACACTACTAACTAAAGGAACCAATTCTTATGTTATCAATTGAACATAATTTAAAAAACCATGTCTTCTATTTGGTGTTTCCTTTTCTAATTCAATCAAATATCTTCAACTCCAATTTGAAATAAATTTACCTTATCAATTATGATTATAGAGCTTACAACTCGGTTGTTTCAAGCTTTCTGTTATTTTACCAATATAGTTGCGTACTGTAAATAGCGGGCATGTTGCAAACAGAGTAACGACAGGTAAATAGACCATTCTTTAAGCTATGAAATGATGAAAAATGGTCGTTCTCGGCCCTTGAGGTTGAGTAAAATAATCCTAAAACTTGTTTATATTTAGTTTATAGCTGTAAATAAGTGATACACGTTTTTGAAAAATGGAGTGTTGTAGGCAAGTGCCTTTGGGTGTTACTTAGTTAAGTCCTCTGATTACAACTGAAAAGTTATACAAGTCTGTACATACCAATTGGATTGTTATTCATTGACTTTAACAAGAGCTAAAGTACCTACGTTCTAGCAAATGCAGAATTGCCAGCATTCTCCGATTATAAGCCATAAAATGTAAGAAAACATGTACAAAGAATATGAAGGAAACATTGGAATCTTTTCTTAATTCTAGGTGATCCATGTCGGACCAATCCATGTGTACGTGGAACATGTTTTTCTCATGCCGCAACGTTTCTCTGTCAGTGCCCTCATGGATTTACGGGAAAACTTTGTGAGAAAACAGGTACATGTAATACGAACTTTTTTCTTTGTAAACTTTGAACTTTTTGAGTCTATGGATGCTACGTTAACATAACCTAATGCAGATATATCTGTACATGTTTGCTAATGTTTTGTGTGGATCATGACAAATGAAATAGAAACAGACATGATTTATTCAACTTCGAAGACACTAATATCTATTCGATATGACTCCTAATATTTTACGTCAAAATATTAACAAGATTATATTTTTTCAAAGCAAATGAAGTCCTATTTTTTTTTTTTTTAGTTAACCATGTTTCATCATCAAGGGATTTGAAACAATCGTACGACGATACATTAAAAAAATCAAAATACTAATTTTAATTAGCGACTATTTTCTTGTAGTTGATCCGTGTGAGCCAAACCCATGTGTACATGGAATTTGTTTTTCTCATGATCAACAATTCCTTTGCCAATGTTCTCCCGGTTTTACTGGAAATACGTGTGAGAAAACAGGTATTTTGGAATAGTTTTAGTTTATATGTCATGAAACTTAAGTGTTTTTATACAAAAGCTTTTAAAAGTATGATTCTTCTTTTATCACATGTCGCCGTCTCCTTTGAGATAATAAAGCCTGTTATCCAGTTATTCCTTCTTTTTTAAGCAGTGTGCTTATTCTATCATAACTAATACACCGCCAAGTTGTGACACCAGTTTTCATACATTGGTTGGGTTTGTCGGCGTCCTCGCTAAGTAATCTATTTGGATCCTATTTTCAACATTCCTTCTTTAGATAATACAACCTGTGTTTGCCATATGATTATTCTCCAATAATTCCAACGATTAACTTTGGTCTCCTCCGTCTTCGGTTGAATTTAAAAATGAATTTTTTCAGTGAATTTCCGTTTTGGATCGAGGTAAATGTCTATCATATGATATATTGTGTTGCCATTCAATCAATTGCCGGCGGTTCTCCTTTTTTAAATGTATACGTCGCCTGCATGCACGATCATCAGTTTGTATAGGTTGCATTCAGCTTTTCTACACTGTCTTTATGGTTTTTAATAAATTTCCTACCAGTACATCTTTTATAACCAACTTTTCTTTTAGGTTTTAAACAACCTGAGTTATCTCATATCAAAATAATTTCCTAGTTCTTTTTACCAACTTTTATTTCTTCAAGAGTCCTTTTTAATCTATCGTGAGTAAGTGACGAATTATGAAAACAAAACAACAACTGCAGTCCTTCAAACTAATGGCCATAGCAAACTTTACCAAATAAGAAACTTCTCTGTATTAATGAATTTATCAGAAATAGGATAGTGCAAATCGTAAACGACTATTTTGTAAAAAAAACAACAGAAAACTCTGAGTCGATCTAGAAAAAAAAATAGTCAGTTCAAAATGCGTTTGTTAATTTGTCCCTCCTTGAATTCGTTACCTATCAAGCATCTGCACTCTGATAAAAAAATCTTAATGAAGCTCTCGATTGGCCTCGACAGGTCCAGTGACATTCGAATTAATCTGAATATTCACTTAAATCATGTCATTATTTGAAACATGAGACGGCCTCTCTGTCACGGCTTCTCTTGGACGAAACGTACCGTCCAGTGGCTTAACACTGTGTTACTGTTTCAGATGCCCAGGGTCCTTCAATAGTTGGTAAGAAAAAATATTTTCATAGTTTTCGCAATTTGTTTGCAGTAATTTTGTAAAAGGTAACTCAGACATACACTCAGGTACTTAGTATACTTCGGGTAACTAGCAGTTTTAAAGGGAGGTTACGTCGGATCCAACCTAGTGTTTTATTGATCTATGCTCTATGGTATGGCGTAAATGTGGAATTGTTTTATGGTGTTGTACTATATTGTAGAAGCGATCCTATTAATAGATATTGATTGATATTAATTGATATTAAAGCTGCAGTTTGTCTGTTGCCTCTTTTCGTATTTTGACAATTCGTTCTTATGTGCGTGGGTCTTCTTTGTTGATTATTGAGGACATCTAAAACAATGTACGTGTATATGCATGAAATTCGATGTATACAGCAACATAAGATAATCGATTTTATTCAGAATTAGACTTTCTGTCAACATCTGATTTTCATGTATTTGATCTGCATGATGATGCTTATTATTGATATTTTCAGGTTGAAGAGGTGGTTGGCAAAAGGTCACGTCTGAGTGTATCTTTGCTTGATATTCTCGAAAACAATATTGTAAATCTGGCTTTTACCAAAACCATATAACACAGACATTTGGTCTTCGTGTTTTTTTTCTTGTCATGACATTGCAAATAGTGAAGACTAATTGTATTTAATGTATAAATTGTGAACTTTGTCTTTCTTCCTTTTACTTTCCTTTTTATTTACGTTTCTTTTAGTAAACTATGCTTAATGTTTCTTGAGCATTGATTCCTGTCAACTTACCAGTAGTTATCTTCATCAGTGTTTCAAATCAGTGTAGAAACTTTTTTGTCTGAATGCACTATAGTATTGAAGGGTATGCATTTAATACTTAGAACGCCAACTACACGCTGTATACCGTGCCAGCAATTCCTGGAAAAACTATTAAAGTATATAGGTGGTAGAACGACTACAAAATTAAAATAACATCATAAAAATGTAAAAATAAAACAAGGTCCAGATAGCAAGTGTCTCCTAGGATAACGTTAACTGGTTCGCTGCTCTCTTTTTAACAACGGAACCTTCTATGCATGTAATTCAAATAGCCTTACAAGGGAAGTTGTGATTCAAAAACAATAATATTTGCATCTGATCTAGATCATACGTGCCGCTGTACAAAAGTTGTGTCCTGTTATTTCTACATTTTATGAAAAAGCTAAAGCATTTTACATTTGCGCTCTTTTATAAGGGTTGCAATGTAATCCAAGCTATCTTCGATAAATATATTAATACAAATTGTAAGAACTTGTTTCGCAAACATGATTAAATTATTCAGTTTAGAAAAAAAAACTATCTTCTTTTGTGTATGATGTTAATTTTCATTTGACCGCACTTGTAAGCGTTTTTGACAAATTCGAAAATTCGATGACTCAAAAAATACAAAAACATTATGCAATAATTTAGATAACAAAGCCCAGATTGGCCGAATATAAGTTATATTTGGCAAAACCTACATCAAAATCACATACAGATCTAAATGTGAAGAAAAAACTTAACATGGGCGCATAACTCTATTCAGGTTGCATACTTCGTGGTTTAGAAGACAAATACATACCGGGTAGCTCATTTAACGATACAATATCAATGATCTTTATAATATTGAATATCGGTGACTTGACGTAGGATAGGGATGAAAAAAAACTGATAATCCAAATTAATATAAAACGGTGGCATGCTAAACTATTTAAATAGATTGAATAACAAAGGCATATCAAATCGTATTAATCTACCGTTTGCCGTTGTCTTTGTTTATATCAGGCACCGAAATTCATCAAAACTGATCGATCTTTACGTCTTTCTGTATTGTGATATTCGTTAAACTATAAAAAAAAAATCAGATAAATCAGTTGCGAAATTGTCGACAAGATATCATATTACAGAAGTGGGGAATAGTTTTATCATAAAACGAGATACTGTGCATAAATTAAGACACGTTTTGAATTTTGAGATCAGAGTTCAATATCTGTTTAATTAAAGGACCCAGGATTTACATGGGTGTAATCGCGTAGTGCATTGTCAGCACTGAAATGTTTAATCAGTGTAGTAAGCGTTTGTGAAAGTTTACATTGATGGCTACTCATAATAAACTTCGCATGTGGGATGTTTATGTAGTCATCAAGCCTGACAAGGTGGGTTTCTCCGGGTACTTCGGTTTCCTCCATCCTAAAATGCCTCAAAAACGCGACCATCTGCGCCAACGAGCGTGATCTAACATAAGTTGTAAATCGCTGTAAATTAAATAAAACGTAACCTTAAACTTCCCCGAGTTCTTTCCAGTGCTCGATCAGACAAAAGCGACAGTGTCAGTCCCGTCAAACTCCGATTGGAATCCGTGACATCATGGTTAGGCGTCCCACACACTACCCTTCACCACAAAGACAGTGTTAAAATCGACTGAAAATGAAACTGCTGCATATTTATCAACATGATACTGAAGCTCGAAAGGGGTGAAGGTACAACAAAGGTTTCAAGAGATAGCGAACAATACTAAAAGATAGTATTCCAGTTTGCAATTTCCGTGCTCTTATGTCATCGCGATGACGTTAAATACTTTTAAAGAATTGCTATTCTCTTCAAGTGAGTGAGTGAATGAGTGGGTGGGTGGGCGGCTGGCTGAGAGGAGGGAGTGAGGGAGGGAGTGTGGTTGTATGGCACGTCAACACTATACGGTTATATTGTGTCGTATTCGCTTGAAACAAATTAACTTTCTTCAGCAGGATGCCTTTTAAAACTATATTTTAGAGATTTCATATAAAACAAATTGTGGGTTTTCAAAATATTTGGCTCATTGGATCGAAATGTACTTTTTGGCTAATCTCTTGAAATCAAGAAATATGACCAAAGGCCTCTTCCTTGTTCATTGTTATTCGTCACGATTTTAAAATGTTTTGTTATCCAAACCATGAGTTTTGGAAACGGTTATTGTTTAGGTTTAAGTGTATATCTACGTAATTTAAACCTGATATAAAGACAATAAAAAGACGGATACAATTATTTGTATCGTCATTGAGGCGACGTACGGGATAAATTGCCGACGCGGAATAATGCGCGACCAATTTAAAGTATTCAGACGCAGAATAAATGCGTAGAGTCTTTACAATTTGTAATTGAAATTCGTTTTGAATTCAAAAACAAACATCACTGAATGTAATTAGTATTTTGTATGTCACCATAAAAGCAGGGAAAAAATAGAAACATTTCTTATGTCTTTCAATTGAAAGAAATAACACTATGCTGTTTAACTGTTTAACTTAACGATAGAAGCTGTTCCAAATATAATGTATAAAGAAAAAGCTACTGAAAGCTGTAACTGAATACATTCTATCACCTTGTTTCAGGCATTTCTCGCCTTCATCCGATTATTTCGGAACATTATTGAAATATTCAAAAGAAAATATTGTAGATAAAATATACAACATGGGGTAGGTAGTTCAGAACATTCATGCAGAAAAGGACAATAATATGAGTCAGGGTTATGTAACTTGCATCATTCGAGATTACAGTACATGTACTCTACTTAAATATAGAAGAAACACGTTGTTTGATGAAAGAGACACGGATTTTCAACAAAATAATAGAAAGAAATTGATGACAGAATATCAATTTTCAACGAAGCGAAAGAAAAAAAAAGTTCATGACAGAACTGTGAAGAAAACGCCATATACCTGTATTAAAGTGGTGAAAACTGGTTATCAGGATCGAGTTTATTGGGCTAGTCAATACTTCCGCTTTATTGTAGACTTTATTCAAATCTAACTTAAGAAAATCTTCACCGTTTGCAACATATTTTTTTTTAATTTCCTGATAATATATATATATTTTTTTTTTTAATAAATTGATTCAAAATTTCCCCATAGAGTCCCCAGTAGTCTAAAGGATAGCTTCTTTTTGTTCTTTTCCAATAGTCGTGATTGTTTTATATCTAGATGTTTTTGATTGGAGTACCTGTATAAAATAACCAGTATTAATTTTAACTGTCTTTTATCCAGCTCGGGATATTCAAGGATTTCTATTCAGACAGGTACACGTTCTTTATTTATTTGCTTCTTGTTTATATATTTTATTTTATTTTATTTCATTTTTGAATATAACTGCGGCTAAATACAAATTCATAATATTAATTTTCTAGTATGAATTGTTTGGTTTAATTGCTTAAAAGTCTTGTAACGTTTAAAAGACATTATAATTTTTCACGAAAGCATAATACATTTGTACATTGGTCGATTTTAATTTTTGCTTACGCTGTTCGAACGAACCATATTTATGTTTCGCCGTTCGGACGAACCTTGTTTATGTTTCGAATTATACAAATTCTCTTAGATCTTGGAAATGTCTCCACCATGAAAATCGAAACAATCAAAGCTTTTGTAAATACCGAAAAAAGAAGTTTTGTTACAACAGAAAATATGTTTCTTTATGTGCAAAATTGCTGATAAATGTTGGTTTTACTTAAGACGGGCAGTTTAAATTTCAGCCATTGATTTGTCCAAACATTTGAATAAAGATAGATAATGGTTCAAGATGGAGACAATAAATACATTACAAGTTTTTAACCTTAATTTATCCAATAAATTGCTGTGTTAGTGTAAAAAAAATATTGTAATTAGAAAAGTTCACGATCGAGCTGTGGGCGAAAATCTCGTAGTACAAATACATTGTCATGTTGTTTCATTTGTCACCAAATATTGAAATTCATATTTTCCTAAATGTGTTAATTTAGCAAGAAAAAAAACAATGTAATTAAAAATGAAAATATTTTTGTGAAGAATCTTATGTATGAACATTTTACGTTGAAATAGTGCGGGGCTGCGTCCCCTGAAAGTTTTGAAGCTCTAAATTGGTGTTATCGTCCACTAAAAGGTACAATAAACTATGTTTATAACGAACTCCTTGGGACCATCTAAATATGTTCCTTATATCCGGAGTTTGTTATATCCATAAAACATTTCATATACAATAAAGAAAGAAAAAAACTCGGCCAGTGAAAATGTGTTCATTATATCCGGATTTTCGCTATATCCGGAGTCATTATATACGGAATTTACTGTATGTCTATTAGTTTACATAATTTATTTTTTAAGTTGATAACTCAAGGACCATTATTTACAACCAAGGATGGGTTTCTGTCACTTTTTGGGACGGCTACTGCTGGTTGTGATCAACCTGGTACTCGTGGTAAGTACAATGGTTCTATACACTTCAGAAAACACTTTTTTTTAGATAAATGCATCCATAGAACTTAACACTTAAAGTTATAAGCTCTAAGTCCTATTATCATCTCACAAGTTCTCATTCATAGCATAATGAACTTCTGTGTTCTATTCACTCTGAAGGTTGATATATGTCTTTTATTTCGTATTTAACAAAGTACTGCGCCGTATTTATAGCATTTATACTTTCGAATTAAAAAAGCAACGAGTTTTTCGGACAGACAGCTGTCAGTTTCTCCGGAAAGACAGCTGTCAGTTTCTCAGGAAAGACATCTTTCATGGTAATATAGAAGCTGAAAGTATTTTTACATCAAAGGTGCTCCTGAGACTTTAAGAAAGAATGCTCCGTCAACTTAATTACCGGTTCCCGGTATCTGAATTTAGACTCGTTTAGCGTAAGCTGCAGTGCCCAATGAAGCATCACATGTGGCTTGAACTGACCGATCCAAACAATTTAAACCACTACCACTACTGTAACATCATTTAAACTATAATAAGCCCTAGAAATATGATATATTCATAAATATATTCATTAATATATTTAGTATAATTTTAATTTCAAGCGTACCGTCGTTTCCTAATAATTGCGTCTTACAGGTCTTGAGCATTTTAATACCGCATGTGCGGTTAGAAAACTTTTTTATCATTGCATTTTTTGTATAGAAAACGCATAAGAAAATGCTAAAATTTTGATATCTGCGACAATATTATACGGTTTCTAATGGTTCCAAAATACTTTTTAAATCTTAACTCTGATGCCGTTAAAAGAATTGTGACCATTAAAAACCTGTGTCCCATATTAAATATCAAAATTACAAATCAATTGCCCCTCTATGTAATATTCAACCGATATTGTATTATTGTAAGGTAGTGCTATTGTACTGAAAATAAAAATAATGAGGCAATATGGCTTGTTTAAATTATTCTTGTGTATTACAGCTTGTGTCAGTGACACTAATTGTTTTTGGCTTCCTTGTCAAATATTCTGGGAATACTTTCAAAAAGTACACAGATCCAGTTCTGGAAGACATAGTCTCTAGCGCCAAAGGCAGTTTCGGCGATACCAGTAAGCGTTTTCTTGTTACCTTGATATTTGGATAGCACCATTAGTTGTTCAAATGATACTCTCTGATTTAATAAGTGACTAGCAGTGGGCAGATCGTGATCGGACGTTTCGAATGTAATTTTTGTTCACTATCCGAGTCTAAAAACTGAAAATCGATCACACTTTTTATTTCATTTTGTCCATTAAAGAAGTAACTCAAGATACCAATAATTCATTTCTAACATGTTTTCTGTTTTAAGCATCTTTCTTGACAAAAATGTAATGCATGGTCATATCTGGTCATTTAAACAGTAACTTTTAATTGTAGCTTATATTTGCAGATTTCACAGCGGATAATTTTGACCTCGCGGAACTGTTCGGTACCATGGCAACCATTCTGATTATCATGGGGTTCGTTCTCCTCGCGATCTCATTCTTCGGATCCTGTGGTGCCTGCTGTGATATGAAGTGCATGCTTATGTCGGTAGGTACCCAGATGGTAACATAAAGTAATAATAGAGCTACCCTTCAAAATTATATAATTCTTCAAAAAGACTAGATTTATATTACCCTTCAAAATAATAGATATAATTCTTCAAAGAGACTATTACCCTTCAAAATTATATTATTTTTCCAGACTATTACCTTTCGAAATGGTATTATGCTAGTGTTAGTACCTTTCAAAGAGATATTACCCTTTAAAGTGATAGTACCCTTTAAAGTGATAGTATCCTTTAAAGTGATAGTACCCTTTAAAGTGATATTATCTTCAGAGATATTACCATTAAGTGATATCACCCTTCATACTATCATAATATATTATCCATCAAATTAATCATAATAATTTACTGACAGAATATCAAACGGTCAAACCATTGTCAGACCACATGATGCGTAAGCTGAGCCCGCAAAGCCGCGAGCAGAGTGGGAGTTAAGTTCATACGTTTGTCACAGTAATCTGTTCTTGTTATTTTACAGTATGCTGTGGTTTTAATCGTACTGGTGATTGCACAGATTACGTTTGTAGTCTTCTTGTTTGGCTACCCAGACGTGGTAAGAACATTTTCTTAAGCTCACACCGAGGCTGTTTTAGGACAGATGGGCAAATCTCAATGATATTGTGATACTGAGTAAAGCGTTTGCTACAGTCTCATATGTATATAGGGCCGAATTTTGCCTTCATAACATATCTTCAAAATTGGCATTTTGACTGAGAATCAAATCTAAAACAGAAATCTGAAATAAAAATCATAGGTCACTGGCCTTGATCTTGAATTGTCTTCCCTTGAAACAAAATGCTGTGTTCAAGGGCAGATCATTCAAAATCAAGGCCGGTGACCTCGAAAGGGAAATTTTGGGCCGTATATACATAAAAGGAAACTCTTAGTGTAGCAAATATGTTTAAGGCTCTTTTCTCTATTTAGATTTTGTTAAATTCAAAGTTTGCAAGAACACCCTAGAGAAACAGTCAATTTTATAAGAAAGTTTCGTATTTTGTTGTACATATGTAACAAAAAGAAAGTGCCTCTAATTGACAACGTGTCCTTCCGCCACATTTAATTTTCCATCAGCAACTTTAATAATGTTAGTATATCGACTAAGTATTCTAAACGTTTTCAAGATAACTGTTCTAAAAAAAATTCAATCTGCATGCAGGTGTGTCAAATGGTAATTTCTGTAGTTACTTTGGAAGTCCGTCGAAAACAAGGTGTGAATAGCTGACTTGCTGACCTATTCTGTAAACGCCCTCTCCAAATCGAGTATTAAAAGAACTGTGAAAAATTGCCACGAGCTTTTGTTTTAAATATGTTAATGTCACTGTCCCTTATTACAGTTGAAGAATGCGACAAAGAAGCCCTTGAAGAAATTACTGAAGAACTATGGAGGATTAAATGGCACTAACGTTGAGTCACTGGCTTGGAACTTTGCCATGATAGAGGTATATATACAAAATCTGGTTCGTTCCAATCTTTCTGCAGTATCTCGATCTTACTTATTAATTACTCTTTATTTACGATCAAATGTGAAACGTCACATATCCTTCTAAGACCGAGTTAACCATTTCCAAAAGATGCGTTACGTCGCATTTTATCCTTTGATTGGTTATTCTTTGTCCTGTGAGATTCTATAATTCTTTTAATTCTTATTTTTTGTCACAAATTAATGATGAATGGCGTCCTGTATCGACAGTTCATGTAAGTTACATTATTATGCACTATTATTATTCAACTTTACAATATTATACACTGTATTAGATCAATTGCCCACATGATATGAAACAGGTAGAGCTAATACAAAGCATAACTGAGCCAATATGAGAAAAGCAGGGCCAATACGAGAAAACAGGGCCAATATGGAATTCAAGCATTCTGATTGGTTTAAAAGAGAGGGCCAATACGGAGAAGTCACTTCCGTTAGTTTTTTAAACGACGCCATTTTGTTTCAGTTGAATGCAGACTTTTTAGACTCCTGCTGATGTCTTATTTTACTAAGTTAAATACAAATAACATTGTTATTGTTACAAGAACATTTATTTCGCACTTGATAAATTACATTATTATTATAGTATTAACTCCCTTCTGCTGTTGTTACTGTTGCATTTGTTGTTATTGTTGTTGTTGTTTTCTGAATGATGCTGTTTTCAGAACTACGTAAAATGAGAGACAAACATTATTTTGTGCGGATGAAATATTTTAAATTAAATTACTACTTTTGTGAAAATTTGATATTTTATTTCAATGTATCCCTTGATTATTTGTGGCTTTTTATTTTTCCTTGTGTTTTTGATTTTGCCTTCTGGTTTTATATTGAATATTCTGTTTGTAAATTCGTACTAAATTTTGTCATGGTTGTAGTTTAGTTGTTGCGGATTAGAGGGCCACGAAGATTTCAAAAACGGTGACAGTTCATGGTTTGGTGAGGATGAAACCAACTGGAAGACACCAGTCGCCTGCTGTAAAACACTACCTACAACTAGTGGTGAGCCTGCATGTGCGACGACAGACGGACACGATGCCGAACACAACAACTACAACAAGGTGAAGCAAGAATAAATATCTTTCATGTGTAGTACACGGAAGTATACACAGTCACAGTAGTATACACAGTCACGGAAGTATACACAGTCACGGAAGTATACACAGTCACAGTAGTATACACAGTCACAGAAGTATACACAGTCACGGAAGTATACACAGTCACGGAAGTATACACAGTCACAGTAGTATACACAGTCACGGAAGTATACACAGTCACGGAAGTATACACAGTCACGGAAGTATACACAGTATACTTCTGTCTTAATTTTTGAACATTTTTTTATCTTTTTTTTTTTTTACTAAAATTTTTCTGATGATATTTATGAGCATATTGAAGAATACTTCATTTATCATGGAGTTTGCAGTTGTGTGTATATCTTCTTTTAGGAAATATGTTTCCTATTAAAACAGTGTAAAATGGTATGGTGTTTTTTTTTTAATTCGGTCGGGCTTATGTATTATGTATGTGAGCAATGCGCACCACCGTTCAAAAACGTCGCGCAGGGAAATGTGACTGAAAGAGAAAACAAGTCGTATTGTAAATACAAGAGATGAATCATGATATGATGAACAACGTTTGGTTGGTAAAAGAATGTGAGTTTCTTAAATTTAGGAAAATGTGACAGTGACGTAGTTAACCAGGTATATGTGGACATTAAAGTAAATCAGCCTAAACATACAATAGGTCTTACAGAATTTATACACATGTAAACGCAATTCAAATCTTCGAAATTTCGGCTCATTTCTTAATTACAAAATTCTAAAATCGTGTACTGATATAAGCCATACTGTAAATTGTGTAATACTCGCGTGGCGACAAATCCGCGATTTGAAAGCAGACGTGCCTTTACACGTATTTAAACTTAAATCATCACTAGTATTACCTTATTTACAACGCATGCATCACTTGTGCCAAGTAAGATGATGCACGTACATGATTTTAATGTCAGACTTTCTATTTAAGGGATGCGTTGATGAAATATGGAAGTACTTGATTGAGAAAAACAAAACGTACACCTACGTTGGCGCAGGCGGAGGACTTGCTTTCCAGGTCAGTACATAGCCCATGGCAATTCCTATCCCTCTGTAAATAATTCTAGCGTTTCCAAGTATTGGCTTTGATGAAAGACCGTGTAATGCTTTCCAATACAATAAACAGTTGTACATACTGTGTGTAAAGGCAAACGGATGCGAATCAGTATAAAACAGTTGTACATACTGTGAATCAGTGAGTAGTTCTACATACTGAGTGTAAAGGCAGGTCATGCAAATCAGTGCAATACAATTGTACATACTGTGTGGCTAGCCATGCGAATCAGTACAATACTGTTGTATATACTGTTAGAACGAGACAGATGATGCAAATAAGTACAATACAATTGTAAGAATTGTGTGAGAGCAGGCTTCATATCGGTAACATATTAATTAAATTATACATACATGTATCTGTTATACACTGCAAGGGCTCATGTTTTTTCTCAACATTACAGATCCTGATGATCGTGTTTGCTTTCGTCCTTTACTGCCAGGATGACAATAAGGTCAAACCAGTGGACGACAGAGGCAAGAAGAACAAGGGTCGCAGGGGACGTAATGGATGGTAGCTCCACGCCATCTACGACCTGCACGTGGAAAAGAAACAAAACACTTAAATACAGTTATGTTAATTATGTGTCTCATACCAATCTGTTATTTATTTTCGTGAACAACTTGTTGCTGGCTGGACCACGTTCTGGTGTTTACTTCTAATGAGTGTGACAATTTTAATTGCACTTCTTATGTATGTGTTGTTTCTATTTTTATATGCAATATTCATGAAAATGAATGAATTTAGCTCACCCGTGTACAACTTAATGACAAGTCAATATCTATTGAGGAGATTTTGCGGGGGTTCTTAGAAGAGTCTTTCTTATAACATAATTTGAAAAGCTGACCAATGCCTTTTGAGTTTCCGACATAGAAATATCTGCGGGAAACCAATCTATTTCAAGTTGACACCTTAACATTGATAGACTCATGCCTGTGAAATCATTTTAAAATCTGACAGGTGGATTCAGTGAAAATATTTTTGAAAGTTTATTAAAGTTATCATAGATGCTTAAAAAAATAATAAAAGATCTATAATATACAATTATAGACTTATGTTGAGGTCTATAATTTTATATAGTTTTGCGGACCTGTTAAAAGTGATATTGACCGAGGACGAAGTCCGAGGTCAATATCATTTTTCACAGGTCCGCAAAACTATATATTGACCGAAAAATTAGTCTAAAATTATTATATCGTATACCTCATAAAAAGTAGTGAAAGTATAACAGAAATGACGTCTTGAAATCCGTGCAGGTCTTCACATCATTTTCCAGGTCTACACATACTTTTGCGGACCCGGCACGTGAGCGCTATCGGCCAATCAGGATTAAGTATTTATGACAGGTATACGATTTTACAAAATGTATGTTTAATTCAAAGGTAATTGATAGTAAAGGAATGTATTAATTGTTTTGGGCTTATCGTCTTTTGAAGAATCAAAAATGTTCTAAATATTAGATAGGTTGCCATGGCAATTCTTATTTTTCAGAATAGTTAATTTGGAAAGACACGAGTATGTTTTCAGGAAGCTATTCTTTGTATTTAGCTCACCATTTCGTCATCTCCTCTTTCACATTATGTTCCTGAGGAGATTAGAGCAAAAACATAACAGTAAATTGTGTAGTTTCTATTGGGATCATTTTAAGTGTATAAAATGTCATTGTTTGAATGACGTTCATGACGTAAACAAACTTACAAACAGCGTTAAGCTGAATCATGGTTGAGGTGCAGTGTACCTAAAATTTTAAGAAAGATTGTGGTTTATTATACAAGTATAACTGATGTTGAGGTCAATATATAGTTTTGCGGACCTGTAAAAAAGGACATTTTTACAGGTACGCAAAACTATATATTGAACGAAACATGAGTCTAGAATTATTTTATCGTATACCTCATAAAACGTAGTGAAAATATGCAAAAATATAACAAAAATGACGTCGTAAAATCCGCACAGGTTACACATTATTTTCCAGGTCTACACATACTTTTGCGGACCTGGCACTTGATCGCTATCGGCCAATCAGGATTACGTTTTGATGATAGGTATACGATATAACCTATTATACAACGGTATAAGGGCGGTCTTCAAGCAATTTAATGTGCTATAAAATTAATGGTAATGTGCAAAATTAATCCGTAGACCTAACGAAATGTTGTGCCTAAGCAAAACATCGCTTGCCTTTGCAGAATGCGAATTTGAAATGTGCATCACAAATCCTCACCTAAAATGTTTTCTATTTGTCGACCTTGATCTTGTTCAAAATACGTTTGCATGAGAAAGAAATTTATTTCTAGCATGCAACGAAACTTGGAAACAGCCTTTGAATATTTTTGCCACGGATGCCAAATGGTAGAACAGTACTCTACTTGTGGTCTTACATAAGTTTTATATGCCATTTCTTTTATCCTTTTATCTGATGTTTTTACGTTTCTCTTTATGAATCTGAGTGAGTTATTGGCTTTAGCGGTTATGTTATTGATGTGTTTGGTCTATGAAAGGTCTTAACATATAGTTAGTCCAAGGTGGTTTGCAGCTTTGAACAGTTGATCTTAACTGAGTTTCATGTAGTGTATATTGAAATTCTATAGCTTTTCTCTTTCTACTTATTGTTAAGATCTCGCATTTATCAGGATTGAATTCCATAGACCAATCCTTTTCCCAGATTTCCAGAGAATGAACGTATTTCTGTAGAGTTTTGGCGTCGTCCGTGGTTTTAATTGTTAATTAGACAATTGTGTCGTCTGCGAAAAGTCATCACTTTACCTCTGACACTATCTGGAAGGTCATTTATATATGATAGGAAGAGACAGGGCCCTAATACTGAACCTTGAGGGACTCCAGAAAAGACTGGTCGGATGTCTGACTTTTGACCTTCAACAACATTTTGTTGTGACCTTGGCATAAGGAATGAGTTGACTCAGTTAATGACTTCACTATTTAGACCTAGTGTTTGCAGTTTCAGGACAAGTTTATGATGGTCAACTTTATCAAAAGCCTTACTAAAGTCCATGACAATACTATCTGTTTGTTGATCTTGCTCTAGAGCGTCATGGCCCTCTTTGAAGCTAACTAATTGTGATTCACAACTGCGGTTTGACCTGAAGCCATGCTGATATTGGCTAAGAATTTTGTGTTTATCATAAAATGACATAATATTTGAGACCAGTATGTGTTCCATTAATTTTGATGCAATACAGGTCAGAGATATGGTTCTATAATTACTGGGCTTATTTTTTGGTCCTTTTTTAAACACTGGAGCAATTACAGCATGTCTCCAGTCATTTGGGACAATTCCTGTTTCAAGGGATATATGAAAGATATGTGTGAGTATGGGAACCTGGGTGAGATTTGATCTGGGCCAGAACTTTATTCGGGTTCAACCTGCTAACACAGCACATGTAAGAGCATAAACTTAATTTGAAGACAGATGACAGAAATATGTGACAAGGTTGAAGGGTGCATTAAATGAAACAAAACGGTTTGATATAGGTGCTACCCTAAGCTGCAAACTTTCCAAAAATGTTTCTAAGTACTATAAAATAGATAAAACCGTTTGAAGACTTTGGCGATTACTCAGGCGTTACCTTAACATGACTAAAAATATATTAAAAAGGACAAATCAGGCGCGTAGCTGCCGTTACGCACAATACGCACGTGCGTATACATCTCAAGCTAAGATCGAAAGCTGAAATGTCCCGCAATAATGCAATAAATGCAATAAAAATGAAAGGGTGGGGTGGGGGAGGGGGTGAGAGTCATAAGTGATAGATCCGGATCGTACCTGTTTGTTCTCGCCAAAAAGACCAAAAATGGCTTTAAAATGCTCAAATTTTCCTCGCTCGCTTCGCTCGCTCAAGTAGACCTATATGGAACTTCATTTTAATGAAAGCCTGCAGTCTTAAAACATGTAATTTTCTCAAAGGACGAGCAGATCCTACATATATTTTCGCGATTTTCTCACTTCGCTAATTAGAAAATCTTGCGGAATATTCATTTCAAATAGATGTACTATAAGAGAAATCGTGAATTTAATATTAGCAAATAAGTTTGTCTGCTCACAAATCGCGAAGTTTTCGTCATGCAAAAGTTATATAATTCACAGTACCAAAATATCTCAAATTTGTCATGCAAAATTATGATATAATTTGAAGTTCCAAAATATCTCAAAAGTGCTCACTGAATAATGTTCCCTGGGAGAAGTTCTAACTGAACATTTACTCACCATGAGTAGTGCTCTTTGAACAGTGTCCACTGAACAATACTCACGGTGAGAAGTGCTCACTGAACAATGTTCCTGTGAGTATTGCTTAATTAGCAATTTCAATGCGAGTAGTGCTCAATGAACAATGCTCAATGTGAGTAGTGCTCACTGAGAGTTGTGCTCACTGAACAATACTCACCGTAAGTAGTACTCATCGTGAGTAGTGCTTACTGGACAGTATTCACCATGAGAAGTGCTCACTGGACAGTACTCACCATGAGAAGTGCTCACTGAAAAGAACTCAGTGTCAGTAGCGCTCACTGAACAGTATTCATTGTGAGTTGTGCTCACTGAACAGTTATCAACGTGAGTAGTACTCACCATCAGAAGTGCTCACTGAACAGTACTCACTATGAATAATGCTCACTGAACAGTAATCAACATGAGTAGTACTCACTGTGAGTAGTGCTCACTGAAAAATGCTCAATGCTCACTGTGAGAAGTGCTCACTGAACAAGGCTCAATGTGAGTAGCGCTTACTGAACAACACTCATTGTGAGAAGTGCTCACTGAAAGAGGCTCACCGTGAGAAGTGCTCACTGAACAATGCTAACAGTGTGAAGTACTCTATGATCAATGCCCACAATCAGTAGCGCTCACTGTGAGAAGTGCTCACTGAACAAGGCTCAATGTGAGTAGCGCTCACTGAACAAGGCTCACCGTGAGTAGTGCTCACTGAAAAATGCTCACCATGAGAAGTGCTCACTGAACAACACTCACCGTGAGTAGTGCTCATTGAACAATACTCAATGTGAGTAGTGCTCACTGAACAACACTCACCCTGAGAAGTGCTCACTAAACAATGCTCATAGTGAGAAGTGCTCACAGAACAGTACTCACTGAACAAAACTCATACAAAATAAAGATGGCGTTGTGAAAAAGGGGGGATACTTCATGAAATATAAATGAATACAAATCATTTTATAGTTTTTGAAAAAATGGGACAGTTTTACGATCGTGCGACCACATACACGCATCGCAAAGGAAACTCCCGATTTCCGACGAAATCGGGAAACAATTGCTAACTTTAGTAACCTGTCAAGCCTCCCCGATGGGGATTTGCAAACTGGTTAATAAGTTAACTTTTACATATGTAACTTCGAAACTTTTACTACAGTATATATAGCAGAATTTTGTAACATTTCAAACAGTAAATAAATTTCAAAATATCAACAGATTGAAGTTAACATTAACTTATATTTTTATTTTTAAATGGAATTGCGCCAATTAAATTTTTAAGATGTGAAAGAAGAAAGTGTTCTGATACAGTCATAGCGTTTTCGTTGTGCTTGTACGTATCGTGTACGTTTTAGCTAGCACATAACACTTTACATCGTATACAAATGACAATATACATGTTATATCGAACCAATTCAAAAGTACAACGAATGTGAAAGAAAGGTGTCAATTGAATGCTTTTGTTATGTCTGAATAAAATCTTAGGGACTGAATGGAACACTCTTCAATGATTATCTAAAATGTTTAGTTTAACAGACAGCGATACAAGTTGGTCTAGGTAGCTACCAGAGACCCAAGATGGCTGTGGTTTTCCTTTCGGACCTCATCTTTGGTCTCGCCATTGACTTAATCCACAAAATAAAAAGAGCACGTGAGGTACTGGCTGCTTTAATCTGCTATATCATATATATATATGTGTGTTTTTATAATCATTGGAAAGATTCGTGAGCGCTGAAATATTTTATAGAATATGATATATATAATACTAAAATTTATTATGACACATACGTTATCGACTGTATTTAAATGCTGAAAGTCGCAAACTTTGTCTGAGAATTATTTTACGCCAGTTTCAAACATATTGTGACAAGGGGAGCAAGTATGTACAATATTTCTTTTTCTTGTAACGTAGTTATTTCCCTTAGATCAAAGCGCTTTAAACCCTTTATTACGAACGTTCTCCTCTACTAGATCAACAGCTCCAAATTAGTCCAAATAACGAGATTGATAAAATATTGAACAAAAAATGTCACAATATTTAATGAAATCTATTTGAACTAAAATATACTAAAGGCCTTACAACCTATGCATATGCTTTTAAAAAAGATAAGTAAGTTAAACGAATATGACATATTACCGTCAGCTTTTAATTCATACTTTTACGCCTGGACAATATTGCGGAAACATAATAAATTATATTGTACAGTTTTGTTACATGCCTTATCATATATTAGTTAACAGACCTCTTGTCACTTAAACGCTTAAAGAAGTTGAAACTCGATCTTTTATTGGAGTCCAGCAAAAATGAAAATGTATAAAATTTCTTAATCGGTTCAAAACCAAACTCGTCTGCGAACGAAATGCATGGACTGTATTTAAACTCCAAAAGAAATCATATAAAAAGACTATACATGTAATAGATCGTCAGTAATTATAGCACGAGACGGTTGAAGACGTACAAGAGAGCCTGCCCGACTACTGGGCGTATTGGACTTATGAACGTTCATATGGACATTGAGTTAATGCAGAGATGATTGTGGACATGTTCAAGAAAAGAAAGAGTCTAGCGTTTGTTCTTACGTTTTCAGGACATGCAAGACTATGTATGCTTAGAATATGATTTAAAATTATTTGAATAAACGCCGTGATAGCTTTTAACCTTTTCTACATGTTTATATCCCTTATGATTAATAACAATTCATAAAACGAAGAATAGTCCCACTAACAGTTACTATAGTAGGGGGAGCGGGCTTCTAGAGAGTTTGTATAAGGGCCCTGGTTTTCCAAATTAAAACAGTTTTCACAGCACACAGACTGGGAGAGAGAACTTTTCAAAGTTTGACGAGTTTTGCAATTTCATTTCATATCAACTTTTGTTTCGTCTACAATAGATACATATATAGTTCTTGGAAACGCATCTGAACTGTTCAGAAATTGCTAAAACCAGAGCTTCCGGGAGCCTCGGTCGCTTTGCCCTGGACCCACCGGGGTCCTACGGCCCCATGGCCCCAGCGAAATCTGTGCGTACATTACAAATAGGTCTAGCTATTCCCTAGCAAATAATGTTACAATGTTACAATGTATAACGGCGTGTTACTGAAAATATAGATTAATGCTTGTATTACTCCAGCTCAGTGTATATATAGTTAGAGAGGACGAGGCTCCTTTTTATTTTTTTTTAAATATCCTTTACTATCATCTTTGTTCAATCTTTCATTTAAAATTATACTGAACCGACCATGATCTTACAACATGATAAAGAGCCTTGAAGCTTTTTAGTCGTGTTTCACCAGAGCCCGAGCTAAAAGGCCGAGTCGGAAAGAGGCCGGGTTCACATTACTAAAATTCATAATTAGTGATTCTCATGAACATAAGAAAGTCGCAGGTCTACGAAATTGTTTATAATTATGATATGATCCATGCATCAAGCAGTGAGATGAATATTTGGTATAATCATTGTTAATAGTTCTGGTGTTGTCGTTTGAACTGATCAACGCACAGTGCCTGTGGAAAAACGAAGGATTGACTGTACTTTAGGTACAATGTGTTCGGGTCATAAAGTAGGACAAGATGTCAAAGGTCGATGTCAGTGACTCAACGCTGCAAACTTACTATCTCAAAAGTGATGTCATGGCTCAAACTGTGAGACTGATTTAATTTGGAGCTAAAACAAGTAAAGTACGCCTTTTAGTAACTCATTTTCTAAGTGCATGGTATTTTTTTCATTGTAACTTGTAAGCAATAAGAATATTTGAGGTCAATATCTTAAATTTTGATTATTTACCACCTGCAAAACAAAAATATATTGTATTTAGAATTAACTTGTGCATTTTATTAGCAAAAATATTATTAAAAAGTTGTTCTTTTCTCTTGTTCTTGTTTTAGCTTACTTTCATTTAGATTGTTTATATAGTCTTTGACGACCCTGGCCTGGGATTTCTCCACGGGTGAACTTGCCAAGACTCCTGACAGGCGCACTGGTTGAAGAGACAGATGCAGGTACAAGGGAGTCTGGGTACCATACCAAGTGAGACTACTTCTGGGTTTCTAACCAGTTCATCTTAAGATGGGTGGGAAACACTGAAAGTGAAAAGCGTTTCTGAAATTTCCAATGTCCCAGCCGGGATTCGAACCGGGTACCTCCGGATTGGTAGTCCAGAGCGTTTACCACTCTACCACCGCCCAACCCTCTTTTTTTACCATAATCGGGCTATTTCAGCTCAAATATGCTCAGCCTGATCTGGGAAGAATATATACTTATTGTTCCAGGCCTGATCAATAACGGAAGGGACAGAACTTCTTTCATATTTGATCTAAAATAAATTTGTATATTTAAAGTAAAATGTCTCTGGCTAAGTAAGTTCTCTTAGGGACCCAAATATTTGTTATTACCCACAGAACTTAATTTGTATCAATTTATGTGGAATGAATCATTCCCAAACTATTAAATAAGCAAAGTGGGCAATTCTCAAAGGTTAGCCAAAAATTACGTCATCCGAGATATTACCCAGTTTACAGTTAGCCATATAAATATTTCAGAAAAGAGAATGAGGACTTTGGTAGCTGCTATACATGAGAAGTATGATGAACCCAGTGAAGGAGAGGGTGCCAATGATAGTTTCATACAAGTGTTTGTACCAAAGTCTGGACCACACTCGAGATCTCAGGGTAAGGAAATTGAATGAACATATCCTTGTGTCTCCTGTGGTATGTTTGTCCTGCACTGAATTTAATGTAACAGTGATAATGGTCTTTGGTTGTAGAATGTCCCTTTCAGTACTTTTGCTACAATATTGAAAATAACTACCACATTGATAAGTTTTGATGTAAGCTGTACAGATAAACTTTACACTTTTATTTGCGTGGTTTGCTATTACCTGCAAATTTCAGCCCAGACCTATCCTTTAAGATGTATCGTAAAACTCCCTTGAACAAAAACCGAGAAGTTTCTGGAATATTAAGTTACCCTCTAGGAAAATTTCTGTCATGGACCTTCCCCAGGAATGGTGGTTAGACAAACTGCCTGCCAGTAATTAACAAAAAAATACTATTGAAGCACGCGTTAAACCTCAAGAAAAATTTTTTACCCGCAGCAAATTTAGAACAAGACTTTCAGCTAGCAGCACTGTACTGAATACATGTACCGATATTTCATTTATGCACCATCTGTTGTTAAGTAAATCATGTAGCAAATTTTTATGCACATATTTTGACATAAACTTGTAAACGTTTGTTTCATTTCAAAGACACGGGCAAACTACATTTACCACCAAGATTAACCTTGGACAATCTAGAGATCTGTCATGCAGGAGATGGTGAAGATATATCTGACCAATGTGGACATGTCAAGGAGTTAGACCTGACCAAGAATGTTATTTCAGACTGGAAGGAGGTAAGTATGTAACTATGTATTTTAAAGTTTTATCGTTGGTACCGGATAATCCATATGACCAACGCCCCCAGAAGAGTTTAGTTATTTTAGGCTTTGGGGGATAGTGCAAGATACAGGACTTGTCCCGTTCAAGAGACACCGTCTGGTTCTTTAACATGCCCGGTGTACAGCACCGAAACATGGGACCTCGGTTTAAGGTCTCATCCGAAAGACCATTAGTTATGTTAGTGGAGGAGCAGGGGATCGAACCTGCGATCCCTGGATAACAAGTCCAGCGTGCTAACCACTAGACCACTGATCCGCTACTAGGAGGTTAGTGTAGCTTGTAACAGTCTATAATGCAAATCCATTGAAATGTCAATTCTGACGTGCACACAGTCCAAAAGTGAAACCATTTTCATTTACTTACATTTTTAGAATAGGGTAAACCATTTATTGAATTTGACATGCCCAACGTACAGTAATACACTTATACATGGGTGCAGGCAATTTCAATGGCTTCTACATACTACTGCAGATATCGAAACTACAAAACAGTTAATCTTATATAACACTGCTGAAAAAAACTTCTACAGTTTTGGATGTTCTACAGTGTAACATCTTTTTACACATGGTCAGAGTGAAGACTTAAGTGTAATTATATCAGAGACTCAATTTGCCAGTTAATCATTGCCCCTCTTATTAAGGATGTGGTTTCCTTTGAACAATATAATGGTAAGCCTTATATAACTGAAATACAGTTGAAACTGGTAAAAACTTCATATACCTTTGATTGCTTGAAATAGGTATAAGAAATAGATTATGAAGATTGGCTGCTGTCACATGAATTTTATACCATTAAATCTGCCAAGGTGTTTAATAAGATAGAATTGTCACGGCATTCTGGCATTCCAGGTCTTTACCATAATAGAGCACATTCCATGCTTGAACTTTCTCAACATGACTATGAATCCTCTAGAGAACGAAACATTTGGTGATGGACCGGGGAAGACTTTTCCAAATGTGAAGGATATAGCATTGAACAGAACCAGTGTGTCCTGGCCAGTGATAGCCAAACTGCTTGTCTGTTTTCCAAAGTAGGTAACTACTTTCCTTTATATGACAGTTTGTATTACATGTACTTAACGTGTAAAGAAATGAACACTCTTTAACAGGACACACAATATGTTCAATGAAATTACAATTGTTCAAAGAGTGCCCAATGACTGACTTAATTAATAGCATATAGTGCAGATCATGATCAGACTGCAGACCATGACACTGGTCCCATAGGCAGATACTTCCGCTAGCAGGGTAAGGGTTAAGTTGGATTTTTCTGGTGAAATCCAATGAACCATTGCTTTTAAACAAGATTGGTCATATGGAAAAACTTTAAATTTGGTGATTACTAAAGATTTAAATTCTTCAGTTTGAAAACGTTCTAGCTGCTATGAAATCCCATCACCTTCCATGTAGTATTGTCAGCCAATGCTTTGAATGATATAAATGATGAGTGAGTTTTCGTGGAGCTGACATGGCAGAGTGGTATGGAGCTGACATTGCAGAGGGGTATTGCTTTTGTCTCTGAAAATAAGGGTCCCAGGCTCAATCAAAACTAGTGTCACTTAGGGTAATGTCAAAGGTAGTGGACTGAATGTTACTTTGTGTAAGTACTTACCTGGCACTTCATAACACAAAACTAATTTTTGACGTTCAAACATGAACTGCTATGTTACAGTATTTTGATAAACCAATACGAAGTAAATACTTAGGCACAAGAAAAGAATAATTAACACTCTGGGCAAAACATACTCCGAATTTTTCTTTGATTTTATTTCAGTCTGACGGAACTACATGTTAGTTTGAACAAATACAAGTCCGTGGACTTACCGGAAGACTTCGTACATAACTCCCTTACAAAACTGTTTGTCAATAATTGTGAAATAGACGACTGGGCGAACATAACAAAGCTTGGGAAAGCGTTTCCATGCCTACAAACACTTAACATCATAGAGACAAAAATCAGTAAACTGTCATGTGACAGCGAGTTTACGGAGTTTGCAGCTCTGTCCGTGCTGAATATCAGTAAATGTCATATAGGATCGTGGGAAGAAGTAGAAAAGTTTCGACGATTTCCATCGCTAACAAATTTAAGAATTACAGACTTCCCTTTGGTGGCGGTAAGGTACTGTTTGAAAGATTATTGAGGATGGCATCCAACACATGACCAGTTCTTTGTGATTTACAGAGATATAGAATATCTTATCCAACCTTGTATATGTGTGCAATATCTTAGGTCATAATGCCCAAACCAAATAAGTTTGTAATGTGTATTTAAAGGATTTACCGCCATTGCATCCAGTTGCACCCATAACTAGAATTCAATATACAATGTATATACATTTATTAGAATTTTCTACATTGATTCCAAACTTCATACACATTTACTTGTTGTTTGACCATTTAGTTTCTCAAAGAGGATAACTTTGCAGCAATTGAAATACAAATTGTCTCCCCTTATTTACTAAAATTCATCTTTTTCATTTATTGTTTTTGTGTATTTAGGACTGGGAAGCCAAGCAGAGACGGCAGCATCTTATAGCCCGTCTGCCAAACATCAGTCAGTTGAATGGGGGAAGTGCAATAACAGCAACGGAAAGAGAAGATGCCGAGAGAGCATTTATACGATATTGTATGGATTCACAAGATAAACCAGCAATGTTAGTACATGTATGGTCTATGGATATCATTTAATGCCTGCATTTAGCTTAAAACTTTGAAGAACAGATAGAGCTGTTATACACTGCCTTGATGGCACTGTCACTCACAAGATAAGGGGGAAAATGACATGCTTATAAATGGGACATTTCCTGTGTAATGCCAGTGTCGCCTGACAGATGAGGTTTTACAAAGCAACAAAAAGATTCAAATTTGTCTTAGTTTCACAGTTTTGGCTTCTAATTCACTGATCTGTCAAAAAAACTGTAAAAAACTTTTGAGATGCAGAGGTTGGAAGGAAGTAGGGGTCCTGACTAAATTTCTAAAAGTATTTAGATACTGTTGGAATAGGTAACTCTGCCTCTCTCTCATCAAACATGAACCAATACGCGCACAAAAAGTATAGGTTATAGGTCTATATTAAAGGAATAAGTTAATTTATTGCGAGGGAGCGTTAGCGAACCAAAACAATAAGTTAATTTCTGTAATATGGACCTATAACCAGCTTACAGTTTGTACCATCTACAGACAATATTTCTATTGAAATATACAGAGATTTGAGGACGAGCTTAACTCTGTGATGTCACAGTCCCACTTACTGGAAAAATAAGTGAAATGATTATTTTCATGTTGGAGATACCAAGTCAACCTGGAAACTACATCTTATTTTTTTTTAATGAAATGGGATCAGAAAGGAGTGTAACCATGAAGTGTAGACAGTTTTGTCATCTCTTTCAGATACTATGAGTTAGAGGAGAAGCACGGGAAGTTAGATCCGCTCGCAAATGTGAAGTTTGAACGGTCAGACTATCTTAACCTACTGGTAAATATAAAAATTTTTACTTTCCCATCATCCACTGTGTAACAGGTGTCCAGCAATCTACCTTAGTAGCTTAACCAAAAGGAATTATTTATCCTTTAGCTTTGGTCTTAGTGCACGCCATCAGGAAATGACATTTAACAGAAATTTGGCGTTGCATTAAAGTAGCTGTTAAAAGTCATGGTAAATGCCATCATTACCTTGACAATGGACCCATTTTAATCAGAAATTAAGGTGTTGTTTTAAAAAAATTTAGAGCTAGCTTGTCACATGTACACTGAAGTACAGTGCTTCAGACAGGGGTAAAAGCTTGCATTGTGTTTTGACTGCTATTGTCTTATCTAAATAGAAACCCAGGCTAGTGTCTATTTACCCCTTTAACCTGTTGCCTTTTACAATGGACTTGTCTATTTTAAATTTAGTATGTATCATTTTATCATATATTTGCTTGCTCATTGAAAATCGAAACAGATTTGAAGATAAATGTGTACAATGGTTATACTTACTAAATCATGATCTACACTTGTTGCAAAGTACAAAATTATGCCTTCTGTAGGGTGAGGGGTTAGATGTCATTGTTGTATTGTGATTTATGACTTAGGTTTTCCTTATTTCACATACCTATTGTACGCAAGAGAAGGTAACTGTCAGGGATTCTGAGGGTTTTATTAACTTACAGGCTATAGTCCGTCCATTTACTATTTTATTTCCTTTAATCCTAGATCCCAACATGGGGAGGAGAAGGTAATTCTGGCAAATGCATTTTGGCCCTTGTTAGAAAATTAATTAAGTGTAACTTAACCATGTATATTTGTGAGTATTGGTTGTAAGACTCTAATATTTTCTGTTTGTATTATAAAATTGAAGTTTGTGTGACAGAAAAAATGACAGGTTATGACAGTTATATTTTTGTATGTGGATTTGTTTTTTCATTTGGATCTTAAATTTATGGATTGATTTATCCCCAAAGTCATGAAGAATTAGTACCGCTTAAATATTAATGGTTTAACAGTATGTATGGTACATGTAAATGTTCATGTGCCCACATTTGAGCCCCTTGACCTTGAACACTACTGTAAACCAACAAATTGGCATACAACTTTTCCCCTGTATTTGCGCGAGTGTTTTCTGCAAACTATATAGTACACACACAAATTTTTCCTTTCAAGAGAAAAAATGTTTTCTTTTGGTTTCACTTTGTTTTTATAAAACCCATAATAAAATATCCAGGAACCAGTCGTAGGTTAAAGGCTTCTATTTATTGACACTAAAACTAATTGGTTTACAGTATCTATTCTCTGTACTGAGCTAGCATGTTTGTCTTTTGTTTACATTCAGTAATCTGCTATGCATATGTACAGCATTAAAATTGTCTGTTTCCCCTCTCTGAAGATGACCAACATTTTCTACCAAACAATTTTTGTTTTATTTTTCCTTTTTGATTTGCAAGTATTTGATTAGCAAATAGAAAAAATAAAAAGCATTTCACATGAACTACAGGTATAAAGTTTTAACAGCTCAAAAGAAAATAATTTTTTTTTTCTAAATTTATATGTTTATTTAAGAAATTTATAAGTTTATTTTAAAAATTTAGCAGGGCAAAGCTTTTAGCAAGAAGATTTTGACAGATCATAAAAAGTAACTTTTCTCTGTCAGGTGAAGTTTGAGGACAAACAAGAGCGTATGGACGTGAACCTACACCAGACTGTAGGAAAATTTAAGAAACTGTTGCGAAATTTCACTGGACTTCCCGTAGAAGAAACACAAGTGTTTTATATTGAAATGTTTGACGGCGAAATCAAATATTCTAGTGAAATGAAAAGACCAACCAGAAAATTGTTAAACTACAATATGTTCGAGGGAGATGAGATCCATATTCACAGGAAATGTTGTGCTTGATTCTGACTGGAAAAAATGGAGTGCTTGATTATGACTATACTTATTGCAATTGTCTTGCCAACTGTTCTTAGCATAACCCTGTTGTGTTTGATTTATTTACAAATTCAATGTACCATAATCAAAATTTTCAAAGCAAATTTATCACTAAAGCTGTTGAAATTAACTAGTACAATGGTATAATGCAGTTGAATTGTGAATAACTTATTTCATGAACTTTTTAACAATGTGTGAGTTTCTCAGTAGACAATACCAGAGATAACAAAAGCCAGATTAAAGTAACTTTTTTTTCAACAAAAAAAAAAGTAAATATGTGAGGTTGTACTGTCACACGACTGAGAAAATGGGTTCTGAACCATCCAGGTGTAGAACTTAAAGGGTTGCTTACAGGAGTTATCTAATAAGGTGTTTTCAAAACATGAAGTATTACATATTTTTACTGCTGAAAGCTGTAGCAGGGTAAGTGTGTGTGTGAAGCATGTAAACTTCGAGTTGCAGCTGACTGGCTGAGTGGGGTTGTAATCTGTACTAAACTTTTGTCATATGACCCCCCTGCAAGTGTTTGGATTGCAGTCATGTAACTGTGATATACAGAGACATTTTACATAATTTTTTCAGTTAGTTTAATGAATTTTTTATTTATTTTTGATTGTACAATGTACTGTACATGTTTGTTGTGAGAGTAATATGTTGTGGTTGTACATTTTAATTGTGAATATGGAGTAAAAGTTACAGCTCCTGAAGATGTTCTTATTCAATGTAATTTTACACCAGCATTTTTTTGCTCCGTAACTTAATTTTTCAGAAAATCAAGATATTGTTGGATAATGAAAATAAAATCATTAAACAGGAGTTTTTCACTGTTTTTGATGGATTTTGTATCAAGTTTTGAAAGAATGGTTGGTTTTAAAGGTTGGGCATTTGAATGGTGAAGGGGAGTTACTTCCCTTGAGTAAGTTATAATTGAATGTATTTTTTGTGCTTCAAAAATTAATTTTACAGAATAGCAATGAAAAACAAATATGAAATACAAATAAAATTATTCTGAACAAAAAAACCCTGAAGTTTGTTTAAATGTAACTAGAGTTGCAGAATTGTAGAATGTTCTACATGAACTATTTGTTAACACCTTTGTTAGAAGATCCCTCCCCCATCACTACTCGAGAAGTATTCAAAGTTTCATTTACATCCACTAAATGGTTATCGAGATATTGTTTCAAGAATAATGATGGACAAGCCAACAAATTGGTGTTTTACACTTGTAATAAAAAAGGGACCAACATAAGGAAGTTACAGCCCAAACAAAGTCTCTGTGAAATGATGATGTGTCTGTTTTATAGCTTCAATCTCCAAGTGTGATCTTGACCTTTGAGCTATAGACCTGGTGGGTCTTGTATGTGAGGCGCTATCACATTGTAGTGAGAATTCAAAATCCTTCAATGCATGAGGAAGTTACAGCCCTGACAAGCTGATCTGGACGCACATACGTACACTGGCTCGACAATAACTATTGTATAATGAATGGGGAATAAATAAAGTTGAAACAAATTTACAGATATCAAACATGTATATTTTTCAAATAAAATCATAATGAGACTCACAAACATTTTTAAAAAGTTACAGTTCTTCAGTGGTATTCTAGACAAATTCATTTATTCTGTAATTACCAAATGAGTTCTTGAAACGCTGACTTATTACTTCAGATAGAAGACAGGGGCAATATGGAATTAAAGTGCCTTGCCCAATGACACTGCCAACATTGCTGAGGTGGGGATTGAACCTGTGATCCCAAGGCCAACACACTACAACTGTGCTACAGCGGCTCCCATCATCATCACAATTGGCAATCTTATTAAAGAGATAATTGCTTATAATTAACAGTTCACCAACACTGAATGGACACACGAGTCTTGCACAAATTACAAATTTACTAATGTCATACAGCCGATGTACAAAGCAATTTAAAACGGGAGCAGTAGGACAGCAGCCATATCATACGCCCGAAGGATATACTAGTATGTAGCGCGAAAACTTTCTGCCCCCAGCACATACTGGGTGAAAGAAAAATCATAAAAATTTGAACCCCCCCCCCCAACATACACACCTGGTCATCTAGTGACCAAGGCCAGTGAAGCTCTACCTGGCCAATTGGCAAAAACTGCCATGGCAGTTTCACATTCAATTTTCAAAGGGTCATAACTCCTGTGCTTCTGAAGCAATTCAACTTAAACTGAAGGGGAATTAACTCTACATAGAAAGTTTGATTGGAATTGCATTATCAATGTGGTAGATATGGCTCCAGACAGAAATTGCTAACAGTAGGACGACTAGTGCCATAACATAATGTGTCCCTTCGGGGCATAAAAAGGGTACCCGTTGTTCAAAGTATTTTTGTTCCCAAGCAGTGTATGCAAAATAAACAATATAAAAACAATAATCCCAAAAACACCATTATCCATATTATGAAAAGAACTAAAACATGTGGTTGTTTTCAGTTTATATTCTTTCAAAGGTTCAGGATATAACAGCCGCAAGCTATCTTTATATGATACCTGTTCCGAGACTCCAGCCTTGAACCCTCAATATCCAAATTAAAGGCCAACAGCTTAACTGTCTGATCTGCTTCTATTTCTAGATACACATCAAACAGTTTCGCAGTTGGCATTCAAAATTATAAACAAGAAGATGTGGCAAATACCAAAGCAGGTTTAACAGGCGCCTGCAAAAATTTTTAGAATTAAAAAAAAAAGTCATCTTGACTCCCCTATTTTAGTAACAGTGCCCTTGACCCTTGTGACCTTGACCCCCCAAATTTTTTTTTTTACAATTTAAAAACATTTAAAAAAACATTTTAGTAACAGTGACCTTGACCGTCAATTGACCCTAGTGGCCTTGACCCCCAAATATTTTTTTTGACCCAAAACCATCTAAAAACTAAAAATAAATAAAAATCTATTTTTAGGAATAGTGACATTGACCTTGACCCTAGTAACCTTGACCCCGAAAAAAAATTTTTTTGCTTAAAAGACTTAAAAACCAAAAATAAATAAAAATCTATTTTTAGTAACACTGACCTTGACCTTGACCCCGGAAATTTTTTTTTTCGCTTAAAACAATCTAAAAACTAAAATTAAATAAAAATCTATTTTAAGTAACAGTGACATTGACCTTGACCCTAGTGACCTTGACCCCAAAAATTTTTTTTTGCTTAAAACAATCTAAAAACTAAAAATAAATAAAAATCTATTTTTATTAACAGTGACCTTGACCCTAGTGACCTTGACCCTAGTGACCCAAAGCTGCTGCCTACACACCAAGTTTCATTACAATTGGTCACTCCTAACTCAAGTTATTGAGTGGAAACCATTTTTCTATTTTTAGTAACAGTGCCCTTGACCTTGAACCTAGTGACCCCTAATGCAATCCTAAGCTTCCTCTCTACACAAGCTACCTACACACTGAGTTTGATTGCAATTAGTCACTCCTAACTTGAGTTATTGAGCTGAAACCATTTTTCTATTTTTAGTAACAGTGACCTTGACCCTAGTGACCCCAAATGCAATCCCAAGCAACGTCTCCACGCAAGCTACCTACAGACCAAGTTTCATTGTAATTGGTCACTCCTAGCTTGAGTTATTGAGCGGAAACTGTTTTTCTATTTTTAGTAACAGTGACCTTGACCTTGACCCTAGTGACCCCAAATGCAATCCCAAGCGGCGTCTGCACGCAAGCTACCTACACACCAAGTTTCATTGCAATTGGTCACTCCTAACTAAAGTTAATGTTTGACGCCCGCCCGCCCGACATATGACATCGCCATTCTAATAAGTAGGTTTTTTTCAAAAAACCTGCTTAAAAATAATTTTGATTCGGCCTCCCCTTCTGGACCACATGATCATACCAGTTAAAGAAGGTTGCTGGTAAAACTATGTTTTCCATTATACATTTTACGTTACCACCTACAAGGGACTGTGGTTGACAGTGCACTTTTTGTTAAAACAAAGTGCCAGACATGACACCTTTTACTGTAGTTAATAAGATTAAAACTTGATTGTACAGCATCACTGACTATATATACTAACCATACTGACAATGTTAAAAGAAACAAGAGATGTTTATAAAATATACCCTCACCCCCAGGTACTGCAAAGCAAGAAACTGTAGATTCTAAAATACCTACTTAAACCAATATTCCTACCAAATTCTGTAAGCGTAATTCAACTAAAGGTCACAGTGACCTTCACATCTGACCTAGTAGCCCAAGTCAATAGCAATCAATAGGTGTCATTAACTTCTCAAAAGCAATAATCCTAGCCAATCCATCGGTTTCAAAACTTTTTTTTAACATACAATCACTATAACCTTGACCTTTGACCCACTGAACCAAAAACAATAGGAATCATTTATTCTCATAAACTACATGAATAGCAATTTCGAAAACCTTCTGTAATAGCTTTGACAAGTTGTTGAGTGAAAACTGTTTTTTAATACAAGGTCACTGTGACTTTCACCCACAGTGACCTCGAAATCAACATGGTTCATCTACCTGTCCATGAACAATATCCCTACCAAATTTGAGACCTATGGGTCAAAGCCCTCTGAAGATATCGAGCGGAAACCAAATATCTACAACCAACAATTGCAAAGCAATATATCCGTTCTTCTTGGAAGGGGGACATAAGCATAGCGTTAAAATATACACAGAGATCAATTGTTCAGGATACACGAGGCAGTTCTGATCCTTAAATGCTAAATGAAAATGGCAGTCGCTATGACATCTGCCAAGATACAGGCATCTATACTTTTGTCAATGTATAAAATATTACAATAAAATACCAAAATACCCTATTATAATGCCACAAGCATTTGCTGGCTAGTAAACAAGAACATGTACCAGGTATTTCGATATAACATCAACTTAATTTCACAGAAGCATCTTTACAATATGGCACAAAAATATATGTATTTCATACATAAATGCCCTCGCACGGCATAACCTTAATTTACGTTCATAATTTTTAAAAAGCTTTCTTTAAAACAAACAAAACGAAACAAAATACTAAGCAAATTTAAAGCCTTAATAAAAGATGTATAAACAGAATTGAAATGAAGACAATAGGAAAACGAATATACTGTTCTCTCTCTCTTTCTCTCTCTCCAGGAGATTCAAATGCCAAGATCATTCAATTAAAATTTTTACATGTAAATAGAACAAAATAATGCAGTATGTACAAAATTTTCATTAGGCAATACCAAATTAATAAATAAGTTGGTAATCGGACTCGCGAACTTCTTTTTTTCATAAAACCCATGAAAAAATAACTTAAAAAGTCAACTGACTTTTTTGAAATAATAACTTTAACTCACCTGATTCAAGTTGCATTTTGTTCTGGAAGCTAAAGGAATCTTTTCTTCTATTTAATTATATATCAGAATATTAAAAACATACTGAAGCATCAGTTATTTTTCGCTCAGAGCTAAGTCCATGGAACAAATAATATTATTTTCTTTCACTATGCTTTATATTGCTCCCTTGTAGAAAATCCAATGAACAACTAATCAATTTGGTGTGGCCTTATTTGAAAAATACATAAAAAATATTTTAGCACTCTTCAAAATAGCTAAAATTAGCATTGTTCCAGCACTTTTCAAGCCTTTATCTCTCTGACAGCAACTTTTGCAAGCCATGCAAGAAATTCAAGCACTTTTTCAAGCATTAATCTTTTTCCAAGCTCTGCAAGAAATTCAAGCAACTTTCAAGGTCTGTAGAAACCCTTACATTGCTAAATTTTCACTTTTCAACACTATAAAAATCAAACTGAAACTGTAAAAGATATTTTAACAAGCAACAATGTGGTTAAATGTGCATTAAAAGGGGAAATAACTCTAGCAACAATCTGTTCCTTAAGTTTAAGCATTATTCTCATTTTAAAACATCATAACCAATTATCAAATAGAACTGTAGAAATTGTCTCTCTGAGCAGAACAAAAATATTCTTGAACACAAAAATTATGAAAATGAAGCAAACTACTGTTGCTTTGTATTGGAGAATGCCCATTTTTGAACAAAACTATATCCCAGAAAAAAAACTTTTCTGCAGGTAATAAACATAATCCTATTCAATATATAACACATTGTTTTAACATAAACAATTAGCCAGCACTTAAACAAAGTACATCAAAAAGACTTATAAAATGTAGCCACTTCAGAAATGGCATGTCCCGACCCCAGATACACATACAATAATATTCACATCCAACGGTGTTATCACAGTTGCAAGAATACTCACAATATAAATGCTTACATACAAACACGAACTCTCTATTTTGACTTGTTTAACAAGCTCATTTACAACTGCACAACACAAATATTGGTACTTTTTTCTTCTACGTGTTTAACGCCCATTTCAAAACTATATCAGTTATAACTTATATACAGGCGGGCAGTTTACATACTAATTGTTCCCATGAATGAAAGAAGTACTCAACATCTGTAAGAAACTGCCATCTTTCTTACATAAAAGAGTTAGACTGGTATGTGGGGCTCAAACCAAGCACCCTCGTTCAGTCTGAGATTGAATGATTGCAAGTTATGGGAGACAGGTAGAATAATTTCAGCACAATTTATGCAAGCATTAAAAACATTTAAATTTCCCACAATATGAAAAAGATTTTTAAATTATAATGTCGGCAAAGACAGACTAGCTATATCACAACACTGACATATGATCACCACAAAATCTTTGCGAATCTTTAGATGAATCCTCCATTTTGTTCTCTTCTTTTGGGTCACATGACATATCATGTGACTTGCTTGATGTGCACGATGGCTCAACAGGTACATTGTTCGAGGTAGCACTATAACGGTAATTGTTTTGTTTTTTAACGCCAAAAATGTCGCAACTTTCTGGCAAAATATTTTTGTTGAACAAGTAATTTGTCAAAAGAGAAATCAAAACAATCGTTGTCAGTGAACACAACATTGCAAATGTCCGGAACGGAAATGTCTGACCAACCTCCGTATTGTACCAAGGATAGTGTATAAGACTGTCAAAGTTTAGATAATACTCGCCTGCCGCTAAACGGCAGAACAACCCGACTAGATAACCCAAAACTCCTCCGTATGAATTCGAGAACTTGAAGAAAAGTGCACACGTTAACTGTGGCAGGACTATGACGTATACGATGTCGGCAGCCAGGATGTATAAACCGTATATAATTGGTACAAACACTGAGATCAAAGTGGCTAGCACTCCAACCACAAATACAGCAATACGCTGTATCCATATCAACTCCTTCTCCGAGGCCTGAAAACAAACAAGGTTTGTAAAACTATAACTTGTAATAAAAACTAAAAGACTTTTAAACAGACTGACAGACAGAAAAAAAAGGGGCAAAGATGACCCTATATTTTGTCTCGGTGTTCCACTGCAACTTCAAAACACCAACAACCTCAGAAAGTTTCATATTTAATCAAATTCAAAATGACAACATTTAATTCCAGTCTAGAATTTGATGCAATGACTGTAACATTTTATTCTAGTCTAAATTTGATGCAATTACTTTTTAACATTTTATTCTAGTCTAGAATTTGATGCAATGACTTTTTTAAGGCGAAGAAGGTGTCAAGCTGTAGACTAGAGACAGAGTGGGGGCGGGGGATAATTCAGTCGGACATTGAGAAAAGGTGGCATAATTTAAGCTGGGTTAGAGGGATAGCTCTTAAAACAGCTGTTAAAACATTTTCAGCTATCATATTTCAACTACAGATACACATGTTTGTTTATTCAAGAAAAGAAATCTAAAGTTTGATATGTATGGACATTACCTTATTTCTGAAAATATGTCTATAGATATTGTAAGTAAACATGGAGCTGGACCCGAGTATAGAACTATCCATGGAAGACATCACTGCTGCAGATATAGCTCCTAGACCTGAAAATATATGTTTAGTTTGTACAAATCTACCAGTATTTAAGTTACCTCAACATATATTAACTGCTCTATCCTTATAATAACGATCTTTATTTAAAGTCGGCAAGATACAAATAACAACAAACATAAGCTAATATAAGCTTTTGAACCGATCGCACAGATGCTGGCATATGGTGTTGGTCTTACTGTGAGACCAAACACTAGAACCAGCAGAAAACCCACCTGCCCATCTGGTGACCACTTATCATCTCACATACTACCCAGGAAGGGGATCAAACCCAGGTTGAATTGCTGAGGAGTGGGCTAACTGGACTGCCGGACAGTCTCCTCAATAAGAAACTTTCTCATGTAAAGAAACATGACCAGTAGAGGGGCTCAAACCCCTGACCCTCAATATGAAGAGAATAAAAAAGATTAAATCAGGTCAAGGAACAATGCAAGTTAAATACATACCTAACATAGAGACAATTTGTGGTGTGAATTCGTGCAGCACATAGGGTAATATCATGCTCCCCTTGCCGCTCTCTACTGGTGAAACCCCCAGACTTGTCGCATTCCAATCTGAAGAAAGAAATAGTCATTACATTACTGTGTTGATTGCAGTACTTAGTAAAAGGAAAAAATTTTTTACAAGAAAAATTGACCATTTCTACTAACAAGCTTCTTCAAAAAGTCGAGCTAAAAATTACTTTCAAAAAGTGTATTTGACAAATATAGCGCAATATACTTTTTACAATGATACTGGAAAATAATTGGAACACTTTCTGACAAAGGTACTATTTTTCATAAAGAAATGACATAAATTTAGTTTAGTTTATACCAATTTATTTATTCCCGATTGCAAAACAAGTTCTTACAACTTATATTAATAGCTCTTGACATGAATTTGAAAGAAAGTGAATATGTCACCATTGTTTATGGGTAAATAAATCACAGTTTTATCATTGTTTTGTCAGTAAATTTATTTTTCTATCTGAACAAATTGAAAGTGATCAGAAGACTTTAATAACATATTTTTACACAAGCGAAACCAGGTTTTCATTTTCCAGTCTGGCGGAAGGTTTTAAAGCAGTAGATATACATAATGGAAAAAAGAAACAAAGGCTTTTCTATATATACATGTGAAAAAAAAAAAGGGCCATAATCAGGCAAAATGACCAAACACAAAACCCAGACAATATGCACGAGGGCACTTGGACAACAGTGGGAGGTTTGGTTTAAATATCTTGAGAAATGTAGGAGGAAGTGGGCACGTGACAGTATTCTTCTATATATAACATATGTGGAAAAAAAGCAAAGGCCAAACTCAGGCAAAATAAAAAAAAAAAAACAAAAAAAAACTTGTCTGTGTGGGGTTGAACCGCTGGTCCAGAAAATTTTGTCATCTTACTGTAACAGAAACTCCAAAGTATACAGGACTGGTAACATTCTAAAATAGACAGTAATAACAGAGTATTCTCCCTTTTATAATAACAGAGATTCTCCCTGTTATAATACTTAAATAAGGAGACAAAATTGCTAACGGACGGAGGCCGGGACGACCAGGGGCAGAACATTTATATTCAAAATTCTTCAGTTCACAATTATAGCGTGAAAGTTGGTGAAACCCTTGAGAAATGTAGGAGTTGCACACAGAAGAGTATTTCCATATATATACATTAGTGGAAAAAAAAAGGGCCCATAATTCTGTCAAAAAGATCAAACACTAAACCCCGACAAATGCGCCAGGGCACTTGTGACAAAACTGTGAAAGTTTGGTGGGGTGAAACCTGAGAAGGTGAAGGAGTGGACAGAAGAATTACATGGAAAAAAAAAAGGGCCATAATCTGTCAAAAGACCAAACACAAAACCCGAAAATATGCGCCAGGGCACTTCATGACAATACTTCGGAAAGTTGGTGAAACCGTGAGAACGTAGGAGGGGGGGAGGTTGCGGACAGAAGAATGTTTGTGAGGAAAAAACAAAGGGCCATAATCTGTCAAAAAGACCAAATCACAAAACCCCGACAATAGCGCCAGGGCACTTCATGACAATACTTCTGTGAAAGTTGGTGAAATCCGTGAGAAAGTAGGAGGAGTTGCGCACAGAAGAAATTGTTTACGCCCGCCCGCCGACATACCCCAATCTAATAACCAGGATTTTTCCTTCGGAAAACCTGGTTAATAACATCTAATTTAAGCTATTTTGTTTTTCTTACCTGTTTCTGCCAATTTTCAACAGTATCTAGCTAAATCAATAAATTTTAATGCAGTTATTCCAACATTTTCACTGGCTTATCAGTAGGAACATCTCTCTTTTTCAGTGATGGCCAGATCTTGAACCTAGCACTACACTAACCAAGTAACCAGGGTGACTGATAATCTATCACATAGTGCAATACATGCTTACATTTCAACATGACTTCTACTAGTTTTCAGAAATCTGTTGCCACTTTTCGGCCAAAATAGGCACTTATGAGTTGAATCATTGAAATAAGTGCAGATATGGTTCAAATTTCAATCACCAATTTCAAATTTCTTCCACATCTGTGCAGAATTTTGCTGATTTGGCAAAAATGAGAGGGAAGGTTTTACTTCCAGTTCTGTACATGGACAATTCTTCATACATGTAAACACCGCACAACTGTTATAATACCTGCAGCTTTGCCCGCAGCTCCGATCAACACAGATGGTATGACGAGAACAAGTGCTCCGAATCCTCCGGCAATTGAGAGAATCTGAGCTTGTCTACTTGTCTTTACAGATAAAACTCGCTGGAAGTAAGCCTGCCATGGTATCGTCCCAAACATCTGAAACAGAAAATTCAGAATCTGTTGTTACACAAATCAGCTTTTACCCACTCAAGCTTTACTAGAAATTTAGTAAATAGTCTCTTCATTGAAGAGTTTTGTCTTCAGTATAATGGCCAAAAGGCTTCAGTATATAGGTACAAAAGGCTTCAATATATGGGTACAAAAGACTTCAGTACATAGGTACAAAAGGCTTCAGTATATAGGCACAAGACATCAGTATATAGGTACAAAAGGCTTCAGTATATAGGCACAAAAGGCTTCAGTATATAGGTACAAAAGGCTTCAGTATATAGGCACAAGACATCAGTATATAGGTACAAAAGGCTTCAGTATATAGGCACAAAAGGCTTCAGTATATAGGTACAAAAGGCTTCAGTATATAGGTACAAAAGGCTTCAGCATATAGGTACAAAAGGCTTCAGTATATAGGTACAAAAGGCTTCAGTATATAGGCACAAGACATCAGTATATAGGCACAAAAGGCTTCAGTATATAGGTACAAAAGGCTTCAGTATATAGGTACAAGACATCAGTATATAGGCACAAATGGCTTCAGTATATAGGTACAAAAGGCTTCAGTATATAGATACAAAAGGTTTCAGTATATAGGTACAAAAGGCTTCAGTATATAGGCACAAGACATCAGTATATAGGTACAAAAGGCTTCAGTATATAGGCACAAAAGGCTTCAGTATATAGGTACAAAAGGCTTCAGTATATAGGTACAAAAGGTTTCAGTATATAGGTACAAAAGGCTTCAGTATATAGGCACAAAAGGCTTCAGTATATAGGTACAAAAGGTTTCAGTATATAGGTACAAAAGGCTTCAGTATATAGGCATAAGACATCAGTATATAGGTACAAAAGGCTTCAGTATATAGGCACAAGACATCAGTATATAGGCACAAAAGGCTTCAGTATATAGGCACAAAAGGCTTCAGTATATAGGTACAAAAGGCTTCAGTATATAGGCACAAGACATCAGTATATAGGCACAAAAGGCTTCAGTATATAGGTACAAAAGGCTTCAGTATATAGGCACAAGACATCAGTATATAGGCACAAAAGGCTTCAGTATATAGGTACAAAAGGCTTCAGTATATAGGCACAAGACATCAGTATATAGACACAAAAGGCTTCAGTATATAGGCACAAGACATCAGTATATAGGCACAAAAGGCTTCAGTATATAGGTACAAAAGGCTTCAGTATATAGGCACAAGACATCAGTATATAGGCACAAAAGGCTTCAGTATATAGGCACAAGACATCAGTATATAGGTACAAAAGACTTCAGTATATAGGCACAAGACATCAGTATATAGGCACAAAAGGCTTCAGTATATAGGCACAAAAGGCTTCAGTATATAAGAACAAAAGGCTTCAGTATATAGGCACAAGACATCAGTATATAGGCACAAAAGGCTTCAGTATATAGGCACAAAAGGCTTCAGTATATAAGAACAAAAGGCTTCAGTATATAGGTACAAAAGGCTTCAGTATATAGTTACAAAAGGCTTCAGTATATAGGCACAAGACATCAGTATATAGGCACAAAAGGCTTCAGTATATAAGTACAAAAGGATTCAGTATATAGGCACAAGACATCGTATATAGGCTGAACAGGAAGTTTTATATATTGTTGTTCAAAGCTTCAGAATATAGGACAGAAGTTTCATTTAAGCACAAAAGCCTCAGTATATGCAAAGTCCAAAAGAACCTGCCAAAAATGTAAATAGTATCTGACCTCACCACAGTATCACAATACAGCTGTGAAAATGGCGACAAGTCTTCCATGCAACATATCATCTGATAGCGATAAACATTTTGTGTAATTTTTTGAAAATCTGTTGAATGGTTTAGAATATTTACTCCAAAAACAAAATGCATGAAGACTGACTGATTGGCATTTGTAATTCCTACATAACCCTTTTTCCGATTCATTAGGGATATTACATTTTATACGAACCATCGTTATAAGAAGATCTATCCACTGTGCGGCAAGTCTACTATCCAACTCGCCCAGCCAGCTCGTGACGTCTGGAGCAATACTTCCTACATGGTCATTGGTGAGAACAAATGGCACGCTCAAAACCTGGAAATTTATAGCGTGTCTCATGAGTTATATGTAACACGTCTCATGGTTTAAATTTAGTCTCACATGTTCAAAATGGGAGTCATCAGAGTGCAAGGATAAGAAAAACACAGTTATAGAATGAATGGTTGTACTAAAATGATATTCTGTAAACTGATTTAATTTTGTACAAATTAAATTTTACTTTTAAATGATGTCCAGAACATTCAATAAAATTTTACTGTGGGAGGTGAGAAACAGCTTTCCTTTTAAAACATGCCAAATCTGGTTTAAAGTGCCTGTACTTAATTTTTTCGGAAAGGGCCTTTTGCACAATTTACTTGCTGTTTAACACCATGTTCCACAGTTTTTCATTTACAAGCAGGCACTTAACCTCACCCCCATTCTTACACAGAACCAATTCTAGACTCCCATCTTCTGAAAGTAACTACCAAATGTCAGGCCTGTACCAAGGGTCAAAACCACAGCCTTAAATTCAGCGGCCCTTGCATACAGCTTTAAAATCAACTGCATGCCAATAAAAGCTTGTTTACGACAATAACTCATCACAATGAAGTACAGATCTGAGAAACCTGTCTACAACTGACAGTGATGTATTTCTTCATTACCCAAAATAACTGCACTTGTCAAAATGGCATAGCTCCTGGAATGTACAGTACATCAAGTACCACTAAGTACTAAAAGTTCATACTTTCTTGTTAGTGGCTACAAACAATCCAAATCAAAGCTTTTATATACTTAAGAGCAAGAGTCACTGAATGTATTGTATGATGTTGCACTTACGGCCTATCAAATACTATACCAATCCCATTATGTTCATTATTAGAGAGTTTATAACCCCGACTGACCTAAGAACCCGAGACTGCCATCATGTCTATGTGTTCTATCCCACTTTGAACTACAAACCAACATCAAGACTTCATTAGTCTATGTTTTATTTGTTTGTTGGTTCTTGTTTTTTAACCGTATAGAAATTGTCCTTCAATAAACAAACCAAATGCTTATAATTATGTTTCATGTAAGAAAACCACTATAGTACTCCTAGACGTTACCAGGTCAAAGACACATACGATGTACTTAGCTCTCACCCTTTACTGCCTTTGACTTTACATGCCTTTACCCCTTGCTGTTTAGTCTATAAACAATGCTTAAACAGGTATCATTTCCTAACTGAACACACCTTTCCACGATAAACCAAAATTATAATGGAAAAGCCCATTTTAGAAAATACAGGGTTATCTGTTCTGTAAATCTGACATTAATAGCCGTTCACACTGTCACAATTGTCAAAGTCACTTAATTGTAAACCCTATTCCTATGCACACTACTCTGAAATGCGAAAATTGCAGATCGCTTATTTTGTGACTGTATACACATTGTATAACCATCGCAAATTAAAATGACATTATCATCAGATCAAAGTTACGTTACGTTAGCGTCGTACATTAGAATCAGTAATGACCAGTTTAATATGAACGTTGAGAAAATTTCATACCAGTCCAAAAATGACGAAGGTAAGCTGAACTATATCAGTATAGGCAACACTGATCATCTGTCCCACCATGGTGTAAGCGATAGTAACACCAGCAGACGTTACCTTGGCAACCGTAAGATCCAGGTTAACTATAACACTTAAACTTGTTCCTGAAAAATATAAGACAGTCAAAAACCAAAGCTAAAGTTCTACTAACCCTGCTAGTAGCAAGTGATTCTATCTCTGCGTCCAGTGCAGATCATGATCAACATACCCATCAATTCGGCCAGAAGATGATCTACACTATTCAGTCAGAAAATTTTAGTAATCAATCCTTCATTAACAATTTATATAATAGATGGACAATAATGTACTTATATCACTGAAATATTAACAGCCTGCACAAATCTTTTGATTAAATATAAAAAAATAATTGAAAAACTATAACTAATGTCCCCTGAATATCTCTCTCAGATTTTTTTTTTTTGACACTGGTATTGTATATATATATATAATACTTGTTTACAGACTGAGGCTATGTCCTTATCATTTGGCTGTCTCTGATAAGGGTGATTTTTAATGGAAGATTGGGTGTTCCTACAGTCAACTAAAAATAACTTGTTCCTTCTTTTTCATGGAGATTGATGCCCATTTCAACAGTACTTTAATTATTCACAGGCATGCAGTTTACTTTACCATTATTCTAGCACTAGACCTGTACTCCCACTCCATTCCACAGCGGGGAACTGTCAAATTTCTAAAATAAATTGTCAGATCAGAAATGGGTTTTGAACCCATGACCCTCGGTGGAAGGTATAGTGATTGTAAATCAGGGACCCTAACCAATCAACCACAATGGCAAATCACTCCACCACATAACCTTTCACGGTGATATATTTAGTAAGTAATGAAAGATGATATATCGGTGAGTATACCATACCTAGTGCCGATAGAATGGATGCCGTCCAGAAAAGATCTCCACACAGAGAGGCCACGTACACCATAACCACCACAACATTTCCGAATCTCTCATGGAAAGGATCCAACATAGTCAGGTAACATCTGTCCCTCATTGGTTTGGCATAAACTAGGCCTCCTAGATGACAGTAAAAAGTTTGAACCGTTACTGTGACAAACTTAGTAAACAATTTCTGTAAAATGGGCAATTTCCATGTGATGGAAATTTCACAATTCAAAAGCAGAGACATACATGTATTCCCAAAATTCAAATTCACAAAAGGAGAATTCTCTATTACACATCTACGTGAAATAAATCTTTTGCAAACTTTTTGAGTAAATGAAATGGGAAATTATCAAAAAAATAAATATGAAAAACTAAAACATTGCAAATATTACTCAATTTACAGAAATCAGGCTCCAGTTTTAAAACTAAACAAATACCTCTTATGTTTCTGCTTGTTTATTAACTTACCTATTTTTGTGATGACCAGGAACAAAATGCTGCTAATTATAAGAGTCATTGATTCAATGCAACTATCATTGATTTTGAATTATCTGCCCTTGAACACAGCATTTTGTTTTATTTTTCTGATTTCCAAGGGCAGATAATTCAAGATCAAAGGCAGTGACCTATGATTTTTATTTCAGATTTCTGTTTTAAACTTCATTCTCAATCAAAATGCCAAGTTTGAAGAAATTCTATAGACCGGAAAACTTTGGCCCTGTATACATATAGGACACAGGAGTAAACATCCTTAATACGGAACAAAAATATTAAGCATACGCACAAAATCACATTTTTGTACTTGCATTTTTTTTGGTTGCATCTTTGACAATTTTCTTGAACATATGAGGAGCATTTTATTATTCATTTTAACGGGTAAAGAAAACTATGATTTCTATCACGATTTCTATCACCTGATCACGACCTAGTAAATTATTATTAATAAAGTATCATCATATCTTATTACATATACAGTATATAGTTAACATAAATTAATCCTCAAATAAGACATGAAATATTATAACCAAATATGAGTAGACTTATCTAGAAAACTAATCAACTAAACTATTACCAGTCAAGCCTACAAAAGAAGTACCAGTCAAGTTGATAAACGGAGAAGTAAACTCTTACGACCTTATAATCTTGCCGTCATCTGAGGCGACAATGTATCAAAGTAATAAACTCTATCTTCGAATCAAGATTAATGCATGACAATTCATAGATCAGAATAATTTTGGGGGTCATTAATATTTAATGTTCACCTCATAAATCAACGTCAAGCTATAACTGATAATACATGAACTCTTACCACGTAAACTTTCACCAGTTAAAAGACGGGGACATTTTGACCATTTTTTTAAAATGGGCTATCACACCCATTGCAACAATATAACAGTTATTTACAAACAAGCAGTTTCCTCAAAATGACCAACAGTAGACTTCCATCCTATTTGTTGTTGTCTGAGTTTGACTCCCGATCCAACAGTGATTTTTGTCATTTTAACAGGCAGACAATTTTACCTAAGTATCGCTCCTGGGTAGAACCAGTACTTGACTCTTATCCTCCGTAAAAAACTGCCAACTTTCTAACATAAAGAGGCATGGCTGGAAACGGGGCATAATCAACCATGAAGGTGGACTACTTCCATCCTATATAAGAAACTGTTAATTTTTTCCACATAGAGTCAGACTGGAAGCATACATGTAGGCTTTGACCCTCAATCAGAATAGGGGTTTCAGGTAAACTACCTTAACAATTCAACCACAGGGGTAGGTCACAAATTCTCTATACAACTTACTGAAAATTGACAAATTTCCATGTGGCAAACATTTCACAATCTGTGAGCACACAGAAATATTCGCGAATTTTAAATCGTGAAGGGAGAACTCTCTACTAATAAATTTATGTGAAATAAATCTTTTGCAAGGTTTTTAATTAGCGAAGTGGGAAATTCGCAAAAATAGCAACCAGACCAGACCACAGAAAGGGCCGATAATGGAACATGCCAGAAATCTCCACTGATACAACTTAAATAATATCATATTACAATAACTGAAATACAAAGATGAGTTGCTTTATTACTATAAAAGTCAAGTTAGAATTTACACTATTAACCTGTATTTAGTTCTTACCAAACACCAGTCCCATAAAAATCCCCAACGGAGCTGTTGTCCATACCAGACCATCTGTTGCTATAGATTCAGCTGTTCCATTGATATAACCTCCTCCCACGGCTGTAGCTACAATACACAATATAACAAGCAATAACAATGTGGAAAATAACACTGCAAAAGGTGTAATTAGTTGCAAGAAAACCTGGTAGACTCTGCTGACACACCTGGCAATAACAAGCAGGGGCAGTTGACAGGTGGTCTTTATTCACAGGTGTCTGTCCAAGATTTAGATATTGCACTGTTTTCTCCCAGCTGGTCTTTATTCACAGGGTGGTCTTTATTCACAGGGTGGTCTTTGTTTGGATGTGGTCTGTAACACAGACTTGACTGTACCAGTTCAGCTTACATTAACTTGTTTACATTGTAAATAAGTTCTCTTTATCAGAAATGACTCCCTCTAGAAACACCAACCATGTTGGAACCAACCACTTTTCAAAAGTGAGAACCAGCAATTTTTCGTTACTACATGTGGTGTGGTACCCATTAATAGCTGGGTGGAATGAGGCACATGTACATTTTTGTAGCATAAGCTGTCTTCCCTAAGCACATAGCTCAAGTGGCCTGACAGGGGATCAAACCCAGGTACTCTGAGTTCCTAAAAGAAACACTAAACCACATTAGAATTTTTTCACAAGATAATATTAACTGTATAGGTTATGAAAGGTCACATGTAACATTTAGGACCATATTACTCTAAAGGCATCAATATGCATAGCAAAAAGTTAGATTGTTGTGCTCTGCATACTGTGTGCATTATAAAACTTCTTTAAAAGTTAAGGCTATTTCCTGGGGTTTTACACATAATTCAACAGTGTTTCAATTATTTGTTGTTGTAGGAGTTTAACGCCCATTTCAACCCTGTTTTGGTTATTTTAACAGGTGGTCAGTTTACTTAACCATTGTTCCTGGGGAGGACCAGTACAAGACTTCTATCCTTCGTAAGAAACTGCCAACTTTTTCACATAAAGAGACATCTTCGGTAGCAGGACTCGAAACGATGATCCTCAAACAGAGATTTCAATTCAGCGAATCTTTTAACCACACGACCACTGAGGTGGACTTTTGAATTATTTTTAGGCTGGCAGTGTCCCTAGACATATTACCTGAGAATACCCGATACCAGACCACAAAGTGTCGGGTCAGTAGCCGGGCTCGAACCCATGACCCTCAACTACTGAGAGGAGACAACAGATTTGGGTCAATGTACCTGTCAATGTGAAAATCCCAACCAATGTACCAATGCTTCTATCTGCCACAATGGAAGACTCCATCTGACTGGTTCCTCCATTTCGTTTCTTCTTCCTCGCTGCAAGCACCCCAACGACCAAGATCACCACATAGAACACCACCAAGACGACCAGTCCGGCAATATTCACACCCATTGACAACTACCTGAAATATATCAGTGGCGATTTATTGAAATTATATCGCTGTTCAAAATGGCGGAGTTACAACTTCAAGAAATGATGCTTATAAGTTATAACAGAAGAAATACTTCGAAATAATCAAGAAATAATTGAAATAATCACGCTTTGAAATAACCACACAAGAAATAATCTGTATTACTGCTCTTTTTCACAGAAATGATAATAAACCTAACACACAGGGTGGATTTTCCACTTTTGATTACGATAGTCAAAACAATTTTAATGGTTTTACACTGTATTTAAATTCATACATTTTGGTTGTAACTTTGGTAACAGTCTTTTTATAAACTCCTTCCCTGCTGGCGGCAAGTGATGCTTCCATTTCAACCAGTGTAGATCATGATCAGCTTGCACAACCTATGCAGTCCGATCATAATCTACACTGGTCATTCTTGACTAATTAAGTGTTTGGTAAGCAAGCTTTTGAGCAAACAATTTTAGTACTATTCAAATTGAAAGACACATTTTCATTTTTAAAATTTAGCAGGGTATTTAGGTGATAAGAAGTAAAAATCTTTGATAAATGTTTTACTTAAAAGTTTGATGGCAACTTTGAACTGTAATATAAAATTAACAAAGAAGTAACAAGAACAAAGAATCTATGAAAACTGCCATACATATATGTCCTTCAATTCATACACATCAATACAAAAATACTGCACTGAACACTTTGAAAGCAAAATCAAAGTCCAAAAGAGCACCTAGTAACTCCTAGTATGCAGTAATAAAACTGGTAAAGTATCCATCACTTATTCATGTACCTTTTGTTCTGAAAATTACAAAAGTTTCGAACGTATTCTCACTGAAGCATTTACTATCAAACTAGACATCCCATTGATATAACTCTAACAATGTACAACATAATAATGAGTTGACCATTACATCTGTTGCCTGTTTATATGTGATTGTCGGGATGATTACACTGTAAAATCCGTTGACATTTTGCATAATTTGCTTGTAGCTACGTTCAACTTTTGTTTTTATTCTACATCAGCCCCATCATGAGAAAATAAACCTTAGTCACCTAAATCCGATGATAATTTATTTGCATTTAAAATAGATCATAAAATATATGATAATTATGTTCAAGGTTTTGTTTTGACAAAATAATGTTTCCAGTACCCCAGCCCGGATTCAAACCCGGGATCTCCGAATTGGTAGTCAAGAGCATTAACCACTCGACCACAAAGCCACACTTGACAGATTTGTTTTTATATAATGCTCTTCAATATTTCCAGAAAGTAAAACCATCTCTTTCTGACACAAAAACTGAGGCTGACTAAAGTATGTGAAATTTCCCCTTTATTTTTCATTCAAATATACGGTGGCACAGAGGTGACATCCGCAACACTTTATTTATATTGTGGCCACAAGTTAGTAAGTTGTGGCCACAAGTTAGTAAGTTGTGGCCACAAGTTAGTAAGTTGTGGCCACAAGTTAATAAGTTGTGGCCACAAGTTAGTAAGTTGTGGCCTCAACTTAATAAGTTGTGGCCTCAACTTATTAACTTGTGGCCACAACTTATTAACTTGTGGCCACAACTTATTAAGTTGAGGCCACAACTTACTAACTTGTGGCCACAACTTATTAACTTGTGCATACATCACCACAGGACAACGAACAAACGCAGAGGTGTTGATGGGTAAAGATGTCTGCCGCTTATACCGGAGGTTTCGGGTTAGAACCCCACTGGGGTCACAACCGTACCGTACCTTCTCATATGTCATCAGTTCTATTTTCTCAGTCCCGTGCCCTCTAGTATCAATGCAACCCTGGTGATATTGTTGATATAAGTATCATCCCCGCTTCACATACTCTGTCCCGTGTCCCCTGCACTCAATACAGTTCTACTTATAGTGCTACCAATCTTTGATAACACCCTGATTAACATGAACTCAGCCCTCAGCCCTGTGCCCTAAGCACTGAAAACACCGTTTGTAGAAGTAACATCCCCGCCTGAATGAGTTAGCCCCGTGTCCCCTGCTATCAATAATAAGTTGTGGCCACAAGTTATTAAGTTGTGGCCTCAATTTAATAAGTTGTGGCCACAAGTTAGTAAGTTGTGGCCACAAGTTATTAAGTTGTGGCCTCAACTTAATAAGTTGTGGCCACAAGTTAGTAAGTTGTGGCCTCAACTTAATAAGTTGTGGCCACAAGTTAATAAGTTGAGGCCACAACTTACTAACTTGTGGCCACAACTTACTAACTTGTGGCCACAACTTATTAAATTGTGGCCACAACTTAATAACTTGTGGCCACAAGTTAGTAAGTTGTGGCCTCAACTTAATAAGTTGTGGCCACAACTTACTAACTTGTGGCCACAACTTTTTAACTTGTGGCCACAACTTATTAAGTTGAGGCCACAACTTACTAACTTGTGGCCACAACTTACTAACTTGTGGCCACAATATAAATAAAATGTTGCGGATGTCACCTCTGTGCCACCGTACAAATATCACCTCCAGCTGTATGCACTGTAACTGTAAACAGAGTAGAAACCAAAACATGTTTAAAGACCACAGACTACAAAATGTTTTTCATGTAAACAATGCACTTGGTGCCACTTTAGCCATTATCCAACTGGCAACAAATGATTCATGGATGGCACAAGTGATTTACATGATCTACATGCAAACTGATCATGATCTGCACTGTTAGCAATCCAATTAGTAGCTTTTCATCAGTTCAACCAATTCGACAAGTTATGGTACTGTACAAATTACAAAGTTACAAAATTTTGTATTAATATCCCATTTTGTTTTCAGCAATTTCTTTGCATATTAAAAAGGAACGTTACCAGTATCATATGAAATTCTAAAATTTGCAAAAAAACTATGTTGATTTCTAATAAACTCCAAGAGTCAACCATCTAATTCATCTACATCATCATTATACAATCACTAGATAAAAGAACAAGAGGGCCAAAATGGCCCTATATAGCTCACCTTGGTACAAGTCCACTTGCCTGGTGGAAGATCACTAGACAATGTTATATACCAAATAGGATTTCCTGTAATGTCTTTGTAAAACAAATGACCCCCAAGTCATGGGGCGAAGCCAGGTGAGCTAATTATAAAAAATAATGCAATCTTCTCAAGGTAAGTTTATTATAATACATGTACTTAAATGAATTTTATACTATGCACTATAACGTGTCACTGTAGCGACACTCGATATCATTCATTTACATTTATTTCTAATTATTTCTAAGATTGTCTATGAAATACATGTATATTAGCAATCTAAGTACAGGAAATTGTACCATTAGTTATGCTACCATTTATCAATATCATTATTGTGTCAATACACAAAACAGCAGTGCTTTTTTTCTTCCACATTGAAGTAATAGGATGCATCCTTTAACATTATCTATCAAGCATTTCAAGAGGCTACATTCATATCTTAGTTTGACATCTTGGAACCTTCAGATGAAACAACTTCTTTGATTGGTTACCCATTCTTCATTATAAATTTAACACCTGTATCTATTGGGTTACTCGAGCATGGAACTTGTTTATTCTGTCGTTTTTAATCATTGCAAAAGAGTCTTTTGTGATGTAGTGTACATACTGAACTTCAGTGATATTTGTAAACCAGCCCGGATCAGTGCTCTACTGGTTAACACAATGGACTGGCAATCCTGGCATTGCAGGTTCAATTCCCTGCTCCTCCACTAAAACAACAAATTAGTCCTACAAAGTAGTCCAAGGAAGCTGCTGAAATTTAGCAAGTGCTTTATCAGCAAAGCTATCATGGATAACAGTGAATATCTCATTACACTTGAGACCCTGCTTCTTTGGGAGTCACTTCAAACCTGATTTTGAGACAAAAGTAGATCTGGTTTCACAAAATGATCCGTGTACATCTGGTAATATATAATACTGCAGGAACCCATCTGACTAAATCATCTACCAATGATTAAATTACAAATTTGTTAACTGGGGCACTAGCCACTAACTAGTAGCCTATATATTTTCAATCAATATCTCACTATTGTGTTGTAAAATCGGTCTACTATCCTGCGCTGATAAAACTGCCCCAGTGTATAGAGAAAAATCATATAAATTAGACTGGAAACAGTGCACAATAATAGTAACAAGAGCTGTCCATAAGACAGCAAGCTCGACTATTGTGGGTGTTTGCTAATAAAACAAAACTTTTATCAGTATAATAGCAAAACAAAATTCTGCTAACTATTAAGTATAAACTAGGAAAGTTGAATAATAAAAAAAGTCAAAATCTATCACTACATATTTAATTTTTGGTAAATTAATTGTTTGATACAAAATGTACCCCTGAACACTATTGCTTAAAGTTTGATATAACTACCATAAGTGGTTACTGAGATATGTGCATGATAGTACCTTGCATGCAAAACTTTAACCAAATTTTCAAAGTCAAACAAGGGCCATACTTTGCACTAAATTTAACAAGAGTTATCTGTCTTGACTGTGTGACACCCCTTAAGACATTAACAAAGTTTCAAGTCAATATCATAAGTGGTTACTGAGATATGTGCATGACAGTACCTAGAAGGCAAAAATTTAACCAAATTTTCAAAGTCAAACAAGGGCCATAATTTGTATCAAATTTATGCAAGAGTTATCTGACTTGACTGTGTGACACCCCTAAAGAGATTAACAAAATTCAAGTCAATATCATAAGTGGTTACTGAGATATGTGCATGATAGTACCTAGCAGGCAAAACTTTAACCAAATTTTCAAAGTCAAACAAGGGCCATAAATTTGTACTAAATTTAAACACGAGTTATCTGACTTGACTGTGTGACACCCCTTAAGACATTAACAAAGCTCAAGTCAATATCATAAGTGGTTACTGAGATATGTTCATGATAGTACCTAGCAGGCAAAACATTAACCAAATTTAGTACCTAGCAGGCAAAACTTTAACCAAATTTTCAAAGTCAAACAAGGGCCATAATTTGTACTAAATTTATACAAGAGTTATCTGACTTGACTGTGTGACACCCCTAGAGACATTAACGAAGTTTCAAGTCAATATCATAAGTGGTTACTGAAATATGTGCATGATAGTACCTAGCAGGCAAAACTTTAACCAAATTTTCAAAGTCAAACAAGGGCCATAATTTGTAATAAATTTATACAAGAGTTATCTGACTTGACTGTGTGACACCCCTAGAGACATTAAAGAAGTTTCAAGTCAATATCATAAGTGGTTACTGAAATATGTGCATGATAGTACCTAGCAGGCAAAACTTTAACCAAATTTTCAAAGTCAAACAAGGGCCATAATTTGTACTAAATGTATACAAGAGTTATCTGACTTGATTGTATGACACCCCTAAAGACATGAACAAAGTTTCAAGTCAATATCATAAGTGGTTACTGAGATATGTGCATGAGAGTACTAGCAGGCAAAACTTTAACCAAAGAAGCAACGCCGACGCCGACACACAAGTGACTGTAATAGCTCTCCATATTCTCCGAATAGTCGAGCTAAAAATAAAAATTTTATTAGACTTGTAACTAATCTATCTAGCCCCTAAGGTTGGTACACACAACAAAATAGTCAGCCAAAGTGCATTGATCAATTACTGTTGTAACGGCAGCGCAGCAAAAATAACTCAATACATGCCCAAATGATCAACTGAAGAATTTATTCTCATAGTCGCACGTACGTTAATAATTCTACATCGAAACTCTTTGGGCAGATTTGACGAAGCATATCGCACGTTAAATGTTGGACGCAAATTCGTCGAAGAAACGTTTACAAATGGCGTAAAAATAAAATTCCGAAGGGGAGACAACTATTCGTGCAAGAACTTTCGTACTCTAAATTATTCGTACTTATAAAAAGAACAATTACAAAGACCGACAGTCACAACTGTTAGAAACGGTCAAGTTTTTACTTAGATAAATCAATTGTATGCAGATCTATGTCAATGGAGCTCTGTCAATCTGTTATGTAGTTCCATGAATATGCGTTACATAAAATACAACATGTGATGTGCAAGACTTAGTGTCAGTTTGCGATGTCTATTTTACAACTAGTTTCAGTTATTGTTGTATTGGATGTAAATCTATGTATTACGTCCAACTGTCAATTCATGATGTAGGTTTGTCAATTTTGTATTTAGATAACTGAATTTGTGTTTTGCTATGTAGAAACTATGGGCACAAGTAAATAGAAACTGTGATCCGCAACACAATCTAACCTTTCCTAAAAGTAAATACAAATGGACTTATCAACAAATTGTATTCAATTATGTAAAAAGCATATTGTCAAACTTATATTATGAATAGAATCTTAAATAATCTGTAAGACGAACTTAAAAATACAACTATAGATGGTCCTAGCGGTCACTGATGAGGCACTTTGTCAGTCCTTGGTCTGAAATTATAGGCACATTATACAAAGTGTTCATATTCTTAAGAGCATTCAAACCAAGAACAATTAATGGCATTATGATTTATAGTCAGACGTCCACTATAAACGAAGTTCTAATAATAAGATCTTTTTCCTTAAGTGATCACCATTGTCAAACTTTGAGCATAGAACCTGGGTAAACAGGCTCGGTCTCAGTTAAAAAGGAGCTATAATAGCCCGTTCTAGCTAAAATAGCCAGTTCAAGCTATAAAACGAACAAAAGAAACTCACAAAAACGCTCCGGAATACTCCTTGTAGCCGAAAGCGCATGCTGTCCGAACGTATACAAGTTCGGATGAGGCTGCAACTTTCAAATGTACTTCAACTTTATATTTTTAAGCTCCACTTTAATGCGCATTTTGGGGTAAAAAATGGTCTTTTTTGAAAATTACATCAAAATACACGTAAATAACACCTTTGAAGCTTCTGTTTTACTTGGTTTTGCAAACGGCAATCCTTGATGATTTTCACATCCGGTTACGTACTTCTGTTTTAATATTATAATTGGAATTAAATGAATTCTTTTGTATTACCAATTACGGTACAGGGTACGTGGAAAAATCTTGTAACGTTTAGTTTTTTGTTTGTTTTATGAATGGTGATAGGTACACAATCATGTAAATACATCTTTTATATGTAAATTATTGTGTATTTGGTATTATACAGTTTGTACTTGATGTAGTGCACACATTTCACGTGTTACATTGGTTAATACAATGTTTATCCAATGAATACACACACAATAATTATGTGAAATAATAGGAGTCCACATGAAAACTGTAAACTGAAAAAAAAACTTTGTCCTTAATAGTGGAAAGTGCAGGTTACTTCGATACAGTGTGTCTGGTGTTTAGCAGTATGGTAAGTATTTCATAACTTGTAACACTTTAAGTAGAATTGTTTTCATACCTTGATCATTATAACAATCGTCATCGTCTTCTTCATCTTGCTCGTAATATAGACCGAAAGGTGATGATGTAACATACCAGGTAAGAAGGAATTCCTTCTGTTTTTGGAAAATGGAAGGAGGGCCACATGTTTTAGACTGCATGCCTTACACAAACTGTCTACACAACTCGCTGACATTGGTGGAATCGATACATGATGCAGCTGACATACGAAATTTGGTTACAATACTATTTCATTCTTTTAACCAAGTGTCATCAGAAAAACGTTTTAAAACTAAAATCTCTGGGTTTTGTACAAGTATTTTTCACGATGTTCTTGACCTAAGAGCTTGTGCTATTTTCTGTAAGGAAGGGCCATCAGTGTAAGGGGAGGACATACTTATTTAGAAATATTTATCATGTCTTCCTCTTTTTCCAACTATATATTTTTTACAACCTTGAAAATCGAAGTTCTTTTCTACATACTCGATACAAATATTGCACATTGCACTTACATGTACAAGGTTGACACTCTATTTTTTTCAACCTTAAATACAACATTTCCGTTCCTCCGCTGAAAAACAATGCTCTTTACATGTACTCGAAGCCATGTTTCACTCTGTTACAGATAATAACAAACGATACAAGAAAATCCCATGCAAAGATTTTATTCATACAGAATCATACAAAGCGAAATTTCATGTACATGTGCATTTCACATAATAAAAAAATGCGTCATTTTTACATTGGTTTCCTTTCCTAGGTATACAAACTCATGTCGGTACAGTTTTATTGCACACCCAGTACCGTAATTGGTAAAACAATAGATTCCGTTTAAAGGCAATTATAATATCAAACGAAATTTACGTAACCGGATGTGAAAATCATCGAAGAATCGCCGTTTGCAAAACCAAGTAAAACAGAAGCTTCAAAGGTGTTATTTACGTGTATTTTGATGTAATTTTCAAAAAAGACCATTTGTACCCCAAAATGCTCATTAAGGTGGAGCTTAAAAATATAAAGTTGAAGTACATTTAAAAGTTGCGGCCTCATCCGAACTTGTATACGTTCGGACAACATGCACTTTCGGGTAAAAGGAGTATTCCGAAGCGTTTTTGTGAGTTTCTTTTGTTCGTTTTATAGCTTGAACTGGCTATTTTAGCTAGAATGGGCTATTATAGCTCCTTTTTAACTGTGACCGAGCCTGGTAAAGGCTGCAAGCCTGCAACTTAAAGACTAGTAATAATCTTGGCCAATCAGCTCATTATTTCTTATATGGCTGTGACAAAATGACATCCATTACAAACAGATAAAATGAATACCTGAATACTAACTTCTGTGGTCCCTACCCTCTTGTCTTAGACTATCTGACAAAGCAAAAGCATCAACATAAGGATTATTTAGATGGCCAAAGCTGGCTTTGTTTACCTTTAGAGTTATTGCAGATAACTATGACTCCAAAAGAGAAGTAAGAACATCAAACAGTGTAGAGTCAACGTCCTATCACATCAATCGATTCCAGCTGTGCTCGCGAAAACATGTTATAATTCGACATTTCGTTTCTGCCAACACAAAAATTTACGAGTGCTGGTTTTTCAAGAAAAGTCAATTAAAGGACAATATGATTACATGCAACTTCACTGCAATACATTGCTTTGAATTTTATAAAACACGCAATATTTATAAATATTTCACCACATGGCTTAATTTTTCAATGAACTCAATTCAATCATAATTAAAGTAAAGAACCGATTGTATCATCTAGCGAAAAGACAAAAAAGAATCTACATTATTTTTTAAATTCTGCAGTTTTTACATTCTTTGTGTTATATCATCGATAAAGCTAGTTTAATAATTAATACTTTTACTTTTAAACAGAAATGTCTTTGTTTCAATGTGGGCCGTTTTTCATTTTGCTGATTATATAATATCGTGAATAAGTATTGTGGACAATACTAAAAGACGGTCTCGGCAAAATCGACGGTCTCTGACGGTCTCCAGTTTATTGAGACCGACGAAGACCGGAGGCCGTCAAGTGAGACCGTCAATTAGTATGCAAATCCGCAGAGGTGGTTTATTTCATGGTACATTAATGGTAACATTATGAAAAAATTGTAAATAAATTTCACCTTGTTTTTGTTTTTTGACTTTATATAATTATAAAGTCCATAGTAATTATCTTTAGTTTTGTATGTAAACATACGGATAATAATTATTAAATATACTGAAAGAATCACTGACACAAATCAGGATGATCTTAATAGATAATAATTTTATGTAATACATGGACCACAATGGAAATAAGAGTTTATTTTAGCTCTTTTTGTGTTATCCTTAACATATAATGTTGATTGGCATGGCTATATTAATTCATACATGTTTGTTTATTGTTTTATTGTATGTTTTAATTACAAAGTTTCCATGTAAATTGTACATTTTATGTTGAAATAAATCTATCTATCTACATTCAAAGAAGTGTGATCGTTCTAAAGCAATTATAATGAAGGGGTAACTTTGATGAATGTTGTACGGTCTTGAACTTTACCGAAAGTTTTAACACTTTAATTATTTATTTTTAATATGTTTTCCGCAATTTTAACCTTTGATCATTTAATATAATTACATAACATAAAAGTCTGAAATTATTTATCCTGTTAATTTAAGTCTATTATCGCGAAGAAAAACTTGTAAAAAAATATTTTTTAGAAATAGTGACTTTCATTCGTCCGTTTATCTATAGTTTTTCATGACACTTCTGGATTGCTAAAACATTAAAAGTCTGACTTCAATAATGTTATTGTTTATCACTATGCAAGTGTCAAAGACTTAGGTGTTGACTGTTAATAAACAGTAGTTCTTTAATATACAAACACGTGCTTCAGTTAACACGTACGTCTGTTTAATAGACCAGTGACTAATTTGCTCCACTTATTCTTATCATTAAAACTTAGTTTTTCTTTAGATTATTTATTTGTAATTTCATTTGTTTAATGCAACAAACGTAGATCTGCTTGTATTATAGTTTTATATTTTACTCTCGCGAAACATTGCTAAAAAAAGTATGTATAAACATTATAAAGTATGCATAAGTGTGAATGGTCGGGTTATTTCGTTTTAATTGAACTCATGTTGTGATTTAAGTGATTTATATTACTTTAAGCATTATATATCATTGTAAATGATACTTTTATTGATAGTATATGTACATTTAGGTTGGTTGTTATTTTGGATATTCTATGCCATATTGTATTATTTCATCAAACTTAATTGTTTTGCGCCTCAGTGTTTATCTTAGATTTAGAAAATGTGTTATTTGACAGTTAAATATTGTACATTTTATCACGGACCTATGTATATATGTCCGTGATTTTACTAAGTTCGCTATTCTAGCTGCAATCAATTTAGGTAAAAGCGTTCTTTTTTCTCAAAACATACAAGTTTTCCTGATTTGGGACTTGAAAATAAATTATTTGCAGATTGGTATATATCTAATAATGAAATACGGAGTGATTTAGTAAGACTTGATTTTTCACAACTGAACTATTTTTTAAAAAAAGTTAAAAAAAGAGTATAATTTCAAATTCATTAAACAACTTCTTAAAACGTACCATTGAAGTTGTCATTTAACTTATCTAACTAATTACTTACAATCAGTACAATGTGCACATATTATCATGATGGAGGTGTGATAATCCAATCAATGAGAAAAATGCGTGCTGTTTAAGTAAACACCATCATAAAAGGTGTTAAAATATGTTTTTTTATATAATTGATACAAGTATTCAGGTGTATTTTCGTGAACTAGAAAAATATTGAACATAAAAGATATTTTTGCATGACAAATCATTCTGTTTCTCAACATATATGCCTTATTTGTCTGGTACAAAAAATAATATGAATAAGTTGTATTCTTCGCCAATAATTTAATCACATTTAAACAACATTTTTTAGAAATAAATACACTACTTTAATATCATTCAAAATCTCATTAGTACATACTGTCCACACTTTCTGCGTGCTATGTTTCATTGAATTGTTAAAAAATAAGTGGCATTGCTTTTTTGCAATACTAAAAGTAGACTAGGCCCTTATTTAAATTTGAAAATTACACAATAATAACCAATATTTGAAGGCCTGTAATTTCCGTTTCACTCTTTCAATTGTCAAAAAGATTGATATTTTTGGAAACTGCAAATAAGAAACTTTCAAAGATAGCAAAATACTATTGTTTTATAAAGAATTCAGGAAATTAACATGCACGGTCGTATTTTGCAACTGCAAACACAGAGACATTTTTAATTGCAAAACGTATCAAAGTTTGTACACCTGTAACTTTTTAGTTTTTTGAATGAATTTTACATATTTACCATGTTTATGAACTGCAGAGTGTATACTTTCATTTGATACCAAATTCAATATGTTTTATTACGTATTTTAAAAACTAATAGGTACGGCCGTGGTTTTCATTCATAAAAATGCCCGAAATTTTGACTGATATTGAATATGAGTTTCTTTCAAGGTTTTGCTTTTAAAATCATTTATTAACATATTCATAAAGTTCATAACTTCAGATTTCATTTGATACTAAATATTTAGAAAATCATGAAAATAAAATAAAGGGTACGGCCGTATTTTCCAATATATTCTTTACTTGGTATATAGGACGACCGGACAATACACTTTTCCCAAGGATTCGAAAGATATTGAACTATTTCAAAGATTATTTGTTTTTCCTTGTATGAAACCTTCACCAACACACACATATATTCAGATTTATATCACCGATTAGGAATAGAGACAATTAAAAAAGAAACGGTGATTATTTTCCACAGAATATAGAAAAATTATTTGCCTGTAATCAATGAATATAAATTATTTTTAAGGAATAAAACCTTGCTAAATCAAATAATACAAAAATAGTTCGACAGAATCAAGTCTTAAAAAAATCTGTAAAACATTTCTTTTGAGGGAAATCTGAAAAGCTTTTTTAAAGATCAGGTCTTAAAATTTAATTGATAGATATTAACGGTCTTGCATTTTTTATAGAGTCCGATAAATCAATATACTAAACGACGGTCTCACTAGACGGTCTCCGGTCTCGGCCAGTCTTTGAAGACCGGAGACCGTCAGAGACCGGCGACCGGAGACCGTCGAATAGTATACCTCAAGTATTGTTGACATATTATATTTATGAAAAAGTAATATCGCTTGACTATTAAGTTCTGTTATCATTAATGATCACTTTGTATACGTTTACAAATTGCTTTTTAAGTGCACAAATTCACTTAAGGATTATCTCTCTGATTTTCTGGCCGTGCTGTTTTACTGAGAAATTTGTCTGCAACTGGATATGTAAAAGTGATGGGGTTGTAGGTGTGAAAATGCCAGAAGAATCAACCAATATACTCATTTATTGGTCATGACTCACAACTTACCGCACATGGAAAGATGATGGTGTGTTAACATTCACAGTCAAGTAGGTCGGTCAACAAATTTTATGATTTGCGTGTACGTGAGCATTGATTTACCTCGTGTTCACCCTGTTAAAATGTTGGTTTTTTTTATTTGGCACTTGCAGAAAAATTAAATGCAAACAATGTTGAAGAGCTGTTACTGACTAAACGATTGTAATAATATCAAGTTTGAAAACTGACATTTCGAATATTATAAATGTATAAAAGTCAAACATTGAAGAATGCAAAGTTCTAAGTGAATGTTCAACAAAATTCAAAAGTGATTACAAGTGATATCTCACTGGCCAGGATTTGTAATATATAAAAGACACAGAATTAACAAACAATCTGCCCTACAAATTTAACTGTGGTCAACAAATGCATGGATCATATCTATTTCTGGCGCAAGTATTTATGAAATTCCTGTGGTATTAGGAGAATAAGCAGCATACAGAAAATGAAAGTTTTGAGATAAAATTAACAAAATTTCTTAGAAAGATTTGCGGATGAATAATTTTTGTCTTGAATTCAAGATATAACACTACAAATGATATTGGAGAATCTTTAAAGTCATTTGATTGCTTTCAGTTTGTTCAGATAGAGCAATGAATTTACTGCTAGAATAATGATTGAAATATGTTACTCTAAATGCAATGTTGATGTACGATTTTCTTTCATATTCATGTCGTTTTTTTTTCTCTCACGAAATCCTGTTGTTACAAAGCGTTTCTTTTTCCCACTTTTTTGCAGTATCTTTGAAAAAATGCTTTATACATGTACTTCTTTTAATGTGCTTTCCATTTGAAAAGCAACGCTAAAGATTGTTTTGCACAAATAGTAGTCGGTATCGCCGGCAAGTCATTTTGTCTTGGTAATATGAGTGTTACGAGTAAGTGATCATACTTTTCGACCAAAGTAAGGGAGTTTAAAGAAACTTAGGAGAATGCTTTATAGAAATGATACAGTAACTGCTTGAAGAATGACACGCCTACTATGTAGCAGTTGTACGAGGGCCATTCCAGAAATATTGTGACCTTTGCTATAAGATTTTTATTATCTACATTGTATTCATTAAAAAGATATTTGACATAAATGCAGTTTCATTATGTGTAACATTCCATTTTCGAAAGTGATAGTATTACTGGTGACACGAAAGCACATTTTATTGTCGCTATAGCAACCATATTATGCTGAAGCGCGAGGGGGGGGTGTCTAGACATTGCATTCAGTTGCTGATGAAATATTGCTATTACTGATGACACGAAACACATTTTAACGTCGCTATAGCAACCATATTATGCTGAAGCGCGGAGTAATCTAAACATTGCCTTCAGTTGCTTATGAAATATTGCTATTACTGATGACACGAAACACATTTTAACGTCGCTATAGCAACCGTATAATGCTGAAGAGCGGAGGGTCTAAACAGTCCCTTGAGTTGCTTATGAAATTTTGCTATTCCTAATGTATATGGACGTCAAATTTCGTATATAGGATACATTCTTATTTTTAATTCTATGTAATCGTGCATGAAAATCATTGTTTATCATGAAAAATGTGAATTGTTAATTAAATAATTTGGCATTTTTGCCTTATTGTAATTATTATAAATATTGTATTGTTTTTGCAAGTTAATAACATTATTATTTGCCAGTAAATAATTGAATTACAATATGATGGGATTTTATAGTTTCCGGTGCAGTAAGAGAAGCGTGGGGGACACTTGGAAAGCCTTTATACATGCAGCTTAGTATGTTGTAGCTATTATTGCTTATCTCTTAGTTTTTATCTATGATTTATGCATGTATAACTTACATGTACCATGTGCAAGAACAGTTCTGATTACGCTTTATGCGTTTCTTACAGGCTCGTAAGTCATAGTTGTAAGTACAATGTATTATCAATTTCAATATAATTTAAAGGCGCACCTGCACACTTGTTTATTTATCTAATTAACTCTTTTCTTATCTCATTTGAGGGAATAATTTTAATCAGTTCATCTATGATCTTATTCGATATAAGGGTTGCTTATCAAAACACATTTTCATTAACACACATGAGACTGGATCTAACTCGTTTGTGCTCACTTGAGATACACAGACTAGTTCCCCGTCATTTCGTCTCTAAGAATCAGGAATTGAAATGACTTTACCCTCCAAGCGTAAGACGGGATTATCACACCTTCCGATGTCTATGATTTGGAAAAATCATTTATCTGCAAAATATTACATGTACTAACTTTTTTTGACATTCAGGTGCCATGGTATAATTTGTTCTTCAGTTTATCTTTACATTACTTTTGTGTTTCATCTGTTGCTTCATAACGCGGTACATAGAAGATGGTTGCTTGAAAAAAAAAGCTATATGCCATATGATCGACTTGTAGGTGGGTGATGAAATAAACATCTAAATATAAAACCATATGATGGAAACTCTTGAATGAATCGATCGTCTGCATTATTAATTACATCTGGCTCCTCTTTGTAACAAAATTGAGACTCAGTAGTTCTGACGATCGGAATAAGTTTTGCAATGTTTGCATAGTAACCAAGGTTTTTAAAAGAAAATGAAAATAAATATGGCATTTTTGTTTTACATTTCAAGGGCGATAACACATACCTAAAATATTTAATCTATAGTCTTGTAACATCAAACCTAATTTGATCACTTGGTAAGTAAGCCTTCTTAAACACAAAAGTGTAAACAACTGAAAAGTGTAAAGTATGATATTTTTGAGGGATTGATTCAAGGGCAATGATTTCCTTGTCATAAATTACATCCGGTTCAACTTTGTAACATAACATTTCTACAGATGTGAATATAGGTCCGTGATACAATCCAAGAAAGTTTCATAATACTTTGTGTTTGAGTTGCCATTGACGGATTCATTTCTAGACCATTTGCAGTCTATTTTCAGTGCATGCAGATAAGTTGTCGTGTTAACATAATCCTCTTTGTAGAAGCAGTTATAATGTCCCATTTATATAAATAAAGTAAGGATTTGAACATTTACATACTTATAGATAAAAATTTGACCGAAGAGATTGTCATAGATGGCAATGGAATTTTGAGGTACATTTCATTCTGTAACGTTGTGCTATATATGGCGAAGGTAGAAAATGCCCGTGAATCTGTATCGATTTTTTATTTATGCGCAATTCTATTTTTTTATTAGGGGTGGGGGGCGGGGGTGTCTCTGCTTGAAAGAGACACTTTTGATTTTCAGTTCAACCCAAATCGTAAGCAACAGTGATACCATGTTATATTATTATACCCCCCGAACACAAAATGTTAGGGGGGTATACTTGATTTACCATGTCTGTCCGTCCGTCTGTCTGTCTGTCCGTTTGTAGACGGAATCTTGTGGACGCTAGATCTCCAACCCTCCTGGTCAGAATTTGATGATACTTCACACAAGTGATAAGTACAATGCCTAGTTGTGCATGGTCTAAGTTTCGGGTCTGTAGGTCAAAGGTCAAGTTCGCAGGGGCTGGAGATGGATAAATCTTGTGGACGCTAAATCTCCAAAACCCCTGGTCAGAATTTAATGATACTTCATTGAAGTGATAAGCACCATGCCTAGTTGTGCATGGTCCATGTTTCGGGTTACTAGATCAAAGGTCACAGGGGCTTGATATAGTAAAATATTGTGAATGCTTTTAATCTCCAAACCCATTGGTCAAAATTTAATTATACTTCACAGAAGTCTTAAGTTGTACAGGTCCAATAATCAAAGCATCAAATATTACATAATTTTAAATACTGTGTCAGTGGGGTGTTCAGGGGTATTCATCACCTTCAGTGATAGTTCTAGTTGTGTCTACTTCTAGATTAAAACTCAGTATAATTGGGTACATCTTCGTTTAAACCATTTCTTAGGTATAGTGGTTGTATTCATAACGGTCAACAGGTAAATTCTTTTTTTGCTTCTTTATTGATAGCCCCTAGTCATTTACTCGAAAATCAATCTTATTTCAATTTCTTCCGAAATTATGTCTCCCCTATAGAATATATTGTTTTTGTCCTAGATGTATGTCTGTCTGTCTGTCAGGATTTTCATAAAACTTGAATCAGATGTTCACCTCAACTACGCGATGTGCAGAACCCATGAACCAACCGCGCCGGCTTTTGGTCAAGGTCACAGCTCAAGGTCAATGGTTCAAGCCTTGCATTTCATGTCCGCTCCGTATCTCCTAAACATCTCGAAGGATTTTCATGAAACTTGGGTCAGATGTTCATCTTAACTACGCATTGTGCAGAACCTGTGAACCAACCGCGCCGGCTCAAGGTCAAGGTCACAATTAGAGAGAAAGGTCATATGACTATATTTCGTGTCCGCTCCATATCTCTTGAACCCCTTGAAGGATTTTAGAATAACTCACCACAAATGTTCACCATATTAACACGATGTGCAGACCGCATGTTACAACAACCGTGGTTATAGGTCAATGACACCGCTACTAAAGATAGAAAAATGGTTTCCGCTCAATAACTCGAGTTAGGAGTGACCAACTGCAATGAAACTTGGTGTGTATGTAGCTTGCATAGAGAGGAAGCTTTGGATTGCACTGCGGGTCAATAGGTTCAAGGTCAAAGTCACTGTAACTAAAAATAGATTTTGAAAAAAGAAATAGTTTTTTAAATTGTTTTAAGCAAAAATAGCAACAAAATAATCCGCGGGGGTCAATGTCACTATATAATGTTACTATATATAGATTTTAAATTTTTTATTTTGAAATTGTTTTAAGCCAAAATAGCAACAACAACAAAATCCTCGGAGGGAGTGGGGCGGCGGGTCAAGGTCACTGTTACAAAAAATAGATTAACGATTCATTTTTTTTTTGTTTTTAAATTGTTTGCAGCCAAAACAAATTTTTTTCGGGGAGTCAAGGTCACTGTTACTTTACGCGTAGAAATATATGATCTTAAAGCTATTACATATATCTTAAAAACCTACCTCCCAAACTAGTTCTGACCTTGGTTCCCTACAACAGAGAGTGGTAATGTGCGTGTTGGGGGGAATCGGGGAGGGGGAGGGGTGGAGACATATGTTTTTGTGTAAAAAACAACCCTCTAGTTATAACTTTTGTATATATTTTTTACAGAATCAACTTGAATGATCCAAATTCAGAGCGCCATACAAACTTTAGCTTTCGGGTTTGTTACAGTTTTAGTATACATGTAATTATAGAATTCTTAAGTAAATATGTGAATAAGTGAAATTTGTGCGTTCATACAGTAAAAACGTTTTCGGGAAATGCTACGTCTCTGTATCATCACTCACACTTACTTGTTTCGAAAATCTCCGCTTTGTTGTATTTGTAGTACGTATATTCAAAAATTAAGTTACACATCGGGAACATATGTCACTTTACCATTACAGATCTTTGTCCCTGTTTTATGTTGTTTGTCTAAGTATTTTGTTTTTTGTTTTAAAAAATATAGTTCGTATAGTTCATTTGCTTGTATTGTTTGAATTGCCTTTATTTTTTATTGTTCGTATTGTTTGAACCGCCTGTTTGTTTTAAACTGTATGCGTCTGTTTGTCAGAACGATTTTAGACGTGTACATATTTATAGACATCGGATCTAGCTTTGTATCTTACCTGCTGCTCACATGCTAACTGAAGTTTGTGTAATATTTATGTTTTTCGTCATCTCTGGAGACATCCATTGTAATATATACTTTAATATAACAGCTTATCAAGCAGTTAAGACATTTACGGGCTTCGCTATATTAATTATATGTCTCCATATATTACAAAATCCATTTTAATCTGAAAAGCATATCTGTTAAAGTTTGTGGTGTCCATTTATTCTACAGTTTAGGTGTAATGAAACTCCTTGTTTATTGTCTTATTTACATAAGAAATTTACATAATGTAGCTAACAAAGTGTGCTGAAGACAAAAGAAACATAAGCAAGAAAGTTAATAATGTGGAAATCTTAATGTACATATGCGAGGAGGGCAAATAACTGTCCTATAAAATATATTTATGTAGTGTAAAGCAGTAACAAATCTGGATCATTCATTTTTCAGAATACACAAATGTACTTGAAGATTACTATAAGTTGTTCGGAACAGACAGTTCTTTCGTCCTAATCATGATGATGTGATAGTAGATTTAGGCGAAATTATTGCAACTTCCACTGAAAATACACTTTCGTACTGCTTATACAACCGACTTGCGGATGGGCATAAAATACGCAGTGAATTATATGGTCGTATATGATTCACATAGTTCTTATTCTTTAGGTTGAAGTCGGTTTTTTTTAAATTCTGCATTGAGTAGATGTGGAATTATTTGATGGTACTTTCGTTGGTAAATTAGGAAAATAGTGCGCAACTGACCTCGATTATTGTATAATGTAAATAATAATTTGTATAGTGCTGAGTCTGCGTCAATCATCACAAAAATATAAAGCTGTCCTTACTCGGTCATCTAGTGGAAGGCTACGCTGGTGGTTGGGCACCGCGATATGGGGGCCTTGTGTTGGCGCCGTGTGGGTGTTGGTGGGGTGGGATTCGCGACTCTCCTCCTTCGTTATTCTAGACCGCCATTTTTTTTCTTTAATCACAGTATAAACCAAAAATACAGAAATATGCAATAATAAACAAAAAAATCAAATTTTGCCAAAAAGGACTCTGCAATAGCGAGTCCAATTGTATTTCCCTTCATAAGGGAGTAGCTACCTAGGCAGAATTTGCCGCAGCTGCTCTCTTCCTTTGGCACTAAAAATATAAACTTTTGAACAAAAAAGGAGAGTGGAATCTCCTAATAAAAAGCTCCTATTTAGGCACAAAAACAAACATTCACAGCATGAAGGGAGAGGTGCTGGGGTCGGTCACATGCAGATTGGTGAGCACAACCGACCTCTTATTTCACTTAACTCCGAAATGGTCCAATCAAAGCTGCTGACACCAGGGTGTTCTGCTGCTGACAAATTCAAATGTGTATAGCGGGAGCGTAGCTGGAACGATGACGCTACATAGAGATTTTGACTTATGTAGTGCAACGGAAGTAGTTGGTTCGTTTCGATGAGAAAAAAATAGTTCCTAAAATGTTTGGCAGATTACGAGAAATTCCAAACAGTCTAATATCACTATATCGATAAAATATGGAAGCTTGGTGTGTCAGTATGCATCATTTCTCATTCTCACAATAAATAGAAAATATTGCATGACTGTGATATGCTGATGGGCTTAGCAAATAGCTCAGTCAGGTTATTTTCGCTTAATATTTTTGTTAAAGGGGCATATCCTATAACTAGCAGATTATTTTATTAAAATGTTTAGGACTAAATGTACGTAAAATAAAAAATAAATGCATTTTTCAAGAAGAACAAATATCGAAAATGGCTCAGTTGTGTACAACATGCGAAAAATAGCAGTGTTCTATAAATAGATCGTTATCCATCTAAAAATAGCAGTGTTCTATAAATAGATCGTTATCTTTCTACAAATTGAAAACAACTGCTAACGAAGAAGGTTTAACGGAACTACAACACGTATTATTTCGCTAATTTTACCGGATATTACTGCAATTCTAAACTAAAGTTGACAATTTTTTCAATTAATGTATTACTTGTAGTTTTATGTGATTTAACATTGCACTTTTAGGGTGTGTCTGTTTAACTAACATAGACAATGAATATATGCACACACAAAAATAAATTTAGAGACAAAAATTAGAAGAAAATAAGTCCGTCGTAAAAGTTAACGGTTATGAATGGCGAATGAATACATTTCACAAATAACGAAAGAATCTCAAAGGTTATTTCATTCTTAAAAATGACAGTATTTTGGACAGAAAGGCTATGAGTGTACAATAAATTTATCAGAGGCTGTTCTTTAACCTTGATGTCATTGCAGACACCAAAAGTACACTTACAGTGTAAGTGACCGAAATCTGGTAATTTATTACTTCAACTCTACAATGACGTGCTCAATTATGAAAATAAGTAAAGAAAGACAGCATTATAAATATTAATTACATAAATGAATTACTTGCCGTAATTTATCTGTAATAATGTCAGTTATCAGCAAAAGGCAAGTTTCACACACTTACAGTTGTTTCGGCTTAACTTAATTCTATGTTTGTTTGTTCATTGTTTTGTGTTGTGTCTACACTATGTATGCGTGGTCTTGTCAAAATTACTTTTGCACTTCGCATACGCGTTGCTTTTATATAGTTAGATATAACATGCCGTATTGTACCTTGTCTGTTGCCTCTTCTCATTGTTAGAGGATGTAAGTCTGTCTATTGGTGAGTGCTGTGTTTGATTGTTTTGTTGGTGAATGTTGTGTTTGATTGTTTTGTTGGTGAGTGTTTTGTTTGATTGTTTTGTTTGTAGGTGCTGAGTTTGATTGTTTTGTTGGTTAGTGTTGTGTTTGATAGTTTTGTTGTTGTGAGTGTTATGTTTGATAGTATTGTTGTTGTTAGTGTTTTGTTTGATTGCTTTGTTGGTGTGAGTGTTTTGTTTGATTGTTTTGTTGGTGAGTGTTATGTTTGATTGTTTTGTTGGTGAGTGTTATGTTTGATTGTTTTGTTTGTGTGAGTGCTGTGTTTGATTGTTTTGTTGATGAGTATTGTGTTTGATTGTTTTGTTGGTGTTAGTGTTGTGTTTGATTGTTTTGTTAATGAGTATTGTGTTTGATTGTTTTGTTGGTGTTAGTGTTGTGTTTGATTGTTTTGTTGGTGAGTGCTGTCTTTGATTGATTTGTTGGTGAGTGCTGTGTTTGATTGTTTTGTTGGTGAGTGCTGTGTTTGATTGTTTTGTTGGTGAGGGCTGTCTTTGATTGTTTTGTGGGTGAGTGCTGTGTTTGATTGTTTTGTTGGTGAGGGCTGTGTTTGATTGTTTTGTTGGTGAGGGCTGTCTTTGATTGTTTTGTTGGTGTGAGTTTTATTTTATTGTTTTGTTGGTGCGTGTGTTTTGTTTGATTGTTTTGTTGGCGAGTGCTGCGTTTGATTGTTTTGTTGGTGAGTGCTGTGTTTGATTGTTTTGTTGGTGAGGGCTGTGTTTGATTGTTTTGTTGGTGAGTGCTGTGTTTGATTGTTTTGTTGGTGAGGGCTGTGTTTGATTGTTTTGTTGGTGAGTGCTGTGTTTGATTGTTTTGTTGGTGGGGGCTGTCTTTGATTGTTTTGTTGGTGTGAGTTATATTTTATTGTTTTGTTGGTGCGTGTGTTTTGTTTGATTGTTTTGTTGGCGAGTGCTGCGTTTGATTGTTTTGTTGGTGAGTGCTGTGTTTGATTGTTTTGTTGGTGGGGGCTGTCTTTGATTGTTTTGTTGGTGTGAGTTATATTTTATTGTTTTGTTGGTGCGTGTGTTTTGTTTGATTGTTTTGTTGGCGAGTGCTGCGTTTGATTGTTTTGCTGGTGAGTGCTGTGTTTGATTGTTTTGTTGGTGAGTGCTGTGTTTGATTGTTTTGTTGGTGAGTGCTGTGTGATTGTTTTGTTGGTGAGTGGTGTTTGATTGTTTTGTTGGCGAGTGCTGTGTTTGATTGTTTTGTTGGTGAGTGCTGTGTTTGATTGTTTTGTTGGTGAGTGCTGTGTTTGATTGTTTTGTTGGTGAGTGCTGTGTTTGATTGCTGCTGGTATAACTTAATATATTTTGTTTTGTTGGTGAGTGCTGTGTTTGATTGTTTTGTTGGTGAGTGCTGTGTTTGATTGTTTTGTTGGTGAGGGCTGTGTTTGATTGTTTTGTTGGTGAGGGCTGTCTTTGATTGTTTTGTGGGTGAGTGCTGTGTTTGATTGTTTTGTTGGTGCGTGTGTTTTGTTTGATTGTTTTGTTGGCGAGTGCTGCGTTTGATTGTTTTGTTGGCGAGTGCTGTGTTTGATTGTTTTGTTGGTGAGTGCTGTGTTTGATTGTTTTGTTGGTGAGTGCTGTGTGATTGTTTTGTTGGTGAGTGCTGTGTGATTGTTTTGTTGGTGAGTGCTGTGTGATTGTTTTGTTGGTGAGTGCTGTGTTTGATTGTTTTGTTGGTGAGTGCTGTGTTTCATTGTTTTGTTGGTGAGTGCTGTGTTTGATTGCTGCTGGTATAACTTAATATATTTTGTTTTTTAAAAATGTCCCCCACCAGTATGTCAACTTTTAAATTGGAAATAGTCTTTTAAATAGTACTTAAATAATAACAAATGGCATTTTCTGCGCGTGAATTTTTAATATATATACATATATAACTATAATAATTTGAAATAACAGCAAAAAGCAATAGTGTTTATAGTTTACACTAAGAACGAAAGGCAAAAGATAATTTTTTTATGAAAGTAAATGCAAAGAAATATATTCTTATGCATGTATTTAGCTAACAGTTAAAAGCAAGAATCGTATGAAAAGTTTAGGCATAACAGCTATGATAAATTAGTGTCCTGTTAAAATATACAAATACATCCCGGAGGTTACGGGTTAGAGCCCTTCTGGTGTCACGACTGTAACTCCTCACATGATATATGACTGGGGTTTTCCAGGAAGCGGACTCGACATAGATTCGATAAGCTTCAAGCTTTCTTCACAATCATGTTAAAATGAATTTGTTTAAACATACTTAAACAGGATCTTGAAAAAGAATAATGTATTACTGAGAAAAATTTGGACCAAAGTTTCAAGTTTATTTAACTATGTTGGCAGCATTAACAACATGTAATATGTATACATATATACATGTATAAATGTGAATACATTACTATATAGTGACACAGTGGAAAACGGCTAACTGTTGAATTGAAGTACATTTAAAAAGTCTTGTAATGAATTAAAACATAAATGGAATAACATGCACTTCACTGTTTTACATGCAAAAAAGAGATATCAGTAAAATGCTTTTTCAATACTTCTACTAAAACGTAATTAACACTCTTGAGAATGGTGCTACTTTGAAAGTGTTCTTATATTTAAATTTTCATGTAAAAAAACATCACGTCAGATAGTAAGCCTTTTTTAATTCATTCCAGTTTTTAATGAGATGAAAATGTTGTTAACTACATTGAGTTCTAAATGTGCCAATGCAAAGAATAAGTAAATAGGATTTAAACTGAATTGGGACGACACAGCTTAATATTTCACCTTACGAAGCATATAAGAATAAGTACAGGTCATGACCTAATAGAATTTGATAAAAACTATTTTGAAGTCAGGTGTCAGTTTGTGTGGCGAATGTTGAAGTGTTAAATAATCTGCTGATTTATGACATATAATAAATAAAAAATAGATTAGAATCACTCGCAAACTATTTAAATGTGTTGCTGTCATTGCTTTGCCTTATAATATCAAATTTTCCCATAAAAACTCGAATCCTTACATAACGAAAACGTTTAAGAGTCGACCGGTAATATTAGAATCACAAAATGCTGACTTGACTTGTGAACATTTATTGAAAAATTATGTTTTAAAAATTCAGATATGTTTTTAACTTACTGGACAGCTTTGTATCGGATTTCTAAAGAGGATGGCGATGCCATGTGATATCTTATGTTCTGTTGCAATTTGATACAGATTTAGTAAGCATTTATAATGGCAAAAGATTAAAGATAATCAGAATTTTAAATTAATGTAAGTACGCCATTAATCACGTTTATTTCTTATTTCAAATGCTGTTAAAAGATCAGAAAGAATCAGAAAAAAAAACGGTATCAGATTCTATAATGTGTCTCTCCTATTTTCAGGACAATATCCTCACCTTATGTAACTAAAAAAAATTGTTTTAGCTGTATACATTTAGAAACCGGTAGGTGTTTTTTTTTCTTTTCGTTTTTTGTACTTTGGTTTTTTTCTTATATCAAATTACTGATTTACATACCCTAAACCTCTAAAAATAGAAACATGACAGATCAACTTTGAAAAATTATTGAAATGACGGGTCTTGTTAAATACTGTTTCCTCTCTGTTAGTTTCAAATCAATTTGTGTTGGGTTTTTATTTCATAAAAACTGCCGCAAGACCCCAAAAAAGGACAATGTGTTGCCTAATAAAAATGTACAAAAATGTCTTACATCTTTTTAAGACAATAACTCATCGGTAGAATATGATTAACTTCTTTATGTCAGATGAATTTTTCTTATATACATTTAAATTAAAATGCAAAAAATATGTACAAAGCTTAAATATACCACCGGCTTGGAGGAGACAGGGTGGCATTTTATCATAATCATTAAAGCTTCACCTTTTACTACATTAGGATGAAAAACAGTGGCCTTTTTTCTGTGATAGTTGAAATGAAAGCATTTTTGTATCTAAAGAGCCATTGTGATGGGGTTTTTTTTTGTTTCTAAAAAATCGCGTTTGTACAGTGATATTTGTAACCCTATTACTAGTTTACTATTAATGTGTTGACAGTGAAAATATATATATATATATATATATATAGTTTGCAGTTTAAGCGATATGTCACTCAGATTTTATGTCTGTCTCGTTGGTTCTTACATGTACTGTATGCATGGATTTTTCTGACTGATTAACTATTTCAGTTTTTAAGATATTTTGACCAGTCATTGAATTAATGCTAAAATATATGGAGGAAGTCAGCACCGTTGTCTTGTTCGACTTAACAACCCCTTGAAATTTGACCCCCGCATCACCATAACTCTTTGTACCCGTGTAACCCCGTTGTTGGAAGGTCCAGGGTTCGATCCCCACCAACGCCATGGTGAAAGATTCCTTAGTCAAGATACGTTAATTCCACATTGCCTCTCTCTCTTTCTCTTTGATTCTGTCTCGACTAATCTAAGCTGTAAAATTCGTTTCGCAATCGATCCTGAATAAATAAATGAATAAACGTTGCACAGTTTCTAGAGGAAAATTTCGAAATGATGAAATATTTCTTTTTTTTTTTTTTTTCGTGTAATTGATGTACATGTATCTGATGCCAGTCATTATATTTGCAAATTTTAAAACATAAGGCGATTTCGAAATAAAATTGCATAAGACTTAAATTTCAAATATTCGAAATTGATAAAGATGCGATGGCTAAAACAATAGAAAAACTTGAGAACTGTTTAAAATGAAATTCAAATAAAGTAACTGAAATTAATAAGATAAACTGTAATAGAAAAACAGATTATATATGTCTACATTGTAACATATTTCCTTGCAAAAGTTTACAGTTTTGTATACAATGTATTATTTGTTTTGTACAGTTTTCATGCTGACCAAATGTTGCCACCAACTATGTATCCACATAGTTTAATCTCAACCAATCGAATCACTGTGGCATTTTCATCGATTGCCCGCATCTCTCATTTCCGAGTAGCGATAATGTATTACCGCACTGATTTTATTTGCCATTATTGAAATTTTAAACAAAACAATATGTTGCCACACTTTTCACATTGCTTACACAGTCCAGTTCGCTGAGATTGGCCGATAACCATCTTTAAAAAAAAGTAATGAAACAGTCAAGAATATAGGTTGATATACAAATTGCTCCTTAAACAATATTCGCGAGAGTTAAGTTACGTAATAAGGGTGCACCTGGAATCAAAATTGAAAACTGAGAGAAAATTTATTGCCTCTAAAACTTGAAAATATGGTTTATGGTACATAAAAGCTCCGAGGGTCCGTGTGATTTATGAGACGGTGCACCTGTACGATGGTCTAACACCCCCACCCAGTTCACTTTATTTCTATCAACGCTGTGCCTGCACGTGTATTTGTTCATTACTCGTCACCCCCACCTACAAAACATTTGTAACTGTATTGTGTGTCAAATTAGTGACAAATGATAATTAACACTTTGAAATCTTAATGTCTTTTTAATGTAATTAACAACAACAAGACTTTTGTCATTCATTTTTTTCTGAAAACAAGTTCTTGCACTTAAAAGCATACGTATATGGCATTCTTTTTATAGTATGCCATTGTTTCAAGTCCAGTTTTACAGGAATGTGTCAAATCCCAGTTTCTCCTTTCAGACACATTCAACTGCAACTATACGGACACAACTTGTTTGCTTCATTTCATATACAAGTACCATTTTGCTACCGTTGCTTATTATTAGACTCTATTCTGTAGTATGTAACTGAACTTCATTTTTGGACAAAATACAGCGTAAATCTCACCCGGTTGAATTTCTAAAATTGAATTTGATTGTAAAATTTTCTGTTTGAAGAGATAACAAATAAGAATGTTTTAATGAATATTATAGCGAACAAAATAAAGCAAAGTCAGCAGGTACGAATTAACACGAAGTTATTTGGTCTATTGGTCCACATTGACACATGGACGCTTGTTTATCAAATGATACTTCTGTCCGCGGAGGAATACATGTACAGTACAGTTAGATGTGACAGTGACGTTACAGATATATGCATATACAAAAGTTTTCAACCATTGCATTAAAATCTCAAAAGTATTTACTCAATGAAAATGGATTCTTCATAAGTTTAAGTTTAGTGATAGAAAATACTTCTGCAATGTCTCGATGGTAACAGACCAAGTATATATCTTGCACATCTAATGTGCAGTCCTTTGAAAACATAAGAGGCAATTCGTGCCACCACACTAACTGTACTAGGGGCACCTTTGCAGCAAAGTGGATGCATCGGGGGATTTGTACGAAAAAAAAACATGAATATGGCTTATGGTTACTTTACTTGCCAAGTTTTATTGCAATCCTTTAAAAAAAGAGCTATTGTGTGCCACTTATGGTGCAATGCCTAGAGGAATATGCACCATGAATGCGTCTTAAACATCAACACTTGATAGTAAAACACTTCAAGGCAGCATTATATGTCTAATTTCATTGCAATCATTTTATAACAAAACCGTTCGTCTGAATTTAAGAATTACTAGTATTTTGGACCATTGACGTAACTTGTTTCACTGTTTTAACAAATTATACTTGATATCACTTCTTCTTTGTGTGTTCTCTTGTTCAGATGTACTAAAGATGACCAGGTTTGTATATAAGACGCACGACAAACATCGTATTTTGAAATGAGTTAACGCATGGGCTATATTAATAATCAGGCCTCCTGTGTCGCAACTCAGGTAATGGAATTTGCCGCATAACATTTATTTTACAATGGTCTTATGCTTATTAAAAAATAGTTCGATGAGATGTGAGTAAATCATTCTATTTGTCCTAGTTTTGCCGCATTGTTTCAAAATGAAGTTTTGCCGCATTGTTTCAAAATGATACTATCAGCTGAGGTTTTGTTAACTTTGGACTGCAACTTCCCCCTGCCCAATAACATGACTTATCAACTTGTCCGTGTACATGTATATCAAACTGAGTTCGCCTATTTTACTTAAATATGTTATAAATCTTCTTTTCTTCTCGCTTTTCATAAAGTAACAAATTAAATGTAAGAATACACTCTCTGATTACTTTCATCAATTAGTTTTATTTTGCAATAAAAACCCCAAAAGCAAACAGATAAAGTTTTCATTGGATGTTCTTACACGTGTATTCTACAGTATCAGATAAACATTTGCGAAGCCATCTATATAAAAAGAGTGTATATTTCACTCATTGATTAATTATACATGCAAAGAGTTAAATAACCCATGTTTTATGGTTAACAATACCTATATCGTTTCAAATTATATTGTTCATGTAACGGCTCCGAATCGGATCTACTTTCTGATCGTATAATTTGATAAGTTTGTTAAAATTGCTGGACAGCAATATAAAAACAAGAGTTTGATATTTAAGGTCTACGTTAAAATAGAACTGCAACTTTATACTAATAAACACTTCTACTTTACATATATTTAAAAGTCTAATTTTTTTCGAAATTTTATATATATTATCTGATATGGTGTAATGTCTCCGGGGAGACTGCATTTAGTATTAGATGCAAATTCTGTCAGTAATATATTAAAACACATCTATGATTTAGTATACTGATACCTAAGAATTTGAAACCAATGCAATTTTACTGTAAGCATTTCTCTTAAAATTCGAAACTGTGAATTGCTTTAAATGTATATAAAATGAGCATAGATCAAGATTATGAAAAATAAAATGTTATCTATATAATTTGAAGGTTGAAGTCAAATAGGTATTTGTTGACATTTATTTTCCTTAGTATAATAAGTTGCAGCAAGATCGGCAATGAAAATTATTTTATCTTATTTTTAAGCATCGGGCGTTGCTGCTTTATATATCAATTTTATGACACTTTAAAGGAACGAAAATTGCTTTATATTTTAAATAATCAGTTTAAATTTTCTGGCTTTTATTTGGTCAGATTTGAATAATAGTCCATTCCATGTCAATCAAAAAGCTAGAAATTTCCGATAGCATTCTTGCAGAAAAGTGTTGGACGCGCACGTGGCAGGAGTACAGACTTCAGGTTGCATAACTGCTCTAGTCTTCCGAAAGTAGCTAGGGTATGCTACCGGAATATCATTGTCATTTTTTTGCAACTCATCCATATATTAAAGTTTGACCTACTTCGCTATCGACTTAGTAACCGGAGTGAACTAAGCCGTGGCTAGCTTCCTTCAAATTCAGGTCAAGGAATACGGAATTTGCATGATTTAGAATAAAGTATCCTTAGATGCAAGTTTTCATACCACTTTTGATGTACATTGTATTTTATGTTCGTTGGTACGGATCTCGGCACTGCTAGATATATCATATCTGGTCTACTGGAAATAAGCTAGATGCAAGAAAGAATGTTATTAATTTAACGTATTTGAGCTAGTTTAGCATATCTTTATTGTTACAATAGGGAATGTGTGCAGGCCATGGAGACTCAGAGAGTCCCTTTTTAACTTTTTAAAGACTATATTATTTCATTCCGTGCCAATCTCATCCTGTTGATGATTCCGTCGGACACCCACGTTAAGATCTAGTTGTACTGACCAAAATAAACGACGGGCGAAATATAGCACGATACGTACGTCCAAGGCCGAACTTGTTCTTGCAAGCACTATTTGGGCTAACTCGACCTTTTCCCGGAATTAATTTAGATATTTTTTGATAAATAATATTACCCTTTCATGCTCCCGAAATCATGCTACTTAGCTTTCTCATGACTTGACTGTAAACGCAAAGTGACGTACTTTAAATTTCTACGTCATTTATCGGAGAAACGTCACGAACACAGGAAGGCAGAAACAGCGGTGGTAAATACGTCAGTAACTTACACCATCATGGAATGGAGGATATAAAATGTCCAGCAGTATAAGATAGACGGGACTGTGTATCAATCCTTATTTATTTTAGCTCGAATGTGAAGAAAGTTTCTAGCTTATCGAGTCACTCTCGAGTCCGCTTCCTGGAAAAACCAGTACTGGTGTCATATCAGGAAGTACGGTCGTGACCCCAGTGGGGCTCGCACCCGCAACCTCCGGGATGAGCGGCCTACACCTTAACCTCTACAACACCGCTCCCCTGAAGGTTTGAACCCCACAGGGACATGTGCACATCTTCACCGGTTCAGCTCTTGTGCACAATTTCATGTGTCAAATTAGCATTCTAGGTGTGAGATTGGTTACAGACGAGGGAAATCAGACCGTTACAATTCTGACAAGATGCAAACATATATGTGGGACTATGGCCCTTTGCAGTTTAGGGAAATCCGTGTGGATAGTGGATACAAGCTTAGTTTGATAAGGAGAAAATTTCAAACACAATGTAAGTGTACAGTCTCTTTATTTAACAGTTTTTATGCTCTCGGCATCCATACATACACATGCTATATCAGAATTATATCATACAAAAAAATATATCACTAGTTTTTTGGTTCGTATGTACTTGGAAAACTGATAATATGTGTCAGCTATAGTGAGCACAACTTGACCTGGCGATTTTCTAGTAAATATGAATATTTATGAGAAATGATTTCAAAATAGAAACACTGCACTGCCGTTATCATGGGACCAATCCCATATAACAGTATGCAATGAGAATTTATCCAAGTACAAAGCAAATATATTGTTACTATATTTTGTATACACAATGAGATAACTATGCCAGGTCAATTTGAGACAACTAGATGTGTATTACAACAACAACAACATAATAGTCTTGTTGCAGATTTCAGTATTATGAATGTATGAAATAAGCAAGGGCTTGAAAAAAATCCCCAAAATACTTCTGCTGCCGGAATGCCAAACGGAAATGCATGTACATGTTTTGCGGCGAAGAAAGCATTTTTCATTTTGAAAAATCCTAACAAAAAATTTATCGAGTAATATATGTACCTTTTAAGTTGATATATTTAGTAGAAATATTAAATTGCTGTTTCAATATGCAAGAAAAATACATTAAAGTAAAAATAAACTTACTGAATTATAATGTAAATCTATTTAAGTACAGGACTTTTTACTATGGCAAAACTACAATGCATATTTATTTAAATTCCAACTTTCAGTGAGCTATTTAGGGGATGCTTATGAGCCTGTCATGCCTTGAAACATCTTTATATTGAAGCTTTGATGAACACAAAATGGTAGTTAATGTTATGGACTAGACTAAAGGTGATGAATATCAGAAAATGAACACAATTTAAGCCGAAATCTCATAAAATGAACAAATTACACGGTTGAAATTTCTTTTTTGTACATAATATATGATTTTCTTGAAGCTTTAAACTTTACAAAAAAATAACAAATAACGCTAAAGTAACTGATGTATGTAACTAAATGTTCAACATATTAAACAAAGGATGAAAAGTATGAGTGCAAAACAATATGAAATTTACTCAAAAGAAATCATGACAAAATTTTCTAAATTTAAGTTTCAAATCTATTTGTTCACAAATGAACAAAAAAATTACTAACAGCATTTTAAATCTCTTCAAATAGAAACATTTACAGAAAAAGTGTGGGAAGGCAAGACTTTAAAAATTAAAGAAACAATGAAAGAAAAAATAACCAAAAATGAATTAAAAAATGAAATTTTGCTATTCAATGTTTAATATGCACTAACATCTGAAGATGTTTTTTAAACAGTTCGAGCATTATTTACTTTTTGTAAAACAACAGTTTTGACAACTGAATCATTTAAGCCCAATCTCTAATTTGTTGTTAAGTCCCATTCAAATGAATTTCTGCCAACACATCAAATTACACCAGATACTTTAAACACATTAAATTTTAGTTATAATTGTCCATATGATTGTGCTCTTTGCAAGACAAATCGCCAAATTAACAATAAATGCAATATAGAAGAAAATGCTTTCTTTTAACATTAGAAAATCATCTAACGCAAAAATATTCAAGATCGCCTTCTTCCAAAAAAAAGGAATATCATGTAAGTAGAAAAATACCTTTTTCCTACAAAAGCGGTATCAAACAAGTTGAAAATACAGCACTTTGTTAATAAACACCATATCGTCTGCACATTGTTTACAAACACGATCTCTGGTATATTCTCGGCTTTTATTTCTCTCATCACGACAGTAAAGCCACTTAAAATTCAAGAACTTGTTAAAATTTCAGATTTCAATCAAAACACCTGTCAACTTATTCTTCTCCATTTGCATTTAACTTGAAGATTATACAAAATCCTATGATGTCTTTTATTATCATTAACCACTTATATTTATTTATTCTATCATTTTATCAGATAAATTCACTTTCATACAGTTAACTATTACATTAAATGCATGTAAAATGGTACCCATAAAATTATCTATTATAATTTTTCACCAAGTGCAACTTTGCAGGAAAATCTGATTTTGTTTCATAGATATATCATATTAAATGGACTTCTCCAATAATAAATTGAAGACTATATAATTTAAGAACAGTGTCCCACTTTAACTGCAGAAAAACGTTGACAAAAATCCATATACCGAGGGCTGGTCACAGCAGTAGAGAGCACCGTTTGTGGAACAACCCTCAGTATCTATTACCAGTTCTCATTTAGCATCAATTTCTATTCAAACATTTACTACAGTCAAACCTGTCTTAATCAGCTAGCTGAGGGATGTATCAAAAGTTGTCAATAAAAACTAGATGGCAACTTGAAACAGACCACTTATAAATATAAAACTGGCAAATTGCCAGATACATTTGTACAGGCTGCTGAAGCCAGGAAGCTGCTTATTTGAGGTTACCATGACTACAGGTTCAACTGTATCTTTAATAAAAATCCACAGATTCTGCCGTAACTACAAAAACACACTCGCTATTTATAACAAATATATTTTTTATTTTCTTTATATAGCATGATTTTTTAAAATTATTATACAAGTGAAACTAACAAAACATGGTATAAATAAAAAAGAAGAAGCAAGAATTGAGATTGCAAACTTATGAACACATTATAGGCATTGCAATAAATCCAGTACTTTTTACGAAGACTGAGAAAATCAAAGTAAAAAATGTCATAGTTCGTAAAATGTTAAGAGCAATAAAAGATAAAAAAAAAAAATTAAAAAAAATGTGGAATCAGAAATTTCAGTCAGTAGTTAAATTCTGCAACATTCGGCAGAAATAATATTAAGTCAGCAAAAATTATGCCTAAGGATGTAAAGTAAACTTAATATGGCAAGTATTCTTGGTTTGAAGATTTATGAACACAGTTAATGGGATGAAGTATAAATGTTTAAAAAAATGAATCTGTTTTTTTTCAGTATGTATATATTGGTAAGGCCTCTTTTTGGTGTGAATGCAACAAGAAAGTTAAACAACCTTTTTTTTTATCAACAAATTTGAAACAGTATTATTAACTTTCTGCAATCTAAGGTTATATTTAAAGTCCCTGAAAAAAAAGAATAAATTTTCAATGGTTAACAGTAAGTTGCTGTGGGTATACATTGATCAAATGAACACATGAAATGTCATATATTTATATGAACACATAGAATGTTATATGAACACATAGATGTTATATACATTAAATAAATAATAGTACTTGCAAGATATAACTTAGGAAACGTTCAGCACTATAAAACAATTATGCGACAATACACAAAAATGTAGTTTTACTGAGTGTGTGTGGCCATTTATTTCATAGAAAATAAATTGGAATCCAAAGAAATACTGCCAAAGAAGTTATTTAAGCCTGATAGACACAATATTTTTCTATTTTAAATTATTTTATCAGAAATCGATTGGAGTGAAAATTGTTCTGTTTTATTTTCATAAAAGTTTCAAGCACTTGAATACAATTTATGAAAAGCGACCAGCTGAGAAATTTTTCAAGGCTAGTTTGTACTTCAAATTTCAAGTAAATAGATGTTTTATCCAATCACCTGTCTTCATTCAATGGTGAATTTTCATTCTACATACCAGTACATCTTTTTATTTTGACAAAAAAAGGTTTTAAAGTTAATTAAGAATAACAGTGATACTTTGTTTCTTATTATTAATATTAAACTGTAGTCAGAAACTATTTCATACACCATAATTAAGTCATTCTTCCAAATGATCCCTTTACATGACAGGTGTCAGAAAATTTTAATTTCTTTTTCATGTCTTGCTAAGGTATATCTTGCATCGACCATAAAATGTAAATACTGTACAAATACTGTTCAAGGAACAAACAAAATGAAGCCTGAACAGTTAAAGCACTTTTCTTTTTACAAGGCACATTTTCATATAGTTTTATATGATATGAATAAGGCATCAGAACAAGAACACCTTAACTCAAAAGGAATAAATTTTCCACAGTATCGTACAACCCAAATCTGGGGGTTTTTTTTATTTCAAAATGTCTTTAAATATTGTATTACTGTCTAGTTCCCAACCGAATGTGATCAGTTTTTCTATATTATTTAAATAAGTCATTTTTTGACATCCTGTGTCAAAATGAATGAAAATAATCCCCACCAAAAAAGTCATGTATTATTAATTAATGTCTAAGCTTACTATAGATAAATGTTGAAAAACAGAAGTGAAATACTAGTAAAACTTTATAAGGCCATAGTTATTGTATTCTACAGTTTGTACAACCATACCATGTTCCCTTCTAAAAATAAAGAATTTATTATTCCTTGTTGAAAATTTATGTATCTATTTTGATTTAGAGTCTGTACAACATGTTGTTTTTAATTTCTTAATGCTTTTTTCCTCCAAATTTTTTTGATGGATTTTGAAAATAGAACTTGAGCGGAGATTAACAAGACAGAAGGATCATTTCTCCAAAGTAAACTGTCAACGTTCTAAACGCAAAAACCCTAGTACAGCATGATAATGCAGTGTCACAAAATACTGACACTAAAGTTCTAAAATTAATCATTACGAGTGTACTGAAGAAAAAACGATATAATAATTTCTAAATAAAATTATACCATACCATTGACCAAGTGACCTAAATCTTCATCACTTTGGTACAGAGATTATCAATTACATCGAGAAATAAGCAGATTCATAATGAGGAGGAGATCGTATCAGATTCATCATCTCCCGTAAGCCGATGCTTCTTTTCCTGTAGACAAAAAACTACAATGTCTTTAAGAGCAAGTTTGACACAGTTTAAAGACGTATTATATATATCATTTACAACTTATCTATTCTCTGAACTGAATATAAGGAAGAAATGTAAAATTTACCTGTAAAAGCCCCGACCGATAACTATTATACTTAGATGACAATTTCCATATTTAAAGTGGCAGAGAAAAAAATTTGCAACGCAGTAGATTTGCCTTTCAATCGAAAAAAAGAGAGCACATTTTCTTTCTTTAAAACTTGCTTTCACAGCCTGAAAAATACCTTGGTAATCAAAAGTCAGTAGAGAGGCAATCAGAAATCAGTACAAAGTTTGTAAAATATTCAACAGATTTATTTTCCGTCTATTAGATACTGTAAAATGTTTAGTAACAAAATCATCTTATCTGTTCATTTTTCATCTGCCCTTATTCGGACAAAAATAAGGTGAAAAAATCTCATGTAAAAAAACAGGAGATAAAAATATTTAATTTCTTCATTATATACAAATAAGTAACAAAAAAAAATGACTTTTATCACAATATAAGTTTTGTATGCATCATTACAGAGTTTGATACACCTACAGGCATTACTCAATACTCAAAAATGCAGCAGTCTATGTGTGGGACACAAAAAGGTCATCACCTCATTGACCTTTTTACCCATCACATCAATCTAGTGATACAAATTTGTTCTCGATCCAACATTTTTTGTCTGTACATGACTAAATTTGCATTAAACAACACAACTAAATTTACAAACAAAACATTTTTTACACCATTAACACAAATTGATCACTATTTCAAAGTTATTTTTAGATGCTGCCATTTTTTTTGTATGACCTTTGACCTTTTTTTCTTTCTTCTCCACCCCCTCGAGTCAACTTGTGATTTTTCACGACATCATTGCTTTCCTGCTACTGTAAGTTACTGCTCACATTTTGAACATGATTCACTAAGACACTAACTGCCTGTGCTGGTCACATTTGACCTTTACTCTAAATACTGTCCTTGACCTCTGTCACTGAATGACCTTCACCCTTTCACTCATCCTCTTTGTCCTTTTGAGGCTTGATATCACATGCGTCCCATAATTCCTCTGGTGTGTATCCCAGAAGGCTTTGGAGATCACAAACAAATCTGTACACATAGCGTTTTCCCGCAGTTTTATGAATTATGTTTTTATCATAATAATATCGGAGTCCCCTGCTCAATTTTTCGTAATTCATTTTAGGTTTGTTTTTTCGGATTCCCCAACGGCGAGCGACCTCGTCCGGGTCAGACAGTTTGAACTCCCAACCATCACCGGTCCAGCTAATGAAATGTTGGCAGGATTTATCTGTGAGTTGTTCTAACAAAAACTGCCATAGTTGAATTGGTCCGCTACCTGAAAGTAAAGACAATAAACACACTGTTAGAATACTGTTTTATATTAATCTAAAGCATTCAGTACTTGTTCATTTATATAATATTTCCGCCCAATGCAATGTTGGCAATTTATCTTAATGGAATTCATTTTTCTCTCTTTGTCCCCCCACCTATCATTCGAGACAGTCTTTCTAATTTGTGATTTAGGTAATTTACAAATCAGTACCAGACAAGAAAAGCTTTGCACATTATCCACTTGCATTATACAGTAACCTGTATAAAATATCTAAGACGACAATATCCAGAAGGATGTACCCTGATGTAGGGGTAGAGTGTCACACGCTTTACCCAGACAATAACGTTCAAAACCCCATCAGGGTATGATGTAAGTTGCAAGAAACTTGAATCTGAGTCTCCACATAAAATAGATAAAATCTCCAAGGAAACTTCGTAAATACCTGAATAACCAGCTAATGCTGCAGCCTGAATCATTGGCTTTCCTTCGCTGCTCTGTGGTCCCATATCCCCTAGATTATGTAGAGGATGGTACCCGGCACGTGACATATTTGTTCTGAGATCAGTGGGAGACCAGGTACCGTTCAGGTCTCTGCATCCCGGGTAATCGTGATGTGCCCATGGCATCTCTGTCTTGATGGTGGGAACCATCTGTGGGTACTGATGATGAGATTCAAAGAAACTCTCAGTCTGGGGCTGGGAATGAGCCTCTGGTGGCATATACTGACCTGTAAAATATAAAACAATTACATGTAATTATCTTTTATCAATTAAATCATGCTCACAGTCAACCCATAGCCCTTTTAAATTTCATTTGTCCATCTTTTAATTTGGACACCTCAAATGCTGGCTCCCTGAAAATTCAGTAACTGAAAAGTGAAAATTGCAGATCACGATCAGCCTGAAAAGTGCCACCAGGTCTTTTTAAAGTTAACAAACAAACCATACAAGATTTAAGCAAACACTATTCAAATGAATAATACAATAAAAAGTAATGCAGATCTGCACCAGTGAATTTTTTATTGTTGTAAATGTGATTGTTCTTACCTCTGCACATACTCTTCAGTGGTGGAGGTCGGAATTTCTGCTCTTGCATCATGGGATAGAATTCTGTTGGACTCTGATCACCATAGTAACCACCATGAATCTCTTCTAAACTCTGGTAGTTTTCATCGTATCCCCCAGACACATCACTCAATGCTTGCATAGAATCGGAGATCTGATACTGACCTGTAAAATAACAATTACAATTTCATTAATTACAATTACACCTAATTACAATTTCAACATAAGTTACTGTGGTTTTTGTGGGTGTTTTTGTGGTTTAAAAGCTTTAACATCATTTGTGGTCTGTCAAGGCCACACAACCAGGATCCTTGTGAGTAGGAGTCTGGCGCAACAAAATGATTGCCTGACACATGTTCAATCATTTAAAATCACAGTATGATGTATGCCATTTAACTGTCCAGTTTCCAATTAATATTTTTATAACTTACAAAAAATTTCAGTAAATATATCCTGCTGGATTATCAATAATTTGTGGTGATTTCTGGAGCTATATGTATTAAGATTTCTGTGGGTTTATTTATTCAAGAAATGTGACGGCTAAAAACTTGTACTTACATTTAGTCTCTGTAAAGGGTGGCTGTTGACTGGTCTGTACAGGGGGTGAGATCTGCTCCGGGGAGCTGTTATATCCTGTAGAATAAATAGTCAAACATTTACACAACATATATAAATACCCGACAATTAACCCTTATTATGCTTGCAGCAAGCAACCCCACCTTTATGATCATTGTAGATCATTACCTACACTGTTTGCTATTCATACAGTAAATTTTCAGTCATCATCCCCGTAACGATAAATTGCATGATTGCAAACTAAAGGACTATTCACTGGATTAGGTTTAAATTTTCAATTGCTTGGGGAAAAAAAAAAGCTATGATTTTACACATTCTTTAAACCTGGTGGAAAAACAATTCAGAACGTTTCGTAGGTTTTATCTTTCACCCCACCTTTGTAAGGGTAGGTAAATGCTCAGGGTATTCTGGGAAGGTTTTACAACAGTGTTCTTTCTCTTATACCTCAGTGCATAACACTGCACAGTTCTTGGTTACTTGTATAATACAATTTAATACACTACCATAAATTTTGTGAAATGAGCAAGTTTCACTTCTTTTTATGATGCACAATATGCAGTATTTAAAACACAGAAAGTTTACATCTTTGCACAAAACTATGATACACAAGCATACTAAAAATATTATACACCAGTGCATTAATTCATAAATATAGTGCAATCACAGACTAACAAAATCTGCCAACTCTTGTAAAAAAGGGACCTTACTAAGTTACTTCAGCACGCAGTAACTGTTATTCTTTTCACTTTTTTTTTCACACTCGGTAAAATAAGATAATATCTCCCTCAACTCTACTGAAGAAAACTCGACTTATTTCTATTGATTTTGCAACTGTGAATAAAAGCATTGAAGTATCACTAGTAAGGAACCCTTTTGTTTTGATCTGGCACTATAAATATGACAAAAAAAAGAGAAAAAAAAAAGACAAATACCTGGATTAAACAAGTGCTGTTCGTCAGGACTATTAACTGTAAATTCTGGCATGCACACGGGCTCACTATACGTGGGAGGGGCATTGCACAAGGAGTTGCGATCCTGTGCCACTTCTACAAAGATACAAAACAACAAATAACAATGAGGGTTGTTACAACATTTACATACACAAAACTATGTACATGTACATTTATATCTCATTCACACACAAAACTATGTACAGGTACATTTATATCTCATTCACATACAAAAAATAAAACCCATGCTTCATACTCGATAAATACAAAGTGCTTGTATAGTAATGTGCGATAGCATTTTCCTGGCACTTCTTAGTAATCTCATTTGTTCCCCCCAAACAATAAACACTCCGCAGTAGTGCCTTTTCAGTCAGATTCCCACCACCCATCTTTCACAGTAGTTATATTTGACACATCATTTTTGCAAAATCGTTTAACAGAACTCAAACCAAATCTTCAGATGTACTAAACCGTGTGATGATTCAAGTGCAATAAAAAAAAATGTTCTAAAAACTGTACAAATGTATCATTCCAATATAACAAAGTCGTAAAAATCATGTTAGTAAAAAAAAATGACCCGTACAACTTGGCGTATAATGACGTTATATTAAAAAACATGTACAACTTTTTGAAAAAACAAACTTCACTTTAACGTCAGTCTTTTAATTAATGTGTTAATTAATTATCTTCAATCTTCTAAAGGTTTTTATATAAGACCAGCACCGTTAATGGAGACAGGTCTCGAGCCAAAACACATAAATACGCAAGTACAAAAACATTTCGTTCATGCATGTTTTTGCATGTATTTTATGGAAAATCTTGAAATTAATATCATCTCAACTCAACACACGAATTAATTAGTTTTGACAATTAGTAGTGAACAGTCATTTTATTTGCATGCCGTGAAACAAGAACACTACTACAGTCATTTAAAAGGTCCCTTTTCTTCAAAGACGCCTTCATGTCACATGTGAAGAGAAAAAGTACACGATTTTTCAGATGTCACAGCAAATTTTTTTTTTTCAATTTTACATACTTTGATGTTTGGTGCATTTTGTTTTTACAATGCATCGTAGCAACTTTCTACAGTAACTCTGTTGACGGCCTTACCCCTTTCAAAAGTGTACACAAACAAGCTTATAATGGTAATTTACAAATGACTCTCTTCCGAGCCAATTTATGGATTTCTGTACAAAACTGCTGCTAAATTAACATTTTCGGAACGGGATAAAACAAGCTTGAGACATTATATATATATCATCTGTCAAAACTGTATTAATATTTGCTTTAAATTTAGTAAGTAATAAATTAAACGATTCTATATATGTAACAAGAGGTGTTAACATATTTTACTTTTACATTTGATTAATTTCAAAACAACTAACATCACCACTAAGCGTATTATTCTAGCCAGGGAAACATCGCTGCTTATTTTGTGTGGGAAGATAATACATCATCAGAAAACAAGTTTTATGTGTCAGCGACATTTTGATGTTAAATGTGCGGTCAAGATATTATAGTCTTTTGCACAATAATCTAACACAAGTGCAGGGTGTTTGAAAAATTGACAATTTTGCAGAGATGTCAGTTTATTGCAGAATTTTGACGGGATGACTGGCGTGTAATAGTTAAGCGGGCCGTTTAACGAGATGTGGTAATGGTATTCCTATTACATATGCATATCTTACAAGCTGCACACACACAAAAAGACCATTTAATATTGCTGTTCTACAACAGTTAATGTCCGAAGCATGTCAAACCTGTGGCGCCACCTTGTTTTATTTCAAGTCTTGTAATTTATGGCTATTCTTACGAATTTTAACGGAACACGGAACTACTGCACTATATAATGCAACCGTTGTCTTAGATACATCCAAGGTTTGTAATATATCCATTCAGAATTTATTTAAACATATTACTAACTAATCTTACTCATCACGTTAGACATCAAAATACTTAAATGTACCATTTATCTTCAAATTTGCACTTTTCATGTGTGAGAAGAAAGTGTACTCTTATTTAATGCATAGGCCCTGTCTAGCCCTAACACACACTGCAAAACACCAATAACTCATGCTGGGCTTTTATTTGCCTTTATCGACATTGGCACATCGACGCTACTGTGAAGTAAATCTGTGACAAATTGGCCAAAATTTTGAGTTATCAGCTCAAATAGAGCAAATCAAAGCCAAAGGTTTCTAAATCACATTTTTATGTAGACTCTTTTCAAGCCAACAGTTCTCCACTAGTACCACACAGTGGGACTTAACCAGAGCCAATTTTATTTTATTCCACAAATTAGGACCCATGACATTGGCACTTTTTCTACAGGCTACGGTCTCTAGAAAGCTTTACAAAATGAAACACAATACTTATACTTTGGCTTACCTTTCTGAAGTATATCCAAGTGCTCCCAGAGAATATCTCCCATAAATGGCGGTGCCAACTTCAGGAATTTCTCCTTCTCCATTTTGCACAATTCACTACCCCGCACGGCAAAGTTGCTTATGTTTACACCTTCCAGCGTGAACTCCTGGATCGCCCAATTCAACCACTGAACCACCTGTGTTTCTGTCCACTGCATTGGATCTGCAAAATTGTAGGAAAAATATTTAACCAAATTTTAAAAAAAATCCATTTGCCATTTAAAACCAGATTTTTTTTTGCATATTCTTTCTATCCTAGTCACACTCTATATATACCCTTTCACTGTTTGATCCTTTGCTGTAAGTTTAAATTAAGACCAGTAAGTTTTTCACTTAATGTTACAAAAAGTTTAGAAATTTTATTTTTTTGCCACTAAGTAAGTAAAAAAATTCCCCTAAAAATTATCAAACCATTAAACTGCAAATTTTAATGCACAAGCTTACATCTGGATCCATACAAAATCGCAAAATCTAAATGTTTAGTTTCCATCCACCAGCATTACCTGTTTAAAATTTCTTTCCCACTGTCTGTATTGTCTAATTAAATTTAAAAAAAATAATTTTCTTTGAGCTTAAAAATAAAGAAATAATTTAATACTAATTGCTTTTATTTATTAGTATCTCCAGTCAAAAAATGTATATATAATTATATAAGTACAATTTAAATAAGTTCCAAATAATTATCCACCGATTCCTTGTGCATTATTTAGACAAGTCAAGATTCATCATCCACCTAGGTATATATAACAGATATTTCAGAAAATTTTCTATTTTAATGTACCTAGTTACTATAGTATCTCTGACGGGTGTTAGATTGTCTTGGAAATAATTACGAAACACGAAATAATTACGAAACACGGAACATGAAATTCAATTTCGCCAATCAAGTTGCCCCTGCCGAACTATTAAAATCATACCCTATTAGGGAAAATCTCATCAAATTTATTGGATACGTTTTAGCAATTTCTAACATTTACATCAAAACCACTGTCTCATTAACATGACAACAGTGGCAAGATCCCTCGAGACCCTTGTCGTTTTTACAGCAGGTTGTAACCAAATACTTTTAATTTGCAGGTATTGCAAGGCATTTTCAATTTCATCGAGCGTATCATTTCAAAAAGCCATTATACTATAATCAACTAAAGCAATAATCCAATCGCAGCACGCTGATTCTTTTCAGGTACCGTATTTTCACTGGCTTGATGAACAATCATCTTTTCTCACAAATTGCGCAACAGCCGTTAACCAAATAATACTCCCGATGGGCATTGCCGCATCGTATTCATGTCCTAATTTGACCACAAAAACTTGAATACTCCTCATAGTATAATATTTCTAATCATATACTCTTACAAAATATTGTTCACTAGATTACCTGAATTGAAAAATCAACAAATTGAATTAAATCCCTTGATATTCATTAACAAACAACACGCCTTCTGAATAACCGGCCCAGAATCAGTTGGAATATAGAAAATCTGATTCCGATCGCTTCATTCCAACCTTTGAGAGTGCCCTTAATCAGAATAAAGTCAGTGTCTCAATTATCACCATTATTTCTACCAAGATTAGTTTTATGGGAAACTCCACAAAAGCAGTACACGGTTGGTGATATTTAAATGTCTTTTACCAGTAAAACCCAGTACTGCAATTTGTGAACATCATTTACCCTCCAATCGCAGTTTGAAAAAGGTTACGGTAATAACTGTGAAATGTTAGATTGTAAATTAGCATAATATGATCCATTTATCATACGGCAATTGTATTCTCCATGCTGTATCACAAGTAACTGTCAAAACATTCTACACTCTGAACTTAATTCAAATCTGCATCATGTAACCCTAAATACCTTTGCCACTTTTTATTACCAAAAAAGAAAATGTTGATACCGTCACAGTCAATTCCGCAAGAACTTATGACTGATTTGACTAATTGACGGCCTATATATATACGAAGATGCCCTGTCACCTGTTTCTTTTGTTCCTCAAATATTTGCTTAAGATTTAACTTAATGCACAGCTAAAAGATTAACCTTAATGTTTTAATGCACAGCTAAAAGATTTAACTTAATGCACAGTTTGTTTAAACAGTTGATGCTGTGAACGAGTTCAATAAGTTGGTGTAACTAAGGATTAAATCTGTTATAACACACAATGGCATGATATACCTGTTTTATACAATGGTTGTAAACATATTTATAACTGATATGGTCACCGTCACATCATCCTAAATCAGACTGTATGTTTAACACTCTTTCCTACTTTTCAGTTATTTATCCCTCACACTTTCAATTTTTTTTTTAAATATGTACTGTTCCAAACAATTCTTTATAAATATTCATGAAGATTAATGAATATTAATGAACATAAGATTATTTAAAGACTGCATGGATGGCTGGTTACTGTTCCTTTTACAACGGAACTTATTCACAGAATTAATTGCTATTATAAATTATTACGGTCTTATAACATCTTATGAGTATAACACAAAGACCTCAACGGTTATGCCTGGTGTATCAAAAGTTCCTTAATTTGCTTAGTTGTTGCCTACTGCTTAATGTCAATGTTAACAGCCAGCATTCTGATTTCGACTTGACATTTAAATGTCACCTAGCATATTCGTAAGACATTTACCCTAACACAACAGTTAGTTTTCTTTCCTTTGCACAATGGTATATTTACTGATTTCGAGGGTTGATCTGGAAACTATTGTATCTGCTTCTATGTTTATATGCAGATACAATAACTTCATAAACAACCCTCGATTTTTATATCGTTGGGAGGAAATTCATTCTCAAAAAGTTTCCCGCAAAAGTATACAGGCATAATATATTGGGTCTTCAGAGAAGAAAGATCACAAACTGATGGCCTACTGCAAAACTGTCCAATCTGCATCTACTTCTAGATACATTTAGAATAGTTCTGCAGCCGGTCCTTGATTAATGCTTCTTTTCACAGAAACACAAAAACAAAATGCATTAATTGCGAAGAAATGACTCACACAATATAATAAGCAAGTAAATGAAAGACGCACAGAAAATAGCCGATTTTTTTTCAAAATGTTATGAATCATACTTGCAAGGTACACTGGCATCACATAATATTTTTCTATTACAAAAGTTTAACTAAAATCGTTAAATTAATACAGGTTCAGACAAAAACGAACAATGATGGGATATTTGACAGAATATGTTTATGCACCAAGGTAGCACATTAATTTTATCCCTGGAATTTAGAGTATGGCCAAAAGGAACGGCTCTGGCTGGCCGTTTTATAATATTCAACGTGTGATTACTCCACAGCTGTATCAGCTGAAAATTGCATTTTCAGAATCTCTCTTACCTTTAGGTATTCCAAGTCTTTGCTGATCTTTTTCAAAACTTTTGAAGCTTTCCAAGAGGGCCTGAGACATTTTCTGGGTTGTCCCCGGGGTCAAAGGCGGGACTTGAGCTGTGGCGGGAACATCTGAAATACACAAATATACATAATGTTGAGTATGACATCAAAACTGAAATTTAGCTACAATTTGCTGAGAATCAAAGAATCAAAGCTAACTCTATTGAGCTCTTCTTGAATGTCCACATTCATCCCAGTCAATTCTAAGCAAACATCCATCTGCAATCAAATTGGCCCTAAATCCAAATAAAACAGTTTATTTATTTCAAACTTGTTACATACAAATTGCATCAGTACAAATGCATACAACACCAAAGTGTCTGCAATAAACATTTTTTTGAATGTTCATCAGCACTGATCATAGCCGCATTTTAGCTGAAATAAAATCTTAAAAGAAAATATAATTCCTGAAAATACAGAAAGAACAAGAAAATTTCAAAAAGTACCGTACCACCAAACATGAAATCATAAAAGCAGAATTCTGGTAGAGGCACCGGTATAGCCGGAATCATGCAAATTTTGGGCCAGTGAGACATCTGACTGGCTCCCCTGTATGGCCTGTACCGCCCCCTGGACCTACGCTCCGCTGCCCTGCTCTGATACCCTCGGTACACTTGATAATTCTCTGGTTTCGAGTCCGGCTCATACTCAAGCATTACATGAGACGGTTTACGAATAGAGCGTCTGTTTGCATGCATACAGGATGACTTCTCCGCCCTTACCGTTGACAAATTTAACGGTTCTACCATTTTTGGCGTAGATGGCTGTTTCACCATCATACACGCCTCTGGTTCATCATAGAACACCATTTCAAAGTTTATCCACAATAACTTATAATAAATAAAGCACTGACAAGTTCACTAACTAAAGTCACACACAAAAAAATAATGACTTAAAAGTAAGCTTATAACATATAATCCACAAAACAATATTTCTTCAGTCCATATAGTTTCACTTCTGAGAACACTTTAAATACAAAATTAATATCAACACTTTGCAATGAAAACACTTTTTTTTAACACTGCTAAATCTCATGTAACACAGTATGGGTGTGAAGTTTGGGGATTTTCTAGGGTATATATATATCCCCCCATCAAATTTTAATCCTTAAGACTTGAGAAGTTTGAGTAACCCTAAAGAGATGGTACAAACGACTAATCATTAAGTCGTTAACTTTGTCACATTGTCAATTATTAGAACCCTGCTATGTTTGCACAATAGATTGGGCCATCTTCAAAAGGTGTCTGCAAAAAGCAACAACGACTCCAAGCAATTAACTATGTGATTAACAACAATTAAATCATTTTATTATGTTGTATTATTACTTGTTATGATATGTAAAGTACCTTTGATTGTCAATCTGAAGTATGTATATCTAAGTGTCATTCAACCAATTACCAGAGGCTAGCATCTTTTTGTACATCACATTTATTTGAGAAGCATGTATTTTAACTCTTAAAAATGCTGTCATATATTTTGCATTTATTAGTTTACATAACTTACAGTTTTACTGATAATACAATTATTTTAACAATATGTTTATTATTTTTATTAAAATTATAATTTATGTTCTAATTTCAGTTTTTCTCTAAGATGTTTTATTATTATCGTTATTGTTATCATCATTATTATTTTCAGTATTACTAATTAATTGAAGGAGAAAATAATGAGTCTTGTAACAAAATAACTTCGACCTGATTTTCGATATTTATGATACAAGATTCACTTGTAAAGATATAAGTAACAAATCATGCAAACAAAATAAATTGTAAGCATCAATTTTAAAAGGATGTCAAAGTGAAGATGAGACAGTTGTGGTAATATTTGAATTTGATACTCTGAATAAACAATCCAGAGGCCCGAAGATGCCTCACAGTGTCCTCCCATTCTCAAAAAGGCTATGTAATTTTAAACCTTCCATGCATGACAGAGTAATCATGCATACAGATTCCATTACTTTAAACACTAAGTGTGACCTTGACCTTTGAGGTAGGACTTGTCTTGCACGCGACACACCGCCTGATGTGCTAGACATTTGTGCACAGTTATTTTAAAACCTTCAAAGCATAATAAAGTATAGTCCAGACACAAATGATGCAATATACAGGTTCCATTACCTATAACTCTAAGTGGACCTTGACCTTGTGGTAGGGATGTGGGTCATGCACGCGACACGTCGCTTGATGTGCTAGACATTTGTGCCAAATTATTTTAAAATCCTTCAAGGCATGACAAAGTTACAGTCCGGACACGAATGTGTGCATATATGCTTTATAGAGGAACCATTACCTTCAAACTCTAAGTATGACCTTGACCTTTGAGCTAAGGATGTGGGTCTTGCACGCGACACGTCGCCTTGATGTGCTAGACATTTGTGCCAAGTTATTTTAAAATCCTTCAATGCAGACAAAGTTACAGTCCGGACACGAATGTGTCATATATGCTTATGGAGGAATCCATACCTTCAAACCTAAGTATGACCTTGACCTTTGAGCTAGGGAGGGGTCTTGCAGCGACACGCGCTTGATGTGCTAGACATGGGCCTAGTTATTTTAAAATCCTTCAATGCATGACAAAGTTACAGCCGGACACGAATGTGTCATAATAGAAGGATTCCATAACCTTCATACCCAAGGTGACCTTCACCTTTGAGGTAGGGATGTGGGTCTTGCACGCGACACGCGCTTGATGTGCTAGACATGTGGCCAAGTTATTTTAAAATCCTTCAATGCATGACAAAGTTACAGTCCGGACACGAATTTGTAAGTGGGGACGCACGGACGGACGGACAGACGGACGGACGGACGGACGGACAGACGGTCAGACGGACAGACGGTGCGATTTTAATATGCCACCCTTCGGGGGCATAAAAAAATTGTGATAGACCTGAAAATGATAAACTGCAAGCAAAAGTGGGACTTAAAGCCTTTTACATACTGATTTATTTGTACTTATTTAAGGTTTGGCCGTGTTGCTCACAGACAAACTTCCTGAAAAAATGAACCGTCTTACATTACAAAGCTTATCAATTTTCTTTAAATTAAAATATACAACAAATTTTACAAGAAGTAATCAAGTATTGGAGAGTTACAGAGGCTGATTATTGCTCTTCAGTAATGGAGGAAATAAAAGAATATATAAAAATAATTTAGAAGTAAATATTAACAAAGAAGTACATTTTAATTTCAATGAGATTTCAATACAAAAACGAAAATCGTCAACTCTTTAAAGATAATTTTCTTTATTGTATAACTTTTATTATGCTAACCCTGCAGGGCTCGATCAAGTACAATGACGCAATATTTATTTTTTGCCTGATGACGTAATCTTTAAAAGCTGCTTAATTCTGGCATTATGGGTAATTTTCAATTTTATAGTCATTATAAAGTGCAGTCAAATACAGTCATATAATAACACTTGTGACTGTACAATGGGAGTCTGAGGGGATTAGGGGATCCCTATGTGTGCGTAACACATTTAGGAAGGTTTTACAAAGATAACGCTGATTGGGGATGAAGATGTCTTATGCTGACACTTGAAAACTCTTGCTTGTTAGTGATGTAATTAAAAGATTTGTTGGTGTTGATCTTTGTACTTATGGACAGCAGGACCCAGTGTGTACCAAGTGCCACTAATACATGGGAAAGTAAAATACCCTTAATATTTCAGAACGGAACAGAACAGAACTTGTAAGAAAAGGACGAAGTTTTAGGAATATCGTAGCCTAACATTTATATTTGATATTTTTTTCATTCATTCATTTGTTTGTTTATTTGTCCATCCATCCGTCTGTCCATTCCTTTGTTTTCATTTAATACTATGATAAAGCTAAAATATTGAAAACACATAGCAAACTTTTGTATACAGCAGCTACTGTCCTTACATACATTCCTCCTGAGAATTTGATCAATTAATGAAATCATTTCATCACCTTACACAAAATTAATTAACAAACATTTATTAATCAAATGAGTAAATATAGGAAAAGAGAACCGATATGTAAGTCAGTGACTCCATAAACTACATCATTATCTGGGATTTTAAAATAATTTTGTAGATTTTCATGTTTACATATCCAAATTAAAGTATTTTTTAATTTGTAATTTTGGCAGAACAGAATGATTACCATAAAATTTATGACTTACAGTACAGAAGGTGACAGGTATTTTGAGACAAGTGTACTGTTACATTGAGATTTATGTATTGATAAAGAATGATAATAAACAGGCAAGAATCATTTAATGCAATTTTAATGACTTGATAATAATTTACTATATATAACATTTAATGAGACAAACTACTAGTATTCAGTTTACTCAGCACAATATTTGTATAATTTCAGAAACCTGTAACATTTTAAATTTAAAATAAAGAACCTATAAGCCAAAAAATATGACAAATTCATGTCTCAAAAAAGCTCTTGATATCTGTAGTTTGCAAGCCAATCAGAAAAAAGTATAATTAAAGAGAGGGGGGGGGGGGGGGTTATATGTTACAAAATGACTCCAAAAACACAAATGTTTCATATGTCTCAAAAAAGTTCTTGATATCTGTAGTTTGCAAGCCAATCAGAGAAAAATATAATTTAAAAGATGATGAGCATGTAATAATGTTACAGCAACATGACTGACTGCACACTAGTGATGATCTAACTGAAATAAACGGCAGTAAATCTAAGTCCATATGACACATCAGAGGCCCAAGTACTTGTAAATTTCAATTAACTTGTTGTTGGGATCATTAAACATGTAATTCCAAATAAATACATGTTCCAAATTTCATGTAAGCCAGCCTTGTCTATAATGTTAACATGTTTTAATACAAGACTCAAATGTTAGATCATAGAGCGCATGTATATAAAATTTTCATGCATTCCAGACAGTTAAGGCAATTAATTAAAAACTTAATTTAAAATTTTCCTTTTAAACTAATCAAAATGCTCTTTTATACTTGAAAAACATGTAAATATTAATGTAAAATTCTATTTTAACGTTTTGCCATTTCTTTAACGTGTAATGAGTGACATCATCTTTCCAAGATTTTTGAATCAGTAAACAGGAATGCCAAATTAGGAAAAACTTAATTAGTTTTCTTTCAAGAACTTGTAAAGTAAAACAAAAAATCTTCCAAAGAAGGTTCTTTTGTTTATAATCAATTTGTAGAACAGATAAAAAAAAATGATTAACAAAATTATTCTTTAGATAAGATGGTATTTTGTTTTAATGAAAATATATTTTATGTTATAACTCATGCATCATTTTTAAAGAATTTAACAGAAAAAGTGTCAGATGTCCACACAAAATATGGCGTTTTGTCTTAACGAATAAAAGCCTATTCTTTCAATTTTTACCCTATTAAAACACTTTTTGTGTTAAATTTGGCCTTTATTTGTCTTTTTTCTTGTCCGTACCTTATGACTAAAGTAGGAACTATTTCGTTTTCATCAAATTACTTACTTTACATGTCATCGTTTTTAGCCGAGTGTTTTCGTCCAACAAGGTGGCAAACAATACAGTCCTCATCAAGTGAGATGGGAAAACAATAGAGACTCTGACACCGAACCATTACGACCTGTCACTGTTCTACTTAGCCAAGGCAGACATAGCGTCTGATGCAAAGATTGCCCCAAAAGTATAGCTGTCACCAACTCTTGGACAGTGGTTCTCATTGTTGAGAAGTTGTTTGCCGATTCTGGTAAAACTTGATAATCGTCTTGTCAAAGTGTTTGCAAATATAACATCAACTCCAACTTTATTTTAACACTAATTTAGGTAAGTTTTTTTCTCTCTCCCTGTTTAGTACCATTTACTCTGCATTTTAGTTTTATACCAAAAAAAAAAAAAAAATGCTCAAAATTTTCGTGAGAACAGAATGTATGTGTTTTACATTACTTTTTGTTTGGATGGCAAACAAGAAAGTCAAAACCACTGTTTTAATATCTTGATAATTTAAAAGCTGAATTTGCAATATTTTCAAACAAAATTCAAATAATGAGGTTCGATTCTAATCATATATTCCTTTATCACTAAAACAAAATACATTGTACTGATCATCATTAATTCTAACGATGCACGTGTTTTTCGAAAATTAGAATTTACATGTAAATTTCTCTGTCCACTATCCGCTTAGAAACAATCTATGATGGCACTGTTTTAACTTTCTAACGGCACACGTTTACTCGGCAAATGCGGCATCTACATGACTGTAGACTCAATTTATGGTTGTCGGAAATATGCAGGGAATGGCTTAAATCACATTCTTTGTTTCTGTATATTTAATATGTATAGGTCCTGGCTTCCGGACAGACAGCTCAGTACCTTCAACGGAAATGACTTTTAAAAGTTATTCATGTATTCAAATTTATATTATACCATATATTCATATTAGGTATCTAATTTCTATCTACAATTTCAAGTTTTACTTGAACAAGAATATATGTTCCAATTTTTTAATCTAATGGCAGTTATCATTTCTGCTAATTATGCAGACTGGAACATTATATTGCCGGCTAAGGAATACATTATAAATGTTCCCGATCATCTTACCATCCTGTCTATTTTGAAATTGTTCTGACAGTCGACAAACACTATAAAACATCTTGTGATACTGTGAAGGGGAGAACGACCCCGAGGTTTCTGTCAGTACTTAAAATTAACCTATCAAGGAATATATCCATTGGCCTCGTTTTTACTCGATACAACAAGCTTGAATACAAGTTTAGCCCCTCGTTAATTGATGGAGTCTATCATGTCATTGTATCATGTCAGAGTCCACACGTACCTCTTTCTGGGACGTTGACTTCCTATTTGATATATGATGTTATTATAGTTTACATCATCTATAAATAAGCATTGTGCGAAAAGGCACTAAACTGGTTTGAGTTAACTATTTGAGATGTCCTTTTACTTGTTACATTATGGAACAGACGTGTACTTTTATATAAAAAGATACTTACTGTAACTATTGTCAAAAATTAATCTATAAACAGTTAAAATAAATAAAAGAAATTGTCATTGACTGTATTTTAAGAACATATATATAATTTTATGGAGCTGAAAGCAGTCGCACAAATTTGCTGTTTCATCACCGAGGGTTTTGATTCTTCTAATTAACATAATCATGCATGAATTATGCAAATCATATCTATTTCAAATGATTATAACTTTCTTACATACTTAGCTTACATCAGTATTAACAAATATGACACACTTAAGGTTATAATAATTGCAACCTAGAATGAAACAACAGCAAACTTAAAATTTCTGCCAGTCCTTTTTATGTTGCAAAAGATAAAAGCAAATTTCAAATCTATCAAACTTGGTAGTTTGTAAGAAAATGTTTTTGACAAATAAAAGATTATGAAAAATTTGACCCTTTAAGATCCTATTTTGATACTTAAAGCTGATAAATTATATTATGAGCCAATGAACAAATCTTGACAAGTGATCTGTTCTCATTCGTTTAACCTCTATCCCACCGGCGGTGAATGATTCTGTCTTCACAATCACTGCAGATCATGATTAGCGTTCAATCTGTGCAGTCTGATCATGATCTACACTGTTCGCTAGTCAGTCGTTACATGTTTATCGAGCGCACTTCTTTAAGTAACTGATGGTATTGCCCAAAGACAGACAGACACGTCTGCTTCAGAACCGACACAGGGCGTAAGGGGTAAAACCCTCGCTGCCAGTCAGCAAAATTATCCATAATGCTTCACTGAAGCTAGTTATGATATCAGAATTCTATATTACCTATTTACCATCGCAAATTAACTCTTACATTATCTTAAAAATCCTTCAACTACCAACTACTGGCAAATTCAGCCAACCACCTATTGATATGAAGTTAATAAAAAGTATCAGGTCTAGTCTAGTTTCCATGAACATGGGCTATGAGCTTTTTTCTCAATGTATTTAAACTTATAGACAAAAGACACTATCTTTTTTCTTCTTAAAGTTCTACTGCACATACTCAACTGCTTGGGCTGGCTTTCCAAACAATTAAAATACTAAAATATTGGAAACTGAAAGAAAGAAAAGAAGAAAACAGAAAGAAAAAGAGCTAGAAGCGCGAAGGGGTGCTAATAAAACAAAACTTTTATCAGTTAATAGCAAAACAAAATCGCTAACTATAAGATAAACTAGGAAAGTGAATCATAAAAAAAGTCAAAATTTTGGAAATAATGTTTGATACAAAATTTACCCTGAACACTATTCAAGGTTTGATATAACTACCTAAGTGGTTACTGAGATTGTGCATATAGTCCTAGCAGGCAAAACTTTAACCAAATTTTCAAAAAGTCAAACAAGGGCAAATTCACACTAAATTTAAACAAGAGTATCTGTCTTGACTGTGACACCTCTTAAGACATTAAAAAAGTTTCAAGTCAATATTATAAGTGGTTACTGAGATATGTGCATGTAGTACCTAGCAGGCAAAACTTTAACCAAATTTTCAAAAGTCAAACAAGGGCCATAATTTGTACTAAATTTATAGAAGAGTTATCTGACTTGACTGTGGACACTCCTAGAGACATTAACGAAGATTCAAGTCAATATCATAAGTGGTTCTGAGATATGGCATGATAGTACCTAGCAGGCAAAACTTTAACCAAATTTTCAAAAGTCAAACAAGGGCCATAATGTACTAAATTTTTTCAAGAGTTATCTGCCTTGATTGTAGACACCCCTAAAACATGAACAAAGTTTCAAGTCAATATCATAAGTGGTTACTGAGATATGGCATGATAGTACCTAGCAGGCAAAACTTTAACCAAATTTTCGAAGTCAAACAAGGGCCATAATTTGTCTAAATTTTTTTCAAGAGTTATCTGCCTTGATTGTAGACACCCCTAAAGACAGAACAAAGTTTCAAGTCAATATCATAAGTGGTTACTGAGATATGTGCATGTAGTACCTAGCAGGCAAAACTTTAACCAAATTTTCAAAAAGTCAAACAAGGGCCATAATTTGTACTAAATTTTTTCAAGAGTACGCCTTGATTGTATGACACCCCTAAAGACATGAACAAAGTTTCAAGTCAATATCATAAGTGGTTACTGAGATAGTGCATGATAGTACCTAGCAGGCAAAACTTTAACCAAATTTTCAAAAGTCAAACAAGGGCCATAATTTGTACTAAATTTTTTCAAGAGTTATCTGCCTTGATTGTTGACACCCCTAAAGACATGAACAAAGTTTCAAGTCATTCATAAGTGGTTACTGAGATATGGCAGATAGTACTTAGCAGGCAAAACTTTAACCAAAGAAGGGGGGGGCGACGCCTGGTTTTGGGAGGGGGGCCCAGTTGAGGGACTGTGGTTGTAATAGCTCTCCATATTCTCCGAATAGTCGAGCTAAAAATGAAGGAAGGAGAAAGAAAGAATTAAAGCAGAAGGTATATAAGTAGAATGGGCTTATTTACTTATCTCTTTTTTTAGTATATATATATATTTGTTTAACCTAAGCAGTTCAACAGAATGAAACCTGGTAAATCAGGCTGATTTCTGTCTAAGGTTTTGCCTATGGTAATGCCATTCAGCTCCAGTGGTAAAATCATTAACTGACTACAGCCATCTGTTTTCTTCTCTCCTCCTTGTATTTTCTGGAAAGAATGAATAACACATGCCTGTCCAGGTCTTGATCGTTCATGTACGTGAATGAAAACAGGTACGTTGGTAGGTATGAATGGTTCCTATATACTCACAGAGAAAATGAAAGAAATTACACTGACTCCCACTTAAAATGAAGGACTCAAGGTCGAATTGAACAAAATTTTAAATGGAATTATCATTTACCAGAAAAAGTTCTGTTGGCTACCTGTCTATAATACAAGAAATAATCATGCAACAACATAAACAATATGTCTGCAAGCTCTGAAATGGTTCCTTTCAGCTAAGTGTGCATCAAAATACATTTATAATTCATGATTTTAATCTTATTTGCATATTCTCCTTTACCCATCTACTTGACATATTATTTATGAAAATATGAAAACCATAACTTATCAAAAGCATCAGTTATTTGTTATTTATGATGTGCTAATTGATTATCCATTTCATTAAATTGAGATCAACTTTATGAGAAAACTAGGATCAAATTATTTAATTGTTTTTATTTATCGTTTTACAGTGTAACTCCTATTTCCCACAAGATACATACTCGGACACAGTTTTTAATTTTTACATAGTTTACAGTCATATATTTCTCCCCAGCCTCAGGTCCATAAAAATTGTTTCAATTCCACTTCTTTACAACAGATATTCTCCAGTGACTATCTGGGTATCTTCACCAAAGTACAATGTGTCAGAATGAATTATACCATATTTCATTTTTATCCTTTCAGTTTTCAAATTTTCAAATTTGATGAACCAAGTTTCAAAATTTTTAGAAAAAAAAGTGCCAAGGTGCCATATCAACCTGTCAGTCAGAAATGTTCTGGTCTGAAACCATTTGTTGAAACCTTTTAACCTTTGCCTGCCTTGCTGGTGGCAAATGATTCTGCCTTTGTGGATAGACCAGATCATGATCAGTGTGCACATCCATCCAGTCTAATCATGATCTGCACTGCTAACTATGGCAATTAGTATAATTTAAAGTGAGCATTCCTTTGATCAGAATTACAGGCAGTTCATGATCTACACTGGTCACAAAAGCTGAATTATACGCAGAAAGTGGGCAAAGGACAAACTAATACTAACAAAGTCAAAAACAATCACGCGTAAAAACCCTGCGGTCAACATTATTCTCTTTTAATTAAAACATTGTGTTTATAATGGTGTCCTATGGTGGCAGTTACAACTTGGTCATGATCGACAGCTGCATTTGGGTGTGCACCAAACACCAAAAACTTTTTTCTCTGTGTTGTCTTTACATGAAAGAAACAAGGATGGCAATTAGATATAATACTTTGCAAGCATTATTACTGATGTGATGATTTTCTTTGTTTACGAAATCGCTGTAAACAAAATATAAAGTAAATCTGTGTATATCAATACTTGCATTTGGAAGAAAGGAGAAAGTCTGTACATCAAACATGGGAGAGGAAATAACAAACGTGAACTGGTCAAACAAAAACCTTCCTTGAAAACTATATATCCCTCTAGTAACGGTATTTATAACAAACAAACGTTTCAATAAAGAAAATAAACATCAACTTTAGTTTTTAATGTGCGCTATCACAGTGGTTTAAATGATGTTACAAAACATAACAGAATCTTTTGAAGATGTCAGAATTTAGTTTACGCCAAGAATTTCTCAAGTTACAAAAGAGAATGCTGCCCTAATTGCTAATTTCTGGTGCCAGTATCAAATCTCTGACATCTGATTGGCTGATAGCATACTAAGTTTCAAAAATGACCAATCAGAAGCCAGAGATTTTAGACTGGTTCTCAAACTGAAGTTTTGTACATAAATTTCCCCAACTCACTGGCATGCTAAACAATGTGCTCCCTGAATATTCATAAGTTTATTATAAAGATTAAAAAAAGAAAATATAACACTGTTGAATTTATATATGTATGCAAATAAAGAACAGTTCTTGTGTCTGATTTCTCTGCAGGACTATCTAACAGTACACTCAAACATTTTAACATTTTCCTAAAGATCCTGTTCAATGTCAAAATAACGTTCAAAATGTCCCATTGAACTTTTGGCTGCTTTAACAACAACACCAACAACAACAATTTATTCATTTAACTCTAAACTTGACTATCTTTTGGTTCAAAAGGACCATTAGTTGCTAAAAGTGAAGTTTACTGGAATTACTAACTGAATAGCAAACACGGTTGAAATCATGGTAAGATTGGACAGGTTGATCATGACCTGCACTGGTCATGAAGGCAGAATCTTTTGCCACTATATCTCCGAGGGTGTTCACACACTCTTAATTTTACAAATTACTCTGGAGATGTTAATCGCACCTCATATAGCTAGAAATTTTAATAAACCAACAAGTTTCTCTTTCATGATTATTGTTTATTGTAAAGTAACAACTGGGCAAAGCCCTGAATGTGTTCTAATTACTTTTTTTCTCATGCAAAGTACGAGAATTTTCAAGTGTAATGATTGGATTAAATTGAGGGGCATCGTCCTATAGATAACTGCGTACTGGTAAACTGAAAGTTAACGATGAATTAAATATACTAATTATACAATAATAACTCCATTTTCATTAACGAAGCCAGTGATCTGAGAGCTTAGGACTAATCAAACAGATAGAATCAATTCACGTTATTTCTGAAAATTCCTTTTTTCTCTTTCTGGATCGGGTAGACATCAAAAAGACGAGGAACCAAATTTCTTCCATCAAGCATGGAGTTTCCCAAGTGCACTCGTCAGCTGTCGGTATTCATATGTTTGAAGTTAAATGTAGCGACTAATAAACACCAAAACATATAAAATGTGAAGAGAAAGTGTGAAAATGAAAAAGTCTAAACAAACTGATTACAAAGTGCTTTGTCAGCTCCAATTTAACAAACTCTTCAACAGTTGAAGGTAAAAAGAGACTCCACCCTTTGAAAGTCTTTCCACAGTACTCGTACATTACATGATGCCGAAAAAGATTGTGCCCCGTGCACTGAACAACCCGGATACTGTTTCACTCTTTCTTTGAAACAAACATGCTTCTGATATCGTTAAAGTTTAAAAAAAAAAAATTGACCAATGAATGAAAGCCTGTAAATGTGATATTTCAATACTTTGTCCTGATTTCATTATCTTTGTGATTTCTGATATCTTAAGATTTATGCAAATCAGAAACTGTGGAGATTGACAGCCATTTAATCTTAGTGATCCTGACCAAAGTTCAACTAAGTCTAGAAAACAGTAAAGCTATCATTGAAGGTAATCCCTATTTCTTACCCCCAACTATGCACTTTGCTACTAACTCTTGTTATAAGGGGACATAATTTGTAATTAAAGTTGAAAGCAGAGTACTGCCTCTTGAAAACCAACAATGGTAGAAAGATTATGTTCATCATGTGAAAGCAATGTAGCACCTTAAAAAGTATTTATTTAAAATCTGGGATGAGACAGAATGGGACAGGACCTGACCTGACTCAACCCAACACAGGTGGTTGCTATAAATTTATTGGTGGAATAAATAATGATCAATACAAACTAAGGTGCATCAAACTTTGCTTGCATGTTAGAAACATAAGTGATTCTGTCTTTACAGTGTAGATAATGCACTGTTTGCCATTTTGTCAGTGCACTGTTTGCCATTTTGTCAGTGCACTGTTTGCCATTTTGTCAGTCAGTCTTCCGACACATTCTGCAGATGGCAAAAGTGTTGCTGAAGAGTGCAAAATGACTCACAGGCTTTCGGCCTATCCTGAGTGCAGCCCTTTTTTCATGAAAAGTTGGAGGGTTCATTCTGCTGCAGTTGGGTGGAAGCTGCGTTTGATGGTGTTTCTGGATTACTTGATACATTTTATCTTTTTTCAGTGAGTATTTGCACCCATTGAACAATAAAATGTTACTGTCCAAAATCAAAAATAGGTTAACTGACTCAACTCAAACTCAAAACAATGACAACAAGTAAACGAGGGTATTTAAAACACATAAAGCTTAGAATCTGAAGACCTTATCAGCTATAGGCCTCATTTAAACTAGAATCTACCGAATCTTTCAAGGTTTGTGTTTTCTTACATATACACTTACAGTGTCTGTCTATCATATTTAATCTTTTTTCTTCTCTCAACCCGAAAGTTGAACAATATTTTGCTATTAGGAATGAGACCATTCAAAATTTATTCTTTTTTTTTCTTTTATCTTTAAAAAAAAAGAAAGAACAGTTACCACTGACAGCAGGTTCTGTCATATTTCTAACAAGGCCAGACAATTAAGGGAGATGCAAATAGACAAGTCTAGTACCAAAATAGATGAAAACTTACTTTTAAAATTAATGCAAAATAATTGTCTTTTATTTATAGAATAATAATGATAACTTATTTAAAGCAAATGAAATCAATATGCAAATTCTGCTATGTTTTCTGTATTATTTATAACATAAAATAATCTGAACTGTTGTTTTTCAAGGTCATATAATTGTTTATGAAATATTGCTCGTAACTGGGAACATAAGTGAGGATATTTATTCATTCAAGTTAATGATTTTCTGTGTTATTTATGACAGGTTACAATAATTAACAATATTTTAATAATTCTTATTCAATGATACCTTGCCAGACAATTCCTAACCATATAAATCTTTATACGACAATTGCTTATGATTAATTTAGCCTGGCCTAAAAACCATGTTTAATTAAATTGTTTATAGTCCAAGCCAACCGTGGGATCCTTGCCAAGACCCCAGTATGGCTCCAATACATACCGGTGCCTTACAAAATTTGAGTTTTGTTTTACCTGACTGCATTACCCAGTCATTATGAATGTTTTAGCCAAATTGTGTAAAATGCCAGTCTGGCAATTTTAATCTTCGTAGGACATGTGCACATTAGGTTTATTTGTCCTAGCCTAAATGTCATATCTCTAATCAACAAAATCTTCATCATTACATTGCGTCACACCCTGTCACTCTGTCACTCTCTGCCGCTACATGTTTTTTTCTTTACTTTCACCGCAAAAACTCTAATTAAAGGGCTAGTTACTTTCAATACTAATAATTAAGCATAAATCAAAAGTGGCCACATCCGTTTCTAAGACAACTTTTCTGCGATCTTGTTTCTTGACGACACACACTCTTGACTTGTACGACATGGGTTTCAATCTCTCAAAGCCTCTAGCCATGGATGTTTGGTTCATTAAAAAAAAGAATAAAGCATACAAACATGCATATCAAATGCAGCCGTAATCGGCTAATACTTTATGAATGAAAATGAAGGCATACTGCAATTATGCAGAGGCTGCGGGCATTTCAAACAGTTTTAAGGATTGGCTCGTTCAGAAATTTTAATCTGAATAAAGTCATGTGAACAAATGTGATCTTTTCTAGTAGTGTGTTAGTTTTCATTAATTCAAAACTTTTTCTTTCTGCTTGAAGGCCAGTTAATTACTTAGTTAGGACCTGAATTAAATTTGTATCCCAATACTGAACCTTTTCCGCATGTATTTGGCTAACATTTTTTCGCTGCCGTAACTTAACATTTTTATTAATCTAGTTTTTTAATCAATGTTTTAATTACCATAGAACTTTTCAAACATGTCAAACCAGTATTTCAAACAAATGAAACAGAAAATTTTTTAAGTCGGTTAACTACACCTAATTACGAACTTCCCTCGTTGTTTTATTTACCAGAATGCATCAGTCACTGTTGCTATTTATGCAGATTTTTCTGGTAGCAGAAATGGAAAATCAATTAATAAAGACATACCTGATAAAATTGTTTATTCAGAGTTTCTCAAAGAGCTGAAGAAGACATAAGCGGACCGTTTCTTGGATAATTACCGACGACTGTTTTCAAAAAAGCACAAACAAATGTTACATGTACTTTAGAGATTCCACAAGAAAAAGTATGACTCTCAAAATAATAAATTTAAAGGAGCTAGGGTTTTCCCCCCTTTTTAAAAACGTACAGTATATCAATGATTTATTTGTCGTTCTTTTTTTTTTCTGCACAAAATCAAAATCTTCTGACTTATCAATGATCGGTGAGAGTGCTATCTCGCCTCCTAGTGATAAACCTGACAAAACTCATAAAATTTGCAGGGATCGAAATAAAATACCCACAATCCTGCCATGAATATCTATCTCCCTAATTTATTGAATAACACTAGGAACAGGAGACAGACATTGCGGCTTTAACCGAAATTATAAACATTTGAAGATACATGCTTTACTTGAGTCGTTCAAAGGAGATTTCCACGAAGAACTTCTGATAAGATGATTTTATTCAAAAAGAAAGATTCTTACGAATAATGCGCGCACTCTTGAGGGACAAGAGGGTACGAAGCAAGTAATTTTAGTGTCTATTTATTTCGTTTCGATTTTGAAGATGCTTATCTTGCAACATCCAGTAAGTGCATAGAACTAAAGATTCAAGCTTTCCTGTTTTTTTTTACGTATACACTCATTTTAGCTTCAATGACTGGAGAGAGGTCCTGTCTCTTTTTCGGGATTTATAAAGCATGCAGCTCTTCTTCGATATACAAGATATTATTATAAATAACAGTCTAACAAAAAAAGCTAGACTATTCTGGTTTCCTATCAAGGGCTTTAACTCTTGCAGGCTATTGGTCAGCAAACTGCTTTAGTTGGGTTTTTTCTCAATGCAAGTTCTGAACAAGGCAAAATTATTATCACTAACACCACTTGTCTCTACATTTTTGTGAGTTTGCCTTATAAAGGCTCTCGCGAAATTATAGATGAGATTGTGTTTGATGTAAACAAATTAACCATTTATATGTAACTATACTGTGTAAAATCTTCCATCAGCGACGTAATCACGTTCTCGTCTCTTTCAATCTTTAAACTTTTAACTTCTGCATGTTCTTCCATATTAATTTTGTCCAAAAATTTTCTTACAATACCAGATTTTTTTGTATTACTTTTTTTTTACTTTCTCTTTTCGGAAAAAGGTGACACTGATTCGTAAAAAAATTCTTTCTGTACCAACTGCACTTTGTGATAAAATCACTAACTACAGATGGGGAAAATGAAGACAAGCAAACATGTTTGCAGAATGAATTTTAAGCACCATTTTTTTTCTAATGGGCATTAAAAATTTCCACACATCTGGGTTATGATCAAGGTATGACAAGTGACTTGATACAAACAGCTGTGCACGCAGAGGTTTGTAACTTAGTCTACTTATTTTGATGAGATATCGGGCTGTTATAGCTATAATCCGACTATTTTATGTACATGTATATGTGCCATGCAGTTGGAAAAGCCACCTTCGGGATCTGTGGCCAGTATATATCTAAGCTAATCTTAAATCAACAAGGGACTATTAACAATGAACAACAGCACACTCAATATTTTTATCAACAACCTAGATTCTGGTGTATAGCAGTCATACTGCAGGCAGATTAGTAACAACCTGGTTGAATCCTAAATTTTTTACCATGATGGGAATTGAACCCAAGGCGAAACTGGTGAGAAGCAACTGCACTTATCAATTGAGTGATGTTCAAAGTCCCTTTTACTAAAAATTTATTATGATCATGCTTCCATGTATAAGTTATTTTAAGGAGAAAGGGGCAATAACTCCGCTATCAACTGCAATTCTATAAAACTGTGAAAGAAACTGGGAGTTTTCTCAATATATTCAATGTAAATTGATTTATTCATTGCAACAACTAATTGGTTTGCAATGGTTAAACGATATAAAACTTCTTTAAACAAACACTATAAAAGGGGCGCAACTTGTGTTTGACCTGTAACATGTTTATCCATGCCAGAAATTAGTTTCAGCGCAAACATCGAATCATTCCTTTAAAACATACCAAAACTTCATTTTCTGTCAGTGACTTTTCTCAGTAGAAAGGGAAATAACTCTAAGCAAACAAAAGTTACAGAACCTGATGCCTCATTATTTTTTCAAATAAAGGAAAGTAATTAAAAAACATCTTTATTTACTCCTACTTAATATTTTCTTGTCAAAATTTAAAAAAAAAGTAGTTGTGCTGTTAAAATAAAGGTGAACACCTTTATAGACAGCATAGTTTTTAAACTTGCTTAAACTTTTTGTTAAATTGTTGAACAGATTGTGTATTTAACTGAGTCAAACAAGAAATATAGCAAGGCAATTAACAAATTACTATAAATGTACTGCTTATTTCCTGTACAGAGTGATTGACAAATTTAAAACCACGGCATATTCTCTAAAATTTAGTATATCTGTTTATACATTGAAGAAAACATCAATGAATTAACATCAACTGCCAGAAAATGCATTTTAGGCACAAATACAAGAAATTTCTCCTCCACATAACAAGTTGATCATACTTGAAAATATGCCTCCATTTTTTAACACTTATGATTTAAAAGGACGAAAATGAACATATTTTGTCATGACAATTAATTATATGAAATTTTATTATAAATGTAAACTGTCATGCGATAGTATTCATAGTTAGAATACAAGAATTTCATCTTTCACTTTAAACTGATAATACTTGTCAGAAATGTTGGCGTTTATTCATAAAAGGATCTGTTGATATATAAAGGATTAACCTCGCCTAACTTTTCACATGACATGCAAACGTACACCATGTCCAAAACTGACGAGTGACGACTGCCAAATTAGCTATATCTGTGACGTCTATTTGAGTGCTTAATTGTGGGACGCCAGATTTCTGTTCTTTAACTAAAGCTATAGGGTGCTGATGAAATTGCACCATAATTTTTTGTTTGGTGTTGCATGCAGCAACCACAACTTGTAAATATTTACCATACTACATTTTTTCAAAAGTAGATGTCAAGTAATGTCTTATTTCTTTGCAAATATTTTTCCCTTACAATATCAGAAAAAAAAGTGTTATAGCTGCAGTTCATTGAACATTCAGATATTCTTATTCCACAAATCTACGAAACAAACTGGTACTCTATCTTGTATCTGATTTAGTTTCTAGAATGGTCTGTTTCTTGTTCTGAAACTGTAGCAGACCGCCTTACGTATTCAACGTTATTAATGACATCAAAAAATTTGTAACTAGAAGACTCTGCTTACCTAACAGATTGCACCGCTTGGTGTTGATTGGCTGGGGTTTGAGCTTTCCATGGCTGTGCCAGGAGGCACCAACTCCGCGGAGCACTGCAGGCGAAGGAGTCTTTAAGGTTATAGGAGTTTGTGCGATCATGTCAATCATTTTCCAGCAAGTTTTTGTTGCACAAAATCGGCACACGAGTCTGTATGAGCCACCGAGAGCAAGAATTTCTCATGCAATTAAATACGTCTGCACTGCTGTTGAACTGCACTGATCAATTTCAACTGTCACTGCATGGATAAAAGATTAGCAGCATCCGTAACTTTTTTTTATTATACGCTCAAAAGTAAACTGCTCAAAAGTAAACTGATCGAATTCTAACACCTGTTAGTCACTGAATTACAATTAAACAGATAAATTTTGTTCTCATTCAAATTACACAAATTTCAGGAAACGAGTACAATTTCATAACTGACGAAGACTTCCTGTGGTTCAGAAATCATCATCCACGACTTAACAAACTTTTTGATACTTGTTTAAGTTACCGTGTCAACCTCATCACTTTATTCCTTACAGGATTTGTCAATTAAGTCAGAAGTTACAATGAATATGCACCCCTTAATTAAATTTCATAATATTCAGTGTTCATCGCCATCCAATCAAAATGTAGTGTCTTCTGTCAACCAAGTTCTCAAAAATTGCATCTATTTGCATAACTTATACTGGTTGCTATAGCAACATTTTATCTCCTCAAACGATTGGTCAATTAGTGGTTGTAGAAAATAAAAAGAAAAAAATTATAATCTGAACGTCAAATACTGTCCACTTGTATAAGAAGAGGTTTGTTTCCATAGAATGACGTACTTTGATTAGATCCTTGTTAAATATTTGTTCACTTGAAACCAGGATCCAGTCCTTTCAACCCAAGCACAAGAACATCTTTTTCATGAAAACTGTTTCAATAACACTTCTTTCGCAACATCACATGTCAAAATAATCTTTCATCAAACTACATAAATCACAAAAGAAAAATGCCTGACAAAGAATTAAATCTATCAGTTTAGATAATTATGTTCATTTATTTCCCATTGTTGCATCTACTGAAGAAGCTCTGGAAATTATGATTTATCAATAAATAACCAACCTTAACAAGTTAGTGTCGTTTTTCCATTCATGAAATTCATTAACGTTTAATAAATTTTGGAATAATTATCCAGTTAATTCCTTTACATAGTTGAATCTCAGCTGAACTCCATTACACCAATTAGTTAAATGGCTGCAATTAAAACATAACTCCACGATATAAACCTACTGATGCCTCTACATCAGCTACTGCCTGTACTCTCGGTCTGTTTTCCTTCAATCATATAAATACATGTACTCTATTCTCTATCTAGTGTATTCCACTTATCAGTACAGACGTGCAGTCCAGCCATCAACAGGTAGAAAACTTTGAAAACTCACTTCACCTCAGAAACAGTTATCAAAACTTTTTTAAAACTGTTATTTGTACATTTTTTCTATTTCTGCACTTCAAAGAAATGCAGTTTTTGTCATTAAGCCAGCCACTTGTGCAAGTTTTACATGATCGCTAACTTTTTTCCAATTTCATGAATGAGCATCTACTTTACAACCCCTGGGAAAATCGTTCCCTCCAAATTTAAACAGATGTAGATTTTATGAATGAAATTTTACCTGACACACTCAACCAATTCATTCACTGCTGATAGTACACATCCTATAGCCAATCACAGAGCACCTCATCTACATAATTCATGAGGCTCCACCCACAGTACTGGTTTATGAATGAACTTGGATCTATATTTGGCGTACATAGCCTGACCTAGAGTCAGTGACCTAGAAACTCAATGAGCATGCAGCATTACAAGTCGCTATAAACTGAGAGGCACCATATGGGGTTGTAAACAAATGCTAAAGAGTATACAAATGTACCACAATACAATAATAACAAACAAAAGGTAAATGAAAATACAGCAAAATCAAACGGGCAGTCAACAGTAAAACTAATTCTATGCATCTATTGTACAGAGACATTGATAGAACTGTTTTGCCTTCAACTTTACAAACAGACTTATTGTCTCCCGGGCCTAGTAAATCAAAGGTCCTTTTTGCTGTTTGATACCAACAGAATGCAACACAAAATCCACTCTTGTAAAATCAAACACTGAATATCCCAGACTGCATGGCTCGCATTGGGTATTTTGATTAGCTAGTTATTCTTTTCTTATATGCTTATGTACATGATTGGTCAACTGTACACAATAGTTTCATTGTCACATGCACAAACTATCCAGTAGTGACCATAAAATTTCAGACCTTTCAAGCATTTATGAAGTTAAGGATGGGCCAAAGGGGGGGGGGGGGGGGGGGGGGGGGGGGGGGGGGGGGGGGGGGGGGGGGGGGGGGGGGGGGGGGGGGGGGGGGGGGGGGGGGGGGGGGGGGGGGGGGGGGGGGGGGGGGGGGGGGGGGGGGGGGGGGGGGGGGGGGGGGGGGGGGGGGGGGGGGGGGGGGGGGGGGGGGGGGGGGGGGGGGGGGGGGGGGGGGGGGGGGGGGGGGGGGGGGGGGGGGGGGGGGGGGGGGGGGGGGGGGGGGGGGGGGGGGGGGGGGGGGGGGGGGGGGGGGGGGGGGGGGGGGGGGGGGGGGGGGGGGGGGGGGGGGGGGGGGGGGGGGGGGGGGGGGGGGGGGGGGGGGGGGGGGGGGGGGGGGGGGGGGGGGGGGGGGGGGGGGGGGGGGGGGGGGGGGGGGGGGGGGGGGGGGGGGGGGGGGGGGGGGGGGGGGGGGGGGGGGGGGGGGGGGGGGGGGGGGGGGGGGGGGGGGGGGGGGGGGGGGGGGGGGGGGGGGGGGGGGGGGGGGGGGGGGGGGGGGGGGGGGGGGGGGGGGGGGGGGGGGGGGGGGGGGGGGGGGGGGGGGGGGGGGGGGGGGGGGGGGGGGGGGGGGGGGGGGGGGGGGGGGGGGGGGGGGGGGGGGGGGGGGGGGGGGGGGGGGGGGGGGGGGGGGGGGGGGGGGGGGGGGGGGGGGGGGGGGGGGGGGGGGGGGGGGGGGGGGGGGGTTGGGGGGGGGGGGGGGGGGGGGGGGGGGGGGGGGGGGGGGGGGGGGGGGGGGGGGGGGGGGGGGGGGGGGGGGGGGGGGGGGGGGGGGGGGGGGGGGGGGGGGGGGGGGGGGGGGGGGGGGGGGGGGGTGGGGGGGTGGGGGGGGGGGGGGGGGGGGTTTGGGGGGGAAAAGTAGTCCTTGATTGTCAAAAAAAAGGAAATTAAAAGAATGCAATAGTGAAACATAATTAATAAAGTGAAATAAAGAAATATACTTCAGGAGGCCGGATAACTTCCTAAATCAAGAAAATTTTTAAAATACTTCGCAACAAACGAGGAGAGAATTTCTTGACCCCCATAAGATAGGGCTATTAATGTCAGACCTGTTGGATGCTGTGTTATTGATACATTTGGTGATTACCTGGCGGAGAGAAATTCCTAGTAATCTGAGTAGCTTAGAAACTAGTGTAGCTCATGGGATTGAACTCAATATACCTGATAGTCTAATATTTAGCCTTCAGGTCCTGGGTTTCACATCCTGTTCAGTACCGGAAAAGGAGTGCCACTTCAACAAACCCTTCCTAAAGTGCAAGCACTGGTCAGAAAATAGTGTGGACATTCTCTGGGCACAAAATGTATGTAAAGTCAAACCTGTACGAAAGACCTACATTGAATAAAGATTAAACACTGCAATCAAAGACCAGCAGAGAAAAACATTACTCTAACCATCTTAGTAATAACAGAAACACCTGTTATACAGACCACCTGTCAACAAGGACCAAACTTGCTTCTTCCAGTCAATGGTCTCTATTCCCAGGCTTGAACGTAACTGAACAGAACTTTAGTCTAAATTACACAAGTCCCTGCTAAATTTCTAATTTGCATACCATTCATGGTTCAAAATGATGCAGACTGAAAATTCATTCACTGAATAGCAAACAGTGCTTAAATATGTGTCTGGTCCAGATCTATGCTAGTAGCCCACAAAATAATTTTCTACAAACGTAGTGCCAGTCAAAGCTATTACAATGATTGAAATACATGAAATATTTAACGTGCAGCTTTATTTATGCATAGTTACTGTAAATTACAGCTTCAAACAGAAGCAAATAGTATATTCATTAATGTAAATGACTATCTTTTCAATCAACTCTTTTTGAATGACATTCCTTCATAAATTATACACTTAAATACATGTTGTGTATAACGTTAACAATGATGAACCAGACTGCACTGTTTCTGCCATTCCTATTTCATAGTTCATTGACTTTCTGTGTAGAGAAGATGCCTCCTGGGTATATTTTGGCGGTGCTTTGATATATGGTTAGAGGATTGAACTCCTCGCCCTGGATCACAAGGATTTTGCAATCCATTCACAAGTATTGTTCAGAACTCCAGCAAACCATGTTTTACAGATGTTTGAATCACGGAAGGGCTAATGTCCACCTTTGCAAAATAATAAAGGGGCTAATGTCCACCTTTGCAAAATAATAAAGGGGCTAATGTCCGCCTTTGCAAAATAATAAAGGGGCTAATGTCCACCTATGCAAAATTTAGCTTAGGGGCAAATAATTTCCCAGGGGCTAAAATCCTACATTCGATTTTTACAACACCACTTTCAAGATGCATGAAGGTGTTGTCTTTTTTTTTGGGCGGGGGTCGGGGGCGGGGGGGGGGGGAACAGGGGGCAATCCTGTCTAAAATTATCACTGTTTTGTTTTCTTCAACATCGAAAGGGACACAGTCATGCACAGACAGACAGACAGACAGACAGGCAGACAGAGAAGCAACTGTAAGCTAATCTCTTCAGTCTTGTCAAATATGACTTATACCAGCTTTAAGCAGGCTATATCTATCTACTACGTTTCAATTAATGACCGAGGCTGCTTTTACTTGTATTATGTCTCTCTGACTCTCATTTTTCATAGAAATGTAACTGAAGTGTCGCAAAAAGAAACATAATGAGATTATGAATAATTCATTTAAGCTCCCCTTACACATCTAACATGGCAATGATGTATAATCAACAAGAACTATTACAATTAAATCCAAAGAAAATCAAAAAAATAATCTTACTGTTTGGGTTTTCCTCTCTGTATTAAATTTCTAGTCTGTAACAAATCTCGTAAATTCAAAAAATTATGTTCAAAAAGATAATTTAAATTAATTACTGGGGAAAAAACACATATTAAAACCCATAAATTTTGCTGTTTTTTTTTCAAAGGAAAATGTGTAACTGAAGACTGTTTAGTGCACTTAGGTGGCACACAAACACAAAAACTTCTTTTGTGGTATAATTACTGCATTTATTATGTAATTCATTGAGCGATGAAATTCTAAGACTCGTTAAGTGAACCCTTTTAGCATTTTATATGTTACACTGCACATTGGTGTCACACTGACTGGACTGGTGACACTGCACATTGATGTCACACTGACTGGACTGGTGACACTGCACATTGATGTCACACTGACTGGACTGGTGACACTGCACATTGGTGTCACACTGACTGTTCTTGTTACACTGCACATTGGTGTCACACTGACTGGACTGGTGACACTGCACATTGGTGTAACACTGACTGGACTGGTGACACTGCACATTGGTGTCACACTGACTGGACTGGTGACACTGCACATCGGTGTAACACTGACTGGACTGGTGACACTGGCTGCATTGGTGACACACTGACTTGACTGGTGACACTGGCTGCATTGGTGACACACTGACTTGACTGGTGACACTGGCTGCATTGGTGACACACTGACTTGACTGGTGACACTGGCTGCATTGGTGACACACTGACTTGACTGGTGACACTGGCTGCATTGGTGACACACTGACTTGACTGGTGACACTGGCTGCATTGGTGACACTGGCTGCATTGGTGACACTGTACATTGGGTGTCCTACATCAGATCACATAGTCTAGTTTTGTGAAGTTATTAATTGCAGCATATTTACAGCAAAACATGAAAAATGATTTCTGAAAAAATTGACTCATACCTTATCAAAACTTCATTAAATTTTATCAAAACTTAATTTATCAAAACAGGTTTTTTTAAATACTGAAGTTGTCCTAAAGTTTGAACCCAAAATAAGGTTTTGTAAAAGGAGTTATAAATTTATTTTTATTATCAGTGTGCATTCCCATAGCAACAGAAGCAATGACAATCAGTAAAATTTTGTAAATCTGTGCAAACAATAGATAGTTATCTCCAAAAATAAACAAGAGTGCTCTATCATAATGAAGATACCTTGATAGTAATTTTTGTTTCAGAACCCCTAAGGTAGGGCCCCCTTTAACTTCCTTAATCAAATAAAATATAATTGTGAATGGGATCCCTGGTTGTGAGGTACCAGCGGGGAACAAGTGTCAGTGTAACTCGTGAGAAGCTAGATTAATGGTTGAGAAGAGATTTACTCCGATTTAGGGACAGTTTGTGAATGGGGTATAATTTACAGCCCTTAGGGGTTCAGAAAAGGTGTATAAACCTGCGGTCAAGGTGAAATGAAATCTTGAAATGTGAACAAAAGGCCTAGGTTATTTTCAACCCATGTTTCTTTTTAAATGAGAAAGATTTTAATTAAGATCATATGGCAGTTTTGACTAGCGTTGCTTTCAACAATACAAAATATTCATGAATGGATGAGATTTAAGTAAATATTAGGTTTTGTTAAAAATTGAAAAAAATATAACTGACAATTATTGTCTACTTGTACTATAATGAAAAATCTCATTTCAACACAATTTGTTGTACAGTAAAAACAGCATATATAACAGCCTTACATGGGACCATTTAAATTTGTTCCTTATAAATTTAATTATAGCATTTAAAAAAATTATTTTTTAAATTGTTTCTAGTCCCGGCCGACTGTGGGACTTTTCCCCTGGTGAAGTTGCCAAGACCCGAATAGCATTTTCATACTAGATAATAATAAAGAAATCCGGTCTAGAAAATTTGTTCCTTATATCCAGAACTTCGTTATAACCAGAACTTCCTTATAACCAGAACTTCCTTATAACCAGAACTTCCTTATATCCAGAACTTCGTTATAACCAGAACTTCCTTATATCCAGAACTTCGTTATAACCAGAACTTCGTTATAACCAGAACTTCGTTATAACCAGAACTTCCTTATAACCAGAACTTCCTTATAATCAGAACTTCGTTATAACCAGAACTTCCTTATAACCAGAACTTCCTTATAATCAGGAGTTGTTATATACTGAGTTTACTGTACGTTGGCACAAAGGTAAAACAAGCAGACTGTGTTTGGTATATAAGGCCACAGAACTGCAATCACTAAACCCCTTCACTGATTAAGGGGTTGTGGGATTGAGCCCCGTCCATGACCTCACAGGAATGATGGCTAAGGCAAACTGCCGTTGTGTTAAATCACAGAAATGCTGTTGAAACAGGCATTAAACCCGAAAGAAGAAAATGTCAAGCAATTCCTCGCACTTGTTACACTTGCCTATCGTCAAAAGGAAAGTAAAATGCACCATAAAACCCCCTTTGTAGTGCATGTGCATACTCCCATAAAGGCAGCAGTGAATCACCGTGGGCTTTATAGCTTATTTAATACATCATGATGTGTGCCTTTACATAAATGCCTGTATTGTTTTCAAAAGACAAAATATCATAAAGTATAATTAATGCTAACACTGACATTCAAGCCGTACCTGACAAATCTTGATGCGCCACTGCCGCAGTATTTCCTTGTTCAAAACAACAACAACAACAGCAGCACGTCAAGTCAACTTACCGACATAACCCACACTCGTTGGGTCTTGTTCTTGCTGTTTTTTGACTCTCACCCGGCTGGCAACAAGTGATTCTGACTTTGGGACCAGTGCAGATCATGATCAGCCTGCACATTCCAAACCCTTTAGCTACAGCCCTTTTTCCATGACGGTACATTTCAAACAGCATTTTCAGTGGAAAGAAAATTACACTGCTAAAAGAATCTGCAGGTGATTCTTTCCTTAGTCACAAAGAAGGACACAGCATAAATAGTCAGATCTTTGTAAAAAGTACTTGAAAAATGCAATTCGTTGAAAAACTGAATTGTGGAGTTTGTTATAATAGAAGCTATAGGACACTAAAATTTAGGAGAAAGTAACAAAACTGGCTCATTTAACATTATTATTCTATCAAGTCAGCAAGTATGGTCAACAAATAAAAACCAAGTATCGGTCAACAATGAAGAAACTGCAACCACTCCTCGACATTTTAAACAAAGACAAGATGGCTTCCTCAAGATAAGCGGCAGTAAGACGACAGTGATGGTGGAACGACAATGGCCAAAGCCTAATGACCATATAAAATCACTGCTGCCCAACAATAGATGGTAAACATTGTGGAAAAGAGAAATAAACAAAAACGATTTAACATAAAGATGACACTTGTGTGCTATCGAGAAGCGTAATCACGTTATAATGTTTGTTTTTTGTCTGGTATATAATGCCTTCTAGCAAGTAAGTACGTCTTGACATCATATTCATCAACTGTGCGTAACTAAGCTGTAATGCTATCTGAGTATAAAATCTTACAACTTGAAATTTATGAATGAAATTTCACATGGCGTGTGTAAAAAAATAGAAAAAAGAGTACAGTGTGTCACGTGGATACGTGGCGTGGTAGCACAGGATGTAATGTTGTGATACGATACGCTATTAGAGTCATCATCATGTTACCTTCTTAAAAAGAAAGGTTACGCTTACATCTTAACCACAACAACAATCCGGTTGCACACATGTGAACTTGAGGGATATTAATTAAAAACACCCAGCAGTAGCTCAGTTTTTTTTTTAATTTCTCCAGCTAGTGAATTAAACAAGACCTCAGGTTCATGCCTCAACCTTCTTCCTCTTCACTATGATAGTTGAACTGAAATTGGCCATTGTGAATAATTGTGAGTGATTTCAAACAAGAGCTTGTCCAAACTATTTATTTGCTCTATGCAAAATTTGCAAGCTCTTATCAGAACTATGTAACTCATTCTGAGCTGTATGCTCAATCTTCAAAATCTATATCATTCTCTTGGAAATCTGTTCTTAGCACTCAGTAATCTGTTCTTAGCACTCAGTAATCTGTTCTTAGCACTCAGTATACTGTTTTTGTTTGTGGTTTTTTTTTTTTTTTTTTTTTTTTTTTTTTTTTTTTTTTTTTTTTTTTTTTTTTTTTTTTTTTTTTTTTTTTTTTTTTTTTTTTTTTTTTTTTTTTTTTTTTTTTTTTTTTTTTTTTTTTTTTTTTTTTTTTTTTTTTTTTTTTTTTTTTTTTTTTTTTTTTTTTTTTTTTTTTTTTTTTTTTTTTTTTTTTTTTTTTTTTTTTTTTTTTTTTTTTTTTTTTTTTTTTTTTAATTTTTTTTTTTTTTTTTTTTTTTTTATTTTTTTTTTTTTGTATTTAATATTTTTTTTTTAGCACTCAGTATACTGTTTTTAGCATTCAGAGTATACCGCTTTCTTTGTTACTGCCTCACTGTCCAAAAATATTTCCCTTTTACATATCTATGTACAAAATTTTATGTTCTCTTCAATTTGAATTCATTACACTTAATGACTACTTCCTAACTCATCCGAGTTCCACTCAACTGAGTCTTGTGTGCAGGAAGTTGTGGATAAATGCTGCAGCTGACATAAGAAGGATTCAAACTTGCCACATCAATCTGGTCTAGTAGGAGTCCATGAAAATGTTTTATACCCACCACTACAGCAAGGTATCCCACTTTCAAGCTGCCATCACTTTGCATGCATGCTAACTTGTTTAAAGGTCATCTCAATTAAAGTACCAGGATCACTTAAAATTTACTGATATAGAAAATATAATTTCACTGAGAGAATGAAGATAGAACTTTGTTCTATTCCCTCCGAAACAATGTTGACATAATGCCTTTCTTTCGTTTTCAAGTTGTTAAATTTCTTCACATAAAATAGTTGCAAGAAAGCCTTTCTAAATTTTTGAAAAAAGTAATGTGCTATATTTCTAACACTTACTTATCACTTTAAAAAGCAAAGTTAGGAATGTTTTTGGTACAAATAAAGGTCATTTTTGCCGGTAAGACATCTTTCTTGGTAAAATAACTGCTTCTTGCACTTGTGCTTGTGCACCTGAGACTTTAATCAGTCACCTGTTCTAAGTAGTCCCAATTGATGTCTGTATACAACAATAAAAATTACATTTTTATTTAGAAGTAACGGTTGCTTTAAGGAGCCAATTTAGCTTAAATATATTAAATATATTTTACATGAGATTGTAGAACAGATTCTTGCAACTAACATGAAATACTGTTAATGACTGCTTCCTGGTGTTACTCCCACCTAAAGAAGGGGCTGTGGAGGTCACATTCAAATGCCGCAGCTGGGATTCAAACCCATGACCTCTGAGTTGAGGTTTGACGCACTACCCCTACACTACAGCTACTTTAGAACTGACGGACAGTTTAATAAAGGTGTGCCTATAGTCCACTGGTTGCATACACAGTAAACTCCCTATAGAACGACTCTGCATGGATACAGCGAAATTCTGGATAGTAATAATATTAAGAACAAAATAATTTTCTGGGCCCGAAATTTTTCTCTTCTTTATTTTATTTGAAAATGTATGAAAATGCTGTACGATATAACACACTCTGGATATAAGGAACAAATTTAAATGGTCCCGACAAGTTTGTTATGTACGCAGTTAATGTATATGAATATTTTTTTCTGTTTTTCAGTATGACTTACCACTTACTGACATAACGTATTTATCTGTTGTCTTAACATTTCACGATGAAATATGGCACGTTAATTAGAAGGCACTGATGTCTTAATGTTGGAATAATTTACTTGTTCCAGCTGTCAAAACATTTATATTGTTGCATACAAGGAAACAAAACTCAGCCGAATTCTTTTCAAGGACGAAGAACAGCAGTATCTGACACAGCTTTAATTCTTTGCGGAGAAAATTAATTTGTCAGACCGAGTTGGTGAATAAAAAAGCAGTTGACATATCAGAGTGTCAGTTATTGCATAACTGTAAATTAGCAATATATATTATGTCACTTTTCTCAATAAATTCGTATTCATTGCCTTAACCAGACACTTCTCCTGTGAGCAAATGTAAATACATGCGGTTGCGCTGTCTAATTTTTTATGTCATCAGCCACGTGGGAGATTGGACCGCTATGCCTTCCTTCTATAGGTGGGCAACTCTTTTTATTATCCAATGAAAATTTCTCTATTATTTTTCTTTTTATTCACAATATCACAGAAATTCTTAAATAAATTGAAATTATTTCCTAGTGCATTTATTACTATGTAGAAAGGAATGCATGCATTCGGTAACGTCCGTAAGTACAGCATTCTCATTGGACGAAAACTAAAGCTGCGCTGTATATAAGTGAATTAGTATTCATCAATGTGGTTCTATAGAAATAAAAGTAGTCTCATGTCACTACTGTTCCCATTACATGCATCTTACTCCTACAGAACACATTAGCGGGTAACTTTCTCCGTCATCCAATGAAATTGCTGTATTTATTGGTGTTTTTGGCCTCCATTTCTGATGACCCTTAGACCAACGATAAACCTAACAGTTCATAGTATTTAGTGTTTTACTGTGTCAGTATTAACTATGCACACTATCAACAGATTAGTACAATACAGTGATTTGATTGGATGACAAATAAATCTTCTCCTCAAGTATGTTATAATCAGATTTTACACATTGAGCCATCAATGCACTTTTATTTTATATAATGAGCCATAGCTCATGGTTCAAAAACATTATTATTATAGTGTTCATTCATACAAAAGTCTTGTTTTATAAAGAATAGGAAGTCACTTGTTGCTAGTATATGTTCCCGTCCCTCCATAGAACAATACGTTACATATTATAGAACAATACATGTAACGTATGTGAAATTACACCGTGAAACAAACACAAGACAAGTACGTGACAGCTCCAGTCGATCTTTCTATTTTCCATAGAACAATTGCAATGAACACGCATTATATACATTAGAATTAGTTACTCGGTTGAAATTAAAAAGCTCCGTGGGGGGGGGAAAAAAAAAAAAAAAAAAACTGGTTTTTATACATGACAAACTTTGTTTCATCGGACCGTTCTCTCAAAACCGACATAGAACACCCCCTCCCCAAGCAAAAGCCCTTGAAAATTTGTGACTTTTTAGGGAAAAAAATATTATTTAAGGAGGGAATGGGGCCAAATTTTGGCCCAAATCGCACTCAAAAAACTAAATTTTCAGATAAAAAACTGGTGTCAGTAACAAAACTGTTAACAACAGGCATTATTGTTGAAACAAATGAAATAAATCTATTTTTATCTTTTTTGAGTCTTCTGAACACGTTTTCTTTTGGTAAAATAACAAAAAGCGGGTCGCGAAAATAGATGACAAACGAAAATCGGCGATTTTCGCTGACTATTTCAATTGTAAGGTATCAAATAATTGCAAGAAGTGATTATGAAACGTTTTATTGATGGAAACTTACATTTTATAACAATTTTGGCAAGCATTTGATTAATTTAATCAAAAACTTTGTCAGCATTCATTTTGAGGGATTTTTGTCAAAAATGGGGAAATATACATCATGTTAGGAGGGAATGGGGCGAATTATGTACCAAATCGGTCTGAAAAAAACACTTGTATAAACGGACCTCAATTTGCGATTTTAAAATTTTAAAAAAAATTGAATAAAAATTTTTTTTTGATTTTTTTTTTTTGAAAATACGAAAAAATAGGGGCGGCGGGTTCGAGTAACGACAAATCAAAAAACACTGGCCTTATATAGTATACACACATGATACCCATGACACTTAATTACACCTATAAACAAACACGAGACAATGATCTTTTACCTAAACACTGACCATAACTCATAGAAATCTGATTTCACTTCTTGTGTGTGTGTGCGCGTGTGCATGTAAAACATCATTTTTTTGCACAAAATTATCATATAAGATAGTTAGATACTGCCACAGATCTGGCAGGGTACAGAAATTCTCATGACTTTATGTTTCATTAGATAGCTACTGTCAGTAAATTATGACAATGTGTTAAATGTTGCTGATGTTTCTCTTAGGAGTTGTTCCATAGAGATAGGCGGGTTAGATTTTACAAGGCATAGGTTGTGATTGAGATATATTATCTGTTTTTATGTCTATATAATATTGCACAAAGAAATAGTAGATGCCTTACCTGGGGAGTAATACTAACTAAAATTGCCATGGGCTTTAAGAAATCATTATCCATACTTCTCTTGGAACAAATGTCTGCAACTGCTGACAATTAAGTTCGGTTTCCAATCTGACCAATCAGAAACACTGACTCAGGATAATTTGAAAAAATGACCAATAAGAATCTTTGTCTCAAAGAACATTTTCAAAATTGACCAAATTTGAAAATTAATTAGGTCAATTAAACCTTTGTCTCAAAGAACAGTTTCAAAACTGATCAATCATAAGCTTAATTTGTTCAAATATCAGCAAAATCTGAAAACTGACCACTAGGAATCTCTGTCTCAGAGAACTGTTTGCCAGATCACCAATCAGAATGCTAGTCTCAAAGAGTTTTCTATACAGCAAAGATGATGTAATCAATGAATTCTTTCAGCCTTCTTGATTGAGATTTATAGCCTAACAGCCTGGAAAAATTTGAAAAAGAATCAAAAGCATCCAAAAGTAAATAAGGATATTAGATGTAAAAAAAAAATTTTACTTGAAGGACACTACTTCTTTTATCTTTATCAAAACCAACTGGTCTTTCAGAAAACAGTTTTAATTTTCAGCCAGGTGATATACGAAAAAAAATGCATTTTAATGATGCATTAATGGCATCAAAATGCTTAAATACCCATTAATGCACTAGGTGGGAAGTTGCCTTGCTGTTTAATGATATCAAGACGTGTTATCATGCAACATGTTCTGAATCACATTTTGTTCGATGAATTTACTGAAATTTGACAAGTGATATTCATAAAAACAAAATAGACAAAAATAGATGATCACGTAATTTTGAATAGCTTTCTTTTAGTAATAGAAATTTTTTCCCCAGTAGAGTCAGACTCTGGATATTTTTATGCTCTATCTTCGACTATAGCTCCTCATCAGGTATGTGTCAACAACAGTTCATTTGTTGCTAAGCAACCCCCCAGATCAGCTTCCATGGTCTATCTGTCGTTGCAATCAGAAGCACAATCTAGTTTTATCAGGTTTAGTGCTTGAGCAAGAAAACTAATGCCAGACATGTTCAAGTCTGCCTAGATGGAAATTGGTACCAGTAATGAAATGGGAATCAGCACTGAAATGGGTACAAGCTGTGAATGAGTATATGCGTAATTAACTTTATAACCAGGTATACACCAGGATTTAAACCCGTGTGTCTAGCAATACAAAGTTAGAAAACAAAGCTATTGAAACAACCAGAAAAAAGTTGTGCAAAGTAACAGGCTCTTTTTCATAAACCCCGACTTATGGACTAGGTCGACTTTTGGCCAAATATTTACAATTATGGGTTTGATCAAAGATGATGCTTTCAGTAATTGACATAAGTTTGAATAAATTCCTACAAACTAAAAATTTGTTCCCCACCCTCATGAAGTATTTTGTGCAATGTATAACATCCATGGTAATGCTCAAAATTTTATTTATGTAAATACAAAGCAAGAAATAAAGCTGTGTCATGTTCAGTTTAACCATTTTTTCCCCTTGGTTAGAGACTTCCACGCCAGAAAGAGCTTACAAGCATGCCCTTCAATTCTTCACACGTCAGCCAGTATCAACTGTAACACTCAATTTCTAAGTTAAAGAATGTACGAAATGCAGTCTTCAAATTAAAAAGACGATTTTGGAACCGTTTTTTCAACCGTTTGTTTAACCGGTTTTTACAGCGAGAATGAAGCTACAACACGTAGCATGCCAGTCATATCCAAGACAACGACAGGTAATAAAGGTATCAGATTTAGCCGTGCCAACTATATGACAGTGGTTGTACCTATCTTCAGTTGCTGCACCTAGATCCCAACACTGATTATTGGAAGATGAATTCCATTCTTAACTTTGTTGGGAAATTACTTATCTTTCGATGCAGAACAACGCATATTTTCTCACTTGTTGAACAAATTTTAACTTGACATAGGAAAGATTGCGTTGCTGAATGAGACACAACATCTGTTTAACCTAACAACTGCGGCTTTAAATATAACCTCCGTAACAAACAGGACATTCGCTTACAATTTTTCACTTTATTTTTACCGACTGTTGGTTTTTATGAACAATACCTACTGCATTTTATTTCAACGCTTTCCCCACGTGCAGTCTTACTAAGACCTGCTGAGTTAGCTATTTAGTCATTGAAGTTTTCCACATTTTTAGCACCCCATTGCAGTTTATCGTTATTGTTCCTGGAAATCAGTACAGTGGACTGTTACCGGATTCTCAAGATAAACTGCTGACTATGTCACATGAACACTCAGGTAAGTTAGCGGAGCTCAAACCAATGACTGTAAGTCAGTGGCAGGTTAAGCTATCCTAACTACTCAACCACGAAGTCAGGCCCTGTAAAGTATATGTACATTATCAGGAAACAAAATATTTGTACGCTATTCAAAACTTAAATATGTAGGATACTGTTTCTGTACACCAGTATTTTTCACAAAGCATATTCCTGTGTACTGAGCTTTTAAGTCGTTACATCTTGAAAATGTGCCCAGATGTTGGTTTTCCAAACGCATTTTACAATTCAAATACATGCTGCAATGATAAATGCAGAAAAAGATCATTTCAAACAGTTTCGGAAAACTGAAGACAATTTTCTCACACGGGCGCGAGTAACATCTTTTTTATCACTGAACTTACTGGTGGCTTAAAACATTTGGTTTGCATTAAAGCATCAACGTTTTAAGTATTTTTATGAAAACTGGTTAAAAGCATGTGCATGGGTAATAATAATAAAGCTTCCGTAATGACAGACAGTTGCCGGTAATGATTTAACTTGTCTAATCTGCTTCTGTACAGGCAAATTGCCCGCCCAGGACTTCATCATCAATACATGTGCAGTCTTTTTTTTTTCCAGTAACCAAGAGAGACACAGGTGGGTTTTGGGTAACTTAATAAAGTACAGTCATACATTACAGCACTGTTCCTAAGCTAGAAGATTAAGTAGAAGCTTATGACATATTTCTTTTATATGAACACTTTACATGACATAAATATCTCTTTTATATGAACACTTACACAATATATTTCTTTTATATGAACACTTTATATATGACATATACCTCTTATTTGAACACTTACCAGATATATCTCTTTTATATTAACACTTTATTTGACATGTATCTCTTTTATATGAAAACTTATGATATATTTCTTTTATATGATATATTTCTTTTATATGAACACTTTCTATGATATATCTCTTTTATATGAACACTTTATATGATATACCTCTTTTATATGAACACTTATGATATATTTCTTTTATATGAACACCAAACAGTTTTGAGTTTCAAATTTTTGACGGGACTAAAAAATGTAAATTTAGTTTTAACTGTCTCAATTTTACAATGATTAGTTCGCAAACGTAAAAAAATTAAATCAACAGCTAATTCATAATGCATGAAATTAATATCTGTAAGGACCTCATGATGTCGTCTTTCACAATCTATTTTGACGTTTTTATTTTTACCACACCTTGTAAGGACAGTTCGTAACACTGAGCCGTCACATGAATCAAACTGCCCTAATAACGTAATTACGCAATATTTATTCATAACCAAATCATAAACGGATTAAAATAGTTCAAGGAAACATCAAGCATATTACTATAACCTTTAGCGTAAAGACAATTCAGCTTTGTGAATCGTCGGTGCTATGCAAATACCATAGATACGATTCAATTCATAAAGACTTCCTTGACCCTGAAAAAAACTCTTAAAAAAGAAACCGTTAAAAAAAAAGCACGCTAAAAGTTCTGACTGACATCAAATATAATCGCGGGTGACAAGGCATCAAATAAAGACAAATGCAGAAAGCAACCTTTACAATGACATAGACATTCACTTGGCATTTTAAAAAGACTTAGATACTGTTACAGCACATAAAATAGGTCCCTAGGCAAGAAAATCAAAAGCTATCCTCTTTTTTCCCCCTAAATTTTATGCGATGTGGTGGCACTGCTTATCATTTTCCCTTCGTTTTGCTTTTTTATGAGAAAAAAAAGCCTTCCTTGATGTGACATAATATATTGCCTTTAATTTTACATGAATTCCTTTAATAACTATGGAATGAATTTGAATAAAAAGATGCCTGTTGTCTACTTCTCAAGTAGATAATAAATGATTAAAAAAATAACAAGTCCCCTTAGTGAATTTTTTCCCCTTAAATTACAAAAAACATCTATTTAAGTGTTATTTATTAGCTATTATATAACAGTCTGGAGTTCTGATGTTCATTTATAAGCCATGCCTTGCATGCCTTCATAACTAATTTATTACAACTAAACATATCAGAAGAACATCCCATTGTTCATTAGCCAATAAACAACACTTTAAAGGAATTATTTTGGTTTAAACATTACCAAAATTTACAAGAAAGACAAAGGTTGAAATTGGTAATCTTTGCCAGGGGAACATTTACTGCAATGTCATGCAGCACAATGTGACATCATTAATGACCTCATAATTGTTTTTTATATGTCACGTTCACTAACTCTAGTTAACAATGAGCTGCTTCAGTAGCATGCAACCATCTTCAAACTTTAAGCAGGTTTACTGCACATCATATTGATCAATGAAAACGTTAAAAGCAATATTAAAATAAAATTTTATATTTTATAATATTTTAATATATCATTCATTGAATTTTTATTACCCGTTACATTATTCACAATTGTATAGACTATAAAATTTACATAAATAATGGTACATTTTTAGCATTTATGGTGTCATTTATAGTTTCTGTACTTTTTGGCATAATCTGACATAACAACATAATGTTCCCCGTCAAATTTAGCATATCAATGAAGACCTCGTTTTTTTGGCATTGAATATTTATGTTTCAAATCTCTTGAGATTTTGCATAGGCACTCTGTGGCTGTTACATTTACCTGAATAAAAAACATGAAAAAAGAGGATTTTATTGGAATGTATAATAAACTACAAAGTAAGCCTGTGTCATCATTTTCAATCAAATGGAAGTGGCTTGAGCCCAGCTTTTCAATAAAATGGAAGTACTTGAGCCCAGCTTTTCAATAAAATGGAAGTGGTTTAAGCCTAGCTTTTCAATAGAATGAAAGTGGCTTGAGTCTGGCTTTTCAATCATGTGAAAGTGGCTTGAGCCCGGTTTACCAATTGTAATGTTACATAAGCACATGCAGGGAAGATGTTACACAGAAAATTCAAGCATGTGCATTCATTTTGAATGGTTACACATGTCATGCCAGTAGTTTTGAACATGCAAGTCTTTCGTTGGTCATATCCATTGACATGTAAAATTTCATTTGTGCAAAAACTTACTGGGTTTTGACATGCCTTGAAAGTTTCTCTGACTTACAACTTTTGCTGTACAGAAGAAGCCTTTTTTTCAGTGTCTTTGAAAATTGTTTTATTACCGACTTCATGTTTACATGTTCCTTTAATCACAAGGCAAAACACTGCAAGTTTCTGCTCAGAATATCAAGTGTAAACATCAGCAAGTGTTTTCTACTTTCACTGAACCAGAAACCTCGCCACATGTTGAAGGGGTGCAGTATTTACAAGTGCGCCAGTCGCAGGCCAGTCAAAGAAATCCTAGAAAACAGAAGATGTAATAATCCGCCTGCTGCCAGTTTTTTTGAAGCTTGGAGAATTAAGAGCCTTTATGTATTTTAAAGTTAATTTCAATATTATGAGAAATACTGTATTATGTTTCAATTCATGTGCATGACCCTTTTCATTTTCGATGCATTTGCGTTGAATCCGGTTGATTGCCTACTAATTAATTTCTCGGACACTTGGACTTGGTATACAGAAGATTTTTATTGGTTAGCTGGGTTTCTAAGCAACTATACCAGGAACAATAAACCAAGTAGGATGGTCCAAAAAGAATTTGTATATTTACAAACTAATTGGATGGAACATTTTTGTTGAAACTTTTAACAATTTAAAAACAGTAGACCATTCTATAAAATAAAACCCTATTTTCCATTTAGTTAAGTTTATACTCATTTATTACTGGAAAAACCAGTCATATGAGGAGGTACTGTCGTGACCACAGTGAGGCTTGAACCCACAACCTCCAAGATGAACGGCAGACACCTTAACCTCTATATTATGATGTGAATTTTGGAGCCAAATTGTTAAAATTAAAATTTGATTATTGTTTAACAAATATGTTGATTTTGGTATCAAAATGTTCAGAATTTACAGTAGATTTTCTATGTAGTAATTTAGGATTTGTTTTATGCAATTTAAATCAATATTTAAAGAAAATTAATTTATTCAAACTTTTAATTTTTGCAAATGTCAAATCTTTTAAGATGTTGTTAAGTAACTCAAAGCCATAATACCATTTCTGCTAAGGAAACAGTTTAATTGTCCGGGTATTAATTATGAAGCCTTTGTATTTACATCACTGATTGGCCATCACATTCTCAAACAATGACTTTACTAGCTCAAGGCTTATCCAGGCTGCCATGTAATCACTTTGAAGTTAAATCTTTTATTTTGTTTGATTTGTTGTTAAATTTTTATTGTTAAATGAGTCAATAACTTCCTAAGTGACAGATCTAATCTGAGTAATCTCACAGAAATATGGGTATATAAACCTTGAAATTTTATAGATTCACAAAAAATTAATTAATGAATATTCAGAAATACTTAAATTATCTTACTTACTCTGTGTTTTAAAACTTTGTGTACTAAGTGAAAAACTGGACAATTTCTAATTCTTTGTGACTCTTAAAAATATATGGACTTTGTGTAAATCTATGTGATATTCTAAGTGAACTGTTATTTAAATGAAATAAAGGATTGTCATAATTTGCATAGTGTCTTACTTGGAACTTAATTAAAAAAGACTCTACCACTTGATATGATCGAAATTCCCGAAACTTTAACGTTAAGAACAACGCTTCTTAATAAATTGGTGAAGAACTGCGGCTAAGATTCCGGAACCTCAAAACTACATTGCCAAGCATTATGAACCATTTCCAAGTAAGACCTTTCATCAGGATGACACCATTCTTCAAACGTCAATGCTGGATACAGCCTGCATCACACCAGTGTCTGCGCTGTTGTGAGATCCACTCTGGGGTTCACATGTGCAAGGCAGTAACACGCATCTGCTACGCCTGTCGTCAATATGGACATATAAGCCAATCAACATTATGCCAGAAGAACAGGGAACAACAAAATTCTAAATGTGGAACGCTCCAACAGGATACCACAACAAAGTCATCCAGCCTAGAACCAATGTGTGATACAGAAATGGTATGTGCAGCCATGCCATTTTCTGCAATCTCCAACTATGAACTATTCGACTCAGTTCCAATGCAAACTTTGCAAAATGAAGAGCTTAACCGTTACAAGCAGAAGTGTAACAATCAACAGGTTCTTATAGCATCACTTCAAGAAACTGAAAGTGAGCTAAGGAATGAAATTTCATCCAAAGTGAATGAAAACTGTGTCAAGATTTCTGCATTAAGTGAAGTCAGTCTAGCAAATGAGTCGCTAAAAAAGACTGTTCAAGATCTCTTCAAATTTGTGATGGAATTTGATATGTTTTGGTTCAATTCAGAAATGGAGAACAACACCATCCAAGAAGAAAAACAACAGCTCCTACAGCATGTTTGCAGTGCTACATCGCTGAACAAACAGCGCACTGGAAGGAAGTTCAAGTGTAACAGATGTGGCACTAAGAACTTCCATACACTAAAGGACTGTGCTGCTCAAGGTAACCAATGTGGAAGATGTGGCAAAGAAAATCACTTTACCTTCATGTGCAGAAACCCATTGGATATTCCCAAGATTAATGTAGGACTCAAAACAAAACAACTTCTCGATGGTTTATTTCAATCAGTGAGCAGTCAGCATCCACAACAAGGACTTTATTTATTTGAGACAGACCACTATAAACCAAACTGTGATTAACTGTGATTTTAGATAAAATCTTTAAAATTCTTTTTACTTTGGGGTCCAAAGCAAACAGACAAGGGAGGAACTATTATGGGATCTACGACCATTCGTCGAAAGACACTTGAAAGAATACGACAATTAAAAGAATAGACATGTTGTCGAATAGGCAATTGATAGAGTACGACACAAGGTCGAAAAATATTTTAACCTGCGACACTTGTCCGAATAATGATGTGTATTTTATTTCGACTAAGTGTCGCAGCAGATTATTATCCTTTTGTTATGATTGATCGGTGGTCTATTTGATTTCCTTTTTACCTCTTAAAATATGTTCGCGCGATTTGACCATTTAATCTTTCATAAACTAGTCACATTTTATGCACGATTTCTATGGTGAGTATGAAAGTTATGCACGAGTATGAAAAATGAGTGAACTGTTGTTGATTTCTTTTTATGCAATAAAATTATTAAACTTGAAGGGTGTGGCGTATAACTTCAAATACTAGTAGTGAACTATCATAAACTTTGGTGTTGAGACGATTTTGAGAAAAAGTGCATGTGACCTACAGTGTGACTGTTGATTGATTAAAATAAATTTGATTAAATTTTGATTTTGTAATGAATCAAGTTCAACGTCTAGAGTACTTCCGGTATACATTTTATTACCGCTTACTTTCGTTTTCAATTCTCAGAGTTTTCGACCATTCGTCGAAAGTTTTCGACAATATTCGACAGTAAAACATTTCTATCAATTGTTCTTTCTTTAACATGTCGCATTCTACCACCTGTCCTTTCTGTTTAATGTCGTATTCTATCGAGTGTCTTTCGGCGAATTGTCGTGCACCGACTATTATGATGTGAATTTTGGAGCCAAATTGTTAAAATTAAAATTTGATTATTGTTTAACAAATATGTTGATTTTGGTATCAAAATGTTCAGAATTTACAGTAGATTTTCTATGTAGTAATTTAGGATTTGTTTTATGCAATTTAAATCAATATTTAAAGAAAATTAATTTATTCAAACTTGTAATTTTTGCTAAATGTCAAATCTTTTAAGATGTTGTTAAGTAACTCAAAGCCATAATACCATTTCTGCTTAAGGAAACAGTTTAATTGTCCGGGTATTAATTATGAAGCCTTTGTATTTACATCACTGATTGGCCATCACATTCTCAAACAATGACTTTACTAGCTCAAGGCTTATCCAGGCTGCCATGTAATCACTTTGAAGTTAAATCTTTTATTTTGTTTGATTTGTTGTTAAATTTTTATTGTTAAATGAGTCAATAACTTCCTAAGTGACAGATCTAATCTGAGTAATCTCACAGAAATATGGGTATATAAACCTTGAAATTTTATAGATTCACAAAAATAGTTCACAGTTTATATTTCGACCAAATTATATTTAGAATAACAAGGACCAAAGATATAACACAAAAAACCGTAAGAAAAAAGCTTTATTTAAACAAAATCGGCAAAAAATCCTTTTTCTCTATGTAAATATATAAAAAAACACATGTATAGAATAATTACTACAAATACCTACCACGTGACAAACCCGGTATAAAGCCGACATCTTGACATGTGACGGAAGCTCAGTAGATTAGATAGTTATTAGTCATTTTATAGAAATATGTGAAATTAACAAATTTTTACTTTTCAGCGGTTCTAGTGTCTGAGTAAGAAATTTGATACCTACATAAGAAAAATAGTGTCTGTGGCGACATACCATTATAACCCACGCATATACAAACCCCTGGTGATTACAAAAACAAACATACAACTAATAAATGTCCAAAATAATCACCAGGACAAGACTGGAAAAACGTAGAAAATAAAATAATCACAATTAATGACAAGAAAATGCATACTTAATGCCCTTATAAAAAGTCATAACTAACCAAAAACAGTGATTGATCCTATAACTAGATACCCCAGACATTGCAGAAAATGCATAAAACACTACTTATTTCCTAAATGGAAGCAGTAATCTACTGTCAAAAAAAGCCGGATCCAAAAAAGCCAAACGCGCACCTGTTATAACTCCATCCGGTTCATGCGCACTAAAAGTCGCAGTAGGTCACCCAAAACCAACAAGTAGGTCAGGTCAAGTAGTACGAACAGCAATGTTAATCTTAAAAAGCATATCTAACTTTCGCAATTATATTTTCGAACCAATAAAGATGTGAATATAAGATCAAAACTACATTAAGAACAATCTTACTCAGGCACGAAAAACCCAATCACTCACAACAAAGAAGATGTGAAAAAGTACTGGTTAGTCAACCAGGATCAGGAATAGTAGTTCACCAGCATCTGTCCGAGGACCGAATCGCCGATCATGCAAATCATGATCACACTTACTTCTTTTATTATTTATAAGTAAAAAATAAAACAGATTAACAGATTAAAAATTAAAATTTCCTTCTGAAACAATTAAAAAGAATTTCTCACCAAAATTCCACAAAATTTTAATAAAATTTCTATTCTACGAACTCATGATCTACAGCAACATTCATATATTTAAAAGACAAATTTTGGCATTTTATCTAATTTATGATACAAAAGATTCAAATAATTACATTAATGACTGTGCTTTTTCAACAGTAGTAGACCGAACTGGCGGCCATTAGCACCCTGCGATTGGTTAATCATTTTTGTCTCTCCTGGCTCCGATTTTTGCTTCTAGCTCCGGTAGTAAACAACCAACTAGTACAAGTCTCTTTATAATTTTCTATTGTACACCATTATAATTAAAAGAAGTAAAGTTAACAAGTAGCCTGTGCGGTTGCTGGCTTATTTGGGTTTTAAGGGGTTTTATATTTTCAAAATTTCAGAGTAGAAACATAAGTCAAACTTTCATGCATACTTTTAACTTGTTCAAATAAGTAAAACCATCTTTTCGGACAACATTTTATTCTATCACTCAGGACAATTAAATTTTTTATCATCACAAAAAGCTAAGCAAAAATAAAAATAGGACAACACTTTATTAAAGGGGATTTTTACTTTACAAAACAAACACATATAACATCTAGTATCAAAATTTTCTAAAAACTGTTAGGCTACCACGATCCAGACATACAAACTAGGTCAATCACACTTAGATCCATTGGTCGTCGTGATTGGCCTACTATTTGGTAACCAATCAAAACAACCTTTGGCTATACGGCTGGAAATTGCAGTCAGGTAAATTTCTCCTATTTTCTGGCTTCAAAATTTTATTTTTTAGGCATGACGGGAGACATGCCGGGGTCTCATCCAAATATCAAGCTAACATAAGTGCTCTTTTGGACGGACCTTCATAAAATTCTCATCAAATCAAATCAAATCAAAGATTCACAAAAAATTAATTAATGAATATTCAGAAATACTTAAATTATCTTACTTACTCTGTGTTTTAAAACTTTGTGTACTAAGTGAAAAACTGGACAATTTCTAATTCTTTGTGACTCTTAAAAATATATGGACTTTGTGTAAATCTATGTGATATTCTAAGTGAACTGTTATTTAAATGAAATAAAGGATTGTCATTATTTGCCTGAGTGTCTTACTTGGAACTTTATCGAAAAAGACTCTACCACTTGATATTTATTCGAAATTCCCCGAAGCTTAAAACATTAAGAACAACGCTTCTTAATATCTACACCACATGTACGCTAATGATTTACTGCAGCATGATGAAGGTTCAATGTATAACAGAATGCCAACACAGTTTTTGCTCGTATGTTACAGTAATACTTTCAACCTTACTAGCTTACAAACTTCTGTTTAGCATTTTAACACGACATTTTCTTGAACCGTTCAGCGGTATAAAATTTGTCATTTAACGAAAATGATAAATTTTTATTTATGATATTAAGCTTTTAATTATACAAATATTTGTTCAGTGACCAGGGGGCACTGGCTTATGGAGATTAAACAGAAACTGCGATCATCACTTTTTGTTTACATTTCCTCCTTTGTTACCCCATTTGACCAGGTAAGTCGTGTTATTCAAACACTTCCCTAATCAGAAATTGCGATAAAAACTTATTGTCGCGGTACGAATGCACAGGTAACCATGACAATGGAAGAAAAGTTTAAACCTTTCAATAAATAGTTTGAGTCACTATGTCTTAATTTTCCCAAATCATCTTCATTTACCAAAGACGACTCTTAACAATGGAGAAAACATAATATTATTTTCAAATGCTAACAAAGGCTCTCTTATACGTCAACGAAAACAATGTACATTTGCAACGGGAAATCGGGATTTTAAGAATAGGAGTGTCACATGTACAGTGACAATGGTACACTAATTAGGGCAGAAAATTAACAATATGTCAGATTCAGGTTTTCGTGCCTAGTGTATTTAAGCAACTTCATTCATTGAAACATGTAACAGTAACCTCTATACCACTCCCTATCTATTATGATAATTCAATACTCTACTGCAGCTTTCAGTCTAAAAGAGTACTGTATGATAATCAACCTTTCCATTGTGCTACCAACCAACGTGGTTCCATATTTGTGACTATGAGGAAATGCACGGATCTTTATCAAACTTTGCAGCCGTGCAGTCTGATCGGGGCTCACACTGTCTGTTTATCTGTCTGACTTTGAGTGATTATAGCAATTGCATCAAAATTTATTATTGTTTATTCCGCAGGGATCAAAATAAGCCAAGGCATCTTTTTTTTGACGACTGTAAATCCCTGGCGCAGCTATGCTTATTTGAAAATAAAATTTTATTTTTCTAAGCAAAAATAATCCAAACAGACAAACGAGATTGAGAAAGCTGTTAAAAATTTGAGTATAACTTCATTTTAACGTGTATGTTTTTAAAATGTAAGTACAATGTAAGCCTAACAATATTAAGAAAATCATCTACAGTTGGTCTGGAGTTTTAAATGTTTCAAACAATCTGATAAAATTGAATGAAAAGTATTGAATTTCCACGATGCTCATCATTAAGCCTAATACCCCCTGATCCAAGAAAATATCTCTTGTAAAAGAAGAATCTTTGATGTTGTATTCATTACTAGCCCATAAATTTATTGCCGAGCGATCTTTTAGAAGAGGAGAGCCTAAATTTTAATTCCTTCAGATCAAATAACCTTGCCTTCCAGCTCACAAAGTATCCCCCCTGTTATAAATCCACTTGATTGATAAAACAAATTGATGTTATGGGATAACCAGGGCCCCAAGATCCCTTTCAAAGTCAAGCCCCATGGGATCTTGTCCAGCTAAAGTATTGAATGGCCGTGTACTTAGTTATTAACCCAGTAGCAGTTGGTCAAGCTGAAGGAATCAGCTGAGAGAACAATCAAGACAAAACAAGGAGTGGTGCTGGGCTGATTTACTGCCAAATAGACTTGCTGTTGTATCTACTGGTAAAAAAATAAAATAAACAGAGGAATGAGCCATTAGTTTATATTACGTTTTACGCAGCTATTCAGACAACAAACTTGTTAATAATTTTTCAAATATTTATTTGTAAATATATAGACTTGATTTTTACCTTGTGCAATTACATTCAAGCTAATTTTAATCATATTTAATTTCATGTTCTTTATTTCATTTTGAGAAGGATTTACCATAAATATTCACTTTGGATCATCTCATGTCCATTTATCTATTCTTTTTATCTCATAAATCACTAAACTCAAGTATTAAGTGCTGGAAATTATTTTGTCCAATCGCAGTGCAGTATCGGCTGCAATAACTTGGGTAAATAAATAACTATAATATACCCAGTCAGTCAATAAGGTGAACAATGCTGATTTACAAAAAATAGTCATTGAATCTATGTTTTGTCAAATTAGACTGCAGTATTAATTGGCTGCACTTTAACTTAAGTAAATCAAATTATTATATACTGAGTCAGTAAATATGCGAATAGTGCTGATTTACAAAAAATATTATCAAACCAAGAGATGTAACTTCAGTTTAGCAATGTGGAATCAATGTTTGAGTTTATAAAATCTGAGTCTGGCTTGTATATAAGTAACTTAAGCATCTTTTGTTACACATGTCTACAACAGTGCAACCTAGCACAGAAAGATTCCATTCATCAGCTCCAAGTTTTCTCTCACTTTCTGCTCTGAATCACTGATCGCGAAAAAAATACTCGAGCAAAGCGACCTCATGAGCCAGTCTATAACAATCTCTGGTTTTTTAATCTCTACTCCACAGGTGGGGGGACAGTGTGGTTTGTGGTTTATGCTCTACCATGCTTTTTCAAGGTCACTAGGTCAAGGTGTCACATTAGCTCATTCATATGTCATCTGGCAAAACGTTCATTCATAATTTTTAACTCCATTCATAAATTTATTTACAGCTACTATTTATGAGTCAACAGAATGCAACGGTATTCTTTGAACCGCATTCATTCAGTAAAACGGGATTATGAAATCATTCGTGATCGTATGATATTATACCAGATATTTTATTCAGAACACAGTCATATATCCTCCTAATCTAAATACCGTTATAGCGTTATTGCGCTGTGACATCGGGGAGAGTTCAATAATCTCGACTTTTTACTGGTAATCTTTTTTTTTGTAAAACACCTCACACTGTTACCAAGGCTGTCATTAAATTTGCATATCAGTTGTACACCCAGATATAAATACCCATGAATGAAAGATTAAAGTTGTATTTAGCAAGATTTCTATTAAAACGTTCGTTAATTTACATAACTGTACGGCAAGCAGGTTTTTTTTTGTTTGATCTCAATTTGATGAACATTAAGCTGGCTGTTATTTGTTCGAACTAGAGCTATCACTGGTGGCGATTTCCCCCCCAGCTTAAACGCTTGACTTTTAAAATTGGATGAGGTGCTAACCTTTCCTTTCACAAAATTGTTTGGCAACGGTATACAGTTTTGTTTTCAGCAAAATCAGCATTCTAGAACCACTACATGCATAGTATTAGTGCAGACCACTGAATCAAAGGTACATTAACAGGCAGTCATTAACCTTCAAGTTTTAACAAAGATAAAAAAATTTTGAACCCTTACCCACTTACTTTTTAAAATACGCTTGTCTTTTATTTCAGACAGTACCATTTATGGCTCATTGGAAAGGTTACTGAAAATTGACTGACAGAATGGAAAGCAGTGCAGATCATGATCAGACTGTACTGGTTAGGTAGACTAGTCATGGTCTACACTGGTTGCAAATGCAGACTCACTTACCATCTGGACGATAAACCTTTAAAGTCCCAGGAGCACAATTACAAGTAGCTCTTATTTTACCAAGAAAGATGTCTTACTGGCGGAAATTACCTACTTTTTTACTAAAAACATTCATCACTTAATTTGTTTTGTAAATTGGCAAGTAGATGTTAGAAATATAACTATATCAGTAATTTCAAAGTGATCCTGGGACTTTAACTATGGAAATATATTTCCAAGTGATCCTGGACTTTAACAAAAGAAATATATTTCCAAGTGATCCTGGGACTTTAACTATGGAAATATATTTCAAAGTGATCCTGGACTTTAACAAAAGAAATATATTTCAAAGTGATCCTGGACTTTAACAAAAGAAATATATTTCAAAGTGATCCTGGGACTTTAACTATGGAAATATATTTCAAAGTGATCCTGGGTCTTTAACTATGGAAATATATTTCAAAGTGATCCTGGGTCTTTAACTATGGAAATATATTTCAAAGTGATCCTGGGACTTTAACTATGGAAATATATTTCAAAGTGATCCTGGGTCTTTAACTATGGAAATATATTTCAAAGTGATCCTGGGACTTTTAACTATAGAAATATACCTATCTAAACTGGGAATTTTTTCATTGTCCAGTATTTTCTGCTTTCGCTGCATGTTATACAATATGTTCAGTGCATGTCACATATCATTTACAATATTTACAAAGATACAATTTATTCTTAAATGTTTCATTCATTCAACTGTGAAGTTCTGTACTCATGAATGAAATATGAACTGGTTAAAACTGTCTATTCTCAGTGCATAACAAAGGATCAAAATATTAAATATGAATATAGGTTCCCAATTATAGTTATAGGCTGCATCAGGCAAAAACATAACAACGCTGTTTTCCGGGTTAATATTGTTGTTAGAAATTCATAATTACACTCCCAGGACGGTCATACTGTATTCTATTGGACTGCAAATGAACACTCCTAACAGAGGACCTTGAAATGAATGTTAAAAATTCTAATGGCATATATTTGCTCTTGAAGTTCATTCAACGTTCAACTGAGACCAGTCAAAAATCTCTTACATCTGATTGGCTAAAAGTAATCTTTAATTAAAATTTGACCAATCAATGACCAGGAAACTTAGACGGGTATCTGAAAAGATATTAAACCTGGTATAAACTACAGGTTCATTTAGGGATGGACAATTGAACCCTTCAAACATCCATAATATGGTACTGGAAAATACTTCAAAACTTTCCACAGATAAACTTCAAAGCTACTTAGTTTAGTTAATACTAATTCACTTTAATTCAATTGTGAAGAAATCTTGAAGCTTATGAGTCACTTTCGAGTCCGCTTCCTGGAAAAACCAGAACTGGTGTATTATGAGTAAGTACGATATGACTTAAATGGTGCTCGAACTTGCAACCTCCGCCATGAACAGCAGACACCTGTAACCTCTACGCCACCACTCCCCTCGCAGCTTAGTAACTTGGCCTTAAAATGAACCCACTTCTGCAGCCAGTAATGCATCATTTAACACAGGTTTGACTGTTTCACTAGTTTGCATGTTTCAGAGAAATACCATTTATTACAGCTGAACATGCAAGCTGTCACCTCAATTAAACATACCCTAATCGGACTGCTTAAAGAAGATAAAACTGATGACTGCATCTTAAATTGACCATTTTAATATCAAATACACAAATATTTAAAACAACCACCTACTATAAGCAACAACTTTGGCTGCATCACTTGACAGGTCACTTAAGACAGGTTTTACTGTAATACCATGGTATATAAGAGCCTTCATATGCAAGAAATATGAAATGAGATTTCGGTAATATGCATGTTTTTGGATGCTATGTATGTTGGCCAGGCTCCAGATGTGTAAGAAGATATATTACTCTTACGACTTGCCCAACTTCATTCATAAATGTCTGTTTATCTTATCATAACAACAGCAGTGGGTTGAGGCGAGGCGCCAAGTGGGATAACTGATCCGCCACAGCTGGCCATGCTATAATATAACATGATACCTTACACCTGGAACCTCTAATGCCACTTTGCTGTAGCTTATATAATGTACTTAAAGTAAAAACAATTCGCCAGTCACCATGTTTGCTGGTATGACTTTAGAATAATTAACCAAACTGACATATATACATAATGTATCTCGGCTAAATGAAACATCAGCTTTGTGAAATATGTTCACTTATGCTGAGTTTGTTAATTTAGATGGATGCCCTTCTGGTCATTCATCTTTCTCTGATTCAGTCTTCTTATTCAGTTGTGCAATAAAGCTACATGACACCTGACCAGTGGTAATATTGTAAAAACTAATACATGGTCAAGGTACATAAGAAAAATGTTTCAATATATGGTCAAACTTGTCTGAAGCAGCCACAAGGGGAGGAACAAAAGAGCCATAGAGGTGGTTGTTAAACACAGGTGTATTTATACAAAAATGGGATACTTCATAATTGGCTGTTTGAGACAGGGGGCTGTTTAACTGAGGTGGCCACTAAAAGGGTTCACTTGTTATTTATTTCAGTCTGTATTGTTAGGATAGGTTTCCACTTACAGTACAACCTTAGCGGTTGACTGTACATTCTATATCATGCATTTACAATTATGTTTTACTGAGCATGGAAAATGTTTGCGCCACAGACAATTATGACCTTAATCAACTGACCTAACTTAAAAACACAGTTACGTTTGGGTGGGGAGACGGAAGGGGTTGTGCCATTCCAATGTTTTATTTAACAAGAGGGCCAAGAGGCCCTGTATGCTATTATTCAAGCAACTGCCTGGTGGAAGATCACTATAATGTTATATACCAAATAAGCATAAAGCCTTGTAAAACAATGACCCCCGGCAAGGCAATTTTGACCCCAGGGCATAATTTGAACAAACTTTAAAAGAGGTCTACTAGGCAATGCACAGCCAAAATCTAAGCTCTAGCCTGTGGTTTCAGAGAAGAAGATTTTTAAAGTTTTTAACTATATATTCCTAGCAAAACTAAGTGACCCCGGTGCAGGGGTCAACTTTTGCCGGGGCTCATAATTTGAACAATATTGGTAGCACTAGCAACTACTGCCAAATGTCTAAGCTCTAAGCCATGTTCCGGGGGGAAGATAATTTAAGTTTTTACTATATATTCCTATGCAAAACTAAGTGACCCCGGGGTCAACTTTGACCCGGGCTCATAATTTGAACAATATTGGTAGAGGTCCACTAGCCAATGCTACAGCCAAATATCTAAGCTCTAGGTCTTGTGGTTTCAGAGAAGAATTTTTAAGTTTTCCTATATATTCATGTAAAACTAAGTGACCCCAGTGCAGGGTCAATTTTGACCCGGGGTCATAATTTGAACAATCTTGGTAGAGGTCTACTAGACAATGCTACATGCCAAATATCTTAGCCTAGGCCTTGTGGTTTCAGAGAGAGAAGATTTTTAAAAGTTTTCCCTATATATTCCTATGCAAAAACTAAGGGCCCACCCGCGCCAGGACAATTATGACCGGGGGCATATTTAACAATCTCGTAGAGGTCCACTGACCTGATACTTTAAAAATACACCCGGGGCTGGGTTTCAGGGGAGGAGATTTTTAAAGTTTTACTATTTTTGTAGCAACCGGAGTTCGATGAAAATTCAGTGAACATTTTGGTAGAGCTTCATGAAGAACTTTCTACTTTTGCAACATTGGCCAATGTTTCAGAGGAGATGTCATTTGAATCAAAATGTCGGAATAGCAAAAAAAAAAACACCCCTGGCATAGCCAGGTGAGCTAACAAGTTCGTAACAAAATTCATGCAAAAATCAATCTTAACACCATCAAAATGATTCTATAATGCAAAAAGAGTATTTTCAGTCATAATGCTCAAAATCTATGGCTATCAAAAAGGTTGTGTTTTTAGAGTTGTTTAGTATAATTATGTAACTTTTTATGGATGATGTGAGCTTGATTTATAAAACATGGGAATTTAGAAAGCCATGAGTGACACGTTTTCGCTTTTTTATCATAATTTTTTAATTATATATGCCGGCTAGGCCTTTGTGTGAATGAAATGTAAAATACTACAGTGGTTGTATCCGTTCACATTAAAGTTTCATACATTTTGACTTCAATGGTAATAAATTAAAGCAGAACAAAAAAATGCTGATTTCCATGAAAACTGATAGGTTATCTCCCTTAGCTGGGTTATTAATTGTTTGTAAAACTTGTTCAAATATATGTAGAACTGTCACAGAGTGAAAGCTTACATGTTCCCATTGCTCCATTCCACACTCACACAGATACAGAAAGAATGAACAACAGCAATTTTATTAAACATTTAAAACAATTTTGTTAATGAAATATTTCAGACATGAACATCCAAGTACTGAAAGCAATGTCCTCAGTTCAAGGGGAAATAATTCTGCAAGACCTTGATGGATTATGCCCTAAAAGAATGTCTTGCACACCTACACTTCATGATAACTTCAGTTGACAATGTTTCATTGCAATTCCTTGATTAAAACACAGCCCTTAGATAATAAATGACATATGGTCACATACCTATATTCATTTGGACAACACGTGTCTTACCGACCAACAGACAGACAGACAGACAAACATACGGGATCAGCTCAGCTTATCTCTATCAAACTTGGTCTGGTAAAAAACTAGTCGCTATCGATAAGCATGATTCATACCCTTTACCAACAAACTACGACAGAAATAAATGTGTGACGTAAAAACTGGGTCGTGTTTGAAATAAATATGTCGAAAGACAGAACGGAACAGAAGACTCATATACAGCCTCCATAAACCTTGTTCGCTAGTGTAATAAAGATTTTAAACCATTCAATCGCAACAATCAACCCACCCCCTCCCCAATCTCTGCCTCGACACCACACAATGTGCTCTTCAGATTCAGATACGCTAAAACTGCCATTTTAATTCGAAAAAAACTGTACCAGATAATAATATACATTTCATCGCGTGGCTCAGTACGCCCCTTAATTTTATTAAATTGGTTTTCTAATATAAAACATATCTGGTAACGGCAATATCTTAAAATGGATTCGTGCACCGTTCTTAATTGATGACACTAGACATTGCCACCTGCCAAACAGTCGAAAATCTCCTAACTGCAGCATGTCTTAATCTGGATAAACATTTACGGTCGTTTAATGCGTACACCATCGGGGAGAATTAAATTAAGTCCAGATTACTATTAAATCACAATCTGCAATCTTAGACTGTGCAACGTTAAGTCATATCGAACATAAAATGCATATTCTAGGAAACTGACAGGGTATTATATTTTCATTAATGTTGAAGTTATGAATCACTGACCATGCCTGGTTTTAACTAAAACACACAAACAACTATTTACTGTCCATTTTTAATGCATTTCGGAGAGATTTAGATGTAAATAGCAAAAGCCGAAAGTGTAAAACATATCTTAAGCACCGACAAATTCTACAATGTGTTTTACATTTTAGGCAGTTGTCATTTATACACAGAACTCCTAGAAATGCAGTAAAATGGACACATGTGCTGCACACATTCTTCAAAGAAAGTAAAGCACATCATGTATTTATTCAGCCTACAACTTTCTTTGAACACAGGCTTCTTCAAAGACGATACACTGCACAATTTCATATTTTACTGCAATACTTTTGAAGTGTAGTAAATGATAGAACAATAAAATTCATTTGATGTACCTTAATGAGATATAAAATAAATCAAATGCTTAGAACAAGGCAAAAAGAAATTCAGGTGAGAATTCTAAACAAACTTGATTTGTTGCACATCTTCATATAAACATAGGAAAGATTTTGCCAAAGTGGTACACTATATCAGACAGTTTTATCCCCACGTTCTAGCAAATAAGCCACATTTGTCTCCGGAATGAGGGGTCCATGGTTCGATCCTTAACACTGTCATGGTGCAAGCGTCCTTAGGCAAGATGCTCTCCCTTCGCGGTTGGCTCCCTTGAGTGAGTTTTGAGAGCAACTATAAATATTACTTTCCAAGTTGAAATTACTAGTTTCGCAATTGATAATAAACTTAAGAAATAACGTAATAACTTAACTTAATAATTAAAGTATGTCCTAAAACTAAAACAAAAACTTATCTTGGACCATATCATTTGTCTAGAACCTTTCAGGGTTTGAAGTAGTATTCTGTCCCCCAAAAAAGGTTAAGGGATCTGTGCCCCTCTAATATTTTTTTGAGTGTTTGTGTATGGGGGGGAAGGGAGACTATTAAAGAATTTAGGCATAGGAAATAAAACCCCTAATGCGAGGTAAACTAAGAGAGAAATGCATGTTTCAAAATTTTCTAAACGGGAATGATGCCTGAAAACAGATCCTGTATTAGCAAGAAACATATCCCAGACTAGTTATTCCATAATTGATTGTTCTCGGGTAGTTACAGTGGCAGGTGTAAGATAGTGTCTCAATACGTCCAATAAATCATAACTTTATTAAGTTAATTAATAAGCATTTTTCTAAACATTTTATGGCAAAGATATTTACAGAGTATTGAATGGGAAGGGCTGTAGGATTGAGTAGAGTTATTGTGTAAAAGCTATATTTTATTTTATTTCTCTTAGTATCCGATAAAATGATAAATGATGTTCCAAAAGGTCAAGGTCAATAGAAAAGTTATGTGGAGGTTTTTCTTCTGGATGCCACTCTGCACAGAAGAGTTAAAACTTTAATACCTGATAAAAGAAAAGGGCATGAGGCTTCATCTGAAAATCCCTCTGGCAGTTCCAAAAGCACAAAGGGAGATAATTCAAATATAACCTCAGGTAGAGTTACAGTTCGTTATACAAAGTATTTTATTTTCTCTAGTTGTCACATATTCAAAAGTATAATGCACAACGATATGGGCAATAAAGTTTAAAGGATGTACAGACAGAAGGACAGACAATGGAGATGTGATCGCTAATGTGTCACACCTTGTTTCAAGGGTGACATGATATTGGAATATCAAATTATACATGTCAATAATGTTAACTCTTGTGGTACCTTCTACTGATGAACGGTCTTTCCCTTTTATTACCTTCACCAGAAATCTTCATCCACCATCACTATAGTTCATAATTCCCAAAACTTGATGGTCATGTGACTTTTCAAAACTTACCTTTTACAAGCAACATGTACACTAATAAAAACATCTTATACACATTTTGCTAGATAAACAATTAAAACTATCAGTAATTCATGCAAGTTTTCAAGACACATTTCCAGGAGTTTTGACCTTAAAAAATTCAGGAGAATGTGAAAAAACTCAGGAGATTAGTTAAAGGACAATACTTTAAAAGAAATTCCAGTTTTTGAACAGCAAAAGGATCAGAAGACTCCTGGAAAATCAGGAGTCTTGGCATAATGTACATGATGTCACTATAGGCTGGTTCTACAATATGTAAATAGTGTTAGTAAAATAGTAAATACATTCTGTTTTTTGTGGTTTCTTTTCAGCAGCTCCTCTGCAGATTCAATATCTTGGAAGGAGAGGACAGTGCCATCTATTCTACACACACAGGGCCTCCCTAGCCATTTATCAATGTTGCCAAATTCTGATGAGTGGCAAAGGAAATTCAAATTTGGCAAGACATTTCAAAAGAATCTGCCAAAATTTCTAAATAATTATTTGTTCTGAAATAATTTTCGCGGCTAAACAGTGGCAGAAAATTTTCAAAATTAAAGGGAGGCCCTGCACACATAAGTAGAATTTTATCATTTTACACAGAATAGGGAGACTCAGTGTGCATATCTTAGAATACCTTGTACTTAGATGTGAAGACTGCCATTTAAAGGTGGCCAATTACTTTTAAGCAACATTTTATGACAATTTTTACTTTTTGTACATTCTGTTAGAGCTTTATTTAATGAACAAAAAAACTCATTACATAGAGTTAGATCTCTACATGTATCAGAAATTTACATTTTATTAACTTTCATAAAATTTTGTTATTACTCCCCATTAATATGAAAGTATTTAAAACGTTGAGTATTTCTTTTTTTATTTCAATATAATTTCTGCTTTTACATTTGAATTGGATAGATATACAAATTTCTTAACATTCTGAACCAAAATGCAGGTTTTAAGCTTACGTGTAGCTTCTAAATTGATTTATTTCAAATCTATCTTGGGTGCGCACCCAAGATAGGTAAAGGGAGGTAATAATATCTTTTCAAACTTGAACTTCTAATGAATTCCATATAAATGTATAATGTTTAATGCAACAATTTCACAAATATAATATAATAGGTCTTATATTTATATCTTTCAGTAGGCAAAGTATGTGTATCAAATTTTTACTTATGATAAAATAACTCTATCTTGGTTGGGCAGCAAGGATAGGGAAATCAAATTTTAAGATACCTCCAGTGAAAATCTTACTTGAATTAAGCGCAAAGTGAACATAAATGAGTGTAAATGATCAGATGTTAAAGTCTCAAACAAATCTTTTACATGGCTAAATTCCAATTATATACAATACATCCAAAATGTATGGGGACTTACAGAACACTGTCCACTCTAATGCTGTCAGAAGGCTTGGAATACAACCAGTGCTGACCATGCCTTGCTCACATTTCTGATCGTGATCTACTGGGCTCAGCATTTTGCTTGTAAATTTTCATTTAGTCTTTAGCACCGCTATAGACTACAACAGACAACTACAACTACCAACAATAAAGGGCTGGACAAGTCTACTTTGTACATTTGGTAGAGTTATGGTTAATTTCTAGTCTAGTTACAATTAACACATTTTACCTAAGCTGTCGTCGGAGAGGTCCTCGAAGGACGAGACACGTTGCAGGTTGTTCAGGGTGGGAACCTTGTGGTCTTCTGTGCTCTCCTGACGTCTGAAAAACAGCGGAATCTCACACGTCTGCACATCGTAGGACACCTGAAATAAAGTGATGTGTTACATGTTTGAACACAACGTGTATTGTACATGATCGGCACTAACGTGGGATACTTTTAACTTGGAAGTACTTATGATGGTTTAATTTTCACTTTTTTTCACTAGTTACACTTTTCAATAAATATTAACAGTTGGGGAAAGGTTCATTTCACATAGATTATGATTTCATAATTCGTTTTTTGTGAATTTTAAATTCGTGAATAACCCCCTCTGCTTTCAGATTGAAAAATTTTCGTCCCCAGAATTACTCAATGTTTTATTGATGTTTTATATACCTGAACATCATAACTGGGAGATTTTAATTGCTATGTGAACATCAAACATCATCTGAAATACAGTGTGACCTAATTTTGATTGAAATACTCATGTTTGAACCTGTAACAGTGTCAGTGTTGAAGCAGCTAAGGGGTTCACAAGTCAGCCAATCAGCTGCTGGCATCTAAACTGATTATCTTTCAAGCAAATAGATTCCAAACAGATAAAGAGAACTGAGACTTCTGCTGGAATTGAGCTCAAATATCATGTACAGATTCTGTTTGAAGGTATACTTTGAGGACAAGATGGTGCTTACTTGAAACAAACAGACTGTTGTTTTTGCACCCAGCTACATTAATTACTGCTCTTCCAACCAGTGTTTAAGAGATGGTCTATCCAAGAAAGCTAACTGAATGGTCCAACAGAGTTAAAACTTTAGGAAATTGAGCTCTAACCAAACTGGCAGTAACACACGCTAAAATATTCCAAGATCTTACAGCTAAACATGCACAAAATTATGAAATGCTGAACGCTGATCAAAAGCTAGCTGTTAAGATGACCTGGCTCTATGCTCAAGTGGATAAGGTTGTTAACTTGTAATCACTTGATCTTGCATTGATTGAGGGTTATGGGTTCGAGTCTGGTTTTTGACTAGACCTTTTATGTGAGAAGTTGACAGTTTCTTCTGGAATCTTTAGGATGAGTGTCTTATCAAATCCTCCTTTAGAGAACAATGGTAAACGGCCCATCTGTGAATATCTGAAACTGGTAATACAGCAAATATTTTTTTCCTGTTTATTTCACTGGAAAATTTGTTTAGCAGACAATACTGCTTTCTGCCCCATTAACCCTGCAAGTATTGGGCATATTGATTAACCATTAACCTGCAATTAACAGAAGAAAACTTTGTCTTTTTTCTAAGGTGTTTATTTCATTGATTGCCCGAAATAGTTAGTAAGTCAGTGTGTCAGCTATTATCTATAAAAATTCATATCTGCAAGATTATTGGGTATCTAATGTTTTGAATCTTTTAAGAGAAACTATGCAAAATGTAACCGGGTGTGCAAGAATCAGCTATCTGGATTGTTATTAATAATAATAATAGTAATAATGACTATCCAGTGATTGGCTATTTTTAGTTGATACAACTTTATTTAGTTCAATTAAGACGAAAGCATTGTAGTTTATTGAATCACTCTCGAACACTAATTCCAGATGTTATCACGCTCGCAAGAAGCAGCAAGTTTTTCATCGATGCTACCCATTTACAGCTGGGTGGACGGAGGCATGTGTGCTATCAGTGTCTTTGCCAAAGTACCAACCTCGTGCTCCGCCTGGCATTCAAAACCAGGACCTCCCGTTCCGGAGGCGAAAGCCCTAACCAAAAAGCTATCAACACCACCCACTGCCATTTTTACATTAAAACACAATGTCATGTATTCAATGCAACAATTTTTAACCTCCTGTGAAATGAAAAGTTTTGATGCAACCCTTGGCTGGCTACTAATGGCATGTCTTACTGTATTCAATAGAGATCTAGCAGTAAATTGTATCATTCTGTGAAGACTATAATGCCTGTTGTCTATATTAGATGAATATGTAGTAAGTAAACAACTAATTAGCTCAAGTTTAACTTAAATACATTAGAATTGTTAATATATTGTTTTGAAAAAAGAAGACATTTTGCAATTCTGAAAGTTAATTAGCATAAATAAATAACGAATACCATGTGCAAATCATTTAAGAGAATCAGCAAATGCAATAAATAATTAGAAGATGAAAATTCTGCTCATTCACTCACATTGCCAAGTTCATTTTGCTGTTTCTAATGTGTTTATAAAACTTCTAATAGAACTGTCGGATTTTTTTTATCTAGATTCAGAGTGTTTAGAAACTAAGCAGGGGTGGGGGTTGTTAACAAATTGATATAATACCGAGGCCAACTGCATGTTTTTCAAAAATAAAATTAATTTAAGGATTAAGTCTGTGGGCTGAATATCTTGTCTTAATACAGTGGCTGGTATATTGAATTTCTAGACTTTAAGACTAAGCTCTCAAGACATCATCAATGATGGAATGATTCGCTCGTAAGAGAGAGCCAGCAATTAATACAGCTTAGCGGACTGAAGCATGTGTAGCATCCCATTGTCATGTCCAAGGACCAGAGATCAAACCCTTGTCCTCGGAGTTTCTAACCCTAACCTACATCAGTTTACTCTTAAAGTACAGTTTACATGGCTATATTAATATGGCATATTGTCTATAAAGAAATTATTTGTCATTCAATCATTAAATACCTAATCAGTCTGTGGCTACCGAGTACCGATGCTTCCAGCATGTCGCTGTATAGAAAATTCTTCAACATTGGTAGAGCTCATAAGTTGTATTTTATTTTAAAAAGGAAATTCTGTATGTGAGAAAATATATAGGACTTGCAAAATAACGCAAGTTGACGTAATAAAATAGTATGTTTCTCTTTAGATGTTCTATCGATGGCACATTTATGCAGAGAGCGGTAAATGGTTATTACAAGCCTGGTACTGAAGTGGGCGCACTTGTCAGCTCACTTTAATTAAGTCTTTTCATGGAGTATGGCACTACAGCAGTGTCTGCAACCAACTCTTGTAAAACCTTGGCTCATTTTTCTTTTCTTGATGTTTTTTTTTTGGTTCCTTGACATGAGTCAGTGCCACACATGTTTCAATGCACTTCCTTAAAATGACATGATTTATGCTTTCTACAAAAGTTTTGACAGCATGTATATTGCATAAATTATGCTCTGTAATTTTACTGCACTACATGTATATGAAATCTTAGAATTCGTCATGCCTAAAAATTTTTTAAGTCCATAATCACTATTTACCTGTGCATAAAAACATTTCATCTTAGTAAAATAATTCCAAACTGGCATTCTGTAAAATTAAGTTTACTGTCCTTTTCCCAACAGTTAACATTAACACAATAAAATAATCAAGAACAACATCATTTCAAACTTTATTAAGGCCACCAGAAAAAAGAACGTTTGTTACACCGTCACTGTCAGAGAAAAAGCAGACTTGGGTTGGTATGCACTAAAACCTTCACACATAACAGATAAACTGATGCAACATTTTCCTTTCTAAGGAAGGACAGACAGAGTCAATGAACAGTATAATAAAGGAATTCTTCTATTTTAATTCTGGCAACTCTCAGACTGTGATAGCATTTATTCTTTGAATCCCATGCTTTACTTTGTAAATGAAAAATCTCTTACACTTCTGACAGTACATTCTACCTTTGGGACAACTGTAGATCATGATCAGCCTATTATGCAGTCTTGATCATGATCTGCATTTTTATATATTCTCAGTCTGACAGTATATTTCCACTAAAAGCCCCTTTCAACAAATAATGGAACGGTACCTGTTGAAGGAGTGGTAAGGCAGCGTGGCAAGTTGAGTGTTATGTCACAAAGGATTGGTGACAACTTACATGAGGTCATATAATCCAATCATTAAACTTAAAGAACCTACTTTGCAGCTATTGTCACCCTTTGAAAAAAACTTGTAGCAGTTGCTTCCCTTTACTTATATTTTTAGGGTGTCTAACAACCATAGTGTAACAGCAGGGCCAAGACGCAGCAGATCCATTCAGTGAAAAGATACTCAACCCTGAATGGGTCCGTGCCTATATATACTACCCTACTCCCCATCACATGTACATGGGTTTTAAATTTGCATATTATCATCATATGCGACCGAACGTTTTCACTACGTTCACCGATCGTTACAATAGTGACAGTCTGCAGTGATCCAAAAACAGCCATAGTAAAACCCCTATCCTTAATAATGTAATAAAGTGCTTGACGAATAATGTCTAAATCAAATAGCTTTGACGTCAAAAACATATCTAAAAACTTAAAACATTTTAAAGCGGCCTTAACATAATCAAACAAAACACGATTATTTATGTTGCAACTGGTCAGGGATTTTATATATAGCAAAACACGTCTCTAAACATAGTTGACAAACTCCGATTTGAACTTCAAAGAGAAAAAACCTCGTAGTGTTCATGTTGAATAAAAACAACAAGTAACGAGAAACATGTAACACATTGCGGACACTCGTTAACATTTACGAACATATTTATAATACCAACAACAACTTTTGTAAGGCTGAAATTAGCGATATGTTTCTTAAACCTTTTGGTCAAAGTCCCAAGCTTAAGCAAAATAGATTGGTAACTTATATCAACCAAAGCAGGAGTTAACGTCAGACTTGAATTGTACTGCAGTCTCTAATTGTGTTTTGGTACACCCTGTACATATTCAAAGTTTTTTGAGGGACTGATGACTTGCACCAAGATCAAGCCCTACTCTATAGGCTTCTTCCATAAATCTTGGCTAGGGCCTCACCTAGTTTTCAATTTATAAGTTGTTTTCAGGCAATTCATTGAAATCTGCATAAGCTGACATGGATGAAATTTCTGTTGTCAGCTTCAAAATTCTGCTCTCGAGAATTTGGTGCATCTGGCAACATCGGCAAATGGCAGGGCACAGGCCCTGCTTGACATGCTACATGTACAGGACCTAAGATGTTTGGCAAGATGACCCAAGAACCCTATATGTCAGACTCCAGATATCTCTTTAGAGGGGCCAATAACAAGCCCTAGTAGCCTGAATCAGCTGCAGCCCTTACTGATTTAACTCCAACAATCATTTATACAATTATCATGAAAGTTTTTCCTCCAACTTTCTAGCCTAACTTGAAAGGAAATTTGCAGCTTCACAGAAATATGACACATTTATCACAACACCATCTTTGACCAATCAAAATTCAAAAAAAAGCAAATATGGGTTACTAAGGCAATACAATTTAGGATATAATATAATAGTCAGGCAGTATGTCAGTCAGTTTGCAGATTTATAGTCAGTCATTTAGTTATAGTCAGGCGGTCAGTCCGTTAGTATCATATGTCCTTTAAAAATCTGTATCATTCATGTGATAGCTTGAACTTACTGACTCACTGACTGACTATTACCAGCTGTATGGCTGACTTTAACTGAGTATAACAAAGTTTTATGACTAACTGAATAAGATTATAACTGCCTGACTGACTGACTGACTGAGGGTAAAACTGTCTAATATGTGCTGCAAAGTGTCATTATACAGCACAATACTTTGCTCAGTTTGCACTTAAATAATTAGCTGTGCATATAAATTTTGCTACTCAAAATAGACTTAACCATTAACCAACCTTCCATGCATTATGAGAAATCAAAATCATAAATGTTAACAAACTGCCCATATGTCACAGTCTCATAAATATGACTATCCTCCCCACAGTGCTTATTGTTCTGGAGTTTGTACAGGTCAGGCACACATTCAGGCATACACACCTACACCAATGTGTACAATTTGTCAGTAAAGGCGGAGATATAGAAAAGAGAGATATGCAACACTACTGTATCCTGAAATTATCACCCATGACAGTACCTTTGTCATTTTGTAGCAAATAAAACTCAGTGGTCATTTATCATACAGACATGGATGTTACATAAAAGATTATACATTAAACTTTAGCTGCAAATAAAAATATGTTTATGTTTTGCATTATATATTGATATCATACAATAACCTAGTAACAAATCGCTGAAAGTTGGTCTTTTCTACATGGCCTTAAAAATTGAAGTTTGAAAAATTCAGCAGCTGTAGTATAGTTAATAATAGTTTAAAACTTAGACAAAATGAATGGGTTGTGTATATAAAACAAATAACTTTTATCTGCTACAAAGTTGATGATATTTGCAAATTTCCTACGTCACGCATGTAATTTCAAAGTAAAAATCTGAAGCTGTTTAGATCTGTATTCTATGTCTCTGGTAAAAGTAAAAAAATAAATACATTGTATGCAAAATACAAATGACTTAGGTGTTTTGAACATAGCGGTTTGACACTGGAGAGGTCCCCACAAACTCAAATTGGCGCCGCCCCTCCAAACACATACCGTATTGGTAAAAAACTACGCAGCTCAACTCTGACGTCAACTTCAGTCCAGTCCAGTCCAGGTATGCTCCTGGAGGTATGAACAAAACTTTAGTAACCCCCCCCACAGCCCCCTCCAAAGCTCTTATCAAGAGGTACAAATATTCTACCCAATGCCACCACACCTCCCATTTGGAAAAAAATGTCTTTATTACATACCTGGCTCTTTGTGTAAGCGGTTAGTTTACAAACATGCTATCATATGACCCAGGTAGAATCAAGATTCATTAATAATTTCAATCTATTCTATACCTAATAACCTACAATTTAGATAAACATGATGCTGGAAATTTAATTTGTATTCTTATGATTGATGAATGATTTACTGTAATGAGTGTTATGGCATGGCACATTATTTCTTTCAAAAGTTTGCCAAAAAATTCAATTTCCCCTTGGAGCGCCTCATTGCAATTTATCAATGGATAGGTTTTCCATGCGCATGGATACATACGGTCTTGCCAATCTGCAGTGGTGCTATGACCTTTTTGTTGCTTGTCAACAGTTTTCGTTCATTTCCAAAGAATTCTTCTGCATCAATGCAATAATCCGCATGCATCAGTTCGCTGTCCATCTCTCTGAAACGACATAAAAATGTTTCTACTTCTGCCACCAATCGACCGAATCACAACCATGCCGCAGGTTGTTAAAAAGTTCGAAAAGATAGTTCTACATTTCGCGACGCTTGTATTAAAAATTTTGAAACATAAAACTCGGTAGTAACATTGTACATGTTTCATTTAAATTTAAATAAAATTCTAAGTCAAAACTTTACAAATAAAAGCCTTGGTTAGAATTTTAAAAAACTTTGAGAAATTAACAACAAACTGACCTACTTTACCTTTTTCATCAATGAACAAAGCTGTGCTGTAATTTTCAATATTGTAACAAAACAAATTGTTGTCTCCTTTATTTATGCAGTCGTTTTCATAATCACTACTCTTTCAAACAATTTGTCAGTAGCAGTCCTTCCTTCGGTAAAGTTGTGTCCAAACTTCGAAGATTTCGACTGCCGCGGCATATAATAAAAGCCGTATACACCGGAACGAGCACGTGAATGTATATCAGTGAGTCACAGCACCGCATGCTTAAAGACGGCACGTATAAACAAGAGACGCACTTTTCTTCTTGTAACGTGTTTAATTAAACTCAGTTCGTGAAATAGCGTGCGTATAATTAACCGTGAAGAACAGAACATGAAAATATCAAATCATTTTCTTACAAAACATTAGTCAGACCACAATAAGAGTACCATGAATCTGTTTGGTCGCCACACACCTTGGTCTATATACATAAGCTGGAAATGGTCCAGCGACGCACAATCAGATGGGTCTAAACTGATTTCTCAAGAGATACCATGGATACTAGTGTGACAGACCTGCAGAATACCCTTTGAGAACAAGCATCTAACCTCCAAACTGGTTATGTTCTACAAAATATACCGTACAATCTTGTAGCAATCTCCCTACCTAGCCCAACTAATTGTGCGCCGCCCTTCGCGACGTAAAGACAGACAATATGTAATGTCAGTTTGGAAAATGGATCGGTCTTGCAGTCGAAATATTGAAGCTATCTCCCTACCCAAGTCCCAAACAGGTTAACAAGGTTTATGCACCGCCTTAGTCTCCGCCAAACCCATGCCAACTCGGACTTATTTAAGTACTCCTTTTCCCCCATACCACCGTCCTGCGGAACAGGATTCCCCCACATATTGCAACCCTGTCTGATCTTGAATCATTCAAGTAAGCAGTTGCCCAGCTCAGTCATTAATCATACAGCAGTTGTTTTTAAACCTTTTATTGTTTTACTCTTTTTAACAATTTTAAAAATCTTGTTTCTCTTAACTGGGGGAAATGTCTTGCAATTATTTTATCCTTACTGTTATTAACACCCGGCGTGCACCCAGCCTGTAATACTCGTGAGAGGCGTGAGGCAGTATGACAAGATAGCAAGATAGACAAGATAGATAGTTACAGAAACAGCCACCATGTACTATTTCTATATTTAGAGCAAAGTGGCCCGCTTTTTTAATGCAAAAACTTTTGCCAGTATATACACAGCAACCAATATAACACGATTTTATGAAGCGGATTAGTGGTCTAGTGGTTAACGCATTGCACTTGTAATCCAGGGATCGCAGGTTCGGACTAACATAACTAATGGTCTTTCGGATAAGACCTAAAACCGAGGTCCGATGTTTCGGTGCTGTACATCGGGCATGTTAAAGAACCAGACGGTGTCTCTGGAACGGGACGCGTTCTGTATCTTGCACTATCCCCCGAAACCTAAAACAACGAAACTCTTCTTGGGGCGTTGGTCATATGGATTATCCGGTACCAACGATAAAACTCGAAAATACATACAAGCATACACGATTTATCGCAATTCCAATTCAGACTTAAAAAAAGTATAAATTTAGCCATCAGGTCTAGGAATTCTAAACAGTTCCGTGACTGGACAATCATGCAGGCTACTGAAGGCGTCAAATTAATAGCATAGCCGTCGTCGGCGGTACGGCCATGGTCGGACCACTTTTTTAACCGAGAATACTTTTTGGTGGTACCACTTTTTCTATATAAGTGCCGAAGTATGGAATTGTTAATACAATTATCTATAGCGATTGCTTAACTGAGTTAGTGGCTGAGGGTGTGAAAGATTCTTTTGCTTTTGCTCAAGCGAGGCTGATGGCTGATTTCTTCCAGTTTAAGTTGAATAATGACCTCTTCTTTCATTTTGAGACAATCATTTAAGTGTAAAAAAGAATGTTTCTCCTTGAAATAAAAGTAAGCTTCTGAAAGTTAATTTTCTGAATTGCTATGGACTTAAATCTATCTTAAATATTTTTATATCCAGTTATGTATAAAACGTCAAATATAAAGAACATCTGGACAGACAAATCAAGTATAAATCAAAGCGCTGTGAGCGCCGAAGGCCTGGGGGCTATAGGTTAACTACCCGAAAAACAACTTTTGACCTACGTGTTTTGCGCTGAATCTTACCTAAAGCGCGGGTCAAAATGTGCAGAGGACGAAATTCAATATATGACACAAAATGAATGATTCACAAATATATGGGTGGCTGGGAAGTTTGTTTTATTATAAAACGTACGTTAAATGAAAAATAATCACATAGCCAACATTATAAAATGTTTAAGCCAATAAAAATAATTCGATCTGCGCTTTGTTCAACTTCAAGCGATATCTGATTTAGATCGAAAAATATTGTGAATAAGGACAAGACCTTGAAACAGAAATAAACAAAGCAATACCAGAAATGAAATATAAATACAGTACTGTACAAGTGTATAACAGAGAAAACCAAAAGATTCTGGGTTACCTTGTAGTCGTAATCGGTGAGAACCGTTCACTGGGCCTTGACATGCAGCGTCCTCGTAAATGGCGGGTGATTTTGATCACGTGAGTTCCTTCTCGGGAAGTACGTAATTAGATCTTTTTTAGAGACATTTATTTTTAGGTAAATATATATGTAATCGTTCGTAAATAACAAAGTTGTCAATGAAATAACATCGGAAATTTGAAAATCAAACTACAAACTCTTATATCGAGCTCCGTTCGTTTTCGTAAATTTCCGTACATATCCGTACTTTTCCGTGATATGCATATGATTATCTTCCGTAATCAGCTAACAGCGCATTAATTTCTAAAACAGAAAAAATGTGTAAATGCAGCCCGTAAGCTATATACCTTCATGCAGTCGTTTGAAGTTTTATGTACTGTTTTTATTTGTAATATGTTCTTATCATATGCGACATTCAAACAGACGATTGATCTGGTCTGTCTTGCACTACTTTCGCATAGCGCATGTTTACAGTTGTTATTCGCACATAGCACAGTTAAATTTCTTGCAGTGTTTGAAATGTGGTATACTAACTTAGGCCTAGGGGACTTTCAGTCCCCAGGCCAAAAAGTGGAAACATTTTTTTTAAATTGCTATGCAATACGATGAAGCTAGTGACCTTTTTTGGGCTTCGTAATTTATCTTGACAAAGCTTACGTTCTTAATAGATTTTCGAACTTAAGATTTAAGACTGGCAACGCAACCAGTTACCGCATGCCAACCACGGTTGGTTTCTGAGGCGTTAACTTATAGATGATATAGTGTGATTCATCATAAGTGGTCTGCTTCATTTAACAATTGTTTTGCTATTCTATGCAACAGTACATAGCTGTACCAAATTGGATCACTTCGGCGACACTGTCCAAATCTTGCCGCCAGAGATACCGGAAGTCGCCAGATAGAGCCGAGTGAGTTCGTAGATTTCTGTACTGAATTCAATAATTTTGAATTTATGTCATGAGCACGCGGTTCAGAACCGAGGGTAGGCCTAACTGTTTTGGCAGCCGAGTTCCCGCAAAACAGTTACCCGAGGTGACGGATATTTCCATCTACAAAACCAAACGTCTCATGATAGTTCTAAACTTTTTCTTGCATACCGTCTTGATTTCTAGAAAAGATGTATTTCTATAGAACGCCGTAGCTGTCTTACGTTAAGACATTACAATTTGTCTTGCAAACTGGGTATCCTGTCTTGATCAAATTGTTTTCAGTGTGAACTTTTTCCCAATACATGTTGTTTAAATTTGTGCTATTATGTTATATTAAGGCATTGTCATCTTGAATTCGCATGATATCTTGTGGTCTTGTTAAACTTTATATAATTTACTAGCACAATTTTTTACAACATGTATTGTGAAAAGTTATCACTGTATTTAGACAAGATAGCACATCAGTTTGACAAGATAGCATATCATGTAGAGAAGTTAACGTGGTATTTAAACAAAATAGCATGTATGTTTTACATAATATAACAACAGAATAAGAAGATATTATATAAAATAGACATAACAACATGTCATGTGGACAAGAAAGCATAACACTTAAGAAGGTTTAACAGTTCATTAGCAAGATATCACAATTATTTGAGAAGACAGAAAACAATTTGAAAAAGACAGGACACCTATCTAACAAGACAATTTGTAATGTCTTAACATAAGACATGTACGGCGTTCCATACACCAATATTCAAACGTTGCGTCACAAGTAAATGTCTTCATCCGATTATAACAAAACTTGGGTTGTTCAGGGCTCTACTTGTAGGTAAAATTTTCATTGCAAAAACCCAGAGAAATGTCTTAAAGCTATAATACTGCTTAAAATGACCAGAAAAGGTATGGTCAAGAAAAGTTCTTAAAACATGAAAACTGTTTAGAAAATTAAAAGAAAATAAGTTATGCTCAACCATTTCTTTCATTAGCGCAATGCAAACACAAATTTATCATATCAAATTGATGGAAAATCGTGTTATGACCCGGTACATGGGTCAATTTTTTCTATTTCATATTTCAACTATGTTAGTTCAATTGGAATAAAACTGTTATATATATTTATGTTTTTTAGCTATAACTTTCTCAATGCTTGTTTTTTAATTTATACTAAACCATTGGTGAATGTATTACATTATATGCAAATTGCGATTATCATATTGAATGGTATTATCACAAAGCTTTATCGCTGCATTATGGCTATAAACATCGTCGCCATGTTGGAATAAGACTCAGAGAGTGGCCAGTGCTAATTTGGCAAAATTTCGGCAGTTGAGGGACAACCTCTCAGGAGTACTAAGGGCGGTCGTGCTGGTCATCGAACATGGTCGAAATATTCTCGTACTCACACGACTGTGACCAACGTCACTTTTGTGTAGATTAAACAGCGGACAGTGTTATTTTGGAGAGAAATTTAACAATTCAACGGTTATAAATCCGTGCGTAGTACTTTAGGCGACTTTGCCACTTGTCAACCTTGGCCGAGTCATTATGTTCAAAAGCATGGTGATATTCTGACAAAAAAGCTTTTTGAATTATTGGTTGATAGTGATACACAAAAGTATAGATACCCAAGAAAGATAATCAACGCAATATCCCATGTTAAGTCTGCGGCGATTTTAACGTTAAATTAAAACTTTCTGCCAAATAATGTGTACCACTCGGTCATTTTGAAGTTAATGTAGCGGAAGTATATCTACCCAGTGTCTTCAAAAATGCAAAGCATGATTTTTTGTACCGATAGCTAAAAATTAGTCGGCAGATATCTGAATAAATAAAGAAGGAAAAAGTTAGTTTCGTACTATTAATCAAAGGGAAGTAACAGCTTTATAAAGAAACATAATTACTTTACGCACTTACTCCCCTTACGACAATGCGCAATACCTAGATATTTCTCAGGTAGTGCACGCAGCTTTCAATATTTCTGACAGTGCAAACTAATAAGTACACGCCGGGTTCACGTCAATATTGTATACATGTACAATGAAATGTAAAGTGTGAACTGTCGCAAGCATTGTTCAGTGAGCACTGCGTTTGAGCGTTGTTGATCAGTGGTATAGTGGTAACTCGCTGTACTGGATATCCAGCGATCGCAGGTTTGACCCCCGACTCCTCCACCAAAATAACGTCTTTCGGATGAGACATTAAACCGAGGTACAATGTATCGTTGCTGTTCACCGGTAATGTGAAAGAACCAGGGTCAGTCTCTGTAACATGGACACGTTCTAGCACTATCTCTAGAAACCTAAACTTACTTACCTCATCTGGGGACGTTTGTCATATGGATTATCCGGAACCAACGATAACATAAATAAAAGAAAAAAAAAAGAAAAAAAAAAGAAAAAAAAGAAGGGGGAAAATACAAATGAAATTTATGCATTACGATTGTCGTTTTTTTTTAAAAAGCAGTCAAATGCTTATATTCCAGATATGTTATAAAATTACACGGCATAAGGAAACCACAACAACACAGTGTGTATTCTATAGAACATAATTAGCTGTAATCAAAGCTTGTGGTCCTTGATCCTGCCGGCTACACGGAACGAGCATATTAAGGATACACCTGTCACTGCCCTTTTGTGAGGGAGACCTTTTTACTATGAAATTGAGCACAACAGGCGAGTTACGGTACATGTATTAGAAAGGCTAAAAATGATGTGCATGACTTTAAAATGTAATCACACAGCGTTCCGGAAGTTATATTTAAAACAAAATGACGTTTTCATTTCGGAAAAAAGCTGCTTTTAGCATTCTTCGAATTGAACTTGGATACTTGTACGTTTGGCAAACACTTTAAAAGAAAATTATTATCGACTAGCAACATTCTTTGACATCACGTGTCGGCATTGCAGATTTACATTAGATGCAAGAGACAAGCGGCATAAAGTAAAGGGAGACCTAAGCAGTCTGTATATACAAAGATAGAAGCAGGTACATATTATCTTTTACCCTCTTAAAAATAATGGAATCCAATTTTTATTTTCAAGAAATTTACTTTCAACTTTCTATAAAACAATGCCGTCGTTGGTGTTTTGACCGCCGGGCCATTTTTTAGCCAGGCATACTTACCGACCGTGTCATTTTCTTTAATGTTCATTGATCAAGAGGACCGAACTGCTGACCGGGTAATGCAATTATCTAGCGCACGTGCTTTAACTTTTACCCAGCTTAATAAAAAAATGGACTTGCACATCTACAAATTGGGCAACACAGTTACTTGCTGGAAAAAATGGTCAGTGGAAATTAATTGACAGAACAGTGAACCACGGACGTGCTGTTATTTGCCACCAGCAGGATAAGTGGCAATAGATAGGCTACTGTTATCAATCACTTTCTCTTACGTTGCAAAAGATCGAATTACTATTGTTTTAAGCTTATCTCATAAACAGAGATGTGTAAAATGTTTTGTTTTAATACGTCTCTAACTCAAACGGGGTAACAATAACGCGGCAGTTGGCTGCTCTTTAATTCAGTTTATCATTAACGAATGCTTATTTGCATGGCGCGAATAGCAGAACAATATAATGTTTAATATCTCCGCACCTATAGCAGCTCTCTCATTCTTTTTTTTTGAGGCCCCCTTGCGGGGTGACCCCGTTTATTAACCCCGTCATTGGCTTGAAAGGGTCCGGGGAACATCCCTATCAGCCTTACAGTAATCATTTTATGTACATAACATTAGCTCTCTCATTCTATTGATACAGAGAAAACCTGACGACATAAAAGCTATATGTATCCTGAATTGATTACAGACAGAATTACAGAAAATAACACTCTACTACATAAAGTATAACATCATTAATTATATACAATAATAATACTGAATTACAGAAAATGACAATATTGAATTACACAAATAACAACATTGAATTACAGAAAATTACAATTATACTGAACTACAGGAAATTATAGAAAAGAACAACATTGAATGACTGAAAACAACAACTGAATAACAGAATAACAATACTGAATTACAGAAAACAACAACATTGAATTACAGAAAACAACACCATTGAATTACAGAAAACAACAGAATTAACAGGGAATCGGAAGTATTTTACAGAAATCATTCAAATAAACTCGAGCAGAATGCTCTTTGATCCAAATCACACACAATACAAGCATGACCACCACCGACCAATTTTCCCCTACAATAACTGTTGTTTTGCTCTTCTCTATATAAAAGACTCAAAGCAGATGTGTCGATTTGGCTTACGAACGGACGTGTTAACAATTCGAACGAATAACACATAAGCATCTCCGTTCTTGACAGCAACAATAATATCAACAAATAATGCCTTTCTCTGCAATTTTGATCGAACTTGGAAACCACCCTAGAACCATGAATTATGTCCGCTGATGAAATTGTAAATGACAGTATGAAATGATAAAATATTTGTCAATTTGCCTTTGAAAGCATACAACAGATTTTTATGTTATCGTACATTAAACACTATTTAGGAACAATCGCCGCACCAGTCGTCTCAGTGCTTGTATGCACAGCGTTATGAATGTTTGATGACCGACAAGGAAATATAGTTAGGCATGAAAAGAAATCTAGGGTTTCACCGGTTGCTATACACAAACTATTCAAATAAAGCTGTGCGGGAATAATTTAAATTTAATATGCTGACAGGTGAAATAGTCTTTGTTTTGATTTATGCATTTTAAATGCACGGAATTCCGTTATAGGTATTGTTGGGTGGTAATGTGAATATTCCAGTTGTTTCATTTCATGAATTCATAATAACTGACGTAGCTGTAGCAAGATAGGATAAAATCACCGTGACCATTCGATGTTCAATTTATCGCTGACTAGCCTTGAAATTTCGTTTCATTCAAGATAAATACAAAAGCAGTTAACATGTAACGGCAGCGGGGAGCGTTAACGAACTCAGAATGACTTTATCTAGCGTTGCGCGCAGTATACCACTTCATTTTTGGCCTGGGGACTGAAAGTCCCCTAGACCTAAGTTAGCATACCACATTTCAAACACTTATGCTATGTGCGAATAACAACTGTAAACATGCGCTTTGAGAAAGTAGTGCAAGACAGACCAGATCAATCTTTTGTTTGAATGTCGCATACGATAAGAACATATTACAAATAAAAACAGTACATACAACTTCAAACGATTGCAGAAAGGTATATAGCTTACGGGCTGCATTTACACATTTGTTTCTGTTTTAGAAATTACTGCGCTGTTAGCTGATTACGGAAGATAATCATAGGCATATCACGGAAAAGTACGGTTATTTACGGAAATTTGCGGAAACGTACGGAATTCGATATAAGAGTTTGTAGTTTGATTTTCAAATTTCTGATGTTATTTCATTGACAACTTTCTTATTTACGAACGATTACATATATATTTACCTAAAAATAAATTTCTTTGAAAAAAAGATACAATTTAAGTACATTTCCGAGAAGGAACTCGCGTGATCAAAATCACCCGCCATTTATCGAGGACGGTGCATGTCAATGCCCAGTGAACGGTTCCACCGATTACAACTACAAGGTAACCAAGAATCATTTTTGATTTTCCCTGTTATACACATTGTGCAGTACTGTATTTATATTTCATTGTTGGTATTGCATTGTTTATTTCTGTTTCAAGGTCTTGTCCTTGGTACACAATAATTTTCGATCCACATCATCAGATATCGCTTGAAGTTGAACAAAGCGCAGATTGAATTATTTTTAAAACAATTGATATTGATGACCATGTGTTTATTTTTTAATTTAACGTACGTTTTATAATAAAACAAACTTCCCTGCAAACCATATATTTGTGAATCAGTCATTCTGTGTCATATACTAAATTTCGCCCTATGCACATTTCGACACGCGCTTTAGTTAAGGTTAAGCGTAAATCACGAAGGTCAAAAGTTGTTTTTAGGGGAGTTAATCTATAGCCCCCAGGCCTTCAGCGCTCACAGCGCTTTGATTACATTTTTAATCATAAAGTCCTTTGTGTGAAAAAATTCTGATAATGTTCAATTCTCTGCCACATACATATACCAAGTTTGATAACAATGATCCAAATCTGCTGCAGAGTGGCCCGCTTGTAACCTTGAGACTCTATGGGATATACCTATTGCATCTACTATAAGGAACTTCGAATTGCCGATTCCACTCGAATATTCGACCGTAAAGGGACATGGCCTATTCAGTAGACTTTTTTTATCATCTACACGTTTTTAACTCACCTGGTACAAACTGCCAGGGTGAGCTATTAGGATCGCTCACCGTTCGGCGTCCGTCGTACGTTCACCTTTTCCTTAAAATGACATCTCCTCTAAACCCTTGAAATAATGTTTGCCCACAGTAATTTATTAACATAAGAACATAGCACCAAGGTTTCTTATTTATAATATATGTACTTTTGTTTTTGAAATATATGTATGAATTGTGCCTGTTTAAATGAAATCTGCTTGCAAAAAACAATCATCGCTTAGCAGTATAACCAAAATAACGACGTTGACGTTGACGTTACGTTTTGACGCACAAAAATAATGTTAAAATTTAGCTGAGTTTCATATTTTTGACAAATCTTCTTCGATAACCTATCGATTTTTTTAATTTTTTGTTTTGAATCACGTATTATATGGTAGCAAAATAAAAAAATCCAGACAGGGTCACTGGACAAAATTCTGGGTAAAATGGTGAATTATGTCCAAAAGAAGCTGGCAAAATACAGCGTTATTTTCGTCAAAATCGGCACATTTTACAGCGTATTGCTGACGAATATACTTGTTATTTTATGGACAAGCAGTAAATGTTTAGGCTGAATTGTAATATGAGAAATGAAACTTAATTCTTCTAAATCCGTTCAAAAATACCAGAGATACGAACGTTAATATTCAAGCACCAGTGAAAAATGGGTAGGGCGATGAAAGACGTCGTGACGTCAACGTCTCGTGCGTGTCTTCCTTACAAATAGCTCCACGTTAAAGTTGATACATCATAAATTACATATGTGAGATTAAGATGCATCAGATGGCCTTTGTTAGAACCAATTATAATAAGTTACCAGCAATTTCAAGCAAAAATATATGAACTTAAAATACATCATGTAGGCATGCAAGGAAATAAACGGAACCATAACTACCAAAAGCAAGACAATTGCGAAATTACGAAAAATAATAATAATAAACATAAAAACGAATATTTATACCGTGTAAAAATGTGATAGTTTATCTACCCTTCACTTTAAAGCTAAATACATCATCATCATTAAAGAGGCACTCCCTACATCTAGCAGATTATATTCCCGAAACATAGATTATGTGTTCAATTAACGTAAATTGATAAATAAATACAATTACGAGGAAGAAGTTATGGCAAAAACTGCCTCATTTTACCACAATTAATCAATATAAAGGCTCTCTGTAATAAATCGCAGCCACCCATCAATTGTACAACAACAACTCTACATAGATTATTGAATATTTACGGTACTGCAGTATATTTTAAACCGCTGATTTTATCGATAATGTCTGGGAATGCATAGCTGAAACTTTCAGGTTAAGTTATAAAACTTCCAAAGATTCTATTATTTATGTTTTTTAGGTTATTTAGTTTGAAACAGTTACAGGATATGTCCCTTTAAAGAAACAGTAAAAGCTGCATTGAGTTCGTCGATATCGACATTCAAACAATTTGTATCTGTAAACGTGTGCTACGCTTCTAGTAACATTGCAATACAACCTTATTCCATTAATTAGCCAGGGAACGTTTTGCATATAAAATCCCATACAGTTATATAAACCGGCTGTGGAAATCGTTTCTTACAAAGCCTGTTAGATTTCCTATCCGGAAATTAAATTCAGGATTATCTGCATTTGTTTGGCTTTTTCTCAATCCCGTGAAAACAAAAAGTTTCATTTTTCTATCTCACACACATGTTTTTCGGTATTTATAAACTGAATTTATAACTAAACTTTGTGTGGCCAATAAGAAAGATTACGCTTAACTTATAACGCAACATGCCTGACCACATTCGTACCACATGCAGAGTTAGTTTCGGCATAATATGGGACAAGGGTACCAAAAGTCTCGATTCAAAGTTATAATATGAAGCGAACGGAGAACTAAAAAATAATTTGTATTGCAAAATTTGTCATTGTTAACGTTCACCACTGCATGATAAATTGTTACTTTTGGAAAATAACAACCAGAACTACAAGAGCGGGTACCACTCGTGTAGAAGGACTAACAACCAGTACCACCCGAGCTCCTGCCGACCGGAACGACTAAAAACCACTTCAAAGTGTCCGATGTTAAATAATGCGTAAAAGTCATATATCAGCTTTTCAGCTATCAGTAAAACTTGTAACATGAATACTTCACTATCAATTATGAAAAATCATATGATATTTCGCTAATTGAAAGTTAGCCTTGAAGCTATATGAGATACGTATCAGAAAACACGCGCATTTTTGTAACAAACTGGGTTATAAAAAAGGAAAACTAGGATATATTTCTAGCAGTTATTATCCACATAGATTCGTAACTGACATTAAATAAAGACATTGTGTGTGTAGAACTATTCTCGAGCTGCTAATACTCGTGACCTCGTCAGTGATCGTATTTTGGTCTGTAATCGTATTTTGGTCATTTATAATGACAGGCAGTTTTCCTAACCATCGTTCCTGAGAAGAACCAGTGCCAGAAGAAACTGCCAACGTTCTCACGTAAAAAGACATGGTCAGCAGCATGGCTCGAACCCATGGCCCTTAATCAATGCGATGTTACAGTGGTTTTAAGTCAGCGACTCTAACCACTCGACCACGGAGGCGGACCTAACTAACATAGTCACGCATATATTTCTTGCTTCAACCGTTGTAGACGGCTGGGTGCCCGTATTGTACCATTTCATTGCAACCATTGGCAAAATATGTTGCACAATCCCGTAATAAAATACAAACGTCTGAATATTTCTGTTTTGTTTAATGCATCGCTCAGAACACTAGATAAATGGATATCTGGAAAATAATACATGGAAGCAGAGACTGGAAAAGTGTCAGTATACATGTTCAGACACAGTAATATAAGTTGCATTGTATTTACAAAATGTTGCAAAACATCTCAGATCCAGAAGATGTCCTTTCACAACAAATTCGTCATTTGCAATATCTGCGTTTTGGCCCATAGAATCGTTACAGTAAGATCAGTTATAGAAATGTTGAAAAATAACTTCTGCTTTTTTCGTGTATGTTTTCATACACAACCCCAAAATATTTCACAATCAAATCCTAAACGCGGTTATTTCCTCTTAAAATTTGACAGGCACTACTTATCAATCGGATTGACTAAATTTTACCGAAGATGTCCGAATATATACAAATGTACTATCATAGCAACCTACTCGTTGTTATATATACAATAAAGTGTAAGAAATATGTTGAGCGTTACATTTCACAGAGTTTAACTACTAGTGGGGACAGTCCCAGCTCAGTAGTGCTGAACATACGCCCACTCCACGCCTGGTCGTGTATTTTATCACACGATTCAAACCTACGTACACATCTTCGTTAATCGGTCCTTCACTGTCTGATTGACCGTTCAGGGCATATAAACACCTGTGACAAATGAAGTCGTCGAAGCCTTGGTCGTTTGTGACCCGGATGTGTTCGTTGCTGACGTAGAGTGTGACCGTATTTACAGCTGAACCAATGGCGTTGGAGAAAACCTTAATGTTTTTTTCGTCACATTTGTCGCTACCCATTACCCGCACATCTGGAACAAAACCGTCTGCCTCCGCATCGTTTCCTTGTGTACCAGAGTCCCCAGCTGAAATGTATTTAACTGAAATGGTCATCTTGACACTGTCACGTGCAGTATGAAAATGTTATCCCTTTATCTATTTGAAATTATCTTCTATTCATCTGCTTAACACTTAATCTGATGAGAAGAGGTAACTCTGCCTTTCCGAACAGTGCCATTTATGATCAAACTGCACGGATCGATCAGTGTAGATCATGATCAGCCTGCGCAACCATGCATTCTAATCATGATCAGCACACTTCGCTATTTAGTCAGTACATATTAAATGGTTATCACTTTTTTAAAAGCTAATGTTACTGTTCAAGTTGAAAAATAGACGAGTCAACATCTTAGAAATGTGGCAGAGTTAGGGTTAATTTCTCAAATGGACTTGTCCATCTTCCAACTTCTTATTATACATGGAAAGTTTAATGCTTAAAGGGGCGAGGAATGAAAACTTAAGACCTCAAATGACCATGACCATGGTCTGGCTGCCCGGGTCGCAACGGCGGAAATCACTGATTCCACCACTATAATAATCTTTCTAACGCACTACCGACGTAACGTCATTTCTGATTGGTTACGTCATTTAAATTTGCTACTATTAAATGGCGTATATATAGTCGCAAAAATCGAACGGCGTTTTAATTATCGCATTTAAACATATTGTGCGTTAGAAAAGGATTTAATTATTTAGTGATTTCGGCATTTGCGACAGTATATACGCCGTCGCCGTTAAAAATATTTCCGAGTATTAAAAAAGTTGCAAATATCAAAATTACAAAACAGTTATTCCTATAATATACAGTCGCAAATATCAAAATTACAAAACAGTTATTCCTATATTTTAATCACCGATTAAAATTTACGCCTTATAGATTTATAAAATTCGGGTAAAATAACAAAGGAAAAAAATAATAGAACGAAACTTATCTTGGTGTAAAGATGTTACCATTACAAATTTGTTATAGTGTGAAATCGTGTATTATTTGCGCATTCGACTCGGACAACTTAGATCACCTTCAAAATCTGATACAGCCTTTCGAAGGTTTTGTTATTAAACCGGACAAAAATGACATTTAAATTGACAAAACAAACTAAATCAATGAATAAAACCCACGGTAACACAGCACAATCAGTAATAAAACACACTTTGTCGTTTTGGAACGGCCAATTTCTATTCGAAATGTATGTTACTTGTGGTTCAGACATCATTAAACGCAAACTTACAGTATCCGTTGTTTGTTCTGCTGTCACCTACGTTGAATATATATCCGCGTCTTGTACCTGAACTCAGATTGAGATCAATCCTGAGCATTCGTCTGCCGCATAATGGCTTTCTTACACAATAGGTGCACGGTCGTTTGGTAACTTTCTCAAAATTAATCTGAGAAAAAAAAATGAAAATACCAGTCTATAGTAATGCGATTTAAATCTTCCTCCCGAATACTATTATTATATATTCTAATCACTAGATCCATACAAGTCCTGTTTGACAGAGTTTGTCGAAACTTTGAAATGAAATTTTAAATTAAAACTGTAATTTTTAATGAGTAAAAAAGAGTAACAATTGTCTTTGTTATAGCTACATTTGTTTGGTGAAGGTTCCCGGCATGCATGTGCAATCAAAATTGGTAAGCCAGAGTTAAATACGAAAGCTAATTCCAATGTCGAAAGTGGGAAAACCCTTCTTAGGCGCTATATGATATGTGAAAATAATTCTGTAATTAAGTGCCAAAAAATAACTTGTGACGTCACCAACCTTCAGGAGCGCCATGTTGCTGCAATCCTCACTGGTAGACTGGACTGTAGGACCTTCAACCACTTCTATACCGGAAGCTGTATCAATTGCAGGGTAGGAGGCGCCATTCGTTAGATCGATATAAGTGAAACCAGGTTCACAGCAACATTTATGTGTGGGGTGGAGTGGGGTGTATGGTAAACACACTGGTCTAAAGTCTGTAAGTGTTTCCTGGAGCATTTTCTTTTCCTCTGGAACATCGTCAGCGACTCCTGAAAAATTAAACATATTTAAAATCACTGGAGTTAGCAAATTCTGCCAGAATGACCGTGTCTCTTTTTGTGAGAAAGTTGGCAGTTATGCTCTTTCTACAGGAAAGCTGGTACGGTAAAGTGCCGGCCTGTAAAATGACTAAAATATGTTTGAAACGGACTTTAAACCCCCCAAAAATTAGTCCTGTGAACTAGCAATGGACTGGTGTGAACTACAAAGTATATGTTTGCTTACCTTTGTTTTCTAGATTGTTTAGAAGCCTCTCCAATCTTTGTGTCTCGGTTAGCTCCTCATCTGTATCCTCATTGTCAGTCATGTCTTCTAGAACTCTCTCTTCAAGACGTTCTTTAATCTTTTCCAGAACATCTCTATAAGCAGGTTTGTCCGATGCCGCCAAATTGACAAAGCAGACGATCGCGACCGCAACAACGAGGCACACCAAATCCTTCATTTTCAGAAACTTTGAGAAGAGAATTGCTTGTATTTTAAGCTATGCAGACGAACAACTGTAACAGAAAATCCGTGAAAAAATGCATTATTTTTTTACAGCAGCATTTCTATTTATGTTATTGTTCATGCTTCAATATGGGCAATATCGTTTTTTTTCAAAATTGGTGATTACTAAATATTAACTAACAGTATAGCGAACATTGAAGACCATGATTACAATGCACGTAGTTGCAGACTGATCATGATCTGCACTAGTAGCTGAAAGGAAGACTGACTTGTCGTTTACAACACCGATCAAACTACAAGTGAATCTTCTGTTTAACCAATCCAAAGTGGTAGAAATAGTGACTGTCCAAAAGTACATGTACACCAGACGTTGATCTAAACTTTCATCTTTCAATTCACAGAGACGTGTATAGTTGTCTTTTGAAAAACAATGCATTTTTGTAGACTTTTAAAATTGCTCTGCCTTTTTATATTGAGTTAGACATTTCTTTTTGAATTATTTTTTAATATAAATTTTTTTGTAAATAATTCACCATGAAATATTTTTTTATTAAATAATAATTTTTTTAATAATAGTAATACTGATGATAATAATTATTATTATTAAATAAGTAAATAATAATTTCTTTTTTAAACGAAGGTATAACACATTAAGTTAATAGTCGCAAATATTGTTACTTACCCTTGAATCAACCACTACTAGGGATTCGGATATATCAGTAATTGACTACAGCTATTTATATACTTATACTTCAATCGAGTACTTGCTTAAGGCGGGGTATATTTCATGCGAGAGTAGTCAATTTCTTTTTCATAAATAAAAGGGATGTTTAAAACGTACTTTTAAAAATATATACCAAAACTTTATACGAAACATTTAGCGTTATAGCACATGGTAAAGACGTTATTATACATAAAAAGGGGCAAACAGGGGAGAAGTATGAACATTTTTTGAAAACAGTCCACCGTTTTCCTTCCAAAGTCTGTCATTTAACTATAAATAACGTACAGTTTTTCTACATACTGTTGACCCTGTGTTAGTCGTCACTTGTATTAACAAACGCCTGCCTAAAGAAAACGATTGGTCATTTGCAAATATACAGTCAAACCTGTGTTAAAGATCACATACGAATAAAGACCACTCTGCGAATAAAGACCAGAGAAAACCGTGCACTTCAAATATTGTGCAGATACCTGTGAATGAAGACCGCCTGTCAACAAAGACCGCTTAAGCTTATTCGCAAAACTGGTCTTTGCTCACAGGTTTGACTTTACCTGTATTAAGCAGTAACCAACTTTAATTGAACATTTCTGGCGCATTTCTCCGCTGGCTGCATAAGATTGTGGTAAACAAGTACAGTGTCAAATCTGTAATAAGCAGCAAATGGACGAATACAACAATATGACCTTTTAAAGCAGGTATATATTATATTTGAATCACAGTTTGGATTTTATAGATTACTTTTAAATAGGAATAAAAACGAGCAATAAAAAAAATAAAGAAAAGGTTTTAAACAGTATTACCAATTTTTAGGACAATAATTTAATTTTCGATACATTCTTAACCGACCCTTTAATCCGTTTTCGTTCACAAACAATCATTCGTCAATATATGAAATACGTCACATTAGATCAAATGTATTGATATCTGACAAGTAAACCAAAAGAAACAGGATGCAGATTCTGTTTGTCATTATTTTTAACACTTAAACCTTTTTTTTTCACTCAGTACTACCCCGTCGCATCATTTTATTAGAGATAGGGGCGCAGCTTGGTGTGTGTTTTTTAATAACTGTGATATTTTATACAGATAACTTTCTTGTGCTTAAAAGTTTTCGACAAAAATGTGAATAAAAAAGTATATATAATGAAATAATAAAAAAATAGATATAGTAATAAAAAATAATTAGGTATCTTACGTACACAATGTAATAAATCCTGTTATACAAATGTAATACATATTTGGAAGGTGACACATACGTCAGTCATGATAAATAAAGCTCCATCCCTTTTTTTGTAAAATATTTCAATAATATGAGAATACGGGTTTTTCACAGACTTATCGTTCTTGCGTACTCTTCAGCGTTAAAGAGCACAAACGGTTATCGATCGGCGAATGAGGGGGCAGTTTCGACCCGATAACGGAAGCGTATTGCAGTTTTAATGTATCGTGAATGAATAATCCTATGACTAGCGTGTATTTTGCTAGATTATTAACTTATTTCTACTATAATTCATATCCTTACTTCAATAAGTAGATTTTTGTAACTTAATTGTAGAAAATGATGAAATTATAAATATGGAGAAAAGAAAAGAATCGCCGGCGAAGGCTTCATTTACAATTTCACGAATGTGCATAAATGATTACAGAAATTAATAAAACTGTACTTTCAGCATTTCAACAAAATAGTAATGTATTTCTTAATAAGTTAAATAAATTCGTACTTGTATTAGAATTGAAAAAAATAAAGCAAAGAAAATACGTGGCGTGGAAGTTTTCTTTCTTCGAACAGAAACACTTCTAGACAGCGGATTTTGTGTATCAACTATAAATATATACGGTTAACTGTAAATTACTTTAAATTACTTTATTATCTTAACAAAAGAATAATGAAGTTATGAAGTAAATTTCAATAAAACGTTTTGAAAAATGTCAAAGCGAACTTGAAAACGGAAGCGAATAATGATAAATAGTATTGGCAAGTACAGCGTGAGAGTTTTTTCCCGTAACTCGTCAACTTCTACTGGCACGGACCTATACTAACTTACTATAGCTTAATAACACATCAATCATGACTTTAAAATAATCTACCAACGATTATTTTACGATGTCAGCAACATATTCTAAAGAAAGCAAATTAATATAAATAGTTAGAAAAACGGACCCGTGTACATTGGCGCGTGTACATAGCTCCGCAATCAGTTTGAAAACAGTTTATGGAAAAACGGGTGAGAAAGTTTTAATAATAAAATTTGAAAGTGTTGCCATAATACTGAAAGAGGTAAATGAAAAGAGAGAAAATGCTTTAAAAGTGCTAACATACTTCTACAACTTGAAGTATATAAACGGGTGTACGGGCAGTTTTTATTCATTTATTCTTCTACTTTTCCGGGTAAAAGTATATATTAATCATTAAGAATATCAATTCAAAACGCTGCTGTTGCTTACACAAAATGATTTCTTTTTAAGAAACACGAAAATAATTCTCATAGCTTTAAAAGTGTTGTCATAGTACCAAATAATGCTAATTAGGCCATTGTCAGTTGCCGGTTGCCAATTCAATGCCAATTCAATTGGCAACTGGCAACTGGCAGCCAACTTCACACTCTTGTGCCAATTCGTCTCACTTGCAAATATTAACTAAAAACAAAATTGTTAAACCACGCGAATTGGCAACTGGCAACTGGCAGCTAGATGCCAATTCGATTTTTATATAAAATCTTAATAAAAGTTGAATTGGCAACTGGCAACCAACTTCTATTCCAGATACCAATTCAACTTTCACTTGCAAATAGCCAATTCGTTCAACCTAACGAATTGGCAACGGCAAGGCAGCCAGATGCCAATTCGATTTTTATGTAAAAATCTTAATAAAAGTTGAATTGGCAACTGGCAACCAACTTCATATTCCAGATGCCAATTCAACTTTCACTTGCAAATAGCCAATTCGTTCAACCTAACGAATTGGCAACTGGCAATTGGCAGCCAGATGCCAATTCGATTTTTATGTAAAAATCTTAATAAAAGTTGAATTGGCAACTGGCAACTGGCAACCAGATGCCAATTTGTTCAACCTCGCGAATTGGCAACTGGCAACTGGCAGCCAGATGCCAATTCGATTTTTATGTAAAAATCTTAATAAAAGTTGAATTGGCAACTGGCAAATGGCAACTGGCAACCAACTTAATATTCCAGATGCCAATTCAACTTTCACTTGCAAATAACAAATTCGTTCAAACTCACGAATTGGCAACTGGCAACTGGCATCCAGATGGCAATTCGACTTCTGTCTGTAATTGTGAACAAAACGTGAATTAGCAACTGGCAAATTACAGTCAGAAGTCGAATTGGCATCTGACTGCCAGTTGTCAGTTGCCAATTCGTATGTTTGAACGAATTTGTTATTTGCAAGTGAAAGTTGAATTGGCATCTGGAATATGAAGTTGGTTGCCATTTGCCAGTTGCCAATTCAACTTTTTTTAAGATTTTTACATAACAAAATCGAATTTGCATCTGGCTGCCAATTGTCAGTTGCCAATTCGCTTTTTATTCACAATTACTGACAGAAGTCGAATTGGCATCTGACTGCCAGTTGCCAGTAGCCAATTCGTGATGTTGAACGAATTGGCTATTTGCAAGTGAAAGTTGAATTGGCATCTGGAATATGAAGTTGGTGCCAGTTGCCAGTTGCCAATTTATTTTTTACTAAGATTTTTACATTTTTTTCTCTCAGTAATTGTGAATAAAAAGCGAATTCGCAACTGACAATTGGCAGCCAGATGCAAATTCGATTTTTTATGTAAAAATCTTAATAAAAGTTGAATTGGCAACTGGCGACAGGCAACCAGATGCCAATTCGTGAGTTTGAACGAATTGGCTATTTGCAAGTGAAAGTTGAATTGGCATCTGGAATATGAAGTTGGTTGCCAGTTGCCATTTGCCAGTTGCCAATTAAACTTTTATTAAGATTTTTACATAAAGATCGAATTGGCATCTGGCTGCCAGTTGCCAATTCGTGAGTTTGAACGAATTTGTTATTTGCAAGTGAAAGTTGAATTGGCATCTGGAATATGAAGTTGGTTGCCAGTTGCCAGTTGCCAATTCAACTTTTATTAAGATTTTTACATAAAAATCGAATTGACATCTGGCTGCCAGTTGCCAGTTGCCAATTGGCGAGGTTGAAAGAACTGGCATCTGGTTGCCAGTTGCCATTTGCCAATTCAACTTTTATTAAGATTTTTACATAAAAATCGAATTGGCATCTGGGTGCCAGTTGCCAGTTGCCAATTCGCAAGGTTGAACGAATTGGCATTTGGCTGCCAATTGCCAGTTGCCAATTCACGTTTTGTTCACAATTACAGACAGAAGTCGAATTGGCATCTGGTTGCCAGTTGCCAGTTGCCAATTGGTAAGGTTGAACAAATTGGTTATTTGCAAGTGAAAGTTGATTTGGCATCTGGAATATGAAGCTGGTTGCCAGTTGCCTATTCGCGAGGTTGAACGAATTGGCATTTGGTTGCCAGTTGCCAGTTGCCAATTCAACTTTTAAGATTTTTACATAAAAATCGAATTGGCATCTGGCTGCCAGTTGCCAGTTGCCAATTCGTGAGGTTGAACGAATTGGCATCTGCCAGTTGCCAATTCAACTTTTATTAAGATTTTTACATAAAAATCGAATTGGCATCTGGCTGCCAGTTGCCAGTTGCCAATTCGCGAGGTTGAACAAATTGGCATCTGCCAGTTGCCAATTCAACTTTTATTAAGATTTTTACATAAAAATCGAATTGGCATCTGGCTGCCAGTTGCCAGTTGCCAATTCGCGAGGTTGAACGAATTGGCATCTGGTTGCCAGTTGCCAATTCAACTTTTATTAAAATTTTTACATAAAAATCGAATTGGCATCTGGCTGCCAATTTTCAGTTGCCAATTCGTTAGGTTGAACGAATTGGCTATTTGCAAGTGAAAGTTGAATTGGCATCTGGAATATGAAGTTGGTTGCCAGTTGCCAGTTGCCAATTCAACTTTTATTAAGATTTTATATAAAAATCGAATTGGCATCTGGCTGCCAGTTGCCAATTCGCGTGGTTTAACAAGTTTGTTTTTAGTTAATATTTGCAAGTGAAGACGAATTGGCTACAAGAGTGTGAAGTTGGCTGCCAGTTGCCAGTTGCCAATTGAATTGGCATTGAATTGGCAACCGGCAACTGACAACTGGCAGCTAACTTCACGCACATCCAAATAATGGTATTCATATGAAGATACAAAAAAAAAAAAAAAATGAAAAACGCGACGCGGTCGTTTTCTTTCTTCTGATATGATTAATACTGTATATAAATGAATATCTATTAATTTCAACATTACATCTTATTTTAACTAAAAGTTTAACATCGTCATACTATTTAAAAGATATTTAGACAGAAAACAAAAAAGACCGCTGTGCATGCAGCTTTATTTCAGTTAACATGGACCATATGTGTATTTAGGTCCGTGAAGTTAATTATTACGCCTGTGTATTAAAACTATTAATCGTTGCAGAGATTATTGCATTTTTTAAAATCATATCCAGTCACATACAAACGTATACAGCATACATAAAATGCAAGAAAGTTCTAATTTGGTCAGGTAAAGTTTAAGTTGCCCGCCGTGACTACGTGGTCGAGTGATTAGAGTCGCTGATTTGAAATTACTGTCACCTTTAACTGAATGAGGGTCACGGACTCGAGCACTGCTACCAACCACGGCTCTCTATGTAAGAAAGTTGACAGTTTCTTACGGAGAATAGGGTTCTGGTATTGGTTCCTTCCAGGAACGATGCATTAAGTACTGCCCGCATGTTCAAATGACAAACAAACGTTTTATACCCATAATGATCAAGCACAGTCTTTAAGTAAAGCTGCGAGCGAATAAAATAACACTATGTAGAAACTAGAAAGTCATATCATTGCAAATGTCAAGACATTCCTTTTGTATTCACTTGTATCGATCCAACACACACTCAGTCTACAAAGAATTGTTGGCTACAGATACTTTGTAAGCGGAATGAATACGGCGATCATAGAAAGTGATTAGGTCAATCTCCTTTTGTTCCAGCTTTTAATATAGATAAATCTATTGATGCGTGAGTATGTTCTGATATGCCCACAACTGGTGCTTTTTTATCATATATTAAATATACAAGTAAATGCTCCGTACCTATGGTGACAGCTGTACTTAGATTTCTGCTACAGACGGGAAAAGAGTAAATGCGAAAAATATATAACTGCAAGACGAATAATATGGCGTAAACTTTAAAAAATTTGAAGATTTCAGTTTGTCATTTCATAGCGTGGCTCAAAAACAGCTGGATTCTTCTTATTTATAGTGCTCTAATTTTAAATATACAGTCAAGCCATCTCAGCTTAAACCGACCAAAAGAAAGAATACACCGAACTAATCTATTCCGACCAATATACCTTAGAATATAGACCATATATGAACAGTTACCACTGTGTAGTCCGATTTCGAGCACTGAGCCGTGAACTTTTAGCTTATTGTATAACAACGGTTAAAACCGAAGAAAACATAAAGGTTAAGGGTCAAATTCAGACTATAACATATTCCTCCTACTTGTTTTTGTTAAACAGGACACACGTTGCCTATGTATACGTCGAAGAAAAAGTAAATAAAATAAAGTAAAATATATATAAACTACAGTTCAGTTAGGATAATGTGACAATGACGTCATAGATATATGCGTACTCTAAAAAAGAGAGTTAACAATTGTTGCACTAAAAGGTAGATCGCGCGTGCAAGAACATATTTAATCCTTAATTACAATAATATTGAACTCTTCAACTGCGTCACTGTCACACTATCGTACATAAACTGTACACACACACTTCTAAACACTTTCAACGGATAGCGTTTTAAATGTTTATTGCCCGTATTAAACGCATTCTATTTCTTTTCGTTTTTGAATTAATAATTACATGTGAAATGAAAATACGATACGTAAACTTTTATAGTTACTGTAATAAAAACGTACATGATTTTTGTTTGTGTTTGATTTATTAAGATTTGTTAGCATGATCAACGTCTATAAAAATAAATGGTCAATGTCGGCAAAAGTAAAGTGGTATACGACTTATAAAATTATTTTAAGGCATTTAAAGGTTACTTCTTGTGAAAAGGTGGACCTAACAAAGCGTGGAAACTTAACCGGTCTCTGAGCAAACATTGTTCCATTTATCTTTCCATTTAATATCGGGGGAAAGGTGACTGGGGTATAAGTGTAAGATACTTGTACATCGTTATTTCCTAATCGTATATGATGGGAAAATGTTCATGTTTACAAAATTCAGAAAGGGATACATAAAATATATAGTTCCTTGTTTATTTCTGATTGTACTTGTAGTTAACAGGGACATGTACAATGCGTCTTTTTACTCTGATGTACTTCTTCAAAGAAGCACCGCTCAAAACGGTGCGGATAAAAAACTGTTACCAAAAGTGGAACATTTTGTGGTGGAAAAGTATATGCTATTAGAAGATTCAATAGCTATGAAAGGTAATTTTAATGAATCAAGCTCGACAAGGAGTCAGTTTTTACAAGTGGAGGGTCTTTCAAAATTTCTACATCTTGTGCGACCCGTGTTGTTACCTGATGAAAAAATGAGAGGAATTGTTAGACAAAAAGATGATTACTTCAAAGACAAAAGAATGGTTACTGATGTTGACTGTCGCAAATTGATTAACGGCAAACTCAAAAGAACGGAAAGGAACGAAACGGATTGGTACGAGGGAAAGGTCCCGATTGAACCAGAGGCGTATATGAATATGACAGAAAACTGTGCGGAATTTAAAAAACAGAGAGGATATATACTGCATCATTTAACAGAAGCGGAGAAAAACTTTCCCCTGGCTTTTAGCATTCTTATGTTTAGGGACTTGGAACAAGCGGAACGGCTGCTCCGAGCTATTTATAGACCACATAATATTTACTGCATTCATGTCGATTCAAAAAGCAGTGAGGAACTATTCATTGCTATGTCAAAGATTGTAGATTGTTTTGATAATGTTTTTATGACTGGTACGAGGCTAGACATCAAATGGGGCCGGATGTCTGTGCTGTCGGCAGAGCTATTATGCATGAGGGAGCTGTGGAATAAAAGTAGAGCGTGGAAGTATTTTATAAACTTAACAGGCCAAGAGTTTCCTTTAAGAACAAACTATGAGCTAGTGAGAATCTTGCAGGCGTACAGGGGAGCTAATGATGTGCAAGCCACTGTTTCCAGGTACATGTATAAATAAATTTTGGATGTAAACCAGTAATAATTTGAATATTTATCCTTCTTTTATAATTATTTCTGGTCTAGGTCTGAGGTTGCAGTGACGAATAAAAGCCATTTAGTCATGAAAATAGAAAATTCACGTAATTGAGAAAGAAAGTATTTCATAACAATAATTTCGGCTGAACATCATTTGGAGTTACCGTACCTTAGCCTGTTTTTAGAGTTATAGCGCGTTTAACCATTTTTAGAGTTGTTTCACCTCAACATTTGTAGAGTTGTCGTACCTTTGACCTCTTTCAGCTCTGGTTTGAGTCCTTGGGTTGTGGCATTTATCTCTGATGAAGTTATTGTGTCACAATCTCTCTAGAGTTGTCGCCCATAAACCTAGTATTTACAGAGTTATCATACGTTAACCTCATAAAAAAGTGTCGCACTCTCACTTCTTTTAGAGTTATTTCTTGTTAAGGGTTTTCAGAATTGTCCCCCCTCCCCCGCCCCTTAAAATCGTTCGTTACTGTTGCACTTTGACCTTTGTCAGAGTTGTCTACCTTTAACTGAGGCAATAATGGTACGATACATACTGTCAACGGTACTATTCATTTTCAGAGCCAACAAACATCAGTGGACCTGGGCAGGGTCACCACCTCACAACGTAACGCCGGTAACTGGCTCGGTACATGTTGTTGTTCAGAGAGGGTTCGTTGACTACGTCCTGCATGATAGCAGGGCCAGTGATATCCTTAAATGGGCAAAGAAAACATTTGGACCTGATGAAACTTTCTTTGCTACATTGAATCATAACCCAGAGTTAAATGTCCCAGGATCCTATAAAGGTAAGGGCAATATAGAAATGCATGATAACATGAATTTTTGTTACATTTCGTTTCTGCAAAATCTGGGTCAGGTTACGTGGAATGACGTTTTCGCTCATTCTTCAATCAAAGACAACGATTCTTTTGTAAATCAAAGTTTGAAATAAACAAATCTACAGATTCTGAAAGTGACGTTTGCTAAGGAAATAAAAGCACTTTTCCGGATATTCATTGAACACCCCTCGTATATATAATTGCTGTTTATTGAACGTTGCAAATGCCGTATATTATGTAGTTTTCTACAGGATTTCACAGTCGTATGTATATGGAAGTTTGAAACCAGCTAATCTTCTAATTTTGTTTTCTAATAATCTAAAATTAGGATTACCCGAAACAACTTTGCCAAGCGATCCACAAAAGCCTTTTATGGCACGATTCAAGATTCAGGGCAGTATATTAAACGACTGGCCTTGTGAAGGAGAACGTTTTCATGGTATATGTGTGTTTGGTACCGGAGACCTGCCGCTGCTTGCTTCACGTCGAGAGATGTTTGCAAACAAATTCTTTTTGGACTTCCAACCACGTGCCTTGGACTGCATGGAGGAGTTGCATTACAACAATACCAGGGACGAGTACAGGGGAATCCTCGGTTTTGACGTCAGGTGGTATTCTAAACTGGGATTTGTGAAAAATCAAATCAATTAGTCCAAGACCAAATCTCCACACTTTCTGTGCGGATAATTTTTCTGAAGTGTTTATGTAATTTCGTATTTCCATTTTTAGGTAAGAAAGTTGGATAGTCATTGTTACCGTACGGTTAAATTTTAAAACTTATTGGCATTATACATTTTTCTGAAAGAAAAAAAACCGGAAACGTTTAATGATTGTTTTATAAATTGTAGCTACTTGATTCATTTGTACTGAAAATTGGTTAATTTTCGAGTGACCATATTTCGCGATGACTGGCAGACAGAATTATTCGCGAATAAAAATTTCGCCAAATGAGAATTCCCTTATTATTAAAGTTTTGTGAAAAAATGTATGAAATGAATCTTTCGTGGAATGTTTGACTTACTGTAGTGGGATAAATTTCGAAAAATAGCGAAAATTTAATCATTGCGCAAAGATTAAATGTACAGTATTGCAGTCAGGCGATGTTTAAACAGGCAGTTTCCCCCCTATTATTCGATGGTCTGTTAAGGTGGAGGATAATACAATATTTTTCTTCTTATCTTATATTGTGTATCAAAGTACATGTACATGTTTATTATGTGATCTATAAATAAACAATATCTCATTTGTCCAGAACACGATATATATTCAAAGTTAAACGAGAGTAATGTTTGTGAAAAGTACTGTTTAAAGCAGGTCGTGACCAGTCTTATATACATTTAAGACAAAAAAGAACAAAATAATTTTACGAAGTTGGCTCTTTTTTTTAAATCAATATTTCTGCACGAAGTCGATTCAGTCGATTTGGCAGCTGGCCAAAACAATAATTATTTGCTGCTTTTATTCGATCTGAAGTTCAACTTCGCACGCAGTTGTCGATGTTCGGGTGTGATGATAAAAGCGAACTGTTTGTGCATACTGATGCATGGAGGAGAGGGCATCTCTTCGAGATTAATTCACTCTAGAGTGAGTCCCGAAAGCTATTAAACTAAGTAAACTAAAATAGTTCATATTTTTGTTTTAAAGTTATATTATCTGAACAATAGCTAACAGTTTGTTCAAGAAACAGTCTTTTATTTAAATCTGTTACACTAATTTCAAGAAAAGGTGGGCAAGAATATTTCATTATTTTGTAATCAAGAAGTATTTAAAGGGACATATCCTATAATTGTGTCAAACTAAATAATCTCAAAAACATAAATAATAGAATCTTTAGAAGTTTTATAAGTTAACCTGAAAGTTTCAGCTCTGCATTCCCAGCCTTTAACGATAAAATAAACAGTTTAAAGTATATTGCAGTACCGTAAACCATTCAATAATCTATGTAGAGTTGTTGTTGTACGATTGATGGATGGATGCGATTTATAACAGACTGCCTCTATACTATTAGTGAATAATTGTGGTAAAATGAGGCAATACAATCTGTAGGGAGTGCCCCTTTAAGCTGGCTTTTCCCAATTACCCCATAATAGGTCATTAATTTGATTTGATGTTATTCATTCTAACTGGGACGAATGTATACAATATTAATGTTATTGCTGCAGCTTTAAATAACATCGCGCGTTAATATTGCCATTTCGTATTGTAACATCAGTACCGTGTCAGTGTGTTTGCTTTTCTTTCTTTTTGTCGGAGTACTGAGTATATTCAGATCACGTAAGTTGAATATGTCCCTGTCTATGGTTTGATTTAACGGTATATCAACTAAAATTCTATCACAATTCATTCTTTTTCACCAAAACCAATGAAAGTCCTATAATAGAATAATATTGTAATCTAAGAGATACGGTTTCTATTCAGTTTTTTTTGTGGATATGTTACCGCTCATTTTGTTTATTTCAAACAGGAAATGGTCCATATTTTTGTTTATAGAGCTAAGTCTTCCAAATATTTTGAAGCTTTCCAATTTTTCACTCCGCCCGTTCTGGCATGTCGTGTGTTGGACTTGGCGGGACGAAAAGTCGAAAACACGACATATTAAAGGCGAAAACACGACAAAGGGCCAAGTCGGAAGGTCAGAAACACGACAAAATAGCTATTACCGAGTTTTCGAATGTTTTCGCCCGAAAAAACGAAAATATGACAAATAAAGGGCAAAAACACAACGTTTTAAAACATGGCAACTCGAAAACTCGTCTTGTTTTCGTCCGTTTTCGTGTTTTCGTCTTAAGTAGTAGTTTTGGTTGATCCGAAATTTACATTGCTATATTTAAAAAGATAAGTAACGGAAAAAACAATTATGTAGTAGTAAACTAGGCACAATAGGAATATTTTAGTGTAAAATATTGAACATTTTGAGAAAAAAATTTTGACCTCACATTTTGTGCCTAAATTGACATATTTTGTCATATGCAAAATGGGGTAGGGGTACAAAAATATTCATTTCTGAAAAACCGTTTAAGATGTTTTCTTAATTCAAACTGTATTACAAGAAGAATTGTTAGGATATAAAAGTTCATAAATAATTAGTTCCTTTTACAGTTCTTTATTGCAGACCTATGCTCGTCGAAATCTAAAAAACACATTTTTTGTCAGTTTTTATTGAATTTCTTTCTTATATGCACATTGACCCCCATTTTTTATTTTTGCATTATAAAACAAAAGGTTTTAATTAAACTGTAGGCAAAGTGTCTGAAAAACCTTGTTATTCCTTTATCATGAAATATTCATTTATCAAAAATTGAAAATATGAATTTTAGTAAAGTGGGTGGGGTAATAATAGGGAGCGTAATATTCATTCAGAGATGATAGAAATACCACTATCACTAATTTTTCATCCTAAAGTAAGACATACTACCCGAGGAGATATTAAAAATTGGTACCCACTTCTAAAATATACACCACATACTTAAACGTTTAAAATATGAAGGTTTAAAAAATCTAGCTAATTCGCATTAAGCACCTTATCTGATAGTGTATCACTAAAGATTAATATTGCGAAAAAGTTAAGTCCCATTGACCCATCTTATTTTTCCAGAAATTAACTTGCAATATGTTAGTCTCCATAAAAAACAGGGTCAATAAAATTTCTTGTTATTTTGAATTTCCACAAACAACAAACCCCTAAAATCTATCGTGTTTTCGACCTTCCGCCACGCCAAGTCACGGCAAAAAACATAAAAAACCCAACAATATAGTTACTTCTCGAGTTTTCAACTTTTCGCCCCCCTAGGTCGAAAACACAACATGGCAGCAATCAGCAGGAATCCTTCTTGTGCTCCTCATCCAATCAGTTTCCAGAGATTTTCAAATTTTTGGACGATAAACCCATGTATTAAGACATTGTTCTCGATAATCTGTAAATTGAAATCATTAAGAGGTATGTATTTAGTAATTCATATAGCAGCATGCAAATATGGAAATCTTACTTATGCCAGTCAAAATATGGGCCATTCCATGTGCCATATATAGCAAATTAAGAGGTATGCTTATAAAAATAAAAATAAAAACGTAAGTTAATCCACAGCCTGACAATCTATGTTATAGTTCAAGGCTAGACTTTTGTTCTCTCGTATTTTTTTATATTTGGTATTTATTATATTTATATTGCCTGTCCGACATTACAAACAAACTGAATGTCAAATTAACTTGACTACTCACAGACTAAGCATTCAACATCGTCGTAAATACCATGTGGAAAATTTGAGCCATGCAAGAGAAAACAAGACATATCTTTAAACGAGATAAACGGCGTTAAGCCGAATAAAATACCGGATATTCCAATCTGCACGTGCAGCCATTGATAGAGTATATCGTATACATAAATAAAACGGGCGGACACTGTATACACCTAAACTATTTTTAAAAAAGGGTCGTATACAAATTCCATTTATCGCGCATCCATTCGTAACATTTGATTAGTCCATAAAGTATGTAAAAACCAGCTTATCCATGTTAGTGCTGGGCCCGCACTGTTCTATAAATAGTAAGTTCAACGGGAGCGCAGCTACCGGAGAATTTCCTTTATTTTGTAGAACATGCACGGATAAAAACTAGCATACTTAGTGCATGGGAAGCTTTATTTTTCATCCAATGAAAATACTTATTTTACTATCTATGTACAAATGAACCAACTGGGCGTGGCAAACTTTAATCCCACGTGTATTATTTCTGCAAACTTGTTAGAGAACCAATAGACAATGCTTCATACAAAATATATAAGTTTTAGACCTTGTGTTTTTGTACAACAAGTTTTTTTATTAGTTTCTTCTTTATAAGTCAGGTATGATAGTCTTGATAACTTTGAGACTTTTTTCTGCTTTTCGTACGACAATAGTACCTATAAGTACCCAAGACCATTCTCTACTGTCACGTGATATTGTATATAATAATATGTCTGTTTTAGGTGAAGTTACAAATGCTCAAGAGATGTCTTTATATTATATTCTATGTCATTAACATCACTTATACATTTATGGGTGATCATGATTCTCTATTATTGATCAATGATTTAGTTTTGTACCGGAAAAAAAATGATGACGGTGTCTCTATTGGAGATAAAAAAGAGTTTGAAAATTCTGATCTCTGAGAACGGATTTTATTATAAGTCGGTAATAGTGACACATATTACAGCTAGTATAAGCTGTTAAGTGCTACACTTTACGCTTGTTGGCACACTTTTGGTTATAATTCGAATATATACAAGGTTTATTTAATTCAAACCAGAAGGTGGTAGACCTACGGTGGCCGTGAAGTGACATGCGATACAATTTTTTTATTTCGTAATTACTTAAATCTTAATATCTTATTTCGTTTTTACGAAATCTTATTTCGTTTTTACGAAATCTTATTTCGTTTTTACGAAATGCATTTTGTAATTACGAAATAAAAAAATGTATCACATGTCACTTCACCGGCACCGTTTAGACTCATGTTGCATATACCAATGATACATTTACAAATATGGCCGTACAAAACAGCATGATAACTGAACAAAACGTAATAGATTTTACATTAAGTACATTATTATATCAAATAAGTATGTTGGTATTCAAATATCTATGATAAAATAGACAACATAATGAATAATATATGACATTAATAAGCTTTCGGAAAAATAGTCTTTAAATACGTTTTAAAGAAGAACGTAAGTAAATAAAGTCAGCTGCTATTTAATTGAATTAATTAACAAGCACGTTGTTGAAATATATCTGTCAATAAATATCCATTTGAAACATAACAATGATAACATACTACTGTCTTTCTTGATCGAAATCGAATTAACAAGAGTGTGTCATGAAAATAAACACATCCTCTAAGAAAAAACAAAATATTGCAGTTGTCTACCCTTGCTCGAAATAGAATAGCATGCAAGGGAATTGTCTACCCTTGCTCGAAATTGAATAGAATACAAGGGAATTGTCTACCCTTGCCCGAAATTGAATAGAATACAAGGGAATTGTCTACCCTTGCTCGAAATTGAATAGAATGCAAGGGAATTGTCTACCCTTGCTCGAAATTGAATAGAATACAAGGGAATTGTCTAACCTTGTTATTAAACGACTAACACCGATGTGAATCAGGAGCCCTTGTTATTAAACATAATCATAAACATAACACAATTTTTCTGCTCTTTGTATATAGAGACAAAATCGTGAGTCATGTTAGAATAAACCATAAACAATGCGGGAGCCGATATGCTGTAAACATGGCGTCATATTGCGCCACATGACGTTAAATGAGCTTTCGCGTAGAAAATAAGGCTTTGCATTTATTCACCTTTTGTAATATCTGGTCATGTTAGAACCGAAATAACGTCCGTTTCAGCGTTGTTATCGTCAAATAAACAATGCTTTGTCGTACTGATGCACAGTTATTAACCACTCAACCTCCGGCCTTCGTGGCTATACGCGATCAGTACTCCAAATCATTGTTTATTAAACGATGAACACCGCTTGAACGGATGTTATTTCATAATTAAATAATTTTGGAGAAATTTTTTTTTCACGGAAAATAGGAACGAGCAGCTTTAACGATTTAACTCCATAGATATTGTGCACAATGCCACAGCAGATGGGTAAAACAAAACTCGAGCAGGGAAAATCTATTCGTTACATCGGGAGTCGTTACATCGGGAGTCGTTATACACGGTGTTTCCTGTACTATGTGGTTAACATTTTAATTTGTGACGTGCTAAAAATAGTTACAAACCTTTTGCTGAAATATGAGATGTTTACCATATAACTACTTTTTTTTGTATTTGTTTCATGTTTCAACAAAATTTATAACTTGCTTTTGCTTTTTTTGTCAGTCTGACATAGTTGTTTTCTTTCTGTACATGGTTTGTGTCCGCTTTATTATAACGGTTTTTAAACTTTTCCGTTGAAACAAAGGAAATCCTTAATATTGTCTGTTTCCTGTCGTTTCGTTTATAGATACGTAAGCTTACACAATATAGACATAATACGAGTTATAATAAATTCCGTTTTCCTCTAGCCGATGTTGTCCACGTTAGCGAACGTACATTGTATATACTAACAAAGAATTGTCATTTAGCTTCAGCAAGGTAGAATTTCCCATTGATTAAGTCGTGTTTAGAAATGAAAGGCGATACAAGTCGCGTAGCTAGGGTACCAGAATCCGCGTTATAAGACTCGCGGTGAAAGCTGGAAAGCTTTCCTTTTACCTAACTGTAGAAGTGTTTTGAAATTACTAAAGTAGGAGGTTTTATTCAATAGATGAAACGAAACCCAGAATGGTAAGTGACGAGATTACATTTTGTACATATAATTTTAACGTGTTTATTTTTTGTATTTGTTTTGGCCTTTCGGTATGACTTCAAGTATTTATACGGCCGTCAGGAAATGACCTGTCACACAAAATTTTATTCCTAGCATTTTCCTAATTAATATTTTAGTCGAATAATGGAGAAAGAAACTAAGACATACGAAAATTATACTTTTTTTCTCCTTTTCTTGCAATTTAACACTTGACCTTTTATTACTAGAATACTACTCTTGTTGATATAATACGAAAATAAATCAATCACTACAGCTGGTCACGGACGCCGCGGCTCGAACTCACGCGTTCGAAACACGCAGCTTGGCCACGAGCAGGCTACCTTTGCTATAGAGTCGTTCCAAGCCAGTATTAAAGAATCTCGTAAAATTTATAGTACAATCATGCGCGTGGTTACAATTTATTTGTATCATACTCGGCCCAGTTTGGGCATTTGTTATTCTCATTTAGCGTTGTACATTTGAAAAAGACAAAAGAAGGAAGTTGGAATGTCATTAAAATTTCTTATTGAAAAGCATGTTTGTCATATTTGAGAAAGAATTTATTAAATGTTTTATTATCATTATATTGATTTCAAAGTCTGAGCAGGAAATTGAGTCGAATAATAAAAAAAGGTTATATAACCTTGGGGCTAGCAGATAATGAGTGTGAATATAATAATAACGATAATATCTGCATTAAGGGAGGGTTATTCATTAAGCAAACATTATACAAACGCTACTTATTTACATTAAAGCCTTCAAATAATACATGTAACAAGTGTTGAATTTCATTTAAATTGCATGTTCTTAACATTCTCGACTAACGTAAAGTATCATTATCATTGATTACAATCAAGAGGATTTTGGTTGCATTAAAATCTGTTTCACAACGACATCTGTATGCTCTTGTTTAAGTACACAATGAATATTTTACAAAATCTAAAAATAATCTCAACAATGAAAGTTTTGTATATCAGCAAACCGATTTGTCAATGGCAGTTGATATTAATCCATTACACGTGGGCTGTAAACCGGAGAAAATGAGCTTGAAGTTTTGTAAAGTCATTTATGTAAAACCCCAAAATGTAAAAAAGCTGAAAATAATCACAAATGTGAAGGTGGTCACAAAATTAATGTGAAATATATCTATTCTTTATGTAAAATTACTTCACTTTACTATCACTTTTTTAGAAAGATTTTTTACATATGGAGTAAGCTTATTTCATCTTGGTTAGGGCCATTTCATACATGGATTCTAGTATTCGGTTTTAAGCTGTCCATTTCAACACAATTTAATAATCTTTTGTGAATCGTCTTTCTTGAACTTCCTTCATAATGATTCTATTACACAAACTTTTGAAAGCTTCCATGTAACAGGCTGTAATTCATGTGCAACTGAGCGAAAATAGCAAAATTCGGTGACCGAATCCTAAAAAATTAGCAATCGAATCATGCATATTTTCGTTTCGGTGTAGGGTTTCGGTGTCGGGATATATTGGTGCCCTCGCCCTGACGGGCTCGGGCACCAACCATCCCTCGGGTTTCTGCAGATGTTATAACACGAAAAAACGTGCGTTAACCCTATTCTAGCATAAATAGCATTAAAAAATCATAGAAATAAAAATGAAACGCTCTTACTGGTACGACGTTTAATAATGCGCGGGACAACGTCCGTGTTGTTTACGTCATATTTATGACGTCATCAGCGGTTTTTAAGCCCGGCACTGTAGACGCTGTACATGATGTAAGACTTGGGAGACGAGTCCATTGTTTACAATGGCCCTGTACTGCGCATAAATGAAAACGGGTTATAACGGCGCGTGAATCTCCCCGTTAACACACGTTTTTTCTCCTGTTAGGAGGCAGACTACGGTTTTCTTGGCTTTTCACACTACACTCGACTCCGCAACTTTCAAAACCACAACCCAAACACTGTAATCACATACCTGAAACAAATGTACATGTAGTACATTTTTAGCATGATCATGTGTCACTCAGTAAATGTCAGTAATTTCAGTCAGAAACCAAAACCGTCATCCACCAGCTCAGCATTCTGTATTTTCAAATATCGCGAAATCTGACGACAAAATAACACATTTTGCTAATGTTTACACTACCACTGAAAATTCTTCTACACTGATGGAACCAACTGCTACACTGTTTCCGAATCTTGAAAATTGTAAATCAAGAAAACAAGCTCCATGCTACAAAGATTCCACACCGTTTTATCAAAATTTCAATTCTCCAAGGGTCCCTGTCAAAATGAAACTTGCATTCCCGGCTAATTCTAGACAGACATGCTTCATACTTGGCAGCCATTACGTCACTACTGCAAGGTCAATGTCACTGGTTTCACTTTCATCAAATCACTAAATCTCAATACTTGACAATGAAAATGCATATATAGCATGTATTAATATTATCAACCAAGACCATGCACTTGGATCTGCATTTTTACCTTTAATTTGTAAATTTAAACGTGGCCAATTCGTCACTAACTGCCTGAAACCGTATACTGCTTCCTTAAAACACCGGCAAAATGGGCTAAAACAGCACATTTTATGCTAGAATAAACAATAAAATCGAGAAAACTATTTTAACTTACGTTCATCGATTATAAAACATGTGTTTTACTTGCAAATTCAGCACAAATACATGTACTTCCGACGTAAATTGAAATAGTCTTCGCAATTTATCTTCGCGTTTTATCTCTATGTTTATAAGTAAAGGCCAACAATGGTAAAGAAGTTAATAATAGATAACAAAAGGAGTATTTTTTTGTTAAATATAACATGTATACTATCAGAAATTAAAGCTGGCAGCTGAGACTGATCAATGCGCAGTGCACTAACACGTCACGCACAGTGGGTCACGTGACTCAGTAAAGCAAATATGGCGACTTACACTGAATGGGCGAGACAGACTAAAAATTGATGTTTTAAATTAAGTATTACAAAATAAATATCGCATTAATTTTGATTGTAATTAAGCAAACCAATATAAAATTGCAGGGACTACAGCCTGGGAATATTTTTTTTTACTTTCGTTTTCGAAATGTGTACATAAATTTAAATTTTGTTGTATATTGTTCATGAATTTCAATAAATTAGGTATTTTTATGGAAAAGTGTATAAGAAGTACAATTAATTGGGCGTACCTTGTTGTATAGTGTACATGAATTAGAGAGGACACCCGGGGAAAGTGCAGTACCAAGAACCATAACCGTATATTGCCCTAATCCCTAGTGCAAGATATTTTAAGCAAACATTCAAACAGCAAACAGAGCAAGTTTAGTGCAAATGTTTCCTGTATTACTATGGATCTGTCTGCTTTGGCATTAAACAAACTCCTGTAATTTCTTAAATTAGTAAAAAAAAAAGTTTGTTGGCAATGTATTCATACGTTCATGACAGGAAATTCATTTTATTTTTTTTAATGACGTCAACGCAAGAAGAGTACGCTTTGCGACGTTCCTACCATTGGTTCATGAGAAGCAATCGTGTAATAATTATTGTATTTTATTTACCTAGTTGCCTTTGAACCTTTGTATGTTTTTTAAGAAGTCAATGAAAAATTACTACTGAGACGATTTGTAGACTTTGTTTCTAATATTTCATGGGAAAGAGAGATTCATGATTCGTCTCTGTTAGCTATTGTAGCACCGTGTGTATTCAATATAGTGTTGCAAAAGGTCAATGTAATGTTTCTTCACAACAATTTCAAGACAACGCGTGCATTTGCTCATGAGGAAAAAGTCGTCTGTATAGTAACGTTGTAAGTAGCTTTGGTCCCCGGAGCTATTTCTGGATGTTTGATAGCAAGATCTTTAAGCTTCAGAGCAAGTTGGAGATATTGCTTCCATCAAAGTTTATTTTCTGTTGCCAATATTATCTGTTTCTGTGTAGATGTGAATACAAGGAGCTTACGGGGAAAATTTGGTTACACTGTTCATAAGAATACATTGATTAGATTAATTTAATTCTAAATACTGTGGTCGCTTTGTGTAGCGAACTGGAACTTATATTTGATGACAATGTTTCTATTGGGTCAAAGGAAGTGAATATATTTAGAGGCATTTTCTATTTTTAGCAACTGTAGCATCATGTGCAGTAGACAACGTGCCATCCTTTTGGAACTGCCATAGGGAAGTGGCAGCGTGTTCGCCTCTGGATCGTCGGGACCGGGGTTCGAACCCTCACTACCTAGTGCCTTTCAGTGGTGGTTGTGACGACAGTGTCCTTAGGCAAGACACTAAATTCCTTATTGGCTAAATTCAATGTTGATTACATCAAAAGCGATTAATCTAATTTCTAAGGACTTGGTATCGCGATCGAGAATATATAAAGTGACAAACAACCTTGAAAGATTTCAAAGCAAGGATCTTGTAAAAATCTGCTCTGTAGTTTTAGAGATGTTCAAAGGGAATGTTGCATATGCCGAGCGTATTGCTTGTGCAAATAGAAAACCCTTAGTCTGCACTGGCCCTGACATGTATTGGGTTTTATTTGAAATGTATTGTTTTCATTTTGATGATATAAGTAGGTAAACATGTAAACTCACGTGGGTGGGGTATTATATCCGCTTTAATAAACAATAAAGCATGTTACCGAAATTTGCATTGGCGACACATGGGCCCCCAGGAATAATAGATTTGTATTCAACAGCTGATATTGTCGACACTTGAAAAATTACAGCTTTGTTTAATTTTCCATAAATTCGAAGAGCCAGTGTTTAGACTTCACTTAAAAAATAGTTTTGCGGCAATAAGCACCCAGCAGCTTTTCAACAGTTTACCTTACTTTCAAGCCGTTCTTGACCACGGAGGAATCTCACAATCTGTTACATTGCTCAACATTGCTGTTACACCAAGTCATGTTCCATTTCAAATTTGATATTAAAACAAATCAGTCAGATAATACAATAATCGATGTTTTAGGCTCACCATTTCCAGTCTCTTCAGCACTTTGATTTAAATTTATCAAACGTCTGTAAGATGCAATTTGAGTGGGCGACGTGTAAATGAAACACGTTTACATGTACTTTTAATGATTATAATAATAATTTAATTACCCACGTAAGGAAGAAGTTAAACCATATGTATTTCATGAGTAATATGGTAATAGGCAACTACGAAATATTGAATGTTAAATTAAACGGTGTTCAAATTGCAGGACATTTATTAGCAAACTTGATACAATTCAGGTTTCCATTGTTTTAGTATACATAAATATGTGTTGAACCCCTGTGCGTGTTCTCTGAGAAGACATACGAATATTCAAATGTGAACCAATTAGTAATACACGTCCTTCTTTTTAGTCTAACTAACTTATACACGGTCGAATGCGGTTGATTCTACCTTTACGATCCGTGGAGGTCATGATTTTCAACGTGTAAAATTTCAGTGAACACCCCCTTTATCAATAAATGATTTCATCCGAATTGAAACACAAGACAAGGTAAAATCCTTTTAAGAACTGTAGCAAGGTCACAGTAAATGTATCATCTTATATGTCGGAAACTTTTGATCTATTATAGCAATATTTCCTTGATATTTAATATTTCTTGTACATGTTGTCATAGAAACGGTTTGATAGCGTCTAGAGTTTACATGAAGTGACGGTTAATGAAAATACTGTACTGCATTGTCTATTGATTTAATGAACATTAACTGATCTTAATTTCCTGGTAATCTAGATAGAAATATCGTTAATTTACTGTGTTTGTTTGTTTGTCTGTATGAAATACGGTATCTAGCTTTCTTCATAACGTTCTCCTTTTAAGGACCTACATGTATAAACATGTACATATGTGGTACTATTTCGAATTTGTTTTAGTTCATTCAATGCTTTAAAAATTATAATATAGCCATGACTTGTCTAACACATGAAACATTTTCAGAAATGAAATACTTTCCGCCGGAAATAGTTTTCCGTATTTCACAGTTTGAAACTCTTACACTGTAGCCGATAGCTGGAATAGTGACGTCATACGTCACTCATAAGGAATTTTTAAATGAATTATTTTTGTTTCCGCACATATCGTTACGGTGTATAATCAAAAGAAACTTAGAAAAAGGAACACGACTTCACAAAATCAACTCAAGTGATATATCTTAACACTAAACCACATCCTTGACTCACGGGCAGTTTATTTAAAGCCTTGGTTATGCGGATGGTCTTTAGCTCTTGGTATTAAGTTAAGTCCCGTCCTAAATTTGGCGATATATGCTCAAAGGCAGCACAGAATGAATTAATTTTATTCTATTCGAATTATTTTAGTTCGATTACGGAGAACGACTCAGTGTCATATGGTATAGCTCTCGACACTCTTTCCAGATGTCATCACGCAAGCGAGAGAGAGAGAGAGGGGGCGAGTTTGATATGAATTGCAGTTTTAGAGGTGACAAATTTTCCAGCGAATTATCTTCGCATTTAGACTACTCAGTTAAAAAAAGCTATTTAAACAACAGAATCAGCGCCTTCTTGATATATTCACTGCAGAATTTCATATAGAAAACAACAAAAGCAACTATAAACAATTAAATAAAATCTGCCCGACAGATAGTCGTCAAGGTAAGTATATATAAACATGAAAGGTTCCTTTGAATATAGAATCTACCACAATTGATACAAACTGCATTTGAAATGCTTTTACACTGAAACGAATCACTTTTCGTTACTTTGCTATGTAAATAAAATATTCTAACTTTCTTCCGAAGTGATAAACGTCATCTCTTAAATTTTCCCCATATCAACAATTTCTACGGGAACAGATGAGAGTACTGTCTGACATTGCGTAACTATACGATAAGTTCACTGGAATACATCTGTTGAACCGTATATGTCCCGGAACGTATATATCACACGTGTGTATATTCGACCGTAAATATAACACGTGAGTGACATATTCGTTTGGTCATTTTTGACAGTTTACACCGAAACGTATATGTCTCATAGGTGTGAAATTAAAGGCATGAAAGTACAAACTAACTTGCTTAAGTCATTCCAGGAAGAGGATCGGAACCGATCCACAGGAGCCGGCCAGCAGATATATCAAGTTTACTCTGTGTTTAAGTTCCAATAAGGTGATCGCATGTCGTTTACCTTGGACTTTCTTGGATAATCATGTCATTGCATTTCGGCCTCCACATTACACCTATATACATGACATACCTATATGGAGCCTCCCAAACATCGTTACATTTCGTTTTTATCTGCCTTTTTCTGCATGTGAGATATTCGTTTTCGTGTTCCTATAAAATTCGAAGTAAAACGTATACATATCATGTGCCATATACGTTTCACGCGAAGACTATTTTCGACCGAATATATCACACGTGTGACATATGCGGTCGAATTTTTTCTCTCGTGTGATATATACGTTCCGGGACATACATCGTTAAAAGCCGAGGATACCAAATAAGCGGCAGTTAACGTTTATATCGTGATATATATACGCCAGTTAACCACATGTCATACATATTACTGTTACAGTTTTAATTATCAGTGCAATTTGCATACACCTCTGTCAGTTATGTTATCTACTACGCGAACAAAGATGAATAACTCCTGGCAGACTATGTTTTAATACAATTAGAATTACCTGTGTGGTGTCACAAGTGATGTTAGAACGATTATTTTTTCGGCGCAGACGTATTAAGCTCACTTTGTCCCGGAAATTGGCAACCTTTCAACAGCCAATGAAATGACAAGTATAATGTACATGTTTAACATTTTTGGATTGAAAAAATTACTCGGGAAGACGATTTTTAATTGGATAATACCGTATGAAAAATGTTATTAATATACTCTTGCATTTTCAGTCTCTCATGAATGGTTTTACAATTTTAGCACGTAGATAGCTCATATATGTTGTAACCTCCTTCTATGTTGTCAACTAATGTTAATTATAAGTGTTGAGTAATTATACTTTCTTGACCAGTAAATAACGGACAATATTTCTAGTAACATATTTGATATGAAACACGACGATTAATTTTGTTTACCTCGATCATGCATTTCCACATTTATAGTTTATATACTTTTGTGGTCAGTTATCAACAATTTTCGTTAGTACAGTGGTAAATATCCCTGTTTGTCACACGGGACAACGGGGTTCAATTCTTCGACGCAGAGAATACTTTTTTGAGGTTTAAGATTGATTAGAATGACCATGATTTAGAGAGAAGACCTCCATTAAAACGCAGAACAACAGCAACCTTGATCACGGCGTATGGGACTACGTAGGTCCCGCCTTATGAAAGAATTGTTGAATTTTGTGCCTATACTTCACTGTATCTCATAAACACCTTGCTGTATTTCATCAAAACTTAACAGAAATAATATATCAGCATATCTTTGGGGTTACTATTTGTCAAAGGTCACTGTGAACTGTTTAATAAAAAGTCTTAGCTTCGCTTCATCTTCTCAACCCCTTACTACATTATGATAAAGTTTGACAGTAATAATTACTATGAAATCTAGCTACCATCTCTTTCATATAGACCTACTCAAAAACGCACCGACCATCTTTTTTATTGATAGTTCTTGTTTGGTTTATGTTCAAGTTCCTGTCTAGCCGATCGGCATGGACTCGAGTTAAGCGTAACTAGAGTTGAGTGCCTAAGTCAAGCCGAATACAGTCATGTATTGATAGGCAAAGCGTTATCAGTGTATTTGTCGTGTCCCGCATTGGGCTTATCTGACCTATTACGAGTTGAAAACTGATTTTCTCTTCGTGTTTAAGGCATGACATCAACCATTACAGTATTGAATTAGACCAAAGTTCATGTAATACAGAAATAGAAAAGCTCTTAAAAGTTTAGAAAAATGTCCATATAAGAATTCGGAATACCACAAAAGGTATGTAAGAATATTTGATAATACATTTCAATGTTTTCTGTTAAAAATGTGATACAACGTTAATTGTACGAAGACATTTTGAGTCATTTGTGTAGTATCTTCATTGCCACATTACATCTAAGACGTGTCTGTATGTTTTATATAGACTATAGGTAGGAACAAAGTATTTCCGCCCCTCCGAAATTTCGGCCAGTCCATGTATGTACGTGGAAAGCACAGGGCTTACACTTACCCATATTGACTTTGGGCCATTTTTTCCATGTGGCGCTGTTTCATATATTTCATTGAAAGTTAGGCAAATTCAATTTTTTTGAGCCATTTTAACTTTATTGCAGCCAGTATTGGCTTTGGCTTTGGCTTTAGTGCCAGAGCTAGCACTGGAAATGCATAGTAGCTTCACAAAATACAAATAAGAAAAAATATATAATTTAGTTAAACTGTGAAAAAATGCATATTTTGTAACGCAAAAATTACATCAAATTGAAGTACAAATCTTCCTTATAAAGATCCTTTATTTACCGAAACATATTTGGAAGTTATGTGCCAACACCGCGGCAAATAAACACAAGACCGACTCGTACATTCTTAACCTCTATTTGTTAGGCGGGGCAAGAACACCCGAGGTCTGCAAGATTATATTTTGTGATCTTGTCAGTAGTAGTGAAATTGAATCGTCTTTTTACAGTCAAGTTAAAACAAAGGCGTTGCCGTTATCTCCAATGACTTCACTAAGCTAGTTATCTCATCTATACGTATGAAAAAGATTGCCACGAAGGCCTTTGTTTACATATTTATCAGTTCTGTATTGGAGAAAGCTTTTAGTTTGAAACAAACTTCGACATTATCTGTATTTAAAGAGTATTGAACTGGGCACAGGTAATCCAAAATGTCATGCTAGGCATTTTAAACAGTGCAAATCTATTCTTATATTTTGACCATAACTGTTGTTTTTTTTCCAGCTATATTTAACCATGGCAAAAATGACGTTCTTTACGTCCTTACTTCTCTAACGATTATTAATAATCACACCTGTCAACCCGATAGGGCGGGAGCGGCAGCGACTGACGGCAATATTCAACATTTTTGTATTAGGATTTAGTTTTTCAAGATTTTCTTTGCATCTGTTATTGAGTACTGTTATCTCGAAAAAAAAAAAAATGACGCACCTGTATACTGATAAGCGCTGCACATTTTTATTAACTAATTAGTTAATTAATTAATCTAAATTAATGCAATGAATAAAGTTCAAATGTGATTGAGACATGCATTTTTCTAGAGGTATGAATTTAATAACATGAAAAGTCTTTTCGTCAGTACATAAGAATCATTAGTTTTTGAAAGGGTTAACAGTTCAAGTATTAAAGGTAAGCAAAAGTATTTGAGTTATTCTAAAAAAAAACAATTTTAAAAGCGCGGTATTAATTATCATGTTATTTTAACTGCGACTGTCTTTGTTGAGCGGCCTACCCATCTTTTGAGATGATAGCCACGTGCTTTTTTGGATTAGATTTTATTTGAATTTCCCATCTTTCAGCCGAAAATATTTAAAAATGACTTCAGAGCATTTAGCGGTGACAAGTACAGAGATTATGTGTACACAACATAAAAAGTTTATTAAAAGTAAAATAGATTTATTCCGTTTTTAAAGTATATTTACTTTCAATCTGCACCTTATTAACTATCAAGGGCTTAATATTGAAATCTTTGAATATGATAATCAAGCACCTTGTCAATGTGTATAAAATTTAAATTTAATGATTTTACAATGACTTTTTGTAACACGTTTTTGGAAAAGTGCCAACTTTTAGGGATGGGTATTGCCAGAAACTTCCTATATACGCGGTACTGTATTGCGATACGGATTACTAGCTGGAGTGTGGCAGATTGTGAACATTTTATGGGGAACATCTCAAAGTATACACAGTCAACAATGATAAGTTGTCGTACACAATATTATTTTTGCAAAGAGCATCATTTCGGAGACACATCATTGCAAATATATTTTATAATTGCGTACATAATATTTAATTGATTAGAGCGGTTTCTATTCGCCTGCAAACAAGAGATGCGCATACTCTAACCGTCTAGGGAAGATATTGTCTTGGATGCTGATGCTCATGCAATACTTTATGTCACAATATGGCATGTTCGCCCTGATGTCTATAACGGGTTATATACTTATTTTATATATGATTAATTTCAAACCAAATCAAACTGACTGAATATCAAGATTCTTTCACCATACATAAAAATTGTGTAATATCATATTGTGAATTTTATTTGCCCACATAATATAAACTGTTTACAGTTTTACGTTTTAGACTGTCAAAACAATCCGCAAGATATTTGCGTGCAAAACATAGGCGTGACATAAATGGATACAATAAAGTAAATTATAGATAACGCTGGCAGAATTTGGTATCTAGAATCGCAGATACTCGGGGTTTTGCCACGAAAAAATAATTGAAACTCTTTTTTCTCGTTGTCACCTTGCAAGACATGCAACACGCAAGAGCGCATTTATACTTATTAGCTTAATACTTTATGACTAATATTATCATTTAAATTCTATGTACGCAATCATAAAATATATATACAATTATCACTCATGTGATTTTATCGGTACCGCGTAACATTGTCTACCCGTTTGTTAACGTTACATGTATATAATAAGTACAAGAGAAAGATAAAGGCGCGGGGAGCCAGAACGTGTTGTACACAGTCAAATCGCCAAAAATGCGTCCCCGTATTTTAACCGTGCAAATTATTAACACGTGATGGTTCCCCACGCCTTAAGTTGAAGTAGAAGAATTCATGTAAACTAATCAATTAGAGATGTGGCAAGACCACATTTGCAAATTTTTGTAGAATTTTGATACGAAGCGGCCGGATTCGATGTGTATCCTGACTTACTCTTGCAGACAACAGTTTTCCCTTTCAGACGAGACCGATAAGTTGATACACTATAGTAATTTTGTAGAGAAATCGAGTATAAATGAGTTTCAATTATTTTTTTCTGTCAAAACCCCGAATATCTGTGTCTAGAATGTGGCTTCCTTGGGTATCAAAATGATGCCCAACAGTTTGGATTATGCGTCAAATTGCGAATGATTTACTGTTTCCACAAGATCTGTCCAAATCGAAATCCTGTTATGACTTCTTATACTGCAGCACAGTTGCGACGAAAACCTGGTCAAGAAAGAAGGAAGTGCTACCGTTTAAAAAGGTATATAGCCCGTTATAGACATCAGGGCGAACATGCCATTTTTGAAATGAAATGTTGCAGGAGCATCAGCTTTGATTTGGCGCAACCGCGATAATTACTTTCCCAGACGGTTAGTGTATGCGCATCTCTTGTTTGCAGGCGAATAGAAATCTCTCTTATCAATTAAATACTATGTACGCAATTATAAAATATATTTGCAATGATGTGTCTCCGAAATGAAGCTCTTTGCAAAAATAACCTTTTATACGACAACTAATCACTAATTTGAAATGTGTATAATTTTGAGATGTTCCCCATAAAATGTTCACAATCTGCCATTCACTATCGCCTTCCGACTTACCTCGCAAATGTCTACTATGGATTACAATATATCGAGTGTAAACAACTCTTACAACAATATACTTTGAAGCATCAAAAAATTGATTATAGTAAGATAATGGTGTGATTGGGACATTCCATAGGCAAAGTCATTAATGTTTATGTGTTTACCTTTGAGTTTTGAGATTGAATAATATACCGCACATTATCAATAAGTAACTGTCACGGAGAGAGAAGTGGCGAGAGGACAGAATTCTATTTTATTACTTTATCTATTTTTTTTGTCAATGTACAAGTACTTCTAAGCGTTTGATTTCGTTTGTGTTATTACATGTATGAACAAATTCTGTCATTCTGTCCGTACTGGTATGTCAAGTGAGTCTGTACTGGAATTGTATAATATATGTAATGATGTAGTATATGTAATATATATATAGTGCTTTGTATGTTGGATGTTTCGTTCTGTTTATATACTGTGCGCTCCCTGATGTGTTGGAAATTAAGATATATATCCATTCATTAAAATCTTAATCCTTATACAAGCGAAGCGGCCATCAAAGTGGTAGAGCTTTTTGCTTGAGAAATCTTTATTTACAAGCAAGTAATCAAAAACTAGCAAAACATTCATCAGTGTAATTTCTAACAATGTCAAGAAAATACATCAATAGTAAAATTATTATACTATTTATGAAAAACTAGATATAGTAGTAAGAGGTGTGTTTATGACATAAATGATATTAGATTCTAATTGTGTTTGCTATATCATGAGTTATATCACGTGCACCTGGCACACTTACGTCATCAGCGGCTATCTACTTAACTTTTATTTGTTTGTGAGGCAAACAAATTTACATACCGCTCCTTAAGTACCAAATCTGGAAGTAGCTCCGGCACGTCAGTCAGCATATAATCCCAAATTATGATTCTTCATTTGAAACTGCAGACATGAAAGTTGTATTGTTTAAATATATAATGTTATAAAGTCATGCAGCATCAGCTAAATTTTGTAAATATAACGAAAGTAAACTGTTTTCGAAAAAGAACCGCGGATGTATTTCATTTTACAATGATGCGTAAAAATGAGGGACGATTAACTATAAATATACACCCTATAGAAATAGTTCCGATTTCTTAACCCGCCGGTCATTTCTTAAACCTTGTGCGGAAAGAAAACATATGTTTCGGAGTTTCTGTGACAACAAAAAGTCTAACCCTGAACGTCATTTTAAAGAATGAAATATTTTGAACAGCAAGGAATATTTTTACACATTCTCTTTTTACGATTATATCCATCCTTTCATAAATTTTATTCAATGCGCGGCAAGGGACTAACTTTCCTTACCGCTGATATGTTTATTCTGCGGACCTGGCGCGAGCTAGACTGCGTTCCTACATGTATTGTTCCTACGCATGGGCACCTTAACCAGAAAACGTTAATGTCGATGTTTAAACGATTTGTTATATTTCATATATGATTGTTTTAAGTAGAAGGCAATTTACCCTATATTCGACTGTAGACCTCGTTATCTTGAAACGCATCAAATGAACTATTTTGTTAAAATACATATGTACAATGACTGCAGTAAAACATTTGAACATCGTTACTTCGAAAACATTTTGTTGAGTACAGTGAAAACCCGTGCTGTCTATGTGTACCGGGAATAGAAACAAAGACAATTAGATCCAAAATACGATTTATAACTGTTGCATTCTGTTCATATCTTATTACCAACTGGTATAGCCTTTACTCATGAAGATTACAGACTGAAATAGCCGTCACAACAAAACAAATGACATATATTTTGAATACACAAACAAATACAGCGTCTTCAGCGCTTTGATTTAAACTACTTTCAGTCGACCTTAGTCCTTTTGTTGAGCATTTTGGGTTGGGCTTGATGTTATTCCGACACAAATATGGGAAAGTAAGGGGGGGGGGTGTTCCCCTGTTTCCTCCCACAGTCAGAATTAAGTGCGGTCGAGTTATCTTATGTTTTTTGTTAATTGAATCATGTCGATTTTAATAATAATAATAATTATTTTGTTTTGTTATCATCATCATCATTATTAGCTCATCTGGCTCAAAGTGCCAGACTGAGCTTTTAGGATCGCTTTCCGTCCGGGGTCTGTCGTACATCCGTCCGTCCGACCATTTCCTTCAAGCGACATCTCCTCTGAAACCACTCGGCCAATGTTGACGAAACTTTGCAGGGATGTTCCTTGCATGAAGCTCTATCAAAGTTGTTTCAAAGAATTCAATTCCATGCAGAACTCTGGTTGCTATGGCAACAAATAGGAAACACTTTTAAAATCTTCTTCTCTGAAACCACAAGACCTAAAGCTTAGATATTTGGCATGTAGCATTGTCAAGTGGACCTCTACCAAGATTGTACAAATTATGACCCCTGGGTCAAAATTGACACCGTGCGGGTGGTCACTTAGTTTTGCATAGGCTTATATAGGAAAAACTTTAAAATTCTTCTTCTGAAACCACAAGGCCGAGAGCTTAGTTATTTAGCATGTGGCATTGTCTAGTGGACCTCTACCAAGGTTCTTCAAATTATGAGCCCTGGGTCAAAATTGACCCCGCCCGGGGGTCACTTGCTTATACATAGGCTTATATAGGAAAAACTTTAAAAAATCTTCTTTTCTGAAACCACAAGGAAGGAACGCTTGAAAGGAGCACTTGATTTCACATAGGCTTATATAGGAAAAACTTTAAAAAAACACAAGGCCGACAGGCAGATAATAGATATTTGAAATGTTACTTAGCATTGTGTAGTGGACCTCTACGAATTATGTTAAAATCATGGCCCCATGGGAGTCAGGTGAGCGATATAGGGCCATCATGGCCCTCTTGTTGTTATTATTGTTATTATTATTATTATTATTATTATTATTATTATTATAAGAAAGTTGTTGGCAAGGTACTCGCTGAAGCTGTATGAACTATATAAAGACAATGCTATTGTCAAGTACAAAGCATTTACAATAGTTTAGACACATCACAAAGTATAGAAAAACACGTGCATAAAATAGATGATTCCGACGTTACCATGTTGGTAAATGATGGCCCAAAATTATGGTACAAATGTAACCTGGTGTTTAAAGCTGTTTATACCATATCGAGGATTCAACATATGACAACATTAGGTAAATTAAATGCATACCTGCTGATTAAAATTCTAGGTAAATAAAATGCATGCATCCCCGCTGCATAAAGCTCTAGGTAAATAAAATGCATGCATCCCCGCTGCATAAAGCTCTAGGTAAATAAAATGCGTCCCCGCTGATTAAAGTTCTAATATTGGTACTGCACTCCATGAACGTGAAATTGAAGTGAAACATACCTCTTGAAAAGACAACTGTTTACCCAATTCATTCAAATAACCTTTCTGTTGCCAGGGCACAAAGAATCTAACTTTTAAGAGCACGACTAAGCAAGTTCATGTAAGAGATAAAAGTCTTATTTTATTTGATTAGATTAAGATTTATGATTGTTAAGGTTATCAGCTCAATTTACAAGTCATTTACATAATGCGGTGGCATCACTTGTCGCGTTATACTGTAGGAACTGCATATTAATTATGTGTAGTTGAAACCGGTTATATTTTGCTTTAGATTTCGTATCGAACATTTTGTTTTGATGTGGCAGTAATGATAGATTTGATACGACCTTAAAGAGTGGTCTCCTCCAGTTGCAAAGGGCGATGGTCTCGGAGTTTTTCAGCCAGCACTGTTTAGTTGGAAATACGCTGTAAATCATTAATAAATCCTGATAGAATTTTTTTCAAAATCTTATTGTAAAGGAATTTTGTATTGATTCAAATGTTACGTTTTGTATTCGCTTGTTTGTATAAGATCAAAGTTTCCTGTAATTCTATGTTCATTTGGTTGATTATGAAAAATGAATTGAACAGTTCAAAGGAAGGGAAAACATAGAATTAGAAACTACCTTTGTAATTGAATATAGTTTTCGTAATGGTTTATGACGATTATAACATTAATAGACAGCGCTGGAAAGTTTTTAAAGTATTTAGCAATGGCATTGATCATACTGAGGTCCTTGAACATGTTAAGTAGTCCATCAAATCTATGCATTTGTTGAGAATGTCACTCTTACGTACAACTACGAAGATGACCGAGGATGCGTCAGGATGTGACATCACAAAGACGACGAAATCTTGTCAGGATATGAAAATATTTATATGTAGAAATCATAAAGTAAATGGAAAATGATCATCAGATGACTAGAGTTCCAATACAGCCCAGAACACATTTAATCAAACTATAAGACAAATGTTCTTACATTACTTAATGACATCTCTAAAGATATATCATACTACTTCCGGCTCTAACCAATCAGTTGTTTTCTGCATCAACTGCCATATCTACACAAACATTTCGTGTTACAACATTGAACTTCTTAAATAAGTGTTTTATATTGTATAAACATGAAAATATAACATTATTCAAATAAAAGAATGTGCCGTTTACGCTCAAACACGATAGTCCAATGCATTTTTGCATAGAAAGTGTGAGAATGTAAAAAATGCAGGAAATAGTTTGAAAAAAGTTGGTTAACCATTCAGATGTGTGTAGACAAATTCAAAAAATTCTTTTCCAATTCTTTGCTATTTTTTTTAGATACGGACAGGCCATCTACTTCGATGGTTGACTGTCTCTATGGCCACGGCGGTGGTGAAGTATGGGGCTATCGGAGCGACGTTTACCGTGTTTGGTATCCTTCTTTACCTGATGCAGTACAAAACCATAGTTAGGCAATCCGACTTTAAGGGGAGCGTTGACGCTGGTAGAAGTACATTCGAAGAAACGTCTGAAGACCATGAGTACTTTCATGTAGATAAATATAACCTTCAGGATGAAGTCCTTGAATTGAAAGGACATTTTAACAGATCGGAACAATCAGAAGCTAAGTCTGTTCACATACAAGGACTTTCGTATCTCGTAAATCAAGCAAAACCTTTCATTATATCCGACGAGAAACTGGAAAAATCTTACTTTACAAATGATCACTTTTTCTCAGATGAAAGAAAAGTAAAGGATGTGAGCTGTAGCTTACTCATAAAAGGAAATGCTGACGAGATCAAAAAGGCAGAAAATATCTCTGAAAAACACCCAAAATTTGCCACATTAACTACAGAATATATACAAATGACCAAAAATTGCTCAAAGTTTATAGGTGATAGAGGGTATATTACGGACTCTTTGACAGAAGTTGAAAAGGATTTTCATATTGCATTTAGCCTTTTAATGTTCAAAGATGTCGAACAAAGTGAAATACTTCTGCGAGCTATTTATAGACCCCAGAATTTATATTGTATACATGTTGATTCGAAGAGTTCAGGTGATATTTATGAAGCAATGTCAGGCATTGCTAACTGCTTTGAAAATGTGTTCATGGTCAGTAAACGATTTGATGTGCAATGGGGAACAATGACAGTGTTGCAACCGGACTTGTTGTGTATGGAGGAACTATGGAACAAAAGTAAAACTTGGAAATATTTTATAAATCTAACAGGGCAAGAGTTTCCGTTGAGGACTAATTATGAACTAGTGCAAATATTGAAAGCTTACAACGGAGCTAATGACCTGGAAGCGACTGTTGAACAGTACGTATAAATATATATTATCTTTTACGACCCACAAGACCTATAATCATTTTGGATGCTACTATCATTTGTAGTACTTATTACCAAGAAAGAAATCTTGACAACAAAAGTGACTGCTATTTTGTACTAATACGTTCCTAACGTTGGTTTTTGAATTTACAAGTCCTTGCATATTTTTTACTGCTATTGCAAACGTAACAAACGATAAGCAGATTTTCGTGAATAAACAAAATAAACATGAAAAGATTATATCTCAACATTGTTTTTAGAGTAAGGAGAACACAGTTTTCAGTTTTCTACCAGAAAATCCGTTATTCTATTAACAAATTCAAAGTAACCATAAGACTTTAATGATTGCCAAGGATACATAGTAGGTGCTAACTACTGATGCTGTTGAAATCAAATATCTTTCAAATAAAAAAGAATGCGTCTGCTATTAAAAGGAGAACAGCTGATAAAACATTTTGACTCATGGGGAACTTATATGATCACGAAAATCAAGGAAATTAAGTCAAAGTTCATGTGTCATCACGGTTTTTCCAGAGTTACCCTTCTTTTATTTCTATCTTTGAGTATGTGTGATTTATGGGAAATCAAAATAAAACGAGATGATTGAAAAAAATGCTCACCATTATGTGAGTTTCTTAATGTTTAACATTTAAATATGCCATCTAAACTGACTAGGAGCACTCTTTCTTTTGCAATTTTAAGATCTGCAAATCTTGAGTACAGTAAAACTGATTGTGTTATTTATTTAACAAACCCAGCATTCGATATTAAAGTAAACATTATCATGATATGCGTGATAAATTTGACAATGGGTCAAACGGAAGTTTGATTGAATTTTAACTAAACATATTTGTATAGAAATTGTGTCTGTGGCTCAAATGCTATTACATTTCTTTTAATACACATGTATGATATTTTGAAGCAGTTATAATGTGATAATATATGGTTATAGCAAAGTTTGTGTACCCATAAACATCTTAAGAGGTATTTTACGACCAATTACATGCACATATATATAAAATATATTCTCTGCCTTGCAGCGCTAATAAAGACAGATGGAAAGATGCAGGGTCACCACCGCACGGAATAACCCCTGTTAAGGGATCGGTCCATATTGTAGCGAGTAGGGGCTATGTGGACTACGTTTTACATGACCAAAGAGCACATGACTTTTTGAACTGGACAAAAAACACCAAAGTGCCAGACGAAACCTTCTTTGCGTCATTAAACCATAACCCAGACCTAGGAGTACCAGGATCGTATAAAGGTTTGAGCATTACATTCTAATTACACGTACATGTAAATCAGTCTGCATTATACTGGCGGTAAATGATTATGTCCGTGGGACCAGTGCAGATCATGATCAGTAAGCACATTCATAAAATAATATGTAGTCATGGTTTGTGTTTTTGATTCAGTTAATTTTCAATGCGTAAGCCTTGAACAGTTTGTTTTGCACTGTCCAAACTGATGGTAAAGTCCATTTTAACAAATTTGCAGAGGAAGGGATAAATACGTGTACAAAGGGTTTTACACCTCTTTCTTTACATGTTACTATTTGCAGCTGAGAGGTTCCTTTTTTAAATAATAGAAAGCTTTTCTTTTGACATGGTTAAAATGTTGGTATGAGTAACAAAAAATTAAAACCTTTATAAACTTGTTTACCGAAAAATGTTAATCTCTTTTAGTCAGAAACCATTTGTGTATTCGCAATAACGTTTTGATTGATTGTATGTAAATCGATGACTGTGAACCTGTTATCAAGGCAGGTGAATGCATTTGTCTCTGTTTTGCAACATTTACGCCTGTCTACGTACTGTTAACCAAGAGGACAGGTTTTATCTCGTGCTCCCGCAAGAATTACGTCTGTCTAAGGCACTACCTTAGTCTCCGTATATAACGAACTCCTTCCTTATATACAGACTACGTTATATCAATATATTATTTTCATACTTAATGAAGAAAAATAAATCGGGCCAATAAAAATAATTTCTTATATCCGGAATTTTGCTATATCCGGAGTCGTTGTATACGGAGTAAACTGTATCACACAAAATAGCAGCTTTTATCGTATGTGCATTTAATGTTGCAGGTTACCCAGAAACAGAGATGAAAGATGGCATTAAGCCATTTGTCGCACGATTTAAAAACTGGGGAGCTGGTAAATATAACTGGCCTTGCCACGGGCAGAGAGTGCGCATGATCTGTGTATTTGGGACAGGAGATCTTCCGATGTTAGCGTCTAGAAGAGAACTGTTCGCGAACAAGTTTTATCCAAACTATCATCGTTTTGCCTTGGATTGTATGGAAGAACTACATTATAACCATACAAGAGACGAGTATCTTGGAAAACTTGCATTCGATGCCAGATGGTATTCCAAGCTAGGCTTTGTGTTGAACAAAGTTACGTGAATTGTTACCGAAACTTTTGTGCCATTAACATACATTTAGATAAAGTTGCAAACTTTTATTCACCAATAGAGTGCCATTAAACATAATTTTAAATATATATCAAGACTTTATTTGTTGTTACTTTTAATGACTGATATTATATATTTAAAAAGTTTTACGCTATTTTAGGCATGGATTGCTATTTTCTGATGTATATGTATTTTATTTAAAAAATGTAAAATAAACAACGGTTTGTAGACTGAGTTGATAGTTATTCTTTAACGCACACAATTTTATCATGTATTGCTCGAAGTAACGTTAATTTGGCGCGTTCACACAATTTAATCATGTATCGCTCGAAGTAACGTTATTTTGGCGCGTTCACACACTTTTATCATGTATCGCTCGTAGTATCGTTATTTTGACGCGTTCACACAATTTTATCATGTATCGCCCGAAGTAATGCTATTTCGATGCATTCACACAATTTTATCATGTATCGCGCGAAGTAACGTTATTTTGGCGCGTTCACACAATTTTATCATGTATTGCTAGTAGTAACGTTAATTTGACGCGTTCACAAAATTTTATCATGTATCGCTCGAAGTAACATTATTTTGGCGTGTTCACACACTTTTATCAGGTATCGCTCGAAGTAACGTTAGTTTGACGCGTTCACACAATTTAATCATGTATCGCTCGAAGTAACGTTATTTTGGCGCGTTCACACACTTTTATCATGTATCGCGCGATGTAACGTTATTTTGGCGCGTTCACACAATTTTATCATGTATCGCGCGATGTAACGTTATTTTGGCGCGTTCACACAATTTTATCATGTATCGCGCGAAGTAACGTTATTTTGGCGCGTTCACACAATTTTATCATGTATCGCTCGTAGTAACGTTATTTTGGCGCGTTCACACAATTTTATCATGTATCGCGCGAAGTAACGTTATTTTGGCGCGTTCACACAATTTTATCATGTATCGCTCGAAGTAACGTTATTTTGGCGCGTTCACACAATTTTATCATGTATCGCTCGAAGTAACGTTATTTTGGCGCGTTCACACAATTTTATCATGTATCGCGCGATGTAACGTTATTTTGCCGCGTTCACAGAATTTTATCATGTATCGCGCAAAGTAACGTTATTTTGGCGCGTTCACACAATTTTATCATGTATCGCGCAAAGTAACGTTATTTTGGCGCGTTCACACAATTTTATCATGTATCGCGCGAAGTAACGTTATTTTGGCGCGTTCACACAATTTTATCATGTATCGCTCGTAGTAACGTTATTTTGACGCGTTCACACAATTTTATCATGTATCGCGCGAAGTAACGTTATTTTGGCGCGTTCACACAATTTTATCATGTATCGCTCGTAGTAACGTTATTTTGACGCGTTCACACAATTTTATCATGTATCGCCCGAAGTACTGTTATTTCGAGGCATTTACAAAATACCACTTGATACATCGCCCTATGAGTTATTCAAAAACTTTGAGTCTCAAAAACTGTTATACCGTTTGAGATTATTATTATACATCGTACTTCGAAAATTTACTGCAAGGCGTAAGCTGCGATCCAAAGTAATGCAAAGTAAGACCTCTTTAGACCATTCGACAACGGCAACCTTCGCATACGGTTATATGACAAACTTCACCAGCCATTTCCTTTATCACCTTATCGTCAATAAACTAGGCCTAGTTGCAATTATTATATAATAATAGTGCTTTCAAAACCTTTGAATGTTGCTGCTGTAGACGAGCCAGGTCATTTAAAACGTTTGCCGAGGTACTGTAAATTGGATGATATTCCCGATGAGTTAATTTTGGCTATTTTCGCGAAATTTCCCTCTTCGCTAATTTAGTAATCTCGCGAAACATTCATTTCACGTAGATTTAGAATTCGCGAATAAGTCTGTCTGTTCACAAATCACGAAAATTTCTTCACGCGATAATTACCAAACTTACAGTAGATACCATTTATTTTGTTAATTGTTAATTTGTGAGTCGCTTCCCCTTGTAATTAGCGTAACGAGTTATCTCCCCCGACGGCATTTCATACAGCAGTTACTGTTGTATCTTTTCGGTAACACATTTATGATGATGTATTAATGACAAAATGCTTATACCATTGGTTGGGGGAATGTTGTATGTAAAATTCCGTTCACATCAACGTTCAAGAATGAAGCTGGTTAATTTCCCAAACTGTACTTAGTCAGTATGATCTCAAGATGAATAATTCTATATATGTGTCGATAACCTACAAATGACACATGAAAACACTTGTACTTTTAATCCATGCAATTCATAAACCCATTATAATCAGTCCATTTAGGGAGTAACATATTTCATTTCCTTGATATGGAGCATGCTTTATTCAAGTTTGCATATTGCTATTTCACGTTACCGTAATCTTATATTCTTGAAATATTCTGCAAGATACGGTAAAGTAAGGTATGTTCTTCAGCTGTGATTAAAGTTTCAAGTAGTACAATGACAAGTAGCTCTTATTTTACCAAGAAAGATGTCTTACCGGCAGAAATGATCTTAATTTGTACCGAAAACATCCCTAAGTGCTTTTTAAATCAATAAGTACATGTTAGAAATACAGTGCACTATTTTTTCAACGGTACTGCAAAAAAATAAGAAAGGCTTTTCGGCAACTTTTTTTCGTTAAGAAACAACTTGAATACAAAAGAAATGCATATGCTAACATTGTTTTAGAGTGATTAGAACATGGTTCGATCATTATTCTATCAGTACATTTATTTTTCTATATCAGCAAAATCAAAGCGATACTTGGACTTATCAGTGTTTGATGTCCAAAGTAAGAAACCCAGCAGGAGTCTGTGTGGCTTCTATAGCAGATTCTGGCTCAGAATCTATTCTGGCTGTGTATGTAAAAGGATCACCAGCTCTTCTGATATTGCTTCTTGGACGAAATCGACACTCGTGAGATAAGTTAGATTAGCAAACGATGCATTTAAGACACAGCATCTTCACACAACAGTCCAATTGTCTTAGAAAATGAAATGGTATTCAGGTTTAATATCCTCACCTAAGTCCTTATGGAATTTTTCTATTTCACTTTCTGAAAAATACGTGCAATAAGCGACGCCTGGCGTCCTATTGCATTCCGTGTTTGTAAGTTAAACAACAAAAATTGCTACGCGTTGAAAATAGTCCGGAGAATTTTTCAAAGACAATGACGTGTTACAATCGAAATAACAAATTCCTTATTGTGATTTAACGTATATTAAAGCACGGTTAGTCGTTCAAGTGCGTGTAATTAATAGATACGCATTGTAACAGTAATCCCAACAGTGATTTAATACACGTTTATTCACAATAAAGGATTTATTATTTCTTAAATATACACACGTTCGTTTAAAGGCTTGTCGTTGGTTTTTCAATGTGACCTATATCTAAATACACTTGCATCTTAATATGCATATGGCTAACAAAATATACATTTATACTTCCTGTTTGATATTTGTTTATAAACGGTTTAGCTAGTGTGAAAATAATATACATGATGTTATTTAGCTGAAAGAGACATGGATTTGTGTCTTCCTATATTGTGGTTTGGATTTCTAGTTGTATTTGAAGGTAATGCAATTTAATACAGATTGTGTTATCATACATAAAATCAAGGAATCTTTTTGAAAATAATAATGCATTCAGAGAATACTTGAAAGAGTTCAGCTGCACTGAAAAGAAATAATGTTGAAGTTAAACATATTCCATTTAGTTAGTTTAAGCAAAATTCTAGTGTTAGAAATGAAAATAAAATACTTAAAATCATTATATAATTGATGATGGTGTATGGTCGCCAAATAAAATTAAAGAAAGTAAAATATTTATAAAAGAAATACCTGTTTTCAACATAAATGAAAAGAAAAAGGATTGATCGATGTTTGCGTATTTAAGTGATAAAAATTATTGTTTTTCTCTACTTATCATCTATCGTTTTTTATGCTATATCTTTGCCGAAGTTGTGATTAAACCTGTAAATGCTACTGTATCTGAGAATGATCCAGTTACGCTGACATGTATCTAGATGAAACTGCTGAATATTATATATGGTATTAAAGAAAGAGTTCAGAGAATGCTTCCGTTGCTGTTGGGATACTAACATCACAATGTCGAGCCGTCATTGTACCTGTCAACACCAGTATGTATAAATTTGCATGCCCTTCCAGTAGACAGAGTACTTGGACAATAAAAGCTACACATATTACATCTATATCCTGGTATTTAAAGAAAAGTGCAGAATAATTTTACATCCCGTCCTAACTTTAAGCTAGCTGTTTTAATCTTTTATTTGTATCTACCTCTGCTTACTCACCAGGTTCTGTATTTGCTGAAGTGGTCATTACACCAGCAAATATCACCGTTTCTGAGAATGATTATGTTACACTGACATGCACATTGACGGGAAACAATGAAACTATCAATGGTATTGGATGGTATTTAAAGAAAAGTGGAGAGACTGCTGCTACTGCTGTTGGAATACTGAAATCATCATGTCTGAGTATCATTGTACCCATCAATGCCAGTTTGTACGAGTATACCTGTCCTACCAGCAGACAGAGTTCTTGGACAATCAAGAATGTTACGAGACAGAATCATGGGGACAGATATAATTGTCTTATTTCATGGTCCTCTGGAAATCAGAACAGTGATTACACGTTTTTAAACGTCCAAGGTATATTTGCTTTACCAAATTACATGTGTGTTGATTTTTTTAATCAGTTCGGTCTTCAAAGAAAAACCGCTTGCTTACATCAGGTCTTCTTCGTGAAAAATATATCACTGGTAAAACCGCATCACATTGCATACATCTGTCTATTATAATGCACAATTATCATAAATGAGATTAGACTAGGCGGAGTATGTAGAGCTGTGGGTTTTCCTGATCTTTACGTTTTTTTCTTTGTGTAAACATTTTATTGTAGAAGAAAGAAGGAAATTTTATTACTTTGATTAAGATACATGGTATTTGTCAAAATTAATTTAGGCATAACGTAAAAAAGTTAGTAAACCTACGAATTTTAATTACTATTCTGAAAAGTGAATATGTTCCGTTTTTCTTTACATTTATAGTTTCTGTATCATCAATCAGCATGGTTGTTCCAAGTACACCAACAGTTATTGTAAGGGAGAATGAATCTGTGGAGTTTAAATGTAAAACATTAGGAGCCCGTCCAGCAGCCACAGTTACCTGGTATAAAGATTCAGGAACACCAGGTGATTCCAGTGACGATGTAGAGATTACTTCAAACATTCAAACATCATCTAGTAACATGAATGACTTTATAGAAGTTACAAGTACACTGAGATATTCACCAACAAGGAATGACAATGGATGGAGGATATACTGCACTGCTAGCAATATAGTTGGATATATACCAGTAGTTTCACAGGCAAAACCACTGATGAATGTTCAGTGTAAGTTTTAAGGTACTTAACTTGTGGTTCAAAATTATCCACACTAGAATTATTTAAATTTTAGTATACATGTATCTATTGTATGCGTTACTTTTGGGATAATTTGTTGTTGCGTTTTTTTCCTTATATAGTTTAACATGATAAATCGGATAATTGACTGCACATGCTATAGGTGTCAAAAAGATTTATTTGGAATCCACTGAACAGGATATAGCCTCGGATACCGTCGTACCGGTGGCACAAGAATACAAAGGCCCCAAAACGCATTTTAAAAGATAAAACATAACAAATATAATATTTACCACGTAAAAATGAAGGACCTTTCTCTAAAATGCAAACATTGTCATTAAAATCGCGCAAGTATTTCATGAAAAACTGTTGAAAAGTCGGACGCTGGTATACAGAGCTTTGAAAAGAAAATGGCGTGCTGCTTCCGCCGACGTCAGCCGCGCGCTCACAAAGGGGAATAAGTGCCAATAATTACAACTATAATAAATAAATAATCACACAAAATATCTTTTCTGATTGGTCATTTCTGCCCAAGCGCCCGCTTTTCATAACACGATGAAGCAGGTACGTATTCATAGTTTCTCATTAATATTCATGACGAGCTACCTTTTCATTCATAAAGGTGGATCATGTTTACATGTTTAAACGATTTATTTTGATTTGACTGCACATGATATAGGTGTCTAAACGATTTATTTTTAATTGACTGCACAGGATATAGGTGTCTAAAATAATTTATTTTGAATTGACTGCACAGGATACAGGTGTCTACATGCATTAATTTGAATTGACTGCACAGGATACAGGTGTCTAAAACGATTTTTTAAAATTGACTGAACAGGATGCAGGTGTCTAAAACGATTTATTTTGAATTGACAGCACAGGAAATAGGTGTCTTAAACGATTTATTTTAAATTAACTGCACATGATACAGGTGTCTAAATCGATTTATTTTGAATTGACTGCACAGAATACAGGTGTCTAAAACGATTTATTTTGAATTGACGGCACAGGATATAGGTGTCTAAACGATTTATTTTGAATTGACGGCACAGGATATAGGTGTCTAAACGATTTATTTTGAATTGACTGCACAGGATACAGGTGTCTAAACGATTTATTTTGAATTGACTGCACAGGATATAGGTGTCTTAACGATTTATTTTTAATTGACTGCATAGGATATAGGTGTCTAAAAGATTTATTTTTAATTGACTGCACAGGATATAGGTGTCTAAACGATTTATTTTGAATTGACTGCACAGGATAAAGGTGTTCAAACGATTTATCTTGAATTGACTGCACATGATACAGGTGTCTAAACGATTTATTTTGAATTGACTGTACAGGATACAGGTGTCTAAACGATTTATTTTGAATTGACTGCACAGGATATAGGTGTCTAAACGATTTATTTTAAATTGACTACACAGGATACAGGTGTCTAAGACTAATTATTTTGAATTTACTCTGCACAGGTTATACGTGCTTAAAACGATTTATTTTGAATTGACTGCAGATAATATAAGTGTCTAAAAAGATTTATTTTGAATTGATTGCACAGGATATAGGTGTCTAAACGATTAATTTTAAATTGACTACACAGGATACAGGTGTCTTAAACGATTTATTTTGATTTGACTGCAAAGAATATAGGTGTCTAAAAACGATTTATTTTGAATTGACTGCACAGGATATAGGTGTCTAAAACGATTCATTTTGAGTTGACCGCACAGGATACATGTATCAAAAAGGATTCATTTTGAATTGACTACACAGGATATATGTCTAAACGATTTATTTTGCATTGACGGCACAGAATAAAGGTGTCTAAACGATTTATTTTGAATTGATTGCACAGGATATAGGTGTCTAAAACGATTTATTTTGAATTGACTGCACAGGATACAGGTGTCTAAAACGATTTATTTTTAATTGTCTGCAGAGGATAAAGGTATCCAAACGATTTATTTATAATTGACTGCACAGGATATAGATGTCTAAATGCTATATTTTGAATTGATGGCACAGGATATAGGTGTCTAATACGATTTATTTTGAATTGACTGCACAGGATATAGGTCTCTTAACGATTTATTTTGAATTGACTGCACAGGATATATGTCTAAAACGATTTATTTTGAATTGACTGCACAGGATACAGGTGTCTAAACGATTTATCTTGAATTGACTGCACAGGATATAGGTGTCCAAACGATTTATTTTAAATTGACTGCACAGGATACAGGTGTCTAAAACGAATTATTTTGAATTTACTCTGCACAGGTTATACGTGCCTTAAACGATTTATTTTGAATTGACTGCAGAGGATATGAGTGTCTAAAAAGATTTATTTTGATTTGACTGCACAGGATATAGGTGTCTAAACGATTTATTTTGAATTGATAGCAAAGGATATAGGTGTCTAAAACGATTCATTTTGATTTGACTGCACAGGATATAGGTGTCTAATTGCTTTATTTTGAATTGACTGCACAGGATATAGGTGTCTAAACGATTTATTTTGAATTGACTGCACATGATATAGGTGTCTAAACGATTTATTTTGAATTGACAGCAAAGGATATAGGTGTCTAAACGATTCATTTTTAATTGACTGCACAGGATATATGTGTGAACGATTTATTTTGAATTGACTGAACAGGATACAGGTGTCTAAAACGAATTATTTTGAATTTACTCTGCACAGGTTATACGTATCTAAAAAGATTTACTGCAGGGGATATAGGTGTCTTCAAAACAATTCATTTTGAATTGACTGCACAGGATACAGGTGTCTAAACGATTTATTTTTAATTGACTGCACAGTATACAGGTGTCTAATACGATTTATTTTGAATTGACTACACAGGATACAGGTGTCTAAACGATTTATTTTGAATTGACTGCACAGGTTATAGGTGTCTACATGCTTTAATTTGAATTGACTGCACAGGATATAGGTGTCTAAAACGATTTATTTTGAATTGACTGCACAGGATACAGGTGTCTAAATTATTTATTTTGAATTGACTGCACATGATACAGGTGTCTAAATGATTTATTTTGAATTGACTGCACAGGATACAGGTGTCTAAAACGATTTATTTTGAATTGACTGCACATGATACAGGTGTCTAAACGATTTATTTTGAATTGACTGCACAGGATATAGGTGTCTAAACGATTTATTTTCAATTGACTGCACATGATACAGGTGTCTAAACGATTTATTTTGAATTGACTGCACCAGGATACAGGTGTCTAAAACGATTTATTTTGAATTGACTGCACATGATACAGGTGTCTAAACGATTTATTTTGAATTGACTGCACAGAATACAGGTGTCTAAAACGATTTATTTTGAATTGACTGCACATGATATAGGTGTCGAAACGATTTATCTGGAATTGACTGCACAAGATACAGGTGTCTAAACGATTTATTTTGAATTGACTGCACATGATACAGGTGTCTAAAACGATTTATTTTGAATTGACTGCACAGGATATAGATGTCAAAACGATTCATTTGAATTGACTGCACAGGATATATGTCTAAAACGATATATTTTGAATTCAAACCATTTACATCACCATCACTTACCTTCCAGTACATATATTTTGAGGGTTGGGACTTTATCGTGCTTCTATAGCTAATTGTACCAGTACTCTAGCTAAAATTGAATGACAGAAACTCAGACACAAAATATCATCGTATTTTATATCGTGGAACAACTTGATTTGACTAATCATACGCAATTATTATTGTACTAGTCGAAATAAATCAGTCCAATTACACAACACCTGTATTTTCTTATGATTTATTTATGTTTTTACTTCATGAAAGCTGTTGTTAAAAATAAATATACACAGCTCAATAAATTTTGCCTTCGTAACGAATGTGTGAAGTATTACCTACTTCACCATGCAGACTTACTTAGAGATATGAACTTATCAGCCTTGGAAGTATTATTTGCAGACCCTCCAGATGGACCCCCAGTTGTAACAGGCTTTACCGATGGTGGAGAGTTTCGAGTGGTAGAAAACACACAAGGACAATTGACTTGTTCTGTGTCTGGTGGAAACCCAGCACCAACCTTGACATGGGACTGTATCAACAGTGGTACACCACAAACGGCCAGCTCGGGCATAGTTACAAAAACACATACCTGGATAGCTCAGCGTGGTCAAGATAAAACCTGCACATGTCAAGCTTCACATTACAGCGGGAATACAGATGTATCTATTAGAATACATATTTTATGTAAGTGTCAATTTAATATATGAAATAAACTAGGCATTTTTCTTGTCCTCTAGCGACTTTCAGTTATAGAAGTTTCACTGCACTACAAAATATATGTTTTCTGTAACAATTTTCTTGAAATCACACATACACTTATACATGTATCTTGCTACTGCCTTGATTTCTTAGGACTTAGAAAGAAAAACTACAAACTAACATTATAAGCTAGCCAACGTAAAACTGAAATTGTGATAAGTTTAAAATACTTCTTGGTTTACAAATGTCTGAAATAATGGTCACTGACCCTGTACGAGGAGTTAATCATATAAAGGCATTGATATTGAAGCGAGTAAGTAATCTTCTTAATTGTATTTGCATTTTCGCGACATCTGCTAGAGGGTAGTTCATGTCCGACATAGTTGTTTTTTAATGAAGCTGTATTATAGGTTATAAGATTTTGCATTTCATGAAAGAATTGTTTGAAACGTAGAGAAAAAACATCGTTTGATTTCCTTCCGTATATAATATATTATATATAATTCATCATGATTATTTTCAGATCCACCAACGAAGCCAACATTCAGATTAAAATCTACTACAGTTTACGGAACAATAAAAATTATAAAGAATAATTCGCTGTCTGTACTGTGCGCAAGTTCAAGTAACCCGGCACCAACATACAAATGGACGTACCCAAACAAGACTACAAGTGACGGCCCACAATTAAATGTCAGCAGCATACTTAGTAGTGGCAGATACACCTGTCATGTACAGAACACAATGAGTCCATCACTGGGTAAAAAAGTTATTGGCGAAAATTCTTCATCAATTGATGTTCTAATGTTGTGTAAGTTATCTGCCTTTACTCGAAGTGTGTTGGTAGGTCCAAAAAATGCATCATTTATATCAAATTTTCGATCGGTATTTATAAAACATTGTTATATGAATTAATATAAACGTACATATATTGCGGTCATATATTATACTATTGTCTTACTTGAATTATCTGAAAAGGTGTATATCTTTAATATTGCCCTTTTGTTAACCTATTATTACAACCGGACAAAAGACAAAAACTTATCAAGAAGAAATGAATATTAGCAGGATTGTGTTCTTGAATTAAATGGCCGACGTGTTATTTCCAGATCCTCCTGTAATTGGAGAGTTGAAGAACGTAACCGTTGTTCAAGGTTCTCCGCTGACTGTTTCATGTCCTGTAACTGTTGGAGACCCACCAGAAACTACTTTTGAATGGAAAAGAAACGGTCAAGTATGGAAGAGAACTCGAGAGTTTACTATAGATGTAACATCCGCGACTGATGCCATGTTCTATACGTGTACAGTTACCAATATCATGCAGCAGACGGCAGAACAACAACCTGTCTCTCAACCAGATACAAAATCATTGTATCTAGATGTTTTTTGTAAGTAATGGTAATGTTACTCTATCATCTCAGCGATAGCTGTAAAACATCTTTAAAAAAGGCTTGACTTAGAAACGTTAAATGATAAAAACATTTTTTTTATTTAAAAAGTGAAAAGTGTCGTCCTTAATTAATAGTTGAAAATGCTAAGCGAAAATGTATAAAGCTTATAGCAACTCTACATAATTTTAAGGAGTTAAGATTTATTATAGAACTTAAGATATTAGTCAAATCTACTTAGCTGAGTTTATTACTTGTCTCTTTTTATTCAATGAGTGATACAGTCAGAAGAAAACATTCTGGTCTGTCTTATTTCTTATCATGGTTAGTATAAAACTAAATACATTTGAGAACAACATTTATTTGAAGCTGAAGGTAAAACAAAAAGACGGTCACTTAAATCTATGTCGTATTTTACCCCAAAAAATATAGTGGTTTCAGATGTAAAGGTAAGAAATATATGTTCGCTAATTCTTTTAACTGATTTTTATTGTTGTTCGTAGTCAGTGTTCTTGTTAATACAATTTCAGATGAAACAACTGTTACATCATTTTTTATCGAAGGACATCACGGTCAGTCAGATATAGTTGTAACCGAACATGATACAGATTTGCAGTTCACATGCACTGTCGATAGTAACCCTGTTTCAACTGTTAAAATTACTTCCGGAGGCAATATATTGAAAGAAAAGTCAAACACAATGTCTCTTTCTTTTACACGTAGTAATATAGCTTGCCTCCATAGTGGCGTCTATATATGTGAAGGGCACAACAACTATGGACACCCATCCAGCAAGAACCTCACATTGTTTGTCAAATGTAAGTACCTCGTAAATATTCTGACAAAACAATACAGATTAAAAAAAGAGAATAAAACAAATTGAAACATCAACTCACACAGAAAATAATACACAGACAAAACCCCCAATAAACTCCGCAGCTCTATAAGACAAGGCACGAGACAAAGCATAAGGTATACACGCAATTTTAATAATCTTTAGAACTTTAAAAATGTCATTCAATTGTCTGTGTAAAGGTAGTGATGTACAACATAAGCATAGAACAAACCCTATGCAAAAGACACGAAGCAAACAAACGATAGGTTGAGCTCAGTTTATCGCCAGAGAATTGACTGTTACCTGTTGGCAGTGACTAGCTTAATTATAATAATTGTTAAGAAAGAAGACAGAAAGTTATAGTTTAAGTGACAAATTATTTTGCTAGCTGCTATATTTGTCAGGTTCCCCTCGTCCACTCCATAAGACGGACCAGAACATCACCAGCTATTTACATGTTCCTGCGACACTAAGCTTTACTGTTCTAGCTTACCCCGAGCCGGGTCCAACAGGGTTTTCATGGCACAAGGAAAATGGTAATGAATGGACACCGATATTGAGCAATGCAGATTTGCTTATCACATCATCGGCTATCAAATCTAATTTGACAATTCTGAATACATCCGAGGCAGACTTTGGTCGCTATCGACTAATAGTGACCAACTCCATGGGTAGTTATGCTCAGTACATGTTTCTTACTGAAAAGGGTAAGTGAAACAATTAGGAAAGATTAAAAAACGAGAGTAATAAACGAATATTGAAACAGCAAAATTAATGTTAAAATTCTTCAAATAGTAGTATAGTTTAATTGTTTAAATATGTCCTTACATTATCAACAAGCGAACTTGTAATTAAGATACTAGTATTGTGTTTTGGTCCTTAGTAAAACGACAATAGCATACATGTAATAATTAATACTTACTTGTCAGCATGTAGCTTCGACTTGTAATTTAGAGATGCGTGTCTGTTTTCTTCAGGTTCATCGACTGCACCAGTATGCCAATGCGAAAAAGACCTTACTAGCATAATACTTGGTATTACTCTTGGAATCGCCTGCGCCGTCCTTGTAGCATATGCAGCAGTTATCACAATCTTGTTCAAAAGAAAGACAACAAACACAGGTAAATATTAATTTAAATGACAACTTCTTTGCAGCTGAATACTAAGAATGTCACGGAATATAAACCATTTGAAATATGTCACAGCTCTGGGCAGGTGTTACATGGTGGAAAGATACATATACAAAATGTAATCAGATATGAAATGTTTTATAAAATTATGTTATAATGATATCAGGAAGTTTGTTTCATTAATAACTATACTCGTATGAGTTATGTTACAAATAAAAGTTTATAATTATACAGAAACTTTCGTTCTTCTTACTAAATGACAAAGCTGGGATTTTAAGTTGTTTTTCTTTTTCTGTGAACCTTTGATATATACTGTCATTATCTATACAGCCTCTAATTGCCAATATGTAATCTAACGCTTTAAAAGGTAGATCGATATTGCAATGATGTACATACGTCACTATATTTACTCATATATTTTCTACATAAACCAAATCCCATGTTCGACACTTGTATGTAAAAGTAGGATAAATTAAAAAAATTATTACTGACAGCATGTTCTTAAGTTTCAGAGACACGATCAACAGTCAAATCATCGCAACAAACGTAAGTAAAACATTTTCTTATGATTGCCATTTTGCATACGACTCATTAACAAGGCAGCAAAACGTAATCAGTTAAATGCAACAGGAAACACAGATGCTTACTTTATGATTTTATGAATTTTATACAAGCAATACTTAAATAAACATCCATATCTCACACATGTTCATAAACAATTCACAAATACAACAAAATTTGAATTTTACTGTAGGACAATTAAGCTACATGTATTTGTTTGCCCAAAAAGTGTTAATCAATAACATAGATAAATACATCCCGGCATTAATGGGGAACGTTATTCGCCCGTCTAGGTATTATATCTTAGAGCTCATTTAGAACAAACACGGATATAACGTATGTATTGTTTTATTTATTTACGTAAAACGCATGTACATCAAATCACCGTCGTTCTTATAGCTTTTCACTGGAAGCTTCGGTCAAAAAGGGAATAACTTTATTTCTGTCTTGGTGATGCATTGCAAATATATCAGTTACAACATCAGTGACTTTAATTGCAGAACATACGCCAATTTGAGCTTTAAATCAGATGTTGCTGAAAGTCAGGGTCAACCTGATGAACAGGGACGAAACAACACCGATGCTGTAGATGTGGATGAAGATTCAACAAGACAGTATACAGATCTCATTCAATATTCTAATGACGTTCGCACAACATATGAAGCTCTTCACTCAGCAGAATGAAATTGCTTTTTACATTCACAACCGAAAAAACGACAAATAGACCGCAACTGTGTTTTGTGTTGGTGATGTGTTAAGTGCACAACACATATTTCGATATCTCGTGTACATGTTTACTTCTGCTTTGCCAGAAATAAGTGTTTCTCCGTTTAAAACAGAGACATGTTTAGGAATAATGTTTTAGAATGAAACTTCTTATATATTGTGTCTTCTTCTTAACTCATCAGTACACGAAAGACCAGTTTCTTATCCAATGGTCTAAGAACAGTATAATGAAACATCTACCAAGAACACGAGAAAATATTTAATCTTTTTAAAACTTCAGATGAAGAACGTGTGTTTAGTTTATGTTTGGTTATCTTCCGCAGGTCACAGTAGTGCTGGCTAAAAAGTAAATAAGGGAGCAGATACTATCATGGGTGTATTCTAGATTCTTTCTTAGGTTAAGATCCCGACATCATTACCACTCCTCACCATAAATGAGTACCAACAAAAACCATCTTATTCTGTAAATAGAAGATTCACACACAAAGACACTAAACAGAAAACTATTGACAAGATGTTGTCTTTGAGCATACAGCCTGTACTACTAGATCTAGACAGGAAAAGGTTAACATCATTCAAAACTAAAGGAAATTCAGAAATGTAAAAAAACATTTCTCGAAGAAGCTGAATCATTCACTTGTTCTCTTTATCTGTCCTCATTTTACAATTTATTTTACTCGAAAGGGAAATGACTATGAACAAACTTTAAGTGGTTTAAAAAGATTTTAACACAATACATATGTTTCAAATTTTCACGGCATTGTTTTGACCTAAATTTCCCTTATGGTAAAAGAATTCCGATCTACATAAATATCTTCATAGCTGCATTTACGTTTTGTAGCTGTTTATTCTACTATTTCCATATGATACATTACAATAATGTAATTTCTTTAGCCTTCGGAAAGAAGATGAACTTGAATTACTATTACTGCGCGCACTATTTTTACAGTAAAATAGTTCGTCTTAATTTCTGTGCAACTCAGTAATATTAACTATATTGTTTACATGTTAAACGTTTATTGATGTTCGGCACTGATATGAACTTCCTTCTTCAGTATTTAATGAGTGAAAATTGACCAACAGGAAATGCACCACTCATATATCGCAAGTCAGAACTAATTTTACGACAGTCTTAGTCAAGTAGTATACAGTGTTTTGAAATTTACTTCATTTGAAATTTGCCGGCATGGATTTGTATCGTTCTATCTGCGTGTTCGTAATCCTTATGATGTTTCAAGGTGATAATTTACAGTAAATTTTATTATCATTACATTTGAAGTATGATCTTTCTATAAAAAAACTTGTATGTCTGTGGATGTTGTCCTTACTTTTTTCATTAAAGGCATATAGTGAACTCCGCATATAACGAACTCCCTGGAACGACATAAATGTGTTCCTTACATCCGGAGTATGTTATATCCATATAGAATATTCATATTTAATGACGAAGGAATAAATCGGGCTGAATATTAGAACAGAGTTGCGATCAATGCGACCAACTTACATACTACACATAGCAACGACCCTATAAAGGAGGGGGGGGGGGGGGTAATAATAATTGCAACATTTGTAACTTTGAATGGCATTTAAGCTTGTGACATGCAGTGAAAAGAGTTGCCTTTAAAAGCAAGACATCAAGCGGCTGAACAGTGTGACTCGCATACGGTGATATGACAAACATGTGCCCATCTTCCTCACAGGTCATATCCATAGCAACAGTAATATGGGCGCTTATCGTCAATAAACCAGGGCTAGCTGCATTATAAGTTTAGTTTATACTTATTTATTTTAGCTGGATCGTGAACAAAGCTTGAACTTATCGAATCACTCTCGAGTCCGCTTCCTATATAAAAAATAGTACTAGTGTCATATGAGGTGGTACAGTCGTGACCCCGGTGGGCATCGAACCCGCAACCTCCGGTATGAGCGGCAGACACCTTAACCTCTACACCACCGCTATTATAGTTTTTTCAAAATCTTTGAGTATTGCTGCTGAAGACGAAACAGGTCTTGTTATTTTAAACTCATTAAAAATCTCGTAAAAGACTCCTTTTACATAGATTAACTATAAGAGAATACTCCTTTCACGAATAAGTCTGTCAGCTCAATAATCGCGAAATTTCCTTCACAAGAAAAGTATTAAATTTACAGTAGATACTGTACCCTTTAGTTAGTTTCCTTGTGAGTCGCTTTCCCTTGTGATGTGATTAAAGTCCCAGTAGCACAATGACAAGTAGCTTTTATTTTACCAAGAAAGATGTCTTACAGACAGAAATGACCTTTATTTGTACCAAAAACATTCCTAACTTTGCTTTTTAAATCCATAAGTACATGTTAGAAATATTGCGCAGAATTTTGTCAATGATACTGCAAAAAACAGGAAGGCTTTCTGGTTACTCTTTTTCGTTCAGAAACAACTTGAATACAAAAGAAAGGCATATGTCAACATTGTTTTAGAGTGAATAGAACATGGTTCTATCATTATCGTAGCAGTAAATTCAAAGTGATACTAGGACTTTAACAGTGTTTAATGTCCAAAGTAAGAAACCCAGCAAGACAGGAGTCTGTGTATGGCTTCTTTGAGCAGATTTTGGTTCAGAATCTATTCTGGCTGTGTATGTAAAAGAATCTCCAGCTCTTCTGAAATTGCTTCTTGGACGAAATCGACACTCATGAGATAAGTAATATTAGCAAACATATATTTAAGACACAGTTTCTTCACACAACAGTCAAACTTTCTTAGAAAAAGAAATGGTATTCAGGTTTAATGTTCTTATGACATTTTTCTATTTCACTTTCTAAAACATAGTGCAATAAGCGACGCACGGCGTCCTATTGCATTCCGTGTTTGTAAGTTACAACAAAAAATGCTACCGTTGAAAATAGTTCGGAGAATTTTTCAAAGACAATGCCGTGTAAATAACAATTTTTTTATTGTGATTTAAAGTATATTAAGGCACGGTTAGTCGTTCAAATGCGTGTAATTTATAAATACGCATTGTAACTCCCAAGAGTAATTTAATATACGTTGCTTCACAATAAAGGATTTATCATTTCTTAAAGGTCCAATTGATTGACATTTTTCCGTTTTAACATTAGAATATTATTCGTCAGCTTAATACAAATTGGATAATTGTTGACGAAAAATACCGTGTGGTTACCTGTCAGTAAGACCATAAAGTTCTAAAAAAACACATCTGTACGGAAAGTGACGATAATACTTCCGGAAACCTACGAGCTGCAGTTTCGGAATCGCTTGCCTGGAGTGACGTCATACGCAGTACAATCGCGGCCGATAACAGGTACTCTAACAACAACGAAAGCGATATTTTCATCTTATTAGGCATCTTCAGAGAGTAGAGATGAGGATATTTTGCGCCCGTAACGTATAGAACGAAGTCCGTGTAATGTTATAAAATTATTTGTTAAAAGTATAAAAATACAGCAGTTATGTCGAGTTTTTTATATGCAAATGACACCAACTTCTGTTTCTGTTTGTTTCTATCAAAATGAAATCTATGTTTCATTCTTAAATGTGTAAGAAAAGTACCATGTAAATGTATCGAAACGATCTAAATGTACGCATGCACGTGACTTACAAACTATTCAAATATGGACGATATTATTTGCACTGATGATTAATATTTGCCTCCGAAAATGAGAACACAAATGCTCGATCTAATTATAATATCTAAAATGATAAGCTTGATTTTTCATGACACATTTTCTTGTGGGTAGTTTTAAGAATTAGAGTAACAATTGAATTAAGAATGTAAATCGAAATAGTTTTCACGATTTTATTGGTTAAAAAAAAATTCTGACGCAAATCTATTCTGATGAAAACTCATTATATTTAAAATCACGATATCTACCTAAATACGTGTCAAATTTCACTTTTAGTTAAAATATTTCATTCGAGTACATAAAATGTGTCATCGGCAACCAAAAAGATATACTTTCTGAACATTTATAGGGTTGCTGGAAACTTTCATTTGCTGCAGTGCTTTTTACCAAGTTGTATATATTTATGTTTTTCAAGTTTGAAACTTGAAAACATAAATAATGGTTTCATAATTTTAATTGGGCACTTTGCATGTTAATAAACTATATTGTTGTTGTTTTTGTTGTTGTATATTGTTGTGTAATTATCAAATGCAATTGACCAGTGTGCAATATGCAATAATGTGTGACCAGTTAGATTGCTGGCAGGGGGTCGCCAATTAACAACAAATCATATCGCATCCTTTGTTGTGACTTATGCCCTTGGGCTAGATCAACTGTAATTCCTTCAATGGTTAGATCTACCCTAATTATTTACCATGGCAACGTTGTTAAAATGAGATATTGTTTAAGGAATTAAAACTTTTATGGATTACTGGAGTGTTCCGCAACATGTAAGTTAAACTTCTAGTAGAGTAACTGTTAGATTCTATATAGGGCCTTTGTTCTACATTATTTTTTTTAATGATTTTGAATATAAATGCCAGCTTTTTTATAAAGACTAGATCTTAAAAATATGTGTCTTAAATAATATCATAATATTCTGTAATAAAATACATTTTGTAACAAAAGTTTCAACCTAACATCCATCGGCATGATTTAAGTTATACAAGTAAAGTTGCACTTGGGAAAATCTAGATTGGAAAAGTTTGTAACAAAGTCTTAATCTTGTTATAAGAAACTTATTCCTAACGAAAATAATTAGATTGAATAGATCGAGATCATTCTACAAAGGCCGAATTTAAAATACATTTTCTGTCTTTTCTTGTCGTGCATGAGCGACTGAGCGGACTTTCAACGCTTGGTACTCTATAATTTTGAAATTCGTCAAACAGTCACATGAAGTTCGGACCCGAAAAGTTATTTTTATAAAACACCCCGGGCCGACCATAAAACATATATAATTCGTATTATATATGCTTGATAGTCGGTCCGGGGTGTTTTATAAGAATGAATTTCCAGGGCCCAAACTTCGTGCGACTGCGGTTCGTCCCTATTGTCTTAGCCACTTACTTTTTATATTAGAGTCCCAAGGTTACTGGTGTTGGTTTATTCTCTCATTCCGTTTGCTGCTGCATCCATCCAGAACACACCAAGCGCCTCCCATTTACAAAAATAATATAAATAGTAAGTTAATCGTGTTTTGTTTTACACGGAGTTCTGTGTGCTCGTTTACTATAATCAATGTAACGGATCTTTCTCGAGTACTGCGAGTGACGTCACACGGGAACTTTTCCGATATTTGACGGAAGTCGTCGAGGATTGTAATATTTGCGTTTCGGTGAAATACCAGCCAATTTGTATTGGTGATTTATGCCCCAATAAACACGTTTCTTGTCGAAAATTTCCGCCCAACTGGGTTCAGTGCACTTATTTAACAAATGGCTTACAAAATATTAATAGGTGAAATTTTCAATCAATGGGACCTTTAAATATGCACACGATCGATTAAAGACTTGTCGTTGGTTTTTCAATGTGATCTTTATTTAAATACACTTGTATCTTAAGATGCATATGATAAACAAAATAAACATTTGCACTTCCTGTTTCATTTTTGTTTAAAAACGGTTAAGCTAGTGTGAAAATGATATACATGACGTTATTTAGCTGAAAGAGACATGGATTCGTGTCTTCCTGTGTTTTGGTTTGGATTCCTGGTTGTATTTGAAGGTAATGTAATGTAATACGTAGTATCATCATATTTTAAATCATAGAATCTTTTTGAAAATAACATTGTGTGCAGAGAATACTTGAAAGAGTTCAGATGCACTAAAAGAAATAAATGTTGAAGTTTTATATATCCCATTTAGTTAGTTTAAGCAGAATTCTATTATAAAAAATTCACATAAAATACTTAAAATCATTGTATAATGGATACTGGTGTATGGTCGCCAAATAGAATTAATTTAAGAAAGAAATACCTGTTTTCAAACCAAATGAACAGAAAAAGGATTTACAGCTTTTTGCATAGTTAAGTGTGAAGAAATATTATTTGTTTCTACTTTTATGCCAACAGTCTATTTGTTTATATATGTTTTTGAAAGTCACATTAACTCATTCAGGCAGGTGCACTCCTGTTTACGTTAAGATTACAATATGTATTAAAACATTTCATAGTGAAGCAACAAGTTGCACTGAAAACAAACCTTCATAAAGCATATTATGAAAACGAAACCACCTGTGAAGTTAAAACAATTTCTTACTAGTTTTTACTAATTTCATTATCTTTTAACTAAATGTCGTGTTTGAAATCTGGTTTTATTATGGATATTCATAAAAAAGTAACGTTTGCACTGTGGTACTCTTTCATAGGGTTATGAAAAAAAAATCTTTTCAGTAATGGTATCATAATAACTACTGTTTGAAGAAATGAAACCCTTGCCCTTATCTGATTAAGAAGTTTCAAGTTTATATTTAATTACCAGCACTGTGTGATATGGGCAATGTTTACTTTCAGGGTCTGTTCTCGCCGAAGTCGTGATTATGCCGGTAAATGCCAGTGTATCTGAGAATGATCCAGTTACACTGACATGTACTTTGACCGAAAACACTGAAAATGCTATATCCTTTTCGTGGTATTTAAGAAAGAGTTTAGAGAGAGTGTCTGGGCCTGTTGGAATACTGATATCATCATGTAAAGGTGTTATTGTACCCATTAACGCCAGTGTGTACGGTTATGCGTGCCCTACCAGTAGACAGAGTACTTGGACAATCAAGAAGGTGACAAGACAGAATCATGGGGACAGATACCAGTGTAATATTGAAACGTCGTCTGGAAACCAGGACAGTGGTTATACCTTCTTGGACGTTCAAGGTATATCAAATTCACAATTTTTAGAGTAAGTTATCAACTTACATTGTACATGTACTTACTTTAAGGTACTGTTTTTGCCGAAGTTGTGAATACGCCTGTAAATCCCAGTGTATCTGAGAATGACCCAGTTACAATGAGATGCACCTTGACAGAAGTTAATGAAAATGCTGGTATTTGACAAAGAGTTCAGAGAGTAATCCTGTTACTGTATGAGTACTGACATCATCATGTCAAAGTGTTATTATACCTATCAACGCCAGTATGTACGGTTATGCGTGCCCTACTAGTAGACAGAGTACTTGGACAATCAAGAAGGTGACAAGACAGAATCATGGGGACAGATACCAATGTAATATTGAAACGTCGTCTGGAAATCAGAACAGTGGTTATACCTTCTTGAACGTTCAAGGTACATTAATTTCAGAACTTGTAGAATAAGCTTTATTTTATGTTTTCCAGTGAATTATAGAGTTTTCTCAGTGAAATAAAAGTGATAATCCACAGTTTTGAAACAGTGGATTACCATTTTTATTTTTCACTGTTTTGCAATCTTTAACCCGGATTTACGTCAAAAAGTATACCGAGCGTAATTAATGCTGGAAACCATGCGACGATGACGTCGTTTAAATGACGTCATTTGCGATATGTTTCTGATGACGTTTCCCGCGATTTTCGATATTTTGTAGAAATAAACTCAATAAAAGTAGAGTTTTAACCATAAAATAAACAGAAAAATTGTTGGTATCGGTGTAATATCACGTTAATTTCACTCGTGAACACCAAAAGTTGTTATTTTCACTCGTGGCTGCGCCACTCGTGAAAATATCACTTTTGGTGCCCACTCGGTGAAATTATAACGTGATCTTACACCGAAACCAACAATTATCCTCTATATCATGTAACGTTTTACTTATACTTACTTTTAAGTTCTGTGTTTGCTGAAATTGCATTTATAAATGAGAACGACCGCCTCACACTGACATTTCTCTTGACAAAAACCACTGCATTTGCTGAATACTTTTCGTGCATTTTAAAAGGAATTCAGTGACACCTCGTGTTGTTGGAATACTAACTTGTTCATGTCAAAGTGTCACTGTACCCACCAATGCCAGTGTGTACATGTATACGTGTCCCACCGTAAACAGAGTACTTGGACAATAAAGAAAATCAGAAAAGTGGTTACACGGGGTACCTATTTTACCATCCGGTGTACGATGGTATGGATTGCTGTCATCACAAAGAAATATGTAACATACCGACTAACGTGGAAACAACAATGTAGAATACACGAATTCGTCAAGCTTAAAGACAATTAAAATGTCCTTCATAAGTGACCCCCCAAACCGCAGGTGGTCAAATATCTTAATCCTTTTATTGCCCCTTATCAGTTTTAATCCTCTCTGATTAGGTCCAGCAGCGTGTCAGTAGACTTGATATGTAGTACAATAGTAGAACCATAAAACTTATTGATTTGTACAGATAATTGATTTATAACTTATTTCCTGTTGTTTATATAAACTGTTTTATATAATAATGACATTTTACTTTTATTGCAGGATATGAAAAATATTTTAGATAAATGCAGTAAACTGTGATTTTAAAGTTATACTGAGAAAGTTAATAAAGTAATTAAGCACCTTCCTGTGGTGTGGCCTGAATGCATTTTTGATGTATAAAGAATCCTTCTGACTATTTATTTCTTTGTAAATTATAAAAGCAACTGAACGCGTCTTCTAACTGTAAAATAAGCTAAAACTAAATTCTTATGTATCAAGTGTAACATCTAATCTTTAATAGTGATAATTGGTTTGTTGTAAGAGTGATTGATTGAGTATTTAAAACATTACTCAATCTAACTTTGAAATCACAGTTATTTTTCAGTAATCTAAAAGTAAAAAAAATAGTTTATGTTTCTGTCATATAAGAAAATAATTTTGATATAATAACTGTAAGTGTTGAATTTTTTATAATCTAATTTGACTGGGAATTACGTAACTTAAAGGTAACTGATAAAATAGAATAATAACATTTTATGAAGGTCTTAAAATTTATGTATAACTAACATCACTTTCCTACATTGTCTATACATAATGTAAGGAAGTTATACAGTAGCTGAATATGATAAACAGAAGCTAGTCTACCAGTGACCAGTCATGTTAATTGACATCTACTGTGAATTCGCATGGCTGACTGGACCCCTGTGGTGAATACCCCACATTCCTGTTCAATTGTCTTTAATGCATTTCTGGAGACATCGACGTTGTCTCACATTCGTTTGCTACAGTTTCCTATATGTTAATAGGTCCAACATTTCCCATTTCATAGAATTTCTTCAAACTTGGCATTTTGACTGAGAAATAAGTTTGAAGCAGAATACTGAAATAAAAATCATAGGTCACCCTTCTTGATTTTGAATTATCTGCCCTAGAACACAGCATTTTGTTATATTTTCTGTTTTCCAAGGGCAGATACTACTGTATTAAAAAAAACAGCCATGTTCAAGACTAATAACCACAACCCGAAGAATATTTTACCACAAGGTCTACAAGTATTATTGAGTCAACTTACGTACATCAATAGAATGCTATCGTTATCAACATGATTTCTGTTTTAAAAATCGACATGTACGCATTTTTCCATTGACTTTTACAGTTCCTGTTTCCGCAATCAACATGGTTGTTCCAAGTACTTCAACAGTTACAGTAAGGGAGAATGAATCAGAAGAGTTTACATGTAAAACATCAGGAGCCCGTCCAGTAGCAACAGTTACCTGGTATAAAGATTCAGGAACATCAGGAGATTCCAATGACGATGTAAAGATTACATCAAACATTCAAACATCATCTAGTAACGTGAATGATCTTATAGAGATTACCAGTACATTGAGATACTCACCAACAAGGAATGACAATGGATGGAGAATATACTGCACTGCTAGCAATAAAGATGGACAGACACCAGTTGTTTCACAGAAAAAACCATTGCTGAATGTTCAGTGTAAGTTTTAAGCAACTTTACTTGTGGTTGAAAATTACCCACACTAGATTAACTTAAATTTATGTGTATTTATTGTATGCGTTACTTTTGGGATGATTTGTTTTTGCGTTTATTTTCCCGTTTATATAGCTTTAACATGGTAAATCGGAAAAAGACGTAGAATTTGTTTTGAATTGACTGCACAGGATATGGTTGTCTAAAAACGATACACTTTGAATTCAAGCCATTAACATCATCAACACTCACCTTCTTTCAGAACAACATTTTAGGAGGGTAGGGACTAACTTGTGACTCGATAGCTGATTTTACCAGTACTCGAGCTAAAACGCAGACACAAAATCCTTCGTATTTACTATAGTGAAAGGAACAACTTGACATTTTGACCGGTTTTGACTAATCGATTTGCATTCATTTAAAGAGTCTGAATAAATCACTCTATTACACAACACATGTACATGTACTTTGAAATTTACTTATGATTAAATTATGTTTATTATTTAAATCCAAACCTTTAATTTCGATACTTCGTGCATGCTGTTGTTAAAACAAATGTAAACAGCTCAGTAAATTTTGCTTTCGTAATGGGAGTGCGAAAGTCTTGAATATTTCATATTTTTCACTTTTTCAAAGAATTATCCAATGTTTGTATTTGAAAGTACACAACATCTATAAGTGTGCATGCGTGTATACCCTTGGATTGGCATTCACGTAATTTAAACAAATCGTAGTAAAATTTACTATTCTTCCGGTATCGCCTGTAATATCAGCAACAACAAAATAATACGAAAAGTGTTTTATGGAGGTGTCAAAAATCCACGGAATGCAGGGAATGCACGGAGTGTTACGAGTTCAAAGCAGAGAGTTCATGTTAGTGCAGTAAAAAGTACCCCTTCGAACATATTATTTTCTCAACTCTACACAGTGATAACCGGTATATCACTCAAAAGATAAAATATATTTCCTAAATGAAAACAAACATTGCCTTTTGTCTCAAATGAAATGTGAGATGGAATTTAATTGAATTAAATAAAACAATTGTCAGTTTTTTAAATATTCTTTGCTAATATGAGATAATCCAATTCACCTTGTAATATTATCCTTAATCAGATATATGAGTTTATCAGTTTTGACCATGAGTTATGTTCAGTATAATTAAATGTTACAGACCCTCCAGATGGTCCTCCAGTTATAACAGGCTTTAAGGATGGCGGAGAGTATCGAGTAGTAGAAAACACACAAGGACAATTGACTTGTTCTGTGTCTGGTGGAAACCCAGCACCAACATTGACATGGGACTGTATCAACAGTGGTACACCACAAACGATCAACTCGGGCACGGTTACAAAAGCACATACCTGGATAGCTCAACGTGGTCAGGTTAAAAAACCTGCACATGTCGAGCTTCACATTTCAGCGGGAATACAGATGTATCTATTGAAATTCATATTTTATGTAAGTGTCATTTTAATATATGAAATAAACAATGCATTTTCCTAGTCATTTACTATAGATACTATCTCTACGACTGATGCCATGTTCTACACGTGTAAAGTTGCCAATAAGATGCAACAGACGGCAGAACAGCAGCCTGTCTCTCAACCAAATACAAACTCATTTTATCTGAATGTTTTTTGTAAGTAATTCTAATGTAACTATATCATATCTTCTTAGCTGAAGAATATCTTTAGAAAAAAGTAAGTTTGCTTTGCAAACGTTAAATGATAAAACATCTCTTTTTTCATTTAAAAGGTAAAAAGTTTCATCCTAAATTACTTAGCGAAAATATATTGTGTTTTGAGCACACATGTTTCCATAACTCTACTAATTCTAAGGTATTACGATTAATTACAGAACTTAAGATATTAGACAAAGCAGAGTCTATTTCTTGTTTCTTTTTGTTCAATGAGTGATACAGTCAGAAGAAAACATTCTGGTCTGTCTTATTATTTTATCATGGTTAGTATTAAACTAAATACATTTGAGAACAGCATTTATTTGAAGCTGAAGGTAAAAGATTAAAAAGAATAAAGACGGTCACTAAAAAATCTATGTATTTTACCCAAAGAATATAGTAGTTTCATATGTAAAAATAAGAAACATTTGTTCGTTAACTCTTTTAGCTGATTTTTATTGTTGTCCTTAGTCAATGTACTTGTTAATAAAATTTCAGATGAAACAACTGTTACATCATTTTTTATCGAAGGACATCACGGTCAATCAGATATAGTTGTAACCGAACATGATACAGATTTGCAGTTCACATGCACTGTCTTGCTGATGCATTGCAAATATATCAGTTACAACATCAGTGACTTTAATTGCAGAACATACGCCAATTTGAGCTTCAAAGCAGATGTTGCTGAAAGTCAGGGTCAACCTGATGAACAGGGACGGAACAACGCCGATGCTGTAGATGTTGAAGACGATTTAACAAGACAGTATACAGATCTCGTTCAATATTCTAATGACGATCGCACAACATATGAAGCTCTTCACTCAGCTGAATGAAACTACTTTTTACATTCACAGACAAAAAAACGACAAATAGACCGCAACTGTGTTTTGTGTTGGCGATGTGTTTAGTGCAAAAAAACATATTTCGATATCTCGTGTACATGTTTACTTCTGCTTTGCCAGAAATAAGTCTTTCTCCGTTGAAAACAGAGACATATCTTGGAAGAATGTTTTAGAATGAATCTTTCCTAAAGCGCACCCCTGCCAAGATGCTCTAGAACGGTTGTTATAGTTTGGGTTCGAACACTAGGTTGATCACAATGAAGGCATATTTAGCATAAGCAAGAATGAGACTTTGATCCAGTCAATTTTCTTTATTTTCTGGTTTATCTCATTTCCAATACATTTACTACAACATATGGTACAATGTCATAAATATATAAAGGATCAAACAGGGATGCAATTCGTGCCACGAATACCAGGTGTTTTATATAGGAACTAGATATATAGGGAAACTCTCCAGTTGATCTTGTAATCAATAGTAAAATCTACATAAAAGACATGTACCTCTCCAGTTTTCCTCCTTTTTGACATGGGTATTATATTTTATTAATATGTGGAGAAGTTTCTAGGTATTGAAACAGCGTTCTGTTATTGTATTTTTGGTGAAGACGATTGATAAGGAGAAATGACCAAATGCAGTGGTTTATATAGTCTTAGAACAGGTTCTCTGACGCCACCATGAATATGACATCAGGAGAGACGCTCCGCTTAACTCGATTAAGTCCGGAACTCAGAATCGGCTATATCCGTCGCGGTACGTGCTTACGGAATTAAACGAGCAGACCGGAAGCGGATAATCATAACATGAGGAGCTGAAATTCAATTTAGCAGATGACCAAATATAATCAAGAATGACCTTTTATTACAAGAGAATCTTGGTGGAGCATATAGGTAAACATGTAGATGGGACATTGATCTTTCGATTGAGACCGGGTATAAACACTGTCATAGGTTTTGGAGTAGGAAAACGTGTGCGGAGTTGCAACTGGTACCGTGGCTGTAAATGATCAAATCAATGTACATGTACAAAACATAATTCAAGTTCTGAGGATGAATGACCTAACAATATTGTGTCTTCTTAACTCATCAGTACACGAACGATCAGTTTTTTATCCAATGGTCTAAGAACAGTGTAATGAAATATCCACCAAGAACACAAGAAAATGTTGATCTTTTTAAGAATAAGTTTTAAAACTTCAGATTAAGGACGAATTAGTGTTTTGCTTTGTGTTTGTTTATCTGCCTCGGGTCACACTAGTGCTGGCTAAAAGTTAAATTGGGGAGCGGATACTCTCATGGATGTATTCTAGATTCTTTCTTAAGTTAAGATCACGACATCATTACCACCCCTCACCATGAATGAGTACAAACAAAATCCATATTATTCTGTAAATAGAAGATTCAAACACAAAGACACTTAACAGAAAAACGACAAATGCTGTCTTTGGGCATACAGCCTGTAATACAAGATCTAGACAAGTAAAGGTTAACATTTTTCAAAACTTTATGCTGAACTTTTGCTACATGGTACTGATTGATACCATATGGCAAACATTGTAATGCCTAATATTAATATTTTTTCAGTATATCAATTGATTCTACCTGGTGTAAGAAACACGTTTTTTGTTTGCTGACAACTATTTAATTGAGAAGGCCGGGGGGGCCGGGGGGGGGGGGGTTTTTTTTTTTGGGGGGGGTTGGGGGGGGGGCCCCGGGGGGTTTGGGACGAGAACAAGGACACCCTCATATCAGGGGGTATACAAAGGAAAAGGGGGGAAAAATATTTAATTGAGAAGGCCAAAATGACAGTGAAATTTATATGTATCAAACCTTCATTGAATGTAACATTAAAGATTGACCCCTTTTCATTCACAAAAAGTCACCCAATTTAAAGTTAAGGTTCATTTACGATTTCTGTTGATAACCCAAAGACTAACATTCTTAAACACGCTGCATTAGACAGGTATATGATTTTAATGTTCCTAATTTTAATCCCACACTTGCATTACTTTTTTTTTTTATTAAATTAAGAGTAAATCAATGTTTCGCAAAATGTTTTTGTTCTATATACGTATTTGAATAAAATGTTAAAAAATTAGAAAATCTTGTAGACTAATAGCCTGTGGGCATCTTTTTCAAAGTTCGTCGTTACCTTCTGTTTAAAGCGTATTGGTTTTAACTATTCGTTGAAAGATATTTCTTCGCATAATATCTTTCCAAATGTTTGTTTTGACTTGCCTTTTTAACTGTACTCTTATGTAAAAGGTAATGTTGTAATAACTTGTGAAGCAACCCTTTTGCTGTGTTGCAACAATATATTTGCACATATTTTTTATATCATATAACTGTTACTTATTATGCATGTATATGTCTTCTCATAAATTGTACATAAGGAATAAAATATGATTACACTATGTAAAAGGCATTTGACTTTAATTAATCGGATATAGAAATATAGCCGGCAAACAAGAAGGTGCAATGAGAAATATTGAAAGAGACGAGGCTAAAACCAAGTCAAATAACCAGACACATGGCAACAAGAAAATACAACTATTCAATAAAAAGCAAAAATGATTTTAAATGAGTCTGCGTATAGTTGTAGAGTAGACATATACTTTGTTGAAAAAACGTAATAGTGAGCAGAACAAAAAATAACATAAAGTAGTTGATAACGTAACATGTAATTTGCGGGTTTAACTCAAACAAATTTTTATCAGTGAAATCCCTTTAGTCTTGACCGACAAGAAAGGCACTGTTGCTGGCCAGTGTAGCTAAGTCGCGACTAAAGGAAATCATAACCACAAACACATGCCGTAATTAAGGTTTAAAGTAGCGAGTAACTGGTTGAACGCGTGATTTTGGTTTCTGCATAACTCCACTTTTACACACTAGTCATAAATTCTCAAAGATGTTTAAGTAATTGCTAACAAGACTGCAGAATAATTAGCAACAAGCCATGTTTTAACAAATTTGAAATATGATTAAATAGGCCATGTTTAACATGTTCGAAACATGATCAAACAGGCCATGCTTTAACATATTTGAAACATGATTAAATAGGACATGTTTTAACATTAATTGACAATAATTTGACAATGTTGGAAATGTGTTATATAAAAACGTGAAATTGAATATGTGCCATTTCTATGTCAATCAACGTCAGAGAAAACATTATATAATTGTACTTTGACATAATATTTTCTTTAAGTCCATTTCTCAGGAAAAGGCATTTTCTGTACATAAATTTGACATTTGTATCATCAAAACAGTACTTATTAAAGCCTTGATCCAAGAGTATTGGTCATTTTTAAAAAAATATCTTGTTTCACCTCAACTTGTGATTCTTCACAGTCGATTGTTTCCGTGACTTTTTAGGGTTACAACATTTGTATACGTCTACCCCCAGGAAAATGTCTTCGATAGTCCTTTTTGTACTTGATGCGCGGTCATAGGATTAGGTTCAACTTGACAGGTAAATCAGGTATAACGGTTATCTCAGTACTTGTTATGGAGAATATTACATAAATAGTTAACAATAATTTACACATTAATTAAAAATTTCACATAGTATGTTATTGCCCAAGACTTCAATGTAACAGTAATCTGACAGTAATTATGTGCTTTTTATCCAAATAGATAAAATTAAACTGCATATTTACGTAATGAAATGTTAAAACAGACATCAATGCATGAAAAATAACAAATTCACACAAGTATTAAGGAAATGCATAAATGTAAACTACATTTTCTGAAGAAGCTGAATCATTCACTTGTTCTCTTCATCTGTCCTTATTTTACAATTTATTTTATTCGAAAGGGAAATGACTATGAACAAACTTTCAGTGCTGTAAAAAGACTTTAGCACACTATATATGGCATTGTTTTGAGCTAAATTCCCCTTATGGTAAAAGCAAGTCTTAAACACTCTTAGATAGCCCGGAATGTTTCGTTTGAATACTTTCTGCGGAAGTGGACCATTACTTCCATAGTCATAGTCTTAAGTTAAGTACTGAACAGTATTGAAATTTACTTCATTTGAAATTTACCGGCATGGATTTGTATCGTTCTGTCTGCGTTTTCGTAATTTGTGTTCTCTTTGAAGGTGATAACTTACAGTATATTTGATTTTTTATTATATTTGAAATAAGATCTTTATATAAAAAACTTTGTATGCCTGTGGATGTTGTCCTTACTTGTTTCTTTAAAGGCATATAGTGAACTCCGCATATAACGAACTCCCTGAGATGACTTAGATTATTCCTTATATCCGGAGTATGTTATATCCATAATGAATTTTAATATTTAATGACGAAAGAATAAATCGGGCTTAATATTAGAACAGACTTGTGGCTGCATGACAGAGATCAATGCGACCAACTTACATACTACACATAGCAACGATGGCCCTATGAAAGAAATTTGGGGCCAGGCTGTGTTTGATCAATTTGGAAATCGTATTCTTGATTTATTTATTGTTGTTAATTTATAGACATTGTAATAGATGCCTATTTTCGGATAACTTTAAAACAACAATTGGTCACGATTATTTATTTATACCTTTTCCGATATGTAGACATTGCTATTACTTTGTTTTTAAGAGCAGTTTGGCTTCTAAAGATTAAATAAATTGGTATAAACTAAAATAAACTAAAGATTATTGTTCATTTGTAGACAGTTGCAATTTTGTTACTTTTGTTAGATAGATATAGCATTTTGCGACATATGTTTTTTAATTTTCACATTGTTCTACACTCTAAATTCTTAAATCTTCTGTCAGTACGAGTGTTTAGAAAAATAAGATATTTTCTCTCTCCTTTTTAGGTGATTTCTTGTGCTATATGACATTCAGATGTGTTAATTATTGTTAAATAGTTGCTGTAAACATTGTATTTTGGTACGAAAACTGCAATGTTGTTATAAATTTCAGGATCCGTTTTCTGTAAAGTTGTGATTACGCCTGTTAATGCCAGCGTAGTTGAGAATGACTCTGTAACCCTGACATGCGCGTTGACGGAAAACAATAAAACAGCTTCTATCGATAGCGCTAAATGGTTTCTGATAAATCAGACAATGCTACAGAATGTTGGATCACTCAGATATCACAAAACCCTACGGCGGAATGTACGACTTTGCTTGTCCTAACAGTACACACGTTACTTGTACAATCAAGAAGGTGACCAGGCAGCATCACGGGAATAGATATTTGTGTCAAATTAGGCCGCTTTTTAAAAACCAAATATTCATTGGAGAAGCATTTTTGTATGTTAAAGGTAGGTTTCCTTTTTATAAAGTAGTTTATTGTTTTCATCACGAGGAAATATATGACAATCCAGCCTTTCCTTTTACAGATGAGAATAAAATAAAGAGATATTAATTAGATTCAAATATTTTAACAAAAACAAGACTTTCGTGATTTGGTTAAATTGCCTGAATGAAAAAGTTAATTGTACTACAAAAATTAGGTTAAAATGGTTTTTCTAAAAAATCACCATGTACAGTACATGTGTACCGGCAAAGCAGAAAATGGAAATTGACGGCAGAAGTACAAAGGCCAAACAAATATACATATATGTGTTTCGGGTAAAAAAAAGTTAAGGTCGGTCGATGGGCAGGTTTATTTATTTTCAATTTCATTTTCATTTTTTGCTCTAACGCTTGAAAAAAGTTTTTTTTCGATCTCTTCCTTAAAATAAATTTTGAGGTCGGTAGTAAAAGATAAGGTCGGTCAGACCCGAAACACAAATATATCGCAACAAGCTAGGAAAGAGCCATAAAACATACATCTAAAAGTATAAACAATCTTAAATACATCAGCTGAAAAGCACAACAAAGAATACGCCACGAAGCACAAAACAAAATATTTCATCCGCAGTGAAGTTTCTGAAACAGTCGGCTACCTGAAATGTTGATGCAAACTTTTAAATTAATTAATGTACATGTATTATTAAACGTCGCATATAATAAACCGACAACATAAGCTACAAAGTTATTGTGCGAAAAACAGGGTATCCAGTAACAAGTACTTTCCTTTTGCTCAAAGGCAGTAAGATTCTCTTTATAGTCTTGCCACTATCCTTTCTATGCTGAGTATCAAGCAAGGGGGCAGTCGGTAACATTTTTCACGTTAATGTTATGATGCTGCCAGGGATGGAAACCACGATCTCCTACACACGACTAATCAGGGGAGCGGTGGTGTAGAGGTTAAGGTGTCTGCCCGTCATCGCAGAGGCTGCGGGTTCGAGCCCCACCAAGGTGACGAATACTGACGACCGTACCTCCTCAAATGACACCAGTACTGATTTTTCCAGGAAGCGGACTCGAGAGTGACTCGATAAGCTACAAGCTTTCTTCACAATCGTAATTAAATAAATAGGTATAAACTAATCTAATAGGCTATCGATACTATCTATATCACATTTCAGAGTAATTGCTTGCTTGTTTGCAAACGAAATTTCTTGCGTATTCTCGTTGACATTTACAATTCCATTGGTATCAGTGAGTATGGTCGTTCCAAGTACTTCAAATGTGAGCGTTGTGGAGAATACGGAACATGTGTTCAAATGCAAAACATCGGGATGCCGCCCAGCAGCAACAGTAACCTGGTATAAAGATCCAGGGACACCAGGAGATTTCAGTGACGATGTAGAAATAACTTCAAATATCGAAACATTGTCTAGTAATGCGGATAATCTAACAGAGGTTAACAGTACACTGAGATATTCACCGACAAAGAACGACATGGGATATCAGATATATTGTACAGGAAGCAACATACTTAGCAGGGATCCTGTTGTGTCAAAAGGAAAACCACTTCTGAATGTCCTGTGTAAGTTCTAATAATTTACCATTTTACTGAAAAGGAGCATGCATGGAGAGTCATGTTCAATTAAATTATCTTGACAAAGTAAGCATTTATATCTACCAATGTATGACTTACTATATTCAAGCGATGTGATTAGTCATGAGACTCAGTTGTCAGCTGATATAGAAGTTTGACTTTATGCTAAACGTGATTTATTCTCTGCTATGTCATAGAAACCCTTTAGGCTCATTCCATTTATATTTACAACATACTGACTTTCAGTTCAAGTTTGATTGTATTCAGTCGTTCCGTTTCATTTTTCCATATTCCCAATTCAGTTTTCTGCATTGGTCATTCTGTGTCTTTTTTTTATTAACCCTATTCTGCTCTGTCTGGTTGATAGTGGATTTTGTTCTAAAGAGATTCGTATTTCTAAAAGTATGTCGAAACAAGCAGATCTTCTCATTATTCGCGTTTTTCCATAATTGGATGCTAGTTTTGCAATTGACGTATGAGTGGGATCTTTTGGCAGAATATTAACCTATTATATAAGATTTGCAATGTATTTTGTCATCGTCTTCTCTTCCTATATCGGCCATTTGTTTTGCTGTAAAAACTTTTCGTGTCCTATCAAGATGTACCATGACACCTTCGAAAATCTCTAGGTAGTGTGGTATTGTTTCCTTTGGAGAGGGCCGTTTACTGATGTTGCTATAACTCGTGGCCCAATCCATTTGTTTAAAGTCCAAGGACCACATTGACAAGTAGCTCTTATTTTACCAAGAAAGATGTCTAACAGGCGTAAATGGCCTTTATTTGTACCAAAAACATTCATAACTTTACTTTTTAAATCGATGTACATGTTAGAAATATAGAGCAGTATTTTTTTCAATGATATTGCCAAAAAAAAGGCTTCGTGGCAACTCTTTTTCGTGAAAAAGTGACTTGAATACAAAAGAAATTCATTAATCAACATTGTTTTAGAGTGAAAATAACATGGATCTGTCATTATCCTATCGGTATATTTATTTTACAAATATCAGTAAATTCAAAAAGATCCCTGGGACTTTAATATGTGTCTGTCTAAATGTTATACATGTACGTGTATTTGTACAAGTAACAATAAATTTGTATTAAACTAAACAGTTATTCCTTTGTAGTATTGCCGACGCTGTCTAATAGTTTCATCTACAATGCTATTATTCTTTTGCAAGACTTTTTGATAATAGTTATAAGAGTGTCTGGGGAACGAATTACAGATGTATTTTACCAGGTGTTTCTTTTTCTTTAAATGTCTTTTCAAAACGTCGCAAACAAATGTGAACATGGCAATTTCCGTGAAAGAATCAGTAGAAATTATGCGTCAAATGTCTCATTTTCAGATCCTCCTGTTATTGGTGAATTAAAGAACATAACTGTTGTTGAAGGTTCATCACTGACAGTTTCATGCCCTGTGATACTTGGAAATCCCCCAGAAACTAAGTTTCAATGGAAAAGAAATGAACATGTATGGAAGAAAACTCAAAACTTTACTATAGATACAATCTCTAAGACTGATGCCATCTTTTACACGTGTGTAGTTGCCAATATGAAAGAAGGAACGGGAGAACAAGAACTGTCTCGACCAGATTCGAAATCATTGTATCTTAATGTTTTATGTAGTATAACATTTTTGCGTTGTAAAATATATTTATTCTGTCTTTGGAATAAGCTGACACCCACGAACAAATAGACAACAAAACTAAGATAGGAATGTCTAAAATGAGAAGTTAGGTCAAGAAAAGTCGAAAGTCAAGTCAAGTGAAGACTAAAATGCAAAAAAGCAACAAAATTATTATGCATAATGTGTTTCAAGTTTGACAAATGAAAGGCTATGAAAGGCTTCTTTCATGAAATTATGATAAGCACGATACATGTTTAGCAATATATATTTAATTGCATAATTCCTCGGGTGCAAACAAAAAAAACTACTCCATGAATAGTTATATAGCTGATAAAACTCACCTTTTCAAAGTTTATATTATCAGTAAATTAAAAACATTTCAGGTAGTCAGAAATACATAGTAAACCATGATCATGTTTTCCGTATTGCGGTTCTCGATTAGTGTATAGAAAAAAGACATGGATATGTAAAATCTGAAAAGTACTAGTAATCAGAAATAAGGATAGTTTTGGTATGTTGGATTTCAAATGAACTTAATTTAGTGATTTCATCAAGGCAAAACATTTTCTCGCTGCAAGTTCATGCTATATAACATTCCCTTTGTTCCTACATTTCAGATAAAGCATCGGTTACAATATTCAAGATCGAGGGACATCACGGACAACCAAATGCATATTTAGCCGAACATGATAGCAAGATACAGTTCACCTGTGTTGTCGATTGTAACCCTTTAGCAACTATTAAAATTATGTTCGAGGGCAATATATTAAAAGAAGAGTCAAATACAACGTCTCTTTCTTATACACGTAGTAATGGCGTTTGTCTCCATAGCGGCGTCTATGTATGTGAAGGGTATAACAACTATGGTCATCAATCCAGCAAGAACCTCACGTTGTCTGTCACATGTAAGTACTTCTTAATTATCTCGGCATTACAAATAAAACTTAAGGACACATCAAAAGATCTTGTGGTTACAAACTACTTTGGCAACTTTTCTTAGTGAAGAAGGTGATTGCAAATTATAGGTTACATACTTTGTAAAAATGATAAAACTGACACAAACCTTAAAACATTTTTCTGAAAATATCTCAGGGAAGATCGATAGCTACCTTTACGATATACGAATGGTTTTATTTGTATTGTAATATCATTCTCAATAACCAATAAGCACTTTGTTTTGTTCAGTTCCTTCGTCTGTACAATATTCGTTCCTTAACATTGACCAATATTAGCACAGAAACATTTTTTCTCCAGGAAGTCTTCTTTATGTTTTAAGTCGGACAATAAGGCTTTTCAATTTATTGTTAATTTAAATCGCAACTATTGGTTGTTCTTACCTTGAGCGTTGCATAATAGACGTATTATTGAAATAACTAGGTTGCGTTTACCATAAACATTGTCATTGCTAATCTTAAAAGTAATCCATGACATTCATTTGTCCCTTGAGTTTAATGTTGTGCTTTTGTAATATGCATAAATATAGTAATGTTTTTATGTCGATGCATCTTTTCAAACGTTTATATAAGAATGTTTCATTTCCTATAACTTACAGATTATATCATGTATATACGGATATGGATATATGGATGTTTCTTAATGTGCTGTGTTGATATAATACAAATAAATGTAACTGGGTCAAGGGTCACGTGTCATTTCAAAAGTGGTCGTGATTAACAACATCATTTCAATGTAATGTCTTTTTTAACCTTTTTGTCGAAGGTTCATCGGCTACAAGTTCATGCAACGCGAAAATAAGCTCCACTGATACAATACTCAGAACTACACTTGGAATCGTTTGTGTCATGCTTGCAGAATATGCAGCTTCTATCACTATCTTGTACAGACGAAAAGCAAGCAAAGGTAATTATTGCTGTCGTAATACCGAATTTCTTGTAAAAGTTAAAGAACGAAGAGACGAAACTGCTATTACTCAAGTATTTAAATTAAGACAATAACTGCGGGCCTACAACAAGTAAAGCCTGTAATCTACTAAATGCTTAAAAGCACTTTGGTTTTTATGGCCGTTTGGTTCTTCGATATGCGTGATTTATAGAGATATATGTATCTTTACTTTCAGACGAACCAACATCAAACGAACCAAGAGCACAAACGTAATGCAATTTTTCTTTACTATAAAATTAGATTTTTAGGAATGCAATTCGTTGACTTTTGTTTGTTATACATAAAGGCAATATGGTGATCTATTTCACAATATGAGTCAGTGTGGGTCAGATATGTCACAATATGGACACAGCAATTTACCTGATTATTGGAACGGTAACTGAGGCATTGCACGTGACTTCTCAGAAGTACAACGAAAACTGGTGGGTTTGACTTTGTCTTAAAATGTTGATTTATCAGAACGTTTCGAAACATTCTTTCATGAAGTCGTTTTAAATTGAGTATGCTGATCCATTTGTGATCTCAATTTTTGCGATTTTAAGAGAGATGTACCTCGAACGTAAGATCTTCAAAACCTATACTATGTGTACAAGTATAATTATAGCGGGCAGTTGTCATATAGTTGCAAGATTATAAACCTAAAATGGTTGATGATGAAAACATTTACGAACAACTCTATAGCTAGTTAGTGAATGTTTTATTCTCACACCAGTATATTTTATTCCAGGAACTTAAATATTACTGAAAGTCACGGATCTCAAGAGGATGCCAGGCAAAACAATGGGGATGAAAACGATACTGCAAGACAGTACATAAATCTCGTCCAGTATTCAAATGATGATCGACCAACGTATGAGGTCATCCAAGCAGCTAATTAAAATATATGTTCTCATATCTTTATATAAAGGAATGAAAACAGCAGAAACATTTTTCGGGATATACTTTCTGAAAGTAACATTTACTCTGTTTTAGCCCATAAGCGCTTATACATTTTGCCCATCTAATATTAGGCAACTGTCATTTTAACATTGTGCGATCGTTTATTTATAATAACAGTTTATCGTTGTAAATGTAGGACTTATGCTTTTTTCAAATAACACAGTATGTAACTTATCGCAGGAAAACTACACCATAAAGCAAAACAATGAAGAGCTCAGTAAGTTTAAAACAAGTTCCCGTTTTGTAAATAATCTATTATCTCATTATATGTGGCATATTTTCGCTATTTACTTAGATAAGCGCATAGGCCCGCCATTAAAATATCAACACCATGATTTCATTTCGTAGTGATACTGTTACTAATAGGCAAAATGTTCACATATTGGACTGGTCATTTTCTCACTTGTTCATAAATTTATATGTAGCTATTTTTGTGGTAGTAAAATGTAATTAACATGTACGTGTATTTTGCATCAATTGTTAAAATATTTATATAACCATTATGGGTTTGTCAGTGGTACGAGTCGCTGAAATCATTGAAACCTTTCATAGATTTATGGTCTTGGGCTCGAACCCTGCTATCGGCCATGTCGTTTTATGTAGGAAAATAGACAGTTGCTTACGGAGGGAAGAAGTCTAGTACTAGTTCTTCCAAGGAACGATAGCTACTATAAAATTGACCAAAATACGATGGAATGGATGTTAAACTCATACAACAACTACTTGTCACAAAAGAATCTTTTTGAACAATTCCCATTTGAGCGAAAATTGAAATTGACAAATACACTTTAACAATTGTTTTTCTTGCAAGTAACAATTTACAAATGACAATTACCAAGTCAAGCACTACTTATCAATAATTTAACGAAACAATAGCTACTCACTTATAAATGGAACAATGGTAAATCGAAAGTACACCCGACCAGGAAAGTTACATCTTCATTTGTAAAAGTAAACATTCAGAAATAATCCTTATCAATTACACACTGTTATCATAGTATTGACTGCCAGCTGTCAAACATGACCCTTTCTTTTGACATGGATGTTTACCCAAGATAATAAGTATACATGCATTGCATTCGAATGTACTTTCGTAAGTCTGTTGTTCACTTCAGTGCATAATCATATATGAAACAATTATTACTGAAATATGGCAAATCCTACAAAAATATAATGCTGAAAATATGAAACTCCACTGAGAGTGTGATAAATGTTTTTTTATTACATTATGGCCATATTTGGAAGTTGAAACAAATGCTCAAGTGTGGCAAACCCTAACGCGATACGTAAAATAATGTATATATATATTGTGATAGAAAATTTCATGTTGTGTGTTTTTATGTATTCTATTGTCTTAATTGAATGGCCTTCTGTTCTGTTTAGTACATACATGTACTTCAAGTAGTATACAAACACATCATGGACCATGCAAGCTGCAAGGATGCTTTTTGTTTTGTTAAGACATGTATATTTTGGTGTTATAGTATCATGTTCATAACGAGTAATTGATTGTACATTTAAAGATGATTCCCATAAGTGGTACGTTTACTTCCTTGTTAATTTTTAAAACAGTTCATGCCCATTACTCATTAAGTACTACAGCAGAAATGATTTTAATGCATATTTACGTGAAACATGTTAAAACAGCATAATTACATTAAGAGTAACAAATATATGTACACATAAGTGTTAAAGGAATTCAGAAATGTAGACAACATTTTTCTGAAGAAGCACAATTGTTTGCTTGTTCTCTAAATCTCTCTTCTTACACTTTACTCTGCCTAAAAGGAAAATAACTATGAATCAAAGGACTTAAGTACGATATTCAAGTTGTATATTTTCACGGCATTGTTTCGACCTAATTCTCGTTATTGTCGAAATAAGTCTACAACACCAATGAGGTTGAACTTTAAGATCGCATATCAGAGGAAGCTCAGACTTCTAGCCCGGCATAGTTCGTTGAAATCCTTTCAGTGGAATTGGCCCATTGCTTTCATAGTCCGTTCATTTGTCCGATAGGGATACTGGTAAGATGTATACCTGCAAGCCTAGTTAATTGAAGTATTGTCTACATAAAAATAAACACGGACTATATACACACGTTTGAACGAAAATGTCAGTGCAATCCGGTAACGTTTTTAACTTGACCAAAACCTTTTAGGATTTAAACGTTTATTGATGTAAATTATTATACTGATGTGAACGTCCGTGTTCAATATTATAATATATATATACATTATAATGTTTATATCTATAGTCCGATTTCGAGCACTGAGCCGTGAATGTACTTTTAGCTTGTAGTAAAAAATGGTAAAAACCGAGGAAAACGTAAAGGTGGTAGCTCAAGGGTCAAATATAGACTACAACACAGATCAGCAGGATATGTACCACTCAAAACTGATGAAATGTATTATTTCGACAACCTCAATCAAGTAATATGCAAGTATTGTCATTTATTTAAATGACCGGGAACTTGTCAACATGAATTTGTATTATTCAATCTGTGTGTTAGGAATTCTTGTCAAGTTTGAGGGTAATACTTTACAATATATTTTGTTATCATTACATTAGAAGTAACACCTTTATAAACAAGACAGTGTGTGACTATTGTTGGTATGCTTACTGTTTCCTGGGAAGGTAATCTGTCTTTAATACAATTATTTTCGGAAATCACATTCTAGGTTTTCATTATTTACAAAAGGTTTGTACTAACTCGTATTAAAACAGACACATCGCTTCAGAACATCGTTCATTGCAAAACGACCAACTTGCATACCATGCACAGCAAGCATCCTAAAACAGAACTTTGTCGATGACTTTAAAGCTGTTATGCTGTGGCTGAATAGTTTGGAAATTTCTGCTGCAATATAAATGGTAAATTTAACAATAAAACGTCTTTACCACATATTTGTAATGTGAACTTTACTATCATCAACATTTCGGCGAAAGCCTTCTTCAGGAAATATTCGCGATAAATTTATATTATCAAAGTTCATAGATATAGCGATAAATAATTACATGTATTATCTTTAATATATTATTATCAATAATTTAAAGTAATTTGTACAAACAGTTGGAATCTAAAAGATTATCGCAGATTTAGAGATAGTTGCATATATATTTGTCTTTGCTTTTTTCACGTTAGATATAGCACGTGTAACGGAACAGAGCTTTTAATACCGTTTTATATTCTAAATTCATATTTCTTTTGTCAGAAATGAATACGACTGTTTAACAATAAAATTATCAATTTTCGTTTTGTTGGTGTTCTTTTGTGTGTTAAATGGCATTCGGTTGTGTTCAATTATTTTTTATTTGCCTCTATTTAGGACAATTTAAACTTTGTATTTTGGTACCAAAACAGTAACTTTGTATTAAATTTTAGGCTTCGACTTTGATGAAGTTGTTATTACACTGGTAAATGCTAGTATATATGAAAATGACTCTGTGACACTGTCATGTGCCACTGAATTTGCTGATAATGAAGGATCTGATTGGTATCTGACACATGAGAAAAAGACCACGATTGTTGGGGTTCTCGACTCCTTATGTAAAGATATATCAAATACACATATCGATACCAGTTTGTACGAGTATTCGTGCCCTAACAGTACACAGGTTACTTTGACAATAAAGAAAGTGACAAGAAAGAATCATGGGGATAGACTTTCTTGTAGCATGTACACGTCTTCCGGAACACAAGCCAGTGGATATACATTTTTAAACGTACAAGGTATAATTTATTCTTTTTACACAGGTGCTTATTGTTTTCATAAGGAACAAGTATGTGACAGCTAAGTGTATATCTGGATAATCCCTTGAGAAAGCAAAACAAAAAGAAAAGAAAAGATATTATAAATATTGATAAAATAGCAAAACTTTCAAGAGTTAGAAAAAACTTGTTACTGCCAACTATTACCATGCGTAGTAACCGTCACGGAACACATTAATAGCAATGCAATAAACAAAAGAATCAAATCTAATGTTACAAAAATCAAAAACAACAAAACCAACGTAAAGAGCTTAGAACAGTAAGAGCCAAAATATACAATGAAGCTAATAAACACAAAACAAAGAATGCGTCACAAGGCACAAGACAGAAGGTTGAACCCAAAATTATACTTTTGGAAAATTCAGTCACCTGAAAAATAGGGTAAGACTTCATCAATTTGTATATATTTAAATTTTAGAATAAAATGTATGATTTCTGGTGTGTACATTAATTGATTTGCTGTTTTTCGTTGACATTTGCAGTTCCAGTATCATCAGCGAGCATAATCGTTCCAAATACCTCAGAGGTGACGTTGATGGAGAAAAAGGAAGAAGTCTTTAAATGTAAAACATCGGGAGGTCTTCCAGAAGCAACAGTTACTTGGTATAAAGATCCAGGGACACCAGACATTATCAGTGACGATGTAGAGATTACTTCAAATATAGAAACATCGTCTAGTAATGTAGATAATCTTATAGAAGTTACCAGTACACTGAGATATTCACCGAGCAGGAATGACAATGGATGGAGGATATACTGCACAGCAAGCAACAAACTTGGCAGGGACCCTGCTATTTCAGAGCTAAAACTACTCATAAATGTACACTGTATGTTACAACAGCAAAATACATGTCTAAAGTCGTCAGTTCAGATGTATTGATAAATTAAGCAATTATATACAGAAATGCCTGAAAAATTGAATTTGAAAGAACCGCGACAAATTTAAGAAATTTACCTACTATACTTGCAACATTTATGAAAAACGTTTCTAAGGGCGCTTCTCTAAAAACTGTACATTTCCACTATTCATTGCAGTTATAAAGCTTATTGCATCCAAACACCTTCCTTTCTTTTTAAGACTGCCTAATAGGAGGTATGTGTTGTTGTGAGAAGAGTAATACTTCTGTTTTTATTTACTGCATTATAGTTCATTAATATTTCATTGATTGTACCAAATCATAATTGTGTGTATTCGTTAAATGTGAAAACAAGGGAAGAGGTTTTGCTATAGCTTAGACTAGATTCAGTCATTTTGTGTGGTTGGTCGACTTATCTATCACGCTCTACTCCTACAATGTATCTATGAGCAAAACAAAAGACACTAGTATTTGAATATATAATTGGTTTGAAACTTTAGATACTATGATATTGTAATGTTGTGACAGAAGAATACCTTCATTTTATTTCAGATGAAGCATTTATCACACTATTTGCCATTGAAGGAAATTTTGAAGACGAAAATGAAGAAAAGATACAGTTAACTTGCGCAGTGGATAGCAACCCTGCATCAACAGTGAAAATAATGTCGGAAGGCAATATGTTAAAAGAAGAGTCTAACGTAACTATTCTCTCTGTCATACAACATAGTAATGTTGCTTGTCGTTACAGAGGCGATTATACATGTGAAGCAAGTAACACATATGGGCATAAGTCAAGTAAAAATATCACGTTGTTCGTCAAATGTAAGTACTTGATATTTGAGTGTTTTGACTTTGATATTAAATATAATGGACGGGTAAGAAAAGCCATTAAATGCATAAGGAAAAAACAGGATCAGTACGTTAACTAAAACCGTTTAGAGACACATCGAAATGCAAACCTGTAAAACAGCACATACACATAATTCGCTGAATTCGTTGTGCGAGCGCTTTGAAATGGATAGTCATCCGATAGTTTGGCAACTAGCAATTAAGAGTCAGCAGACTTAGAAACAATGAAACTACAATTTATCGGTTAGACCAAGACACAACAAGCTTAATTACATCTCTACAGCTTTTATTACGAGGAATAATGCAAAAGAGAATAAAGATTTAGACTTGAAAAGGTGTAAAATTACCCTGCCTAAAACGATTTAACTATTAAGACAATAATTTTGGGCTGAGACATTTAAGTGTTAATTAGCATTATTTATCCGTGTATGGTTCAATAGAGTACGAAGTCAGACAGCATAAATGAATTATGATATAAAGGTCACATGCAATTGCAGTAATATGTACTAAAGTAGTATAGGGAAATGAAATGTGTTTATTAATTTTGAAAATGTCACATTGAAATAAGGGCATTTAGAATGATAGAGATAATATTTTCCCTTTCTCAGGTTCGTTGAATACATTTTTATGCAACATGGAAACAAACATCACCGGTATAATACTCGGATGTACTCTTGGAATAGTTTGTGTCGTCCTGGCTTTATATGGAACATTTATTACTATCTTGTCCAGGACAAAAAGGAAAAATACTGGTGAATTGACCTATCATATTTCTAAGATTTAGAGAGAGTTCAGGTAAAAGCGTACAACAATAAACATAACAACATGCTTCTGGTCTTTATTATGATAATTGAACACAAAAATAATACTCCGCATGCACACGTCCTAAGAAATTTCCGAAGTGCAAGAATAAAATTCATTTTTATAATACAACCATGCATAAGAATCTTATAATTATAAGTCTAAGTAAGTCAAACAATCCTGTGATGCAGTTATGTAAAACCTAATAATATTTTGTCCAACTAAATGACTCCTGGCTTCTAAAACAAAAACATATGTTGCTCAAAATGGTATCGTATCCAATATAAACAACATAAATTCATTTATTCGAATTTCAGATGAAACGACCGCAAATGAATCTGCTGAACAAAGGTGAGCAAATATCTATTTGTTGGTACTTACACACTGAAAACTGAAACGAGGTTCGTTTTAAAAAGCCGAAGTGTGGTGATCTGTTATTCAATATACTAGGTTGCCAAAAGATAAGAATCAAAACTAAAAGACAGGACAGGTACTTCAGATAGAAAGGAAATAATCGAGACAGCTTTATTGTAGACGGCTATATTCGGAATAATATAACTGGTACTCACAAAAAAGTGTTATTATTTCCTCTGGCTATAACATCATTACGTATAGAAGAAATACATATAGAAGAAATACCACCCAAATATGTCCAACTATACATCATTTATATTAATCTTAGCATTAGCGAATCGGCCCTCGCTACCTGAAGTATTTTGATCTTATTTTTCACATAGTGTCTTCCATATACTTACGTAGGTTCTGGTAAATGTAGTTTTATAGGAAATGATTGATTGCAAATATAACTAGTTTGAATATGGTAAAGTTTGAGTGGGTTTATGTAAGTATAAAGTTTGTTTAAAATGGTTGTCTCAATAACATTCATGTTATCTTTCAAGATCTGCATACAATATGTGAAAATGATGTATCTCAATCAAAAGGTGTTCACATCTGCATGTTTACTAATAGAGCAACATTGCACTTAAAGATAATACTCTATTCATTGATATTTGTATTCGTACACTTGTGCATTGATAATAAAATAATTTTATTCCAGAACATACGGAAACTTAAATGTTACTGAAACTCACGCGACCAATGAGGAACACGCAGAAAACAATGAAGATGAAGACGACACTGTAATGCAGTACACAGATCTCATCCAGTATTCAAATCTGGATCGAGCAACGTATGCGGTCATCCAAAGTGCTAACTAAAACTGTTCTGCTACTATTACGGCAAAGTATGAATATAAAAATTCGTGTGTTTTATAAACGCTTTTGGGATATCTATCGTAATCGTACCAATACTCTGTTTGAGCCAACATACATTTATACAAATGTTAATATATTATTGATAGGCGAAATTCAAGCATTTGTTTTATTCATTTTCCGCACTTCGCCTACAGTATTTCTGTTTATACAAAATAAAAAACAAATGTATCTTTTTGTATTTATTTATATAATCATTTTAACTATACATGTAATTATTGCTATATCTGAGAAAACTCGATCAGATGACGTCGGATAACTGAACGTTGGAGGTGTTGATATACATACAAACAGCTTTATTTTGTACAAGTCGCGGACTTCATGTTTGTGTTTTACTTGACTGACAATCCTGTATTAACTAAATTTTCACTGTACTACTACAACCATCGATCATCATGTCCTGTTCACAAGCAGGGAGCGTAGTTCAATGACAAATATATGTAAATAACTTTGCAACTCTAGTTATTCCTGGAAAGAAACGTTTGATTGATAGAACTGAAAACGGGTTTTCAATTTAGAGCAAAAATTAACGGAAATAAACAATTATTCCCTTCCTTCTTACTTATTGTAAACCATCCTTGTTTGTTAATTTGATATTTTACCAAAACTTTATTTATAGTTCAGTTACTTCCGTTTTTCGCACTGATTGAAGTATTTGCGGTGTTTGATACATACATGTAAGACTAGCGTCTTAAGTTAGGCAAAATGGTAACATGTCAAAGAATTTACATTTTGTATTTGCTTAGTTTTTCACTATTTAGTATTGGTGTTTGCTCCATTATATGACTAGATACATGTATGATTTTGCATAAACATTTTCAAGTTTATCTTTAAAATATGGAGAAACATTTCCACAACAAGTTTGTTTGTGTTTATTGGCATGACCCCTAATGACAAATTGCTGATGTATTTCACTTTGCTTTAAACACCTGGCTCGTTTCGTTTATTATATAAAATAACGTGTTACGTATACCCTTGATAGCTTCTACTGGTCTATTCAAACGAGTGAGAATACAACTCATTTTAGGTATTTCTTTAATTTGTAATTGTGCATGAAGAGAAAACATCTGAATAAAAAGTAAGAAGACAATTCACGAAATAGTGTATTTCATGACAGTCAGAGATATTTTTCACAAGGTGGGCACATTCATCGAGAATCAATTTTTAATTGTTCACAACATCAAATATACTTCTTTTATAACTTTTGCTTATTTCATGATCGGAAGAAATTTTGAGACATTTCCTTAACAACCTTCTTGATAACACTTTCTAATGTGTGTGAGTGTGTTTGTGAGGACAGGGGCTATGAAATGAACAGACTGGGTCGTCTTGTGGCAATGTTCAATAGTTGTCGTTCTTTGCCTTTTACCCCAAATGTGTGTCTCTGCGTCAAATTAGCAGCTACGACCACTACTTGAGGCGTAATTGGTCTTATAGAAATATATGCTTTAACTTAACATTTGTATGCAACATCTACATTATGTAACAGAACAAGTAAACGTAAACAGGCTCGTTATTTTGCGTCATTTTTATGTAGATAGTCACCTTACTCCTGTTGAATTATACGAAGGGCGATAACCGAGTATTAAGCCGTGTGTATGTACCTGAATATAGATTTAATACCTGGAAATGGCCCTTATACAGCTGGGTCCAGAAAGACGTTTTTCAAAACACAAAGAATGTTATGAAAATCACAAAATTTACTGATTGCTAAACTTAGATAAAATGTCATTCGGTGTGTGGGTGCACATACGTGTTTAGCGACTTGATATTATCATAAATTATGGAAATCGTGTTAATACAATGTAATACAGTTCATAAAAATATACTAGTACTATAATACAACGCCTTTCTGTATCTCTAGTACTTTGATTTAAATAACGATACTGACAAGAAAATTAAAATGCCGTGATGGATTTTATGCCCATATCTTACCTTGAATATTATAAGAACAATTACTTTTTTTTCTAAAAACAAAACATTTAGTATCGATATAATCAATCATACCAGCTAGAGTGTTCAGCGGATAATTCACAGCGGTATAACGTGCTGTTACTTTTTACCGCATCTCATGAGCATATTAACAGGGAACATAGTAACATGTCAAACGTTTAACCTACGACTTTATTACAATAACCAACCAATCTTGCCGGTAAGTCTTTTTTCATTTGAAATATAAATGCTACAAATATTTGTAACATCCAAAGTGCTAGGTATTGTAATTGGAAATTAGAAAGACTTCTGTAACCAGGCGTATCATTTTCATACGAGAACTCGCATATAGATCCACAATATGAATATAAGAAGGAAATATCCAAATGAGTCAGTTGCTTCGTTGGTACGTCCGAACGACTATTGATTTTAACGGAAATCTTAACTTACATATGGATAAACAAATTCTGACTGTCTCAACTAAAACATATTCAAAATCTGCGTATTTTCTAATCAAATAATTACTTGAAATAATAAATTTCAACCAATGAATATATCTATAAAGTTAAGACAAGGGTTTCAGATAAAAATGTATCAATACCGCTTTAAATGTATGTGTATATAACAGTTGCAAAATATTGACAAAAGTCACAACAATACATGGCCCTTCCAATTCATATTTCTTAACATTTTTACAACTGAATCCTTATAGCAATTTTAGGTCGAACTGTTACTGGGAGCAGGAAATATACCTGACATATTTTCATGAAAATGACATTTGAAAAATCGGACATGTTATTTTTTTTATCTCGTACTTTTAATCCGGGATCCGGAATTTGGAATTCATCGTTATCTCGGATTGCCCTTTCAACGTAAAACAAAACCGATTTCAACTGGAACTTACCTGTCTTTCTAAAACACAGAACGCAAGCAGAAAGTTTTATATAACCGCTGATCTGAATATTTTACGCGGACAGGAAGAGCAGGGCCTGTCAATAATGGGGACACTGCAACAACATTTTCAGTGATCAGCATATACTCTTGAAATACAATGTTTCAAAAAAAGAGACGTGTCTCCATCTCGTCTAAGGTTTTTGGAGAAAATCTGGCATCGTCCAAGGAACTAAGATGTAATTCATTTAAATATTTTTCCTCTTATCCTTACTAATATTCCGGTGAAATTTAATTTAATTCTAAGATTGTAACAAAAATAAATGCATACAGCCTACAGAATAAGTAAAGCGCTTCCAACACATATTCCTATTATTACATACATATCAAAGTTTCTGTTTCCTCCTTCAGTAAGATATGCTCTGTACGGGCTGGTGGTAATACTTCAATGCGATGAAGCAGCAGAAGAAGACGTGCCAGTAGCATCAGAAGTAGTAGTAGAAGTAGTAGTAACGTAACGGCTTGAGCGTGTACTCGTAGAACCTGTAATTATTACATACATAATGCTCATTGAAATTATGCAATACAAAATCGACTCTGGATATCAAAATAAGGAAGACATAAGGGCCATGGTGGATCTTTAAAGTCCACTTGAGCTCAACAGCAATACTTGATTATAAACCCCTTAAAACCCAATGGATGTCAAATTCGATGAGCTGAAATAAATTTAATATGCAATACAATGAACTCCGTACATAACGAATTCCTTGGGATGACTTAAGTTGTTCCTAATATCCGGAGTTTGTTTTATCCATATAGCATTTTATGTTTAATGAAGAATAAATAAATTGGGTCGTTAAATTTTCTTCCTTATATCCGGGTATGTTATTTCATATAAAGTTTCAGTAATCATTGTATCGGGTCGCGAAATGTTTTTCCTTATATCCATATATACGGAGTTTAATGTACAATGTTTGTGTTTAAAGAAGAAGAAATAAATCGGGCCGAGAATGCTTTCCTTTTATCCGGAACATCGCTATATCCGGAGTCGTTAAATACGGAGTGTAATGCACTAGGACACTGACTTTGTGAAATTATTTCAATCTGATTTTTTAAATTTAATTATCATATTTATATTAATAAATTTATTATAAGGAACAACAGCCATTTAGGAAACCGTTAGAAGACAATTATGATTATTTTAATATCAAAAGGGCCGAGATGGTTCTACTATATCACTCACCTATAAAAACCTGCCTACATTAAACGATCATGAAAAAGAGTTCACAAAGTCAAGTATTCTAACCAAGTTTAATGCCTAATGAAACAAAGTGTCACAAAGTGTACAAAACATGTTCTGTGATATGACCTGGTGACCTAGTTTTAAATACCATGTAATCAAGTATCAAACTTAACCAAGAGTGTATCAAGACAAATATTTTGATCAACTTTCATTTTGATGTAGTCTGTAGAGTTTTTTTATCCTATGATTAAACACAGTGACCTAGTTTTTGATCCTATGTGATCTAGTTTTATACTGTGCCGGGAGTTAATCAACAAAAACAATATGACATACTTTCAGGTTTGTTTCGTACAATATGTCGCCTCTAGAGTAATCACACTGTTTTACTTTGTTTTAAACTTTCCTAGAACAAAATGTGGTCTGTATAGCGATAGCAATATTCTGTGATTTGTGTGTATTGTTCCTTTTAATTTTTCACAATTATATGCATCCAAGATCTAATTTTAGATTTAATACTTCAAGTACATGTATTTATATACATGCAACCGGTGTGACCAAGTTTTATGACTTTTTTAGAATAATAATAAGTCCTCTGTAGTTTCTATAACAGTAGACTAAAATACAATGAAGTACGACCAACTTAGTATTCATAGAGAGAAATCATTTGTAATGGGCGAAATTCATAATTTTAAATTTCCAATTTTCTATCTTCTGGGAATACCAGTATTGTGCGTTCAAAAGCGTTTCTTTTTGCATATTGCCAGTGCTTGAAGTTCAAATACAAATTTTGCAAATTAGTTTATTTTTGTATAACTTCAAATTGAAATGAACATTTAAACGATAACGATATAATATAGTTTTTCTAACTTTTCACATGGATTATGGGATCTGTAAAGAAGGATACTTTCACATCCTTCCGCATTATGACTCATCCTATTTTGTATTTATTAGAAACTAACAACTAAGCTATATCTTTGAGATGCAATCTGTGAATATCTGTTTATTCTTTTTCAGACTACTGAATCAGACACGAAGACGGGCAAAACTGTTTAAAAACAAATCATACAACGACATTTGAAACATCTTTCTGTGAAATTTCATTAAGACTGTTGTAAAGATTGAAATGAAACGTTATATGGCGAAGAAATTAAAACACTTTATCTAAAGCAAGAAGACTAGCTCATGTTGTGGTAAGACGTTAATAGACATGACATTTGATCATGCAAACGAACATTTGTGATTGAAAATGTTATGTATGCACTTACTACATAGTGGTATTCGACTTTTCACAATATCTGCGGATGATGCGCCACTGATAACAAACGTCGCTCCCCAAGAATTGTCTATTTCATCAGCTTGTAATCCCGTCAATGTAAGTTTAAATATATTAAAAGGCAGAGAATGTGTTGATGGACACTCATAGCTCATTCTGGAAGAATCTGGGAATCCTGCAGGTACAGATCCAAAAACTGTACATGTTGACGCTGCAACAACTACATTCGTTTCTGTGCTGGCGCTGTAGTACCACTGTACTGCTGTTACAGTTCCAGTTCCAGAGTAAACAGCTGTCATTGTTAGACTATCTCCAATAGAATAGCAACTTTCAACGTACATAAAAGCCACATCTGGCACAGACGCTTAAAAATATAGTAAAGGTTGTATTAAAAATATAAATTTTCCAAATAAGCTTTCGTATGTAACTTGTTCAACTGAACAATCATATGTTCATACTGAGATTAGTTTAAAAAACATTATTTTAACAGTTCAACAAAATTAAAGTTGTCCATTACTAATACCATATCAAACTCAATTTTAAAACTAACAGATTGTATCGGGCGTTTGTTTGCAAGTAAAAAAATGAGATACTGCATTGCTGCATTAACATATTGATTGAAAAGAGCTTAACAAAAGAGAGGTTACTCATAAATTACTATTTTGCTCAGTGTTGTAAAACAAGAATATTAGTTTTTACTATTGCAAAAGGTTCGATCGAAATATCCCCCACTGAGGGAACGAGGCTGTGAATAGTTTTACTTAAATACGCTTGCACATTTTGAAATAGATATTTAAAAACTAAACTTATCGAAATGATGCATTTTAACTGTATAAAAACAAACGTTCAATATTTGATGCTATGTTTGGGAAAAGGACGACCCATTGTCTATCTAACGATAAGACATAAGTACATTCCCTCGTAATTAAGCACCAGCATTTAAACAAGAAGATGCTTACATGGCTATGGTAAAGTGTTAGAAGTAGTGTCAAACAGGAATACAGAATACAATACCAGATTACAAAATATCAATAGTGTTAGTAATGACCCAATAAAACAATGTTGTAACCAAAATAATACTGTGAGCACTTGAAAATAACTTTGTGCATGACGACAAAATGTTAGTTTACATATTTACAATGAATAACAATAGAACACTGTGTTAACACACATTATGTAAGTACGACAAGAGCAGATAAAAACCACAAAGTGGCTACACAATAACACTATGTGATCGACAACACGGTGTAAACACGACAACACTGTGTAAACACTACAGAATTGCTGACAAATAAATAAGTACGAAGTATTAAGAAAAAACATATTGATGATATTAGTGTATACATACAAAAATTTAACATCATAAAAGATAAACGGCGTTATGGTATGTTGAAAATACAAGAAATACATTCATTACAATTCAGTCAAAATAACAAACAACACACCAGCTAAACTAAAGAGCTTGCATACAACATCATGTGCTTTTTTCTGTTTTAGGCACACGAATGTGCACACGAATGTGCTTAACAACTCCACTTTAACACAACATGTTTGCAGACGAGTTTAAGGTGTGGTAAAACGATACTCAGCAACAGAGTAATAAGACACACAAGCAGAAAACATAGATGAATACATACCATCAGAAATTACAGTTGTAGTTGCAACACTGGTGGTTGAACGTCCTAAGAAGGTAAAATATAGTTATTACTAAGTTGCTTGGCAATAAAGTTTAAACGTTTAAAAGTAATTCAAAAACCCAAAGTTTCATAGAAACTTCATGAAACATTCTCAATCTTTAATAAGATAAGGAGTAGAAAAATAATTAAAATCTCATATGTTTGACCTTGAATGTTGACCGAGATATTGAGTTACTGCTGAAACAAAATTCTGAAAATTGTTTCTATATGACAATGACAAAGATTTATTTGAACTGTAATGGAACTGTTACATAAGTTTTGGGGAAATCCTTCCAGAGGCTTATATATACAGTATCAAATTAGCATACACAAATATTAGGACAGGCGTACAAGGGTCATTCCAATACACACTTCAATAACGCAGTTTGGGACAAAGAACTTCTCAGTACCTGGTAACATCAACATAATTTAGATACTGTCATAAAGTAGATTGGTGTGTCAACTACTCATAATATAAACAATATAGAGTCACAAGATAACTTTGAACGTCTTTTTATCATTTGACACTCTTACAGATGACAGTGTTGTATAAAATTGTAATCTTCTTTATTACTGTTTCTCTGGGCATGCTGGTCGCACTATTGCATGTTTACTAGTCCCGCTTCAGTTGTATTAAACTGTAAATGCGATTAATTACTATGCAATTCCTTTTTGACGAATCATAGTGTTAAAGTCAGTAACAACATCGGTCGAATCGAAGTACAATATGAGGAATAAAAACATGCCAATTCAACAAACTGACGACACATTTTGAATAAAATGAAAGTACAAATTATTACATAACAATCTTGGAAAATATCCTTTTGGTGGATTTTAGAATAAAAAAACTTAAAGGTAAAATCAGCGCATATAAAACGTTATTGATTTTATCCTCTAATAAAACTTTCAAGTACTCATAAAATATGTACGTCTAATAGCACATTAAGTGAGAGGAGCTCAACTAACAAGTACTGTTTGCAAGGAACTTCCTAAACTTACCTTCCATCTAACCGCATTAGATTTTCTTGAATTAACCACTAGAATGTGTTTGTTATTCTTAAACATGGAACTAAAAAGAAATAAGACAGTTCAGTATATCATAGGACTGTGGAAAACTACTTTGATCCTAGCCTAAAAGGATGAATGTCTTTTAGTGAATATACTTACTGGAAATATTAAGATCTCTTGAATTCAGCTACATGTCCTTCAGTTATAACAAACTTACCTGGTATTCTAAATGTTGCTGAGTCTAAAGTAGTTACGCTGGAGTATGAACTGTGACTTATAATAGCACGGTATGTCACTTCCTCACAGGTGGGCGTGCTGCACTCAGTATGAGTAATTGAACTGATCGCTTTTCCTGAGGTCTGTGAATGACAAGTATAAGAACATCCAGTTGTATCTGTTGTGTCAGTTCCGTCGATTTCTTCTACATTACCATTCTGCAACAGTAAACTGCAATCATTATTATGTTGCCAGAAAACCAGAAAAATTCATCCATCCACCGGTTCAAAAAATAAAAACCTTCATTACAGTAGTAACTTTACGTTTGAAATAACTTGTCTTGTAGTAATATTAATTCTCATTCGATGAGTGTATCTAGCTTCCTATAAAGGTCTTAACTGAAAAGACACAAAGCTATTATTTTTAAAATCACCGGCATATCTAAGTCATACACGTATCTTTAAAGCTTTATTCACAAGCTAGCACATGGTCCATATTTTATCTCTGCAATTTCAGAAATAAGAAAGTATGTCAATGTCATCCATTGTTTGTATTGAAATCCGTTTGCAAACCAGTGCATGTGATCCAAATTCTTTTGCTGTAGCTTGCTTCAAAAACAACAAAGAACGTCGAAATGTAATAATCAAGGTCACAGGGCGTGACTAGGAGTGGCCAATTTCAACCTTTGGGCGAAGATCTGAACAAAACTGGCAGCGGTCTACTATTCAATGTTTACTATATTTATGCTAGACAAGTAAAAAAAACGTACCACCTGGGTGTTGCCAATTTCAACATCGGGGAATGATCTTAACAATTTGATATAGAGCCGCTGGACTTAGACAAGAGTTTTTTTCAGTATGAAAGTCTATTTAAATTTAGTGATCCCAAGGGTAGGGTCAATATTGACCCAAAAGCCATGATTAGAAATTATCGGAAAAGGTCACCAAGGGTACATTTCCACATTATTTTTTCATTATCTGACGACAAGATTTTCTTAGTTTTCCAATTTGCCATTTAATGTGTAAGGAAAACAAGTCGCTTACTACGATTAGAATTTCCTTTTGATTTTTAGTTCTACATTTATGAACTAGATTGAAAGGAATCCTATAGAGGACTATGCATGGATGATATTTATAAGTTACAGGTCAATTGCCCATGATGTTTGAGACGGGTTGTACTTTGAAACGAAGACTTACGGGACGCACCATGGACATAGCACCTCTTTGAGTCAAGTTAATTCAGGAACACGCATCTGTTTTTGCCAAAATTCTGGTATGATTAGGCCTATACTAACTTGGATGAAATTTTATGTCAATTCTTCTTTCATCCGGGTTTGACATTGATTTCTCCAGAAAAAAATGATTTGTACAAAGTAAACAAGATAACTATTGAAAGTTTTTGTCCATGCCGCCTCCTTCTTGTCTGACTAGGCTTATAAATAGATGTGACAATGATCTCAACATTTTAAAATTTTCATCTTGGTTTGGTCATTATTACTAAGGAATAGTTTCTGAATGTGAACAAGATCAAATATAACAGGTTTTGTTAAACTTAAACATTAAATTTGGATATGCTTGTCAACATTACCGCATAATCGAACTTTATCGAGATTTTATAACCATTAACATTGTATCTAGCTAATACTTATTGCATTATAAATGTGGATGATAGAATGTGGAACAGGCAATTTGAAGATGGATCATTGATCCTAATAGCTTATCAAGAACAATTTAGGCTCCTGTTTGCTATAAAACAGTACTTTTATACAAGCAACATCTTGGGAAATGCAAAGACTTTTGAAAACATTGCTTTTCATCTCATTTTGTCCTGCATGACGTGATAACACAAGTTGCACTTACCACTTTCACTATTTTCCACGTAACAGTCACATCTGAAGTTGGAAAAACACAACCTGTTTTCACTGAGATGGTTCCACTTCTGTAGGCACCAGGGTTTGTGAGAACTGTATCACTTGCAGTATACTCTGTACGAAAAATTTACAAATTTGAGATGAATAGCAGTTCGCAACAATATCTCTTTCCTTTAAGCTGCATGACATATGACGGTTATGCTGATAAATAGGAGATTTTGTAAATGAGTCGAAGACAAACCTTAAAATATGTCTGAGGAACGGCGTGTTTTATGAATCAGCCGTATTTTAAGAAGTAGACAAAATTCATTTTTCAATAAAAAGAAATGTCACAACAATTCATCTTATAATATTAAAGTACATATTTTGTTGGCAATCAGCGGCGAGTTTTGTAGATCTTATTTTGCACAGAGTTTCCAGAATGATTTTCACTTTGTTTGAGGGCATTATTTATTATAACAAAAGATTTTAATTAATCTGTTGTATTGAATGATGTTTAAACATTAAGAGAGAAAGTGTTTGATTCTTCTAAACAAATTGAATTTAGGCTGTCATGACTTAACCCTATTGAATAATAACATAAGCTCGGTGTATTGTTCCATTTGTAAATATCCTTGCTCCAAGTAAGGCAACGACACATTGTTGTAAATCAGTTCTTAAAGAAAGTGTTGATTCTATCATCTTGTACAGTGAAAATCATTTTTTTTAAGAATTTTGTAATTGTTTCGGCTAACTTATTTGCGTGAAACAAATCTGTCACAACTGAACGTGTCGAGTCTCGTTGCATGGAAGTATAAATATATTTAGACACCATTTAGGAATAAACATTTGATTTATCATTCTTGCAATGTCAAAAAAATACAGCGATTTAAGATATATGTAGGCTTTAAATATAGTTCTTAAAAAGAGTGTAATAGTTTAAATATGTCGAGGTGAGAAATACTAACGCCATTTGTCAAAATTTAGTTTTTGTGTTTTTGAGTTCATTTGTTACACATACATATCCTCATGAAATATTACAGGAAAATACCACATTTCTTTTTAGATATAAGAAAATGCAAAACTATAGTAACTCAAAATGGCTGCTTTCTTATTTGCAATACTATTCTAAGTTGAGTTGATATAGTCTTGCACTAGAAAATAACATTATACCGAAAGAAGTTTTGGGTGCAAGACTATTGCAAGTCAAGTTACAAGTAGTTTTGCATTTAAAATAAACTTAACTTCTAAGTATTTTAAGTGCAAGGGTACAGCTTGTCCAATTAAATATTTTGTGCAGGAACAAGAATTCATTTATGATAAACAGGTTGACATAATTATTGTCACTGTTGAAGTGTTTAAAGTCCTAGAATGAGCCATTTTGGCAATTCTTACAGAGCGTTTAATTCTTTTGTGTATTAATGTGTTGGCAGTTTCTTTGTTTTCTTAAAAAGCTTTCGCAATCAACAGCTTCTCTAGAGATAAGAATATGGTGTTTCTAAAAAATAAAACTACTGGGACATGTCTTAGGGATTTACTCATAATGATTAGCCACACAAAATGATACATTACAACAGACTTTGTGTCATTTGCATTTTCTAAATAATAACCAAATACAAACACAATGTGTTTTGTTCCACAATTTAGTGGCAGTAATGAACTCAAAACCATTTGAAAAGTAACTTGCAGAGATTTGCTGAAGCTAAAACTCTTGTACTTTTCTCGCTTCCCAAAAAGAATTGGACTACTTCCTGTATTTGTAAAAGAGATCTCTTCAGTGTAAGAATTAGAAATGCTGTAAAACATCAACAGGTCAACAGTCATGTATAGCGTCTCTCTTGGCTTAGAGTGATTTAGTCATTCACCTTAACAGATGGGGGTCAAAATTCAAAATCCCTGCTGTTTTTTTTTTGTGGTACGGCCTGTTGCCGAGCAGCCAGCTAGTTAAGAATGTTTACCGTATGCCTGCCTGCTTTCAGCCTGGTAGAATATAGGAGGAAAATATGCTCAGAAAGTGTTTCATAACTTTTTCCCTTTGTTATTATGGTATACAAGGAATGACACTAAAAATAAAAACACTTAATAGTATTGCAGGGAATCAGAGCTGTGAATATTATGTAATGTGTGCATTTTTTCATGCTAATGAATAATCTTGTATATTGGTCTATTGTACTTAGGATTACGAGGAAAAGTAAAAGCCTTTTCTTTTGGTTTGATTCACACCTAGAGCACTGAGGCCCTTTGGTAGCGACTTACCTACAGGAGCCATACATGTATTTTGTTATATACAGTTAATGTTTAAATGTAAAAGTTTGTGATGTGGAAATGTTTGGGAATATATCGACATGTTTTAATTTGATATTGCAGGTTTTAAACATTCCACAAATTCTGATTGCAGTAAAATGAGATGTTACTTACATGGCAATGTACAAATCCACATGCAAAATTTTGAGATCATTAATTCATAAAATTTTCTGTAATTCATAACATTTGCAACCACAAAATGGCGCAAATACAACCACTTATACAGGAGTAAAACTTTAGAGCGCAAATATAACCACTTATAATGGGGTAAATTTTTCTTCCACAAATAAAACCACATGTGCTAGAGTAAAACTTTCAATCTGGAACGTAACCATTTGTACTGGAGTAAAACTTTCAATCACAAACATAGCCACTTGTACTGGAGTAAAACTTTCAATCACAAACATAGCCACTTGTACTGGAGTAAAACTTTCAATTGCGAACATAACCGTTTGTACTGGAGTAAAACTTTCAATCACAAACATAACCACTTATACTGGAGTAAAACTTTCAATTGCAAACATAACTACTTGTACTGGAGTAAAACTTTCAACCGCGAACATAACCACTTGTACTGGAGTAAAACTTTCAATCACAAACATAGCCACTTGTACTGGAGTAAAACTTTCAATTGCGAACATAACCGTTTGTACTGGAGTAAAACTTTCAATCACAAACATAGCCACTTGTACTGGAGTAAAACTTTCAATCACAAACATAACCACTTATACTGGAGTAAAACTTTCAATTGCAAACATAACTACTTGTACTGGAGTAAAACTTTCAACCGCGAACATAACCACTTGTACTGGAGTAAAACTTTCAATCACAAACATAGCCACTTGTACTGGAGTAAAACTTTCAATTGCGAACATAACCGTTTGTACTGGAGTAAAACTTTCAATCACAAACATAGCCACTTGTACTGGAGTAAAACTTTCAATCACAAACATAGCCACTTGTACTGGAGTAAAACTTTCAATCACAAACATAGCCACTTGTACTGGAGTAAAACTTTCAATCACAAACATAGCCACTTGTACTGGAGTAAAACTTTAGAGCGCAGATATAACATTCATACTGGATTAAAATTTTGACCACGAATATAACCACTTGTACCGGAGTAAAATTTTCAACCACAAATATAACAACTTACACAGGGGTTAATATTTTTTAGGATCATAGGTATAATAATATCGCTTCATAATTATAGAGTTACTTGCAGTGTGCAATACAGTTTTCACACCACCAAAACTGGGGTATTATTTTGCTATGTTCAATTTGTAAATGCCACTTAAAACTCTTCTACTGACTGAAGCTAGAATTCTTTGCCCTCGTAATTATTGTCAATGATTACTTTACATGTACCTTGTGTAATTCTAATCTATAATTATTTATTACGGTTTAGTATTTTGGCCAGTATATCAGTATTCTGCATTTACAACATTTTTTAAGACAAAGCAGGCATGCATGTAAAATAAGTCATGGTTCACTTTGATTTTTTCAATGGATTCAATGGCTTATTTTCAAGGATAGTTTATTTTTGAGATGGAAAAACATTCAATTAAGTGCTGTTTTCCACAAGAGGCTGAAATAGTCAATTTTCGGGTATATTATATATAATAAAGTTTAGAGCAGAGAGAATTTGAATTGGTTCTCTATACTTTGTAAATTACCTATTACTGGCAAAGATAACTGGTATCTGTTTTAAGATACACCTAGAAAATTTTGTTTCAATAGTTTGATATGGGCATAAAATTCATACTCGATGATAATTTTATTAGGTTTAAACAGTATGAGAATGGACCATTGGATAGTTTGACTTGAATCAGAAGTGAATTATATTGCAGGGTGAAGAAATGCCCAGTTAACATAATTATGTAAATAGGAAAGATTTTTAAGACAAAGATTGGATTCATTTGCAGTATATCACTTATCCTTAAATGATTAGCAGCTGCAAAGTGTATTCAAGTATTCAGTCCAGGAAACAGAGTACATGTTACCCCACTGATCATGCTTATATTGAAACATGCTACATGGCAACACTTGCAAGCTATTGTACTTTCCAGGCTTTTCCCTGGGTTTTGAAAATCCGTTGCCAATTCAGCGATATTACAATTTGGACAGATATGGCCTTAACTTTTGACACCAATTTTAAATTTATTTCGCAACTCTGCAGAATGTGTGCTGTTGGTGTTATTGGCAGGGAAAGCCCTGCATTAATAGAATGACATGAAATTAATCTGTCCATTTTTCTCACTTCTAGAAGTAATATAAATCTGCACAACAAAATAAATGTTGACAATAAATTGAACCACTTTTTTAAAGAACAGTGACAGTATCCCTATCAAATTATATTCATTTGACTTTCTCATACATATTTACAAAATATATAATTAAATTTGTTCAAAATGAATAATGCTAGTTTGACATAAAAGTCACCGTTACTCAAAAGCTCGTAAGGAATAATTATCATACATAGATGTGAAAAATCAAAGAGTATGATGCTTTTATCAGTTCCTTCTATAACTCAATCATCAGACTATAAAATAGATTTTTAGTAGAAATAATATTAAAAGGTTTTATTCATATATATTTTTAAGATACAATAGTCTTGCATGAGAATCAGGTTGATAATCTCATAAAATAATACTGGCAAGACTATATTAACTCAAGTTAATATAGTCTTGCACTGAAACTTCCATAGTCAAATAAAGGATTTTCAGAGGCAAGACTATATCAACTCAAATTTTCCGTTAAAAAGTCACAAATAGATAAAAGTTCCTATTAAGACTCCAATCTATTATGAAAACATATCTCATTTGTAGTTCACATACCAAAGAAAAGTTACAGTAGTCTAAACATTGTGAAAAAATACAGTTTTTTCCTTCTCCTGAAAAAAAATGTGGAAAGCAGTTAGTATAGTATTGCGCCGAACCCTCGATGTACAAGTTGACATAACGCACATTATTATTTAAGAGTTTTGCACATTACCACCAAGCTTGAAAAAGTCCAAAGTAGTAACGAGAGTTTATTTAACATCGAAAAATTATACGCCTTTGAGTGTTTTATAGAAATTTTAAGCATTGCAGTTGGTTATGTGGCGCGCCCTCGTTAATTATTGCGCCCGACTGAGAAAAACCCCGGATTATACTTTGATTTCGATTAAGCACTCCAAACCGCCAAGCTGTAAATTATTTCTTAAATATTCGTGTAATTCGTTCACTCCTTTTGTTTACTGAGTGCATATCATACATGTATATTGTATTAAAGTCAAAAGCTCAGAATTGTCTAATGCGTTTCAAGCAGACTTTATTGCAACATAATTTCAAATACAGAAGTTAACTAAACAACAGCTGTCATTTATGAAATAACATCCGTTTCAGCGGTGTTAGTCGTTTAATAAACAATGATCTGGAGTACTGATACGCAGTGATTAGCCACGAAGGCCGTGGCATCCGTCCAAAAAGTTTCTAAGGTCAGAGATGGTGGTTTTTGTGGGCTTTTCTAATTTAGTTTGAGGAATGTAATGTTATAAACATTAAAACATCTTACAGGTAGCAGGTTTTAAAGAGCTCTCTTGATCGGCTATTAATGGGTTGTGTTAAAATGATCCGGTGAAGATTTACATGCAACAGTGTAGAACCTCAAAACATCAAATGAATCAGTTATTTTAAGGTTTGTCTTTAAATAATCCTGCTGCACTGAGAAACCTTAAAGCAGTATGCTGCTTTTTAAAGAAAAAACATAAAATCTCCTGACATTTTTCTTTGTATTGCCTCCATTGTAAATACTTACTAGCAATATACAGATCACTGGAACCTGTGTCTACTGCATCTGTACACGTGTAGGTTTTACAGTCGGCCAGTGATACAGATGCTAATGTCAGATTAAACACATTTGCTGATACATCTGTTCTATATGTGTGTCCAGTAGGTGAAGGGATGCATGCATTTTCAGTTGTACCATCACATGTTGTAAGTACAGATGAGTCTAAGTCCCAAGTAATGGCAGTAGTGCTGGAACTTGTACGTTTGCATACAATTGTCACACTGTCACCAAAGGCAGGTTTGGTTGGGTCAAATGTTATAGAAATGCCTGTTACAAAAGGAACATAATAGAGTTTTTATGCACCATATCATTATTACAAGTAAAAAAAATAACTAGTAGAACAAATCGTATCAGACGGAATCAATAATGATACAAGGTCACAACAGGGAACATTTTTGCTAAACTATTTTAATTTCCCGAAAGTAGAATCATTACAATGTAAACTAAAAGAAGCTCTCCCCTGTCTCCCTGCCAGTCATGTTGAAACTAATACTTGGGTATGTCATCTTAAGCGTCACATCAAGGAATGACTTCAATTCAATTACTAAAAACTGGGTTATAAATTAGCGGAGTGAGAAATTCGCAAAATAGCTAAAATTCAACATCGCGAAAATTACCCAGTTTACAATACTGTCAAGCCGGACGAGTCGTATTAAAAAAGGTTTTTATCCATAAATTTACAGCAATAAAAGGAAATTCAGCTATGTCCCCTTTGTTGCCAGGTTTTTTATTATACTAACTTAAGCCACCAGGTAACACAAGTAGTGTTTCTTTAATACAGTCGCGCCACGTTTTTAAAATGTTGTCACATGTCCCCTTTTTTGGTCTTTACTGAAAATTTAATTCATTTACAAATGAATTTATGAACAAATTACTTTTAGTATAGAATCTTAGAAACAATCATGTGAAATCTAGAAAAAAAAACTGAATTTCAGGTCTAGGAGATTCTGTAAAAGGAAATATGAAACGCTCACCTTGCGAAAGTTGTCATCATGTAATATACTAGTTATGTGGTCAGACAAACGGCAGACTGGATACAAGGGAAAGCGTACAACCAGGTCAAGCCATAAACTGATTTTACACTAGTATCTAAAACAAGACTTACCAAAACAAACGTGTTGGAAACCTATCATCCAGATAGCAACGGTAAAATACATCACAGCTGTCTGAAATGCAGAGTACTAAGTACTAAGCAAACTTTCAACATGCATGCCAGGAAGCAGCATACAGTTTTGAAAATCTATTTCAAGATAAAATATGTCAAGTGCTCTCACACTTGAAAAGATTTCACCAGGCAATCTGGCACAACAATTGATGTCTTTGAAGAACTCACCTTTGACAAAATAAATGGTTGATTACATTTTTAAAGGACCAGATAAGTGTTTTTTTCTATTGTCTTCTGGGCTAAGAAATTTTATCAACAAAGTTCATTTAGATTTCCTTCAAACCAGGTTATTTGTTGCCTCCGGTGTGTTCTTGTATTCGATGAAAGAGACATATTTATTTGGTACATTAACACCTTTATTGAATGATTGTTTTGGTGAATACATATAGCTTTATGTAGCATTTAATATGTTACATATATATTTTATCAAATACGTTATCATCGCACAGTAAAAGCTAAGAATGCAATTATACTGACCTTTAATTATATTTTCCGAAGCAATCTGTCTTGCATTTTTCTACCACGCGTTAATCTAAATATAAAAACAAATTCACCACTGCACTTGGTTTTCCAGTTTTTTTTCACGATCGAATGTAGACTATGGGATCCCCAGTCATAGTACGCCGTATATTGTGTCACTCTTCCAGTTATTACACTCTGTCAAACACCTAAATATGCACTTAACGTTTCCTCATCAATAATTTGCTTTTCAAATAAGGCATAAATGTAGATCATACAAAGGGTATATGAGATACATATCCCGTTGTGGCTTACATTTATATTCACTTCCTGATGTAAATTAACTTGTTCTTACAAACGTTTTGAATATTTTATCTAGCATATCGAACGTGAATTCGCCCCCGAGGATTTTGCTCCGACCCGATGATTTTGCCTTTGCCCGGGAAATAAAGTTATAGAGACGTGCATTAAATGTCGGGCAGAGTTATTCTTCCTGATAAATATGCCGTGTTCCTGTCTTGGAGCGAGGACTTGCTGACCTGGTATGGAGATGGCTGAAAATTTGCGAGTGTTTCGGAAAGAGTTTTAGACTGACACAGTGGACTGAGATAGATCATTGAAGGTTGAAAGTATAGTCTTAACTCTATTATGCAACTGCGCTAACTAAATACACCACTATATTCCTTGTTACGGTGACATGTCTCATGATTCGGCGTAGGCCGACGTCTTAGTCGATATAGAATAAAGTATGCCTTTTGCCTCACGTGGTTCCCAGCACATTCAGCAAGTTTTAAATAGCGAAGTGATTAAAGCGGGTATCCAAATCGTGATGAGCTATTTCTTTTTTTGTTACAAGAAACCTCTAGAGTTTAGCATTTAGATCGCTCACCTTATTTTGATGAATTTAGACGAGAGTTAAATCTGTTACAGTATACGTGACACATCGTATTCAGTTTCCTTTTAGAAAATATGTTTATTCAATATAAAAGTCAATAACCTTGGAAACTAATTAGCACACTCACTTGGTATCTGTAAATATTAAAACCGATTTGACCATATTTTTTAAAGATAGTTCTTGTTTACATTACGTTTCAATTTATCAAATTCATATGTGTCCACTGATACGGTGGTTATGATAGGCGTACGCCGGTTTACGTTTTAGCCAAGTCCGCCCGTCAATTTGATTCACTGCACAGTGTTGAAGGTAAAAGTAACGCAGTGACTTGAGCGAGTACCCAGATGGTAAATGTTATCACTAGATCGCGCATTATACAAGAAACCCCATTAGTTTCGTTTAAGTTCCTCCACCTAACAATAGACTTAAGTCAGTAACGATTTAATTGAGAGAGAAAAAAGGGGAGGGTATCATATCTACTTAGACATCTTACTCAATTTTAAGGTCATCGATCTTTTAAACAAATTTTAAACTGATAATTATAATAGGTTAGTGCCCTAAGTGTGGCGACGGTATTTTTCATAACTAAATGAGAAATATAAAAATTTGTAATTGAAAATGTCAATTAAATATGATGTATCAAGTGTTGAGTAACAAGCTTCAGTGCAGGACAGTACCCTATGATGAGTCTGTGTTTCTCTGTGTTGGCTCACCGGAAAATTAAATATAGAACACGGATCATAAGGAACCGGGACAAAGTTTTACGGCGATTGATAATAGTTTCCGAGAAAATCCGCCGCTGCTTACGGAGGTATTCTAAGCTAGTCCATTTCTCTGATTACTCATTCGTTGAGAGGAGTGCCTCATTTATGTAGAAAAGGCTGAGAGGAGTGCCTTAGAGGTAGGGAGGAGTGCCTCATTTATGTTGAAAAGGCAGATTAGCTTATTTCTAACAAGATCCATCAAATGTTATACCCATGATAATTTTAACACCATATTTGGAGACACATAATTATATAGTTATTTTGGACTAGTCCATTTCTCTGATAACTTGCAAATCACAAAACGGAGCGGCGCCAAATCATCGGGTCGGAGCAAAATCATTGGGTCCTTTATCGAAGGACTTAACGGTCAGTCAGATATAGTTGTAGCCGAACATGATACAGATTTGCAGTTTACCTGCACTGTAGATAGTAACCCTACTTCGACTATAAAGCTTTTTTCAAAAGCAATATATTGAAGGAACAGTCAAACACAACGTCTCTTTTTTTTATACGGAGTAATGTCGCTTGCTTTCATAGCGGCGTCTATGAATGTGAAGAGTATAACACCTTGGGACATCCATCCAGCAACAACCTCAAGTTGTCAAATGTAAGTACTTCGTAAATATTCTGACATGAATGTATAGATAAAAATAAAAATAAAATTAATTTAATTATCAAATCTCGCAGCAAAGTAAGACATATAAAACTATAAAACCCACAACCCTGTAAGACAAGGCTTGAGACAAAACACAAGGTACACATGCAACTTTAATAATAGTAAGAACTTTAAAATATCAATATATTTTCTATGTAAAGAAAGTGATGTACAACATAAGCATAGAACAAACAATATGCTAAAAGTACACACAAAAGAAATGATATAGTGAGCTCAGCTCGTGAGTTTTCTGTTGGCAACTTGGAGTGACAAGCTTACAATAATTTGCTAAGAAAGCAAGAAGAATTAATTGCAATTCTTCTGTGGCCAATCTAAGCCAATATTTTATTAGTGTTATAGTTGAGGTGGCAAATTGAATTGTTAGTTGCTATATTTATCAGGTTCCCCGCGTCAACTTCATAAGACGGATCAGAATATCACCAGCTCATTACACGTCCCTGCGACACTAAGTTTTACTGTTTTAGCTTACCCTGAGCCAGGTTCCACGGGGTTTTCATGGCACAAGGAAAATGGAAAAGAATGGACATCGATTTTGAGCAATGCATATTTGCACATAACATCATCAGCTTTTCAGTCTAACTTGAAAATTCTGAATGTATCGGAAACTGACTTTGGGCGCTATCGACTAACTGTTGCAAACAGCATGGGCAGTTATGTACAGTACTTTTTTCTTTCTAACAAAGGTGAGCGCAATAATTGTAAAATAAGAGAATAAACGGATATCGAGATAGCAATATAACAAATAGTAATAGCATATACTTGTGATTATCATAATATGTGAACACAAAAAACTGACTGGATAAATACATGTCTATATAAGCCAATTAAAAAAAATCTTTCTAGTTAAATACGTCATTTCAAAAGCAGTCGTATATGTATGTAAAAGATTTACTGCATCATTCATGTTCCTGTCTTAGGTTCGCCGGCTACATGTTCATGCAGAGCGAAAGCAAGTTCCACATGTATAATACTCAGTATTACTCTTGGAACCGTTTGTGCCCTCCTGGCAGTATATGCAGCATCTATTACTATCTTGTACAAAAGGAAAACAACCAGCACAGGTAAAAAAACACTTTTGTAATATTAATTGAAATAACAACTTCCCTGTAGCTGAATGTTATGAAATTCTTGTAATGAAAAACATTTTCTTGAGACTTGTCACAGTTCTGGGCAGGTACAGAATTTCACAAGTCATAAATATACCATACATATGTAAATAGATAATTTATCATAAAATATATTGTTATGATATCGAGAAATTTCAAACAAACATGAGTACATTTATAAAAACGACTTCTACTTACTATATAAGAAAGCGGCCTTTAGATAAAAGATATAACATATTTTCGACACATGCTTATTGTACACTTGTAACCGTCAATTACCCGATATACACTTACGGTCTAGTAATTTGGCTAAAACGATTGTTGACCAATGCGCATGTATCATTTTATAAGCACAATCAAATTGCTATTGCTACACAAACAAAAATCCATGTAAATGTTTTAAGCTCGTACTCATTCAAATTTCAAAACTGAAAATATGTTTTTAAATTTCAGAGACAAATCAAACAATCGAATCATCGAAACAAATGTAAGCAAAGCACCTTCTACATATTGCCACTATGCTAACGATTTACAAACAATGCAATAAAGAGTTATCAGTTAAATATCACAACATAATTTCTTCAGCAGTAAACTGTGATATAATAATACATATGTTTAGGTATTTATTTAGGCTAAACACATTTATTACAGAGTGTGGCCGTTCTTGTACGATCAAAATGACAGTATCATACGTTTATTTCTGATTTGATTGCGAGTGGACAATATATCCGTTACAAAATCAGTGACTTAAATTGCAGAACATACGCCAATTTGAGCTTTAAATCAGATGTGGCTGCTGAAAGTCAGGGTCAACCTGATGAACAGGGACGAAACAACACCGATGCTCTAGATGGGGATGAAGATTCAACAAGACAGTATACAGATCTCATTCAATATTCCAATGACGATCGCACACCATATGAAGTTCTTCAGACAGCTGAATGAAACTTTAAGATTTGCATTCAAAGAAAAACATGTAAAGCGGAATAAGACAGTAACTATGTATTGTTTCGGTGATGTGTTCAGTTAGTTATTTTGTGTAGATTCTTACTTCTGCTTTGCCAGAAATAACAAGGTTTTTAATTTGACCACATGGAAAGCAGAGATATGTTCAGGAAAAATGTTTTGAATCTTTCCTATATCTAATGTTTCTTTAACTCATAAGTAGATGAACGATCGGTTTCTTATCCAATGACTTTTGAACAGTGTCATGAAACATTCACCAAGAACACAGGAAAATGTTTTTTTCTTTTTTAGAAATAGGTTTTAAACTACAGATTGATATTGATATCAATCAGTTTTGTTTTTAAATGTGTGACTAGTTTCAATTAATTCTACCTAATATGTGTAAGTTAAAATTTGTTAGTTTGTTATACATGTATGTATAACACGTGGAATGCTTCTTATTCCCACTCGAAGAAGGGAGGGTTTATTGTTTTGCTGGTGTTTGTCGGCCACTCCGTTGTTTTGTTGAGCAAATGATTTCCGGGTGAGCAAGAACACTCACTTAACACTCTTCTCACAATGAACGGATGATGACCACTATTTAATTGAGACGGATGATGACCACTATTTAATTGAGACCACTCTGTCAAAAGTGAAAGCTACTTTCAAATTTATATCTGTTTCCGGAAGATAATTGAAGATCTATTCAAGATACAATATTCAAACTTAACTGAAGGTTACTTGAGACAAGTGGTTTGTCCCTTTCAACCTATCTGAGGTACATGCTACAATTAAATATTCAGTAAACTCCGCTTATAACGAACTCCTTGGGACCATTTAAATGTGTCCCTTATATCCGGAGTTCATTATATCCATGTAACATTTTCATAAAGAATAAAGAAAGAAAAAATCGGGCAGAGAAAATGTGTTCCTTATATCCGGATTTTCGTTATATCCGGAGTCGTTATATACGGAGTTTACTGTATATTAAAAATGGTCCCCCCCCCCGATGCAATCAGTAATGTGGGAAAAAGTCGAACTGTGCAAGGAACCGTTTTTAAAGTAAAAGTCACTGTAAATAGGTGTAAAACCTAATAACCTGAAAATGAACAGGGGTCATCCACTGGTAATGTCAAATTAAGTTTGAAAACTATTTGCCGACTGTTTCTTGACTAATGACTCAGAAATCATTTCAATATAAAAGGTCCCGGTGATCTTGACCTTTGACATACTGTCTTCAAAATCAATAGGGGTCATCTACCGTTCTACTATTCCGGGTCACTGTGACCTTGAACTTTGACCTACTGACTGATGCTAGGTTCTCGAGTTATCGTCCGGAAACCGTTTTATTATTCCGGGTCACTGTGACCTAGACCTTTGACCTACTGTCCTCAAAATCAATAGGGGTCATTTGATGGTCATGACCAACCTCCACATCAAGTTTCAAGATCCTAGACCTACGGGTTCTCGAGTTATCATCCGGAAACTACTTAGTAGACGGACGGACGGACGGACCGACCGACCGACCGACATCTCCAAACCAGCATACAGTACCCCTCTTCTTCGGAGGGGGTATAATAACCACAAACATGGCAAGATCAGAGAAGCGTCAAGAAAAATGTCTATCACATAAAAACAAAAGTAACTAAAAATGAGTCCCATACATTTAAAAATGCTCAGAGTAGAAATATATTTTGCTGAAACAACTGTATGATGAGCAGCACAGAAAAACATATATATTACCTAGTAAGATAACAAACAATTTTCAGGTTACATTTAGACGGCTACCATAAATTCTTGTTTTCCGACCGACAGGAAATCCACTGTTGATGGTAAGTGTAGCTCAGACGGAAGTAAAAGAAATCACAAAAACATGCAATCCAATCTTACTGGGACCATTAGTTACAGAGTGAGGCTGTAGAACTCAATCGAAATAGAACTAGTCTTTACTTAGCAAAGACATATAATCAAATTGTAAACAACCATACAGAAATGATCAACAACAACCATGTTTTAACATGTTTTAAACATTGTTGAATATGACATGCTTAGTATTTTGATCATGTTTGAAACGTGTTATATCAAAAATATAAAATAGAATATGTGCAATATCTATGTCAATCAATGTCAAATAGAACATTATATAATAGTTACTGTATATGGCATCTTTTCTTTGATGATTTCATCATCTTGACAGATTTTCAAATGACCCTGTATGTTTGTTTGTTAGATGTGCATATGGTCCTCCATCCTCATTCAATGTATATACGGTGCGACCTGTAGAGAAACAGTACAGATACAAGGGAATCCGGTTACCAGACCCTAGCTCTTTTACGAATAGATCCCTTGGTTCTTTTTACGTGCCCGGTGTACAGCATCGATACACGTGAGACTACGTCTGGGTTTTTAACCAGTTCATCTCTAGACTGAAAAGCGTTTATGAAATTTCCAGTGCCCCGGCCGGGATTCGAACCGGGGACTTCCAGATTGGTAGTCCAGAGCATTAACCACTCGACCACCGCACCACATATAATGGCCATGTATGGCACTTACATTGTATATTTGCAGTCATTCCATGGATGCTTTAATATCATATCCAAGTCATTTCATTTACAAATAAACTTGACATTTAAATGGTATGTCTGCTTTTTATCCAAATAAAAACAATTTTAATGCATATTTACGTAAAACATGTTAAAACAACCTTCAATGCATTAAAAATAACAATAACTCATAAGTATTATGGAAATAAATTCAAGAATTCAAGACACTTATTGAAGAAGTGTTCTCTAAACCTCTCTTCTTTTATTCTGCCGAAAGGGAAACAACAAAGAACAAATTTCATAAACTTTAAAAAAAAAGACTTTAGCACGATATGAAAGTAATATATATTAAAGGCATTGTATTTACCTAAAATGCCCTTATGGTCAATAAAAGTCTACAACACCGACTAAGGTCGCACAACAGAGAACGCTCAGACTTCTAGCCCGAAATATTTCGTTGAAAATGTTTCAGCTGTAATAGTCCATTCGTCCGATAGAAATACTGGTAAGTAGTCTATCTGCAAAGGTATCAAGTCTTTCCACCCCTAGACGTTTCACCCCTAGTCATTTCACCTCCCATTGCTTAAATAGTGATTAACTATGTGTGCAATGTGGTAATTATTTTACTTGATTCTTATGGTTGATTGCGGACATCAAACATCAAGAGAAATAGAAAAAAAAATAAAAGCAAAAAAATGTGGTGAATAAATGGAAACAGTTAAAGAAATACACAAAAATATGTTGAATTGGTGAAAAATAATTAAAACCAATATCAATGTCATCAAATTCTTCTAAACAAATGATATTTCTAATTAAAGATGTAATTAAATAATTTCTATTCCTCCTACTTGGAAACACAAGCACTATATTCAGTTAGGAGAGTTTATTATTTAATTTCCTAGGAGGTGAACTGACTAGGGGTGAAACGACTAGGGGGTGAAACCGCTGGTAAACTCTGCAAGCCTAGTTAATTGAATTCATTTCTACATAACTCTAAATACGGACCTATGTACATAGTGTATATAGGTCCGGAATATAAAATAAGCACGTTTAAACGAAACCTTCTGTGCAACCATGTAATACTTTTAACTTTACCAATATCAGTTAGTACTAATGAGAACTTCCGTCCTCGGTATTTAGAAAGTTAAGAATCTAACACTGAACAACAGGATATGTACCACTTAAAATACGCTGTTAAAATGTAATTTTACGACAACCTCAACCAAGTTATATACAAAGTATTGAAATTTACTTAAATTAGTTATTCGGAATGGATTTGTATTTTTCCATCTGTGTGTTTTGTATTCTTGTCATATTTGAGGGTAATTCTTTGCAATTTATTTCATTATCATAACATTAGAAGTAACACCTATATAAACAAGACATTGTGTGCCTATTGTTGGTATGCTTACTGTTTCCTTGGAAGGTAATTTGTCTTTAATTCAATTATTCTCGACAGTCACATCTCAGGTCTTCATAATTGACAAATGCTTAATACAGAGAGTTTGTACTTACAGAAGGTTTTATACTTACTACATATTAAAACAGACACGTCGCTTCAGGACAGAGTTCATTGCAAAACGACCAATGCTATACTATGCATAGCCAGCCACCTAAAACAAAGTTTGGCAGATGCTCCTTGTAACAGATTTGTAACAGCTTTCGTACGTATGCGATGTAATTTGTAAAATATGTTGCGAATTTTAAATGGGATATTTAACAAGCACATATGTACGTCGAGTTTTATACTGCAAATGTTTCTATTCAATATGGTATTCATCGCAACGTCATTATGACGCAATAAGCCCATCACAAGTTAGCGTCTTCATGACGTCAATGATTCGTAATAAAATTATTTTAGTTGCATTAAAGGGCTTTGGAATTTAGCGCTATGTGAATAATGCAGTTATCATAAATAGTCGTTGCCATGGTAAGTACAATTAGTAGATCTAACATTGTCGGACTATCAGTTTATCTAGCCCAAGGGCTATAAGTGACAAAAAAGGAGCATATGATTTGTTGTTCATTCGATCCCCTGTCAGCAATCTATCTCGATAATAGATAAAAATTGCATAGGCAATTCAAATTTTGTAAGATCGAGGTAACATATGAAATTACTTTATCAGCTGGGATAAACCATAGATTAAAGTTGTAAGCCTATATAACGTTTAAATATACATTTTTTGTCATACCTTCGAGTTATATTTATAATTTATGGTCATTTCGCATAAAATTTTTTAGATACCTTAGCATATGCAACTGGAAAGCTCAGGAATTTAAAGTTTCCAGCGAAAATACATCGTTTTGACTGTTGATGCAAATTTTATTTACTCTGATGAAAGTATCTATGAGTGTAATTAGAAAGGTACATAGGTTATCATGATTTGAATTATATTGAGTTTTTGAAAGATTTTCCAAAATTCTTTTTTTCAATTAATAAAAGCGTAAAAATATCTGATGGCTCATTAATTTAGCTATAACTGTGTTGGAGTGCTTTAGAAATTGAAGCATTCCCCGGAGGTGATGTACCTGGGGGAATAATTCACGAGGGCGAAGCTTAAGGTTAAACCCGACATTACGCTATCGGAAATGTTGGTTCTGCCAAATGAATTTCAAAATGAGCGAGTGGTTCAAATTATATGGCAGATAATTTTGATTTAACGTTTAAACCTGCGTTGACATAACATGGCTAATTGCATTGATGCTCTTCTTTGGGAAACCAGCTCTTAAGCTTCTTTTCTATATGAAATTTATATCATTCGATCATTTTAAAATTCATGTAACGGAAGAATCTACCCATTTGCTTCATAAATGCAAGACATGATAGCTTTCGTGCATCGATAGCTAAAATAAGCTAAAGCTAAAGAAAGAAAAAGGCAGGTTGTGCGTTAGAAGTTTCGGATAGTATATTTTGGTACCAAAACAGTAACGTTGTATTAAATTTCAGGCTTCGTCTTTGGTGAAGTTGTTATTACGCCTATAAATCCTAGTATTCGTGAGAACGACTCTGTGACACTCGCATGTGCCACTGAATTCGCTAATATCAGAGCATTTCATTGGTATCAGGTAAAATCGACAACTACAAAAGTTCATTTGGATCTCGACTCTTCATGTAAAGATGTTAAAGATATCGACACCAGTTTGTACGAATATGCATGCCATAACAGTACACAGTATACTTTGACAATAAAAAAGGTGACTAGAAAGAATCATGGTGATAGAATACTTTGTAGAAGTGAAACGTCTTCTGAAATACAAGACAGTAGATATACATATTTAAACGTACAAGGTATAATTTATTCTTTTTACACAAGTTTTCATTGTTTTCATTTGGAAGTATGTGACAGCACGGCCTTTTCTTTGACATACTTAGTGTACATCTGGTACAATAATAATATCAATCTGGATAATCCCCTGAGAAAGCAAAGAATAGTACCCGTAGCAAACAGATTAATTGCAAAGTAATTAACAAAAGAATCAATTCTAATGTAACAATAAAAGAAGAAAAATGTCACCAAAAGTATAAAGTTAAGCTTAAATATTGAAATATTATGGCAACCCTTAACCAAGCGCAAAAATACAGTGCGTCTAATAAAACCAAACAAAGAACGAAGCACAAGACACAAGGTTAAACCCGACATTACGCTATCGGAAATGTGGGTTATCTGAAATGTAGGATAAAGACTTCATCAATTTCCATATACTTTAATTTTGGAATAATAAGTCTGCTTTCTGGAGTGTACATTAATTAATTGGTTTTCTTTCCGTTGACATTTGCAGTTCCAGTATCATCAGCGAGCATGATCGTTCCAAATACCTCAGAAGTGACTTTGATGGAGAAAAAGGAAGAGGTCCTCTCATGTAAAACATCAGGAGGCCTTCCAGAAGCAACAGTTACCTGGTATAAAGATCCAGGGTCACCAGATGATTCCAGTGACGATGTTGAGATTACTTCAAATATAGAAACATCGTCTAGTACTGTGAATGATCTAATAGAAGTTACCAGTACACTGAGATATTCACCGAGCAGGAATGACAATGGATGGAGGATATACTGTACAGCAAGCAATATACCTAGCAGAGACCCTGCTATTTCAGAGCTAAAACTTCTACTTAATGTACACTGTATGTTACAACACCACAATACATATCTATCGTCAGTTAAGATGTATTGATAAATTCAGCAGTTATATACAGAAATGCTTTTTCGGTCGCTTTATTTTTGTCGAAAGTTTTTTTAATGAAAAAATAAATTTGAAAGCACAGCGACGCATTTAGAAAATTTGAATCAATAAATTCTTATATTAAGTAATAGTCTATATTGCAAAAAGAATAAGAAAGAAGTTTTTAAGTGCTCTACTTTATTCTATGCATTTTCACAATTCCAATTAAGTTCATTGTATCAAAACAACCCCCGTCTCTGTTTAAGACTGCCTGCATAAACAAATGATAAGAGGCATGTGTTGCGAGCAAAGTAATACTTCTTCTTTAATTGAAATAACTTACTCCAGTATATTTCATTAACATTCCATTGATTGATTTTACCACACCATGCTAGCATGTACTTGTTAAATTATTTGAAAATACAAAGGGAAGGGGTATATGAGACAGCTTAGACTAGAATCAGTCTTTTTTATGTGATTTGACGGATACATCACGCCAAAGTCCTACTTATGAGCAAAACAAATGCCATTGGTATTTGAATATATAATTGATTTAGATTCTATGATATTGTCATGTTGTGACAGAAGAACACCTTTATTTTATTTCAGATGAAGCATTTATTACACATTTTGCCATTGATGGAAATACTGAAGACGAAAATGAAGAAAAGATACAGCTAACCTGCAAAGTGGATAGTAACCCTGCATCAACAGTGAAAATAATGTCCGAAGGCAACATGTTAAAAGAAGAGTCTAACGTAACTGCTATTTCTGTTATACATAGTAATGTTGCTTGCCGTTACAGAGGCGATTATACATGTGAAGCAAGTAACAGCTATGGGCATCCGTCAAGGAAAGTGCTCACGTTGTTCGTCAAATGTAAGTAACAGAGTATTGAGTGTTATTACTTTGATATTCAATGTAATGAACAGACAAAACCATGAAATGCGTAAGGCATGAAACGAAAGTATTAAAGCAAACCCTTCAGAGACAACTCGATTGCAAACCTGTGAAACAGGGAACATAGCAACACAGTGTTTACTCAGGTATCAGGAAACTGCAATTTGCCAAGTTATGCCTAGGCATGCCCAGCTTAAGTACATCTTTACAGCTTTTACTCTAATACAAAACAGTGAAGTGTAAGATAGCCCTGCCTAGAACTTTCAAGCCATTTGTTCTGAAAGACAATAATTTTGGGCTGAGATATGAAGGTTTAGATACGCATAAATAGAGTACGAAGTCAGACAGTAGACGATATAAAATGCATAGTATGTAGAAGTAATATAATTTGGCTCAAGAAAAGTGTGCTTATTTATGTTGAAATTATCACACTTGAATTAAAAAATAAAAGAATTTCTACGTATTTTCCCTTTCTCAGGTTTATTAAAAACATCTTCATCTAATATGGAAACAAACATCACCGGTATCATACTCGGAACTATTCTTGGAATAGTGTGTGCCGTTCTGGCAGTATATGGAGCATTTATTACTGTCTTGTACAGGAGAAAACAAACACAGACCGGTAAATTGAAATATAAAATCAAAACGAAATGTTCACTATTAAGCTAAAAACAATAAACTAAACAACCTTCTACTAGTTTTCATTATGCAAATCGAGCAAAACACTTTGTACACCGAATGAACAAGTCTGATGAATTCTCCAAATTGTTAATATAAAATTCATACATGCATAAGAACCTAAGAATTACTGTAAAAAGTATAAGTAAGCCAAACCATTAAGTGATGCAGTTACTTTTTATCCAACCAACTAACTACGGCAATGTTAAAACTAAACTTTATTGTTCGAAATGGTAATTACCTAACATACTGGTATGACATCCTGTTTATCTGAATTTCAGACGTAACATCTTCAAACGAAGCAGTAGAACAAAGGTGAGCAAATTTTGCGGTTGAAACTTACAAACATAAATTGAAAACGAAGTTCGTCTTAAATCATGCAAGTAGTAACAGTAACAATACTCCTGAGGGTAGAAGAGAAAACTCGAGACATCCAAATTCAGAATAATATATCTCATCACAATAACTAATGTGTCCTCTGACTGTACTACCATTACGTAACGATATAGGTGAAAAGTAACCCATATATACTAAACTCCGCAGTTAATCAATAAATGCTGTTGCCATGCCAATACATACACAACGAAACAATTTCATTCCAGGACATACGCGAACTTAAATGTGACTGAAAATCGTGCATCCCAAGAGGAACACGCGCAAAACAATGAAGATGAAGATGATACTGCAAGACAGTACACAGATCTTATCCAGTATTCAAATGATGATCGAACAACGTATGAGGTCATCCAAGCAGCTAATTAAAACTTTCTTGTTATCAGTATTAAAAAATAGGAGAGTGTTCAAAAATCAAAATGTAACAGTTACTATGTACATGTATATTAAATGTTATGAAGGCAATACATGCATTATCTTGCTACAACCTGTAAGCAACGACACAAGTTTATAATGACTATTGTAATAAACTCTGATGGCCAAGAACTTTGAAAACCATAAAATATACACAGTGGTAAGAAAACAATGCAGTCATTGCTCAATTCTGTTTTTCCAATGTTCTACTTAAAAGCTAGATACATATTACAATGTCATTTGTTAAAAACACATTTTAAGTTACAGCATAATGTTTTCAGCATTTCAGTATGTTATGGTATGTTTGACAATAATTACTAGAATGTATTGTTTGAACATTATATCACGCAGTTTGGTAGGAGGTGAAATAACAGGTAACAAAACAGTTCGGCAACGTTATCTGTATTTGAACACCTACAAATATTACTACTACCAGGCACTTTCCTCCTGGCGGCGTCGAGTATTTGGAATGCAAACAAATTTTGATCCATGGACGCGAGTCTATGAATAGCTTCGTCAAGAATTAAAATTAAACACGTAATTTTTCTACATTCGAGGCCTCCGGGGCATGAAATTTGATTTGTAAACAAACTGGACTAGATACGTAAATCGAAACCATTTCCGCAAACTAAACTCCTTAATAAATACAATGAAATAAGAAAAATTAAATGACAAGATGAAAATCACACTGAATAGATTTTTCAAAGAGTCAAAATGTAAATACATGTAAGTGCTTACAACTGTATAAATTCAATAAACATAACCCAAGGTGTTATATTTTGTATAATTATCTAATTGATATAAGTTATATTGATAAGAAATTTCATTTACCGTTTTTATGAATAAAGAAATCCATTCTGTCGGAAAATAAACTATTTATAGAATTTTGCATTCTATTACGCATTCTATTGGTATGAGAAGCCTAAATCGATGAAACCCGGAAGCAGGTTATTTTGTGTAGGGAACTTGCGGACCTACACTATGTGTTTGATTGCTGATTGGCTGAAACTAAGGGGATGCATACAAAAAAAAATATTTTGAATTAATCGCTGGATGATAGATCACAAATGAAATATGAAGAGAAAAATCTGGATATGAATAATATTCAAAATATTTGGTATTTGAAAATACTGACATATTTGGTCGGTGACCACTAAAACTGCCACAAAAATTGGGTGGTGTCATTCAGCTCCAAATTACTGGCATAAAGTATTGGATCACATGTATAAATTTTGTTATTTTTATGTGGGACTAGGATGATTCTACAAAATAAAGTTCATTTCAGCAGTCGGTGAGATTTTGGGTAGTCGCACCGGAAGAAAACCTTATAATGTAAGTCTATGGAAATGTATTTAGGCGTCTCATACCTATTAATATACCGGTTGCGAGAACACAGTCTACATATAATATGACCAGCTAACAAACCACGGCATTAATGCGGTTTTATGTCGACAGCGCATTAGCGGAAATGTTTTGCTTTTTAGTTAATAAATTCTAACATCTTGAAATAACGGAAAAAGTCATGTATAATTATCATCACTTGTGTGAGTATACGAATTTTATAAGTTAAATGTGCTCTTTTCTAGCGACATGTTTTGTGTTTTACTTGTCGAATGGCATGCAATCCTGTAAAACAGCGCTCATCAAAAGATACTTGTGTATGAATAACTATCGGCACATTACGTGAGCTATTAAAATCCGAAATGTATTGCGGTTCATAGAATCTGCATTACTTTTCATGATGTGTATGTATACATTATTTTATATTTTTAGTGGCCATATTTTCTGGCAGTGGTTAAAAAAATGCTCTGGAAGTGTCACAAATCTACCTACACGATACATAAAATAATGACCATATATAAATCTAGCATTAATTTTTAGTACACATTTTTTTGCTTTGTAGTGTAAATATCTATATTGTTAATTTCTATTGTCTTGATATATGAAGAATGGCCTTCTGTTCTGTGTTTTACTTGAATGCATCAAGCATAGAATTTAATCACTACAAATCATGGTGAGCTATAATCCGATGCAAGCTGCATAGGATGCTTTTTTCAGTTTTTGTTAAAAACAAAAATAATATGGCCAAATTTGGCAGGGAAACAAATGCTCAAGTGTAGCAAAAACGCAGCCGATCCCAAAAATGAGCCTATATATCCAGTAATACCCAATTTTATGATGTGTGTTTCCATCTAACACTATTGAACCCACAGTTCTTTTTTGTACATGCATCACACACACACACACGCAAACATACATGCAACACACAAGGACACACGTTTTGTTACAGACATGTATATTTTAGTTTCATAGTATCATGTTCATAACGAGTAATTATTTGTACATTTAAAGATAAGAATAATAAGTATTACATTTACTTCCTTGATAATTGTTAAAACAGTTCATGCCCATTACTCATTAAGTACTTCAGCAGAAATGATTATACTGCATATTTACGTGAAACATGTTAAAACAGACATAATTAGATTAAAGGTAACAAAATACCATAAGTATTACGGGAATTTAGAAATATAAACAACATTTCTTGAAGAAGCAGAATTGTTTGCTTGTTCTTTAAATGTCTCTTCTTTTTACAATTCATTCTTCCGAAAGGGCAACTATGAACAAACTTCATGTGCTTTGAAAAGGACTTTAGCACGATATGAAAGTAATATATTTTCACGGCATTGTTTTGACCTAAATCCCCCTTATTGTCAAAATAAGTCTACATCACCAATGAGGTTGAACTCTAAGATCGCACATCAGAGGAAGCTCGGACTTCTAGCACGGAATAGTTCGTTGAAATCCTTTCAGCGGACATTCGTCCAATAATAATACTGGGTAGAAGTCTATCTGAAAGCCTACTTAATTGAATTCATGTCTATATAAATATAAATACGGACTATATACACACGTTTGAACGAAAATGTCTGTGCAATCCGGTAATGTTTTTAACTTGACCAATAATCAGTTGTTTAATCATTATTTAAACGTTTATTGATGTAAATTATTATACTGATGTGAACTTCCGTGTTCAATATTTGAATATATATATACATTATACTTTATATATCTATAGTCCGACTTCGAGCACGGATCCGTGAATTTACTTTTAGCTTATTGTAAAACGACGGTGAAAAACGAGAAAAAACATAAAGGTGGTAGCTCAAGGGTCAAATATAGACTATAACACTGATCAGCAGGATATATACCACTCAAAACTGATTTAATGTATTATTTCGACAACCTCAACCAAGTAATACACGAAGTATTGTCATTTATTTAAATGACTGGGAATTTGTCAACATGAATTTGTATTACTCAAACTGTGTGTTAGGAATTCTTGTCGCGTTTGAGGGTAATATATTACAATTTATTTTATTATCATTACATTAGAATTTAAAAGTAACACCTATATTAACAAGACATTTTGTGCCTTTTGTTGGTGTGTTTACTGTTTACCGGAAGGCAATTTGTCTTGTTTACAATCATTCTCGACAGTCACATCTCAAGTCTTCATATTTCACAAATGTTTACTACAGAAAGGTTTGTACTTACAGAACGTTTTGTACTTACTCATATTAAATAAGACACGTATATGGAACGCCATATGTGCCTCCTATACATACTTCTAAAATGGTGATGTCCTTTTGAAATATGGTGATGTCATTCTGATAGATGGTGCTGTGGTTTTGATAGATGATGCTGTGGTTTTGATACATGTTGCTGTGTGGTTTTGATAAATGGTGCTGTGGTTTTGATAGATGGTGATGCCGTTTTGAGATATGGTGCTGTGGTTTTGATAGATGGTGATGTCGTTTTGATAGATGGTGATGTCGTTTTGATAGATGGTGATGTCGTTTTGATAGATGGTGCTGTGGTTTTGATCGATGTCGTTTTGATATATGGTGCTGTGGTGTTGATAAATGGCGATGTCGTTTTGATAAATGGTGATGTCGTTTTGATAGATGGTGCTGTGGTTTTGATAGATGGTGCTGTGGTTTTGATAGATTATGATGTCGCTTTGATCAGTTAATTGTTTTGTCTCTGGTATCCCTACTTTGTTAGTGTTTTTTTTCAAATAAATATCTTAAACCAACTGACGACAAAATTGCCTCCATTTTCACGGTGTCAGTACAGCTTTACCCTCATCAACCTGATCCGGTCAACAACTAAGTCATCTATAAATAGTCCAACATCATCGTAATAACAACATGACAGAACCATATATCAAAACAACATCACCATATATAAAAGACACATCACCATACATTGTATATAAAAATGACAGCACCATATATCGAAACCACAACACCATATATAAAAATGACAGCACCATATACCAAAATGACGGCACCATATACCAAAATGACAGCACCATATATCAAAATGACATCACCATATATCAAAACCAGGCACCATCTATCAAAACCACAGCACCATATATCAAAACAACAGCACCATTTATCAAAAGCACATCCCCATTTATCAAAACCACAGCACCATCTATCAGAACGACATCACCATCTATCAGAATGACATCACCATATATCAAACTGACATCACAATATATCAAAAGAACATCACTATTTAAGAAGAATGTATAGAAGGCAGCTATGGCGTTCCATACACGTCGCTGCAAGACAGCATTCATCGCAAAACGACTTATTTATACTACGCCAACCTAAAACAGAGTTTGACAGATGACTTTGAAGCTGTTATGCTGTGAATTTGGAAATAGTTGCGATTTAAATGGAAAATTCAATAACAGAACGTTTTCTATGTGATATAGACGCGATAGTTTTTATTATTTTCAAAATGTGTAGATAAAGATTTAGCGATAAAAAATCATTATCATAAATATGATATTATATACATGTACAATTATTGTAGGACTACTTTACAGCAACTATTAGTAACAATTGTTCACGATATGTAAATTTTTTAAAGGAATTTGTAGATATTGCAATTACAAATATACTTTCAAGCAGCTGGGCTCCAGTAGATTATTGTAAATTCTAAGACATTTGCATATATTAATTTTTGCTTTTTTCACGTTTTGTAGATAAAGCAATTGCAACGTAATCAGAATTTGTAATACTGTTTAACACTCTAAAATTCATATATCTTTTGTCAGAAAAGTATACGAGTGTTAAAAGATAAAATTATCAATTTTCATTTTGTTCTTTTTTGTGTTAAATGGCATTCAAATTTTGTAAAGTCTGCCTCTGTATAGAACTCTATAAACTTTGTATTTTGGTACCAAAACAGTAACGTTGTATTAAATTTCAGGTTTCGTCATTGGTGAAAAAGCTGTTATTACGCCTGTAAATGCTACTATATATGAGAATGACTCCGTGACACTAGCATGTACCTTAATGGACACCAAATCTAATTATATCCGTATATCTGAATGGTATGTGAATAGTCCAAAAAATGTGGTTGGGGCTTTCGACTCATCATGTAAAGAAATTAAAAGTATCGACGCCAGTTTGTACGAGTATACGTGCCCTAACACAACACAGGTTACTTGGACAATAAAGAAGGTGACTAGAAAGAATCATGGGGATGGAATTGCTTGTATCCTTACAGCTACCCGTATATGGCTCGCAATCCATAGTGAAAAAACATTTTTAAACGTACAAGGTATAATTTGTTCTTTTTACAAAGGTGTTCATTGTTTTCATTAAAAAGAAGTATGTGACATCACAGCCATTCCTTTGGCAAACTTAATGTTTATCTCGTAAAATAGTGATATCACGCTGGATAATCCCCGGAAAAAGCAAAGAAAAGAATAGATATATAAATATATATTAATAAAACAGCAAAACGTTCAAGATTTGGCGAAAAAAAAACGGTTATTGCCAACTATCACCATGCATAGTAACCGTCTCAGCAAACTCATTAATAGCAAAGCCATAAACAAAAGAATAAATTCTAATGTTACAGCCAAATTGAAAAATGACAGCAAAAGTATATAGTTCAGCTTAAACATTGAACAATTATGACAACCCTTAATTAAGCGCAAAAAGTAAAGAGCTTAGACCAGTTAGAGCACAAACGTACAATGCGTCTAATAACAAGTGGCCCAAAACACAGATACTCGGGGTTTGGACATAAATTTCAATTATTTTTTTCTGTCAAAACCCCGAGTATCTGTGGCCCATGAGGGCCAGTATCGCTCTAATGGTCTGACTGTACTGTTCTGAGTAAGTTTTGTGAACATCTTTTGCAATCAGGCAAAAGCTAACAGGAAAAAGCTAACAGAGTTCACTGTGACCTTGGCCTACTGACACCAAAAACAGTCGGGGATATCTACTCAGTAAGACCAATCATCCTATGACGTTTAAAGACTTTGGGTGATGTAGCTCTCAAGATATTGAGTGGAAAAAATTTTCAAAGTTTTAGAAACTGTGTTCTTAACCTTTGACCGACTGACCAAAAAATACTTTGCATACTTTATTTTCGGAAGGCTAACACAAACCGTTAGATTTTTTTAGATATTTTTTTAAGGGGAGTGTAGAGCCAAAGGAAAGCGTTGAAATAGGTTGCTAACGGGGTGCACCCAACAAGCAACAAAATAATCTCACATGCAGTTTTTGTACTGGCAATTCATCCCACGTTACTTGAGTGGGAGCGGACGGACAAACGGACGACGGACAAACCATCATGACATAAGCTGTAATGGACTTAGTCCAGTAGAGCTAAAAACCAAACAAAGAACGCACAAGAAGACACAAGGTTGAACCTGACATTACGTTTATGGATATTTTGGTTATCTGAAATGTAGAAGAAAGACTTCATCAATTTCCATATACTTTAATTTTGGAATAATAAGTCTGCTTTCTGGAGTGTACATTAATTAATTGGGTTTTTTTCGTTAACATTTGCAGTTCCAGTATCATCAGCGAGCTTGATCGTTCCAAATACATCAGAAGTGACTCTGATGGAGAAAAAGGAAGAGGTCCTCACATGTAAAACATCAGGAGCCCGTCCATCAGCCACAGTTACCTGGTATAAAGATCCAGGGACACCAGATGATTCCAGTGACGATGTTGAGATTACTTCAAATATAGAAACATCGTCTAGTACTGTGAATGATCTTATAGAAGTTACCAGTGCGTTGAGATATTCTCCAAGAAGGAATGACAATGGATGTAGGATATACTGTACAGCAAGCAACAAACTTGGCAGGGACCCAGCTATTTCAGAGCTAAAACTTCTACTTAATGTACACTGTATGTTACAACAATAAAATACATATATATCGTCAGTTAAGATGTATTGATAATTTCAGCAGTTATATACAGAAATGCTTTTTCGGTCGCTTTATTTTTGTCGAAAGTTTGTCTAATGAAATGAAAAAATAAATTTGAAAGCACCGCGACACATTTAGGAAATTTGAATCAATAAATTCTAATATTAAGTAATAGTCTATATTGCAAAAAATAAGAAAGAAGTTTTTAAGTGCACTACTTTATTCTATGCATTTTCAATATTCCAATTAAGTTCATTGTATCAAAACACCCCCGTCACTGTTTAAGACTGCCTGCATAAACAAATGATAAGAGGCATGTGTTGCGAGCAAAGTAATACTTCTTCTTTCATTGAAATAACTTACTCCAGTATATTTCATTAACATTTCATTGATTTTACCACACCAGACAGCTTAGACTAGAATCAGTCTTTTTTATGTGATTTGACGGATACATCACGCCAAAGTCCTACATATGAGCAAAACAAATGCCATTAGTATTTGAATATATAATTGATTTAGATTCTATGATATTGTCATGTTGTGACAGAAGAACACCTTTACTTTATTTCAGATGAAGCATTTATTACACGTTTTGCCATTGATGGAAATATTGAAGGCGAAAATGAAGAAAAGATACAGCTAACCTGCAAAGTGGATAGTAACCCTGCATCAACAGTGAAAATAATGTCCGAAGGCAAAACGTTAAAAGAAGAGTATAACGTAACTACTATTTCTGTTATACATAGTAATGTTGCTTGCCGCTACAGAGGCGATTATACATGTGAAGCAAGTAACAGCTATGGGCATCCGTCAAGGAAAGTGCTCACGTTGTTCGTCAAATGTAAGTAACATAGTATTGAGTGTTATTACTTTGATATTCAATGTAATGAACAGACAAAACCATAAAATGCATAAGGCATGAAACGAAAGTATTAAAGCAAACCCTTCAGAGACAACTCGATTGCAAACCTGTGAAACAGGGAACATAGCAACACAGTGTTTACTCAGGTATCAGGAAACTGCAATTTGCCCAGTTGTGCCTATGCATGCCCAGCTTAAGAACATCTTTACAGCTTTTATCTTAATACAAAACAGTGAAGTGTAAGATAGCCCTGCCTAGAACTTTCAAGCCATTTGTTCTGAAAGACAATAATTTTGGGCTGAGATATGAAGGTTTAGATACGCATTATTATCTATCTTAGTAATGTTAAAATAGAGTACGAAGTCAGACAGTAGACGATATAAATGCATATAGTATGTAAAAGTAATATAATTTGGCTCAAGAAAAGTGTGCTTATTTATGTTGAAATTATCACACTTGAATGAAACAATAAAAGAATTTCTACGTATTTTCCCTTTCTCAGGTTTGTCGAAAACATCTTCATCCAATATGGAAACAAACATCACCGGCATCATCCTCGGAACTATTCTTGGAATAGTGTGTGCCGTTCTGGCAGTATATGGAGTATTTATTACTGTCTTGTACAGGAGAAAACAAACACAGACCGGTAAATTGAAATATATATATGTCTAAAATCAAAACGAAAAGTTCACTGTTAAGCTTAAAACAATAACCTAAACAACCTTCTACTAGACTTCATAATGCAAATTGAGCAAAATACTTTGTACACCGAATGAACAAGTCTGATGAATTCTCCAAATTGTTAATATAAAATTCATACATGCATAAGAACCTAAGAATTACTGTAAAATGTATAAGTAAGTCAAACAATTAAGTGATGCAGTTACTTTTTATCCAACCAAAAGACTGAACGCTAAACCAAACTTTATTGTTCGAAATGGTAATTACCTAATATACAAGTATGACACCCTAATTGATCTATTTATCTGAATTTCAGATGTAACATCTTCAAACGAAGCAGTAAAACAAAGGTGAGCAAGTTTTGCTGTTGATACTTACAAACATAAATTGAAAACGAGGTTAGTCTTAAATCATGTCTGTAGTAACAGTACTACTGGAGGTAGAAGTGAAAACTCGAGACAGCTAAATCCAGAGTAATATATCTTGTCACAAGAACTGCTTGTAACTTTTTAATATGTCCTACGACTGTAACACCATTACGTAACCATGTAGGAGAAAAGTAACCCATATATGCCAAACAACGCAGTTAATATTACTCTTAAAATTAATAAATGCTATTGTCATGCCAATACATACATAACGAAACAATTGCATTACAGGACATACGCGAACTTAAATGTGACTGAAAATCGTGCATCCCAAGAGGAACACGCGCAAACCAATGAAGATGAAGATGATACTGCAAGACAGTACACAGATCTTATCCAGCATTCAAATGACGATCGAACAACGTATGAGGTCATCCAAGCAGCTAATTAAAACTTTCTTGTTATCAGTATTAAAAAATAGAAGAGTGTTCAAAAATCAAAATGTAACAGTTACTATGTACATGTATATTAAAGGTTATGAAGGCAATACATGCATTATCTTGCTACAACCTGTAAACAACTTCACAAGTTTATAATGACTATTGTAATAAACTCTGATGGCCAAGAACTTTGAAAACCATTATGATTTATAATATATGCCGAGTGGTCAGAAAACAATGCAATCATTGTTCAATTCTGTTTTTCCAATGTTCTACTTAAAAGCTAGAAACATAATTCAATGTCATTGATTACAAACAGGCTTTAAGTTACAGCATAATGTTTTCAGCATTTCAGTATGTTCTGGTACGTTTGACAATAATTACTAAAATGTATTGTTTGAACATTATATCACGCAGTTTAGTATGAGATGAAATAACAGGTAACATAACAGTTCGGCAACGTTATCTGTATTTGAACACCTACAAATATAACTACTACCACGCATTTACTATACATTCTGTCTAATACTTTAACCTCGTGAAAAGTATTTAGTGACTTTATTTTCTGGCTCCTGGTTAAAAATATTCTCTGGAACCAGTCACATATCTACCAGTCACAGTCTACATATCATATGACCAGTAACAAATCAGCATTAATTTTTATGTCACACATTTGTTTTGCTTTGTAGTCTAAATATCTAACTCTTATTCACAGAGAAGTGTCCGAACAAAATTCATCACTTGTGTGATATACAAATACTTGGGTTAAGTGTACTCTTATGTTTTGTGTTTTACTTGAATGCATGATTGTCAGCATCTATGCATTATCACTGCACCTTAGTCACGTGATAGATTGGTACTGTGTACTGCTAAAAACTGTTTGCGTCAGGTATCATTTTTTAAATAGCTAATGTTATGATTGTCAGTATCTACATATATGCAGGATCACGGTGCCTTAGTTACGTTATAAACGGGTATTATGTACAAGTTACATTTAAGAATTTCTTAAATAGCTAATGTTACACTTGACAAAATTTAATTCACTGTGGCACATAGTAAGCATCTTTCCGAGCTATAATCCGATGTATGCTGTTCATAGAATCCATTTTTGAAATTGTAGAATATCGCAAAAAATATTTTCACCTGAAACCATTTTGTGTGCTAATTTTCTAGAATATCATTAGGAACGTAGGTAAAACGTGCATCGGGATATAGCTTAGAAAGGCGCGTACTTTGAGTTTGAGAATGAAATTTGGTCTGTTACAATGATCCGTAGATATTTCAGAAAATTGTTTTTTAACATTGTACAGTATCTATTTATCACGTGACTTCTGACAATTCATTTTCGATCTCACACAGGCAGTTTTGTGGTAGTGTAAATTTGCATTTCCTGTTGGTTCACTTTTTATGAGTGCACATAGTGTGTGCATATATGTGTGCGTGTGTATTATAGGGATTCTTGTAGGCTGTGCTGTTGAGGTGAAAGTGTACAACTATATAATAATCTTTGAATTTGTTTTGTATACTGTATGTTGTACATTTTCCGACGAAGACATCAAGTCGAAACATTTAAATTAAAAATTTCGTGGTGCCTTGTTTTCAATTATACTATTTTACAAAATATCTAATATATCGTATACCTATCATAAATACTTAATCCTGATTGGTCGATAGCGATCACGTGAATACGTGTAGAACCTGGAAAATAACATGTAGCTTGCACTGATTTCAAGACGTCGTTTCTGTTATAGTTTCGCACATGTTCACTGCTTTTTATGAGGTATACGAGATAATATCATTAAATTGTTATTATTATGTATTTTTACAATATATTGTAAAACATGTACTCTCTGTAATGCATCTATCACATATATATAATGTGAATTGTTTTGTACATTGTAATTGGTGAAAATTTAATAAATGTGTAATACTGATATATACGGAATATTATAATAGTCGGTTGATCTGCGGCGTCATATCTTTTGAGTTGGCTGTATAGTAACGGATCACACGAGAGGCGGAGCCTCGAGTGTGATCCTGATCTATGCAGCCAACGAGAAAGATACACACGCAGATCAACCGACTGTTATAATATACCCTTTATTATATACCTTTTACCGAGTATCATATTAGATTTTATGTAAACGTTAATTTTTGTCATTAATGGCGTAAAATCAACATAACACGCCATTTCGTGTCACGTTTCATATGACGTCAGTGACGTCACTTGTGTCTTCCGTGTATAAACAAACAACAGTAATGAAAAGTAAATGCAAAATCTAAATCAACTCTCTTGTTTATTTAATACGAAAAAGACATTGTATTCATTTGTCTTCAAATATGACATTGAAAAAAATGTGACGAACAATAAAACTAAACGTATTTTACTGCAGCAATGTGGATCTATTTTTCAACTTTTAGCGTAGAAATATGACATGAATATGCATTTGTGTACAACTTATACACGGTGGACAGATAAAATACGGCTACATTCATCTGATACGGAAAATTTGAAACGGGATGTTGTATTTTACTGCACAAATACTAAAGAAAATTCAGATAAACATTAGTAGGTATATAATAATACAATTTACATCTACAGAATGCAAAAATTCTGCTGAAAATTTCGACGTCGTTTCTGTTATATTTTCGCACATTATGAGGTATACAATTATTATCATGTATTTTGTACAATATATACTATACTTGTACTCTCTATAATGCATCTATCACAGATATATTATGTGAATTGTTATGTACATTGTAATTGGTGAATATTTAATGAATGTGTAATACTTATACATTGTACACTCGAACGCAAAAGAAAGTGTGCACGTTTCTTTTTAAGATAACTAAAGTTATATCGATTATAAACCTTTCATATGTGTATCATGTGAAGCACGCCTGTCACTGTGTTGAACAATGGCTACATCGGTCAGTATTGGGTTAAATGTTACGTAACATCCATATACAAGCTTTTTACATGATTTGCCCTTGCAGTGTCTGGACAAATGTGAAATCGGTCAAATAATCTATCATTACTTTCTTACAACTTCTAGGAGTAATAAAAACACACAGCGATTTGAATATTTTCAAAACTCACAATGCCCAGACTCTCTCAGCGTCAACGTATTGAAGCTTTGATGATGCTTAGCAGAGGTGACTCCGTCGATAATGTTTTACGGGCATTTAATTGCCACATAAAAACAGTAAATAGATTTCGTGCCAGGTTCCAGCAAACAGGAACAGTTGCCGATCGTCCTCGAACCGGCAGGCCTCGTGTAACTAACGTCAGATTAGACCGTCATTTTGAACTGGCGTACACCAGGCGTCGTTTCCAAAGCGCTACCGCTACAGTGACACAGTACGGTATTAGCAGGGACACCGTTCTGAGGCGTCTGCGTCACTGTGTTCGGCCCATCAGACCAAGACGAGCTTACGTTGTTAATGTGCTCCTACGACGTCATCGCGTTGCTCGTTTGAACTGGGCACGGCTTCATCTCCGTTGGCAAAGACGTCAGTGGGATAGAATTGTCTTTTCAGATGAATCAAGGTTTAACCTGAGTCATCATGATGGGAGGGTGAGGATACTAAGGAGAGGAAGGGGGCGATTTGCTGACGCCTGTGTTGTAGAGAGAAACAGGTTTGGCGGGGGCAGTGTTATGGTTTGGGCGAGATCATGGGAAACAGGAAAACTGATCTGGTCAATGTTAATAGCAATACCAGGTGTTAAGACCAGTAGCTGTTCCATTCGTTAATTAGCATGCCCCCGTCACATTGATGAACGATAATGCACGTCCGCACACGGCACGTCTAACGCAGCAATACCTAAATGCAAATGGCGTTAACGTCTTGCCTTGGCCTGCCGTTTCTCCTGACCTCAATCCAATCTTTTTGGTCGTAAAGTAAGGTCAAGACATGTCGTCAACAATTTGCCGGAGCTACAAAATGCTCTGCAGATCGAATGGAACAACATTCCTGCACACGTCGTACAACGTTACGTCAGTTCCATGAGACGCCGTATTGTACAGGTTAATCGAGAAATTGGTGGCCATACCCGGTATTAATCAAATAATCTCAACAAAACCATTAGCAGAGCTGCAAAACGTGATTATACTCACAATAACATCACTATCACAGTTTGCGTATTTTTCATTTTGACCCTTGATACATGTAACCAAATTCTGTGCATCTATAGAAACCGCTATTTTAAAAAAGGTTACTTGGGTTTGTAGGCAATTGAATAAGCTAAACATTGATACCAAACATCATATAATTTCCAGTTTGGATATCAGGCAAGTAAAGAAAACCTATATGCACACTTTCTTTTGCGTTTGAGTATATTACAATTTACATCTACAGAATCAAAAAATTCAGCTGAAATTTTCGAGTGCAAAAACAGCCATATTTTGATAGATTCTTGGACGTCCGTTTAAGTTTTACTCTGTTATTATATGAGATGCTGACTATAAATAAACTTTATATTGTATTGTATTGATAATCAATTCCATTAATCTGTTAATTGTAAATGAGATATGTGCACAACATGAAAACATTAACCAAAATTACAGGTCAGTAATGGTCATGATTTGAACTAAATTCAATCAATAGTTATCTAAGCGAAGACCAAAGTTAAAATCTGCATGAAGAACTATACATAGCGTTCAAATTTCATTGCTGTAGCTTAAACAAGAGGGCCAAGACGGCCCTATATCACTCACTTGCATACCATTGCTCTTCATGCCAAGGTTACGAACATACCAAACACACATCAAAATGTCAACTCACACAATGCTATCTAAGAACCTAATATCGTTTCAAAATATGCCTATCAAATTTTTTGACATAAACCTTCATGACGAATCCAAATTATTATTTTAAGGAATTTGGTAGAGGGTCACCCAAGGAACATTTCAGTAATCATTGTTTCGAAATCTGACGAGGTTTCTGACATGAAAAGTTTTGAAGTTTCTTCCTTTTGGTTGCCATAGCAACACGTTTTGCATGGATCAACTTTCTTTGTTCAAAAGGAATATGTAATCCCCTCATGCCAGCAACATCCCTGCAAAGTTTCATCAATTTTGGCTCAGTGGTTTCAGAGATGTCATTCGAAAATGTGAACGTATGACATACGACGGCGGATGGTGAGCCATCATTATAACTCATCATAATAATGGGCTAAAAAATTGGCCTTACATGTAACAGTTTTAACTATGTTCTTCTATGCTATGACCTTAAAGTAACCATTTCTGACCATATGTGACCCACTTTCAAAACTGTTCATACATTCATAAAGAATATGTGACTGCAGTATATGATGACTGGGTCAAATTTATGACCTATCCAGTGTGTAATTTTTGTTTTCAACTTACTTGGCCCAGTTTCGATATTTCAAGACAAACAGACCAAAGATTATGTTTACATGGGTCACATGTGCATTTAAGTCTCTATTGTTGTACAAGATATAAGACAATTTATCAAGCTCATAGCTGAGTGACTACAACACGACCTGGCTTTAACTCAAACTAGAGATTGTTTTTCACGAAAAAACGTATGTCTCCCGAGTAAGTGACCCCAAATTGTAATGTGCACAACTAGACTTCATACTGATGCTTCCTTCAAAGTTTTATGAAAATCCAGCAAGGGTTTTGGAGAAGAAGCACGGAATATGAGTTTCTGTTTTCCGGTCCCTGTAGCCTTGACCTTTGAGTTAGTGATCGCAAATTACAATATGCGCAACTAGACTTCATACTGATGCTTCCTGCAAAATTTTATGAAAATCCAGCGAGGGGTATTGGAGAAGAAGCACCGAAAAGATTTTACTGAATATTGTAAATACAGATATAGATAAATATATGCAAAATCTTCAAAGTCCTGTAAGTCTTACAAAAATCAATAAAGCGGAAAATCCTGAAGATATGCACAACTACACTTGGTACAAAACATTTCTACCAAGTTTTAGTAAAATCCATCCAGGCGTGTAAGAGGAGTTGCGTAGACAAACTTTTGTGACATACAGACAGAGGGACAGCACCAAGTCAACATGTCTCCCCCACTAGAGGGGAAACATAAATATGCAGGTATTAAAGCTGTCTGACCTTTCATGAAGGCAAGTACATTGAATAAGTTTCAGTAAGATTATATAAAAATGTGGCCTGAACAAAATTGACAAGGTTTCTCTTTCGTTTGAATGTGTGACCTTTTATTTTTAGCCAAGATGACCTAGTAAAAAACTTTATCCAATTTTTCTTAGTACAAGCATTCGTGAAGATCAGAAAACAAAATGATTGCCTCTAGAGTACATTGTATTTTTCCGATAGTTTATGTATTGAACTAGTTTTTGACCACTGAACACAACTATTTTATCATCAAAATGAATATTCTGCCTCCCTGCCTCCAGGATATAAACAAACAATGCCATGACAATTTTGCATTTAATATTCAAAGGGCCATAACTCCTGCAATTCTAAAGCAATTCAAATGCAACTCAAGGGGCATCAACTCTATATAGTAATGAACATTTGCACAAATTTGGATTGAAACTGCAATACCAATGTGGTAGATATGGCTCTGGAAAGAAATTGTGCAATTTTGCTTTGGCAATAAACTGCCATGGCAACTTTGCATTCAATTTTCAAATGGCCATAACTCCTGGGTTTCCGCAGAAATTCAAATGAAACTAAAGGGGTATCAACTCTATATATAGCAATAATCATTTCCCCAATATTTTACCAGTGTTGTAGATAAAGCTTCAGACAGAAATTGGACAATTTTGTCTTGGCAAAAACTTCCGTAGCAATTTTGCATTCAATTTTAAAAGGGTCATAACTCCTGCTATTCTGAAGCAATTCAAATGAAACTCAAGGGGCATCAACTCTATATACTAATAGATATTTGCACAAAATTGGATTGAAATTGCATGACCAATGTGGTATATATGGCTCCAGACAGAAATTGCTAGCAGACAGACAGACGACCAGCACAGTAACATTATACATCCCTTCGAGCATAAAATTGTGGTCTGTACAATATCCAAAAGGTACGATGTACACACCGTTACCTTAGGTGCATGGAGCCATGAACTAAGCATAAATTTTGATGGCAAAAGATAATATGCCGATTTATTAAATTGTATATAAATATCAAATATTGAAAAGTGTTCAAGACAATACCCTATTTAACAATTTATGGACCACTTCTTTTATTCAGAGGAGAATTTCACAGAAAATAAGACAAGGTGGATAATGTCAAGAAACTTGTACTTCTTATATATAATATATATGATGAAATTTGGTGTGCTAATTCTTTCAAACAGTGCACAGAGGAAATGAACAGTAAAACAGTAATCCTCCCTGTGATATCTGAACTGGTCATACCCAAAACAGATCTGTAAGCTTGACCGTACAATTGAAATATTAACAATTGTAATACCGTTCTTTTTTTACACAGTATACAAATAGAAATGTATGATTCTATGACACAACTGGTACAGTTTAGCTTTAAAACACCTGGTGCCACCTTCAGTGATTTTAACAAACAATATTTCAAATATTTGGGAAAATTAGTTTCCTATGATCAGACCTATTGACCCAGTTTCAAAAATTGACCTAAGGATGTTCATCAAAATACATACATTCTGACTAATTTTCACAAAAATTGGGTACAAAATGTGGCTTCTATGGTGTTTACAAACTTTCTCTATGAAAAAATCTGGTGACCAAGTTTTTGAGCCCATGTGACCCAGTTTCAAACTTGACCTAGAGTTCACCAATACATTCATTCCGACTTTTTCTCAATTGGGTAAAAAATGTGGCTTCTAGTTAAGTGTTTACATTGTCAGGCAAGACTAGTTTTTCACCCAATGTGTAACCCAGGTTCAAACTTGGCCTAGAAATTATCAAGACAAACAGTCTGACCAACTTTCAGAATGAATGATGTTCACAAGGGTTTTCAATTATATGACCTGGTGACATAGTTTTTGACCCCACATTCCATGCAAGACTTCATGCAGACTGTCTAACATACATTATGACCAATTTTCATGAAGACTGGGCCATAAATGTGGCTTCTAGAGTGTTCACATGGTAATTGTGGGCAGACATAGACAAACACCGCCAGACTGACACTGCAGTTTACATGTATTCCAACCAAATGTGCACTTGCAAAAAAATGCTTGTGCATAAAATTCACCTAGCATTTTTAAATTCTAATTCGCACTTAGTAAGTATGCAAGCTTAATTTCAAACACTGAGTTTTGCAAAACTGCTCAAATACTGAAATAGTACAAATTTCATCTCAAAGTCTCAAGGTCAAAGTTCACTGTAGAAATCTACATTCAAACCTGGGCGGGGGTCAATTTTGACCCCTAGGGGCATGATTTGAACAAACTTGGTAGACTAAAAACAAGACTAAGAGGACCGCTAGACAATGTTACATGCCAAATATCTAAGCTCAAGGCCTTGCAGTTTTGAAGAAGAACGATTTTAAAGTTTTTCCTTACTATCGGTTGCCAAAGCAACCAGAGCTCTGCATGGAATGAAATTCTTTGAAAAATTTTTGTAGAGCTCTATGCCACGGACATTCCTGCCAAGTTTCATCACCATCAGAGGAGACGTTGTTTGAAGCAAATTGTGGACAGGCGACGGACATCAAACAGTCATAAAAGCATACAATGAGCACAATGTGCTCAGGTGAGCTAAAATTCACTGGAAGTCTTTATCATCTCACAATCAATCCACTACAACCCATGTCCCAATCCTAAACCACTTGGAGACTGGAAGTAATAATTTGCCCCCAATATTGGTCATATGTCAGACATATGATAATCAATGGCATGTGAATAACAAATTATATTCAGTCAGGGGTGTAACTTGTTTAAGTTATTTTATTTAACTTCTACAAGTTATATTTATCTTTTATTCATCACTCAATTAATAACTTCTTTAAGTGATATTTCAGTCATGATAACTTATTCAAGTTATTTTCGTTCAAATAGTACAATGATTTAACATCATTCATCACAGGAATACGAATTTTCTGGGGAGTTATACATTTTTTTTCTATTTCTTTGATCATTGAACTTTAAGATTATGAAATAGAATAAGTTACGCCACGACAAAACCTTCTTACTCAAGGGCTTTGAAGTAGGGCATTCTTCAGGTCATCTCTTAGACAATTTTGGCAATAAATCCATTAAGTTTAATTGAAAAGTCATTACTGTCATCTATAAAGAAAGAACCTGCATTTCTTTCTCTTATCTAAAGGTATTTGCAGAGGTAATCTGCTAGTAATGAAGAAATTCAAGAAAAACTGAAACCGTGTATAATTTATTTTCAGAAATTCCCATTATTTTGGTCACCTCAACTTTCAAGGGAGTTAATTCTTTCAGCAAAGTAAAGTAATTTTATTAACAAAATGTTTCAAATATCACTTACTGAAGTTATTTTTAAAATAACTTATACAAGTTACACCCCTGACTGATATTACCAAGCTTAAAGAAAGTAATATGTTAATATATATGCAAAAAACACATAAAATTAATGTTATGTCACAGTCTCTATACAAATGTTATAATGTATTTGTAATAAAGTTTTTCTTATAATTTTCATTATCGTGTCAAATGATGAACTTAATATTGCCAATCATTTTAAACATAACATTTACTTTTGTCTTTATTCACAACGGATCCTTTTTTATAACACCTTCCTGAACCAGCAAGTCATATATTTTGCGCGTCTTGTTCACATCAATTTTGATCAGCTGGCGTGCTTGAGCCAACCTCAATTTTCCATGTTTGTCACATTCATTAATCAAAGCCAGTTTGAAATCTAGATACGCACTTGGTAGAAGACGCAACTGGGAATACAGCTCTCTTTCTTTAGCACTGAGGTTATCATAGCTTGGAAAACCCGATATATCGAGAAGAGGTGCAGATTTCCTTGGTGCGCTTGGTAGGTGAGAGGGTTTACCAAGACTTTCTAGAGCCGCTTACCTCTGAAGCCATGTCTGGCACGCGGTCTCATCCCTGATGTGTGTAATAACATCATCCAGCAGATGGCGCTCACATCGTTCCTTTTCCCGATTCTTCTTCAATAAATGGAACATCTTTATTTGTTTCAATTTAGTAAGGCCATTGTTCCTGTACTCTTTTAAACATCGTATCTCATTTTTCAGTTCTTGCTCATAGAACAGCGCTTCAAGAAACATTTCATTGTCATCCGGAGACACAAGACGGGCAAAGGCATGCAGCCCATCCACATACTGACTAAATATCGCATCATACTTGCGCTTTGAATATGTATTTTTTCTACAGTTAACTAGGCCATACTTCCTTATAATTCTGTTTTTCCTTCTCCTTTCTTTTAAGCATCTCATGTAAACATCAACTACAGCAAATTTTAGATCAGTTTCAACCGCATCATCATCATCAAAGTCAAAATTCAGACAACGGAGATCATGTTCAAAAAAGTTCTCATGTTCGATCATGAAATCCCCTCTACCTGCCATGTATCCAGCCATTTCTATCATCTGCTGGTCTTGGAGGATCTTCTGACAATTTGAACACTATTGGTCTTGGAAAATAAGACAACTCTTTCTCAGGAAATTGCAGAAGTCCATCCTTTGCATTACTGATATAGCACTGAATGTAATGTCTCTCGCATTCAGCACAGGTTTTTGTTAAGAGTAAATCCATGTTTCGCAAAATGATATTGTTCTATATAGGCATTTGAATAAAATGTTAAAAAATTAGGAAATTGCAAACATTCACAGACTAAAAGCTTGATGGGCATCTTTTTTAAAGTTCGTCGTTGCCTTCTGCTTAAAGCGTATTAACTTTCAAAATGTTTGTTTTGACTTGCCTTTTTGAAACTGTAGTACTTAAGTTGGCCACAAATACCACAATATGTAACTTATCGCAGAAAAAACTACACCATGAGGCAAAAAATGAAGAGCTGAGTAAGCTTAAAACATGTTACTGTTTTGTAAATAATCTGTTATCTAATTATGTGTGGTATAGTTTCGCTATTCACTGAAATAAGCGCAATAGGCCCGCCATTGAAATATCAACACTACTAATTCCATTTCGTAGTGATACTGTTAGGCAAAATGTGCACATAATTGACTGAAATCATTTTCTCACTTGTTTATAAATTCATATGTAGCTATTTTTGTCGTAGTAAAATGTAATTTACATGTACATGTATTTTGCATAAATTGTTAAACTATTTATATAATCATTATGGGTTTGTCAGTGGTACGAGTCGCTGAAATCACTGAAACCTGTCATAGAAAGTCTAGTACTAGTTCTTCAAAGGAACGATGGCTACTATAAAATTGACCAAAAGACGATGGAACACAATTACCAAGTTAAGCACTACTTATCGATAATTTAACGAAACAATAGTTACTCACTTATAAGCTTATAAATGGAACAATGGTAAATCGAAAGTATACCCGAAACGGAAAGTTTCATCTTCATTTGTAAAAGTAAACATTCATAAATAATCCTTATCAATTACACACTGTTATCATAGTATTGATTGCCAACTGTCAAAACTGACCCTTTCTTTTGACATGATTGCTGTTTACCTAAGATAATAAGTATACATGCATTGAATGTACTTTCGTAAGTCTGTTGTTCACTTCAGTGCATAATCAGATATGAAACAATTATTACTGAAATATGGCAAATTGTACAAAAATATTATGCTGAAAATATGAAACTCCGCTGAAAGTGTGATAAATGTTTTTTTTTTACATTATGGCCATATTTGGAAGTGGAAACAAATGCTCAAGTGTGGCAAACCCTAACACGATACATAAAATAATGTATATATATCTTGTGATAGAAAATTTCATGTTGTGTGTTTTTATGTATTCTATTGTCTTAATTTAATGGCCTTCTTTGTCTTAATTGAATGGCCTTCTGTTCTGTTTTGTACATACATGTACGTCAAGTAGTATACATACACATCATGGACCATGCAAGCTGCAAGGATGCTTTTTGTTTTGTTAAGACATGCATATTTTATTTTCAAAGTATCATGTTCATAACGAGTAATTGTTTGTACATTAAAAGATGATTACCATAAGTGGTATATTTACTTCCTTATTAATTGTTAAAACTGTTCATGTGTATTACTCACTAAGTACTACAGCAGAAATGATTATACTGCATATTTACGTGAAACATGTTAAAACAGACATAATTAGATTAAAAGTAACAAAATACCATAAGTATTACGGGAATTTAGAAATATAAATAATATTTCTTGAAGAAGCAGAATTGTTTGCTTGTTCTTTAAATGTCTCTTCTTTTTACAATTCAATCTGCCGAAAGGGCAACTATGAACAAACTTCATGTGCTTTAAAAAGGACTTTAGCACGATATGAAAGTAATATATTTTCATGGCATTGTTTTGACCTAAATCCCCCTTATTGTCAAAATAAGTCTACATCACCAATGAGGTTGAACTCTAAGATCGCACATCAGAGGAAGCTCAGTTTTCTAGCCCGGAATAGTTCGTTGAAATCCTTTCAGCGGAACTGGACTATGGCTTTCCTGGTCCATTCGTCCGATAATAATACTGGGTAGACGTCTATCTGCAAGCCTAGTTAATTGAATTCATGACTACATAAATATAAATACGGACTATATACACACGTTTGAACGAAAATGTCTGTGCAATCCGGTAATGTTTTTAACTTGACCAATAATCAGTTGTTTAATCATTATTTAAACGTTTATTGATGTAAATTATTATACTGATGTGAACTTCCGTGTTCAGTATTTGAATATATATATACATTATACTTTATATATCTATAGTCCGACTTCGAGCACGGATCCGTGAATTTACTTTTAGCTTATTGTAAAACGACGGTGAAAAACGAGGAAAACCTAAAGATGGTAGCTCAAGGGTCAAATTTAGGCTATAACACTGATCAGCAGGATATGTACCACTCAAAACTGATTTAATGTATTATTTCGACAACCTCAACCAAGTAATATACGAAGTATTGCCATTTATTTAAATGACTGGGAATTTGCCAACATGAATTTGTATTATTCAATCTGTGTGTTAGGAATTCTTGTCACGTTTGAGGGTAATACATTACAATTTATTTTATTATCCTTACATTAGAAGTAACACCTAAATTAACAAGACATTTTGTGCCTATTCTTGGTGTGCTTACTGTTTACTTGGAAGACAATTTGTCTTGTATACAATTATTCTCGACAGTCACATCTCAAGTCTTCATAATTGACAAATGCTTAATACAGAAAGGTTTGTACTTACAGAAGGTTTTATACTTACTCATATTAAATAAGACACGTCTATGACACGTTTTTTGAGCGTATGTCGTATTAAAAGAAAGTTTCAACAATTTAAACAATTTTTGTCTCACTTTTGCATATCTAACTTTGGCAAACAAATATACTATTTGAAAAATATGATTGTTCAATTGAAATGTATAACTAGCAAATCATATTTTGTTTCATAATGCTTTATCGACGGTATGTTGTTGTTGTTGCATTTTAATTCTTCTTTTATATTGTTGAAGGCCATATGGAAATAAAATTGTTCTAAATTAAAAATTTACTTCTACAAATATATTTCCGCACTAACTTTTGGTCTAAATTTTTGAGTGTCTGTCTTATCAAAAGAAAGTTTCAACAATTTTAACAATTTTTGTCTTACTTTTGTCATATCTAACTTTGCAAAAAAATAGACTTTTGAAAAATATGATTGTTAAATTGTAAAAATGTATAAGTAGTAAATCATATTTTGTTTCATAATTCTCTATCAACGGTATGTTATTTTTGTTGCATTTTAATTCTTCTTTTACATTGTTGAAGGCCATATGAAAATAAGATGTATTTTGATTTACATGTAAATCCTTGTATGTCTGATATGTAACCTTCATGAAATAAATAAAGATTTTATTATTATATGGAACGCCATAGGTGCCTTCTATACATACTTCTAAAATGGTTATGTCCTTTTGATATATGGTGATGTCAGTTTGATATATTCTGGTGTCATTCTGATAGATGGTGCTGTGGTTTTGACAGATCGTGATGTCGTTTTGACAGAAGGTGATGTCGTTTTGATAGATGGTGCTGTGGTTTTAATACATGGTGCTGTGTTTATGATAGATGGGCTGTGGTTTTGATATATGGTGCTGTGGTTTTGATAGATGGTGATGTCGTTTTGATATATGGTGCTGTAGTTTTAATAGATAGTGATGTCGTTTTGATAGATGGTGCTGTGGTTTTGATAGATGGTGATGTCGTTTTGATAGATGGTACTGTGGTTTTGATAAATGGCGATTTCGTTTTGATAAATAGTGATGTCGTTTTGATCGATGGTGCTGTGGTTTTGATAGATGGTGCTGTGGTTTTTAAAGATTATGATGTCGTTTTGATCAGTCAATTATTTTATCTCCGGTATCCCTACTTTGTTAGTGTTATTATTTTCAAATAAATATCTCCAACCAACTGACGACAAAATTGCCTCCATTTTCACGGTGTCAGTACAGTTTTACCCTCATCAACCTGATCCGGTCAACAAGTAAGTCATCTATAAATAGTTCAACATCATCGTAATAACAAAATGACAGAACCATATATCAAAATAGCATCACCATATACATGTATAAAAGCCACATCACCATACATTGTATATAAAATGACAGCACCATATATCGAAACCACAGCACCATATATTACAAGAGCTGTCAGTGGGACAGCGCGCTCGACTTTTTTAGTGCTTGCCAATAAAACAAAACTTTGACAGTTAAGGGCACACAAGACTTTAGTACAAATTAAGAAACATTTTCACAGAGTTATCTTCTCTTGCTTACAGATAGGTCTCATGATGGTACATAAGTACCCCAACTTTCAAAGTAATATATCAAATGGTTAAGTCAACAAGTGGACAAGAATGAAAATTTTAACTGAGTTTCTAAGTAAAAAAAGGCCATAATTCAAATAAAATCCTTGACAGAATTACCTTCTCCTGCCCAAGTTTGGGGATCATGATGGTAAGCAAGTATTCCAACTTTCAAATTAATATCTCAAACAGTTTACTAAAAAAGTGGACTGGTACGAAAAACTTAACCAAGATTCTAAGTCAATAAAGAGCCTTAATTCTTAAAACAAATCCCTGACAGAGATACCTTCTCTTGCCTACAGATGGGGGTAATGATGTAAACAAGCATTCAAAGTTTCAAAGCAATATCTCAAAGGGTTAAGGCAATAAGTGGATTTTACCCATATTCAATGTATTTTCTAAGTAAAAAAGGGGCATAATTCTGTTAAAAAACCTTGACAGAGTTATGTACTCTTGTCTGTTGATGTAGGTCATGATGGTAAACAAGTATGGTTAGTTTCAAAGCAATACCTCTAATGGTTTTGAAATAAAGTGAGGTGGTACGAAAAACTTAACCAAGCTCAATACACTTTCTAAGTCAAAAAAGGGCCATAATTCTGTCAAAAACCTTGACAGAGTTATGTGCTCTTGTCGGTAGATCGAGGTTATAATGGTAAAGAAGTATGGTAAGTTTCAAAAAAACAAAAATAATATCAAACAGGGAATGCCAAGCCATACCTCTAATAGTTTTGAAATAAAATGGGGTGGTACGAAAAACTTAACCAAGGTGTGACACCAACGCGGACGCCGACGCCGGGCGAGTAGGATAGCTCCCCTTTTCTTCGAAAAGTCGAGCTAAAAATGACAGCACCATATACCAAAATGACAGTACCATATATCAAAACGACATCACCATATATCAAAACCACAGCCCCATCTATCAAAATCACAGCACCATATATCAAAACGACATCACCATTTATCAAAACCACATCACCATTTATCAAAACCACAGCACCATCTATCAAAACCACAGCACCATCTATCAGAATGACATCACCATATATCAAACTGACATCACCATATATCAAAAGGACATCACCATTTAAGAAGAATGTATAGAAGGCAGCTATGGCGTTCCATACACGTCGCTGCAGGACAGCATTCATTGCAAAACAACTTAACTATGATACGCATAGCAAGCTATCTAAAACAGAGATTGACAGATGACTTTAATGCTGTTATGCTGTGAATTTGGAAATATTTGCGATTTAAATGGTATATTCAATAACAGAACGTTTTGACAACATATTTTCTATGTGATCTATATTATCATCAACGTCTTGGCGAAAGCCTTCTTCCGGAAATAGACGCGATAGTTTTTTTATTTTCTAAATGTATAGATATAGATTTAGCGATAAAAAATCATTATCAAAAACACGATATTATATACATGTACAATTATTGTAGGACTACTTTACAGCAACTATTGGTGACAATTGTTCACGATATGTAGATATGTAAAATCTTTAAAGGAATTTGTAAATATTGCAATTACAAATGTACTTTCAAGCAGCTTGGCTCCGGTAGATTATTGTAAATTCTAAGACATTTGCATATATCTATTTTTGCTTTTTTCACGTTCTGTAGATAAAGCAATTGCAACGGAATCAGAATTTGTAATACCGTTTAACACTCTAAAATTCATATATCTTTTGTCAGAAAAGAATACGAGTGTTAAAAGATAAAATTATCCATTTTCATTTTGTTCTTTTTCGTGTTAAATGGCATTCAAATTTTGTAAAGTTTGCTTCTGTTTAGGACTCTATAAACTTTGTTTTTTGGTACCAAAACAGTAACGTTGTATTAAATTTCAGGTTTCGTCATTGGTGAAATAGCTGTTATTACGCCTGTAAATGCTACTATATATGAGAATGACTCTGTGACACTAGCATGTACCTTAATGGACACCAAATCTAATTATATCCGTATATCTGAATGGTATGTGAATAGTCCAATAAATGAGGTTGGGGCTTTCGACTCATCATGTAAAGAAATTAAAGGTATCGACGCCAGTTTGTACGAGTATACGTGCCCTAACACAACACAGGTTACTTGGACAATAAAGAAGGTGACTAGAAAGAATCATGGGGATGGAATTGCTTGTGCCATTACAACTATAAGATCATGGCACAGAATACATAGTGAAAAAACATTTTTAAACGTACAAGGTATAATTTGTTCTTTTTACAAAGGTGTTCATTGTTTTCACTAAAAAGAAGTATGTGACATCACGGCCTTTCCTCTGACAAACTTTATGTATATTTCGTAAAACAGTGATATCACGCTGGATATTCCCGGGAGAAGCAAAGAAAAGAAAAGATATATAAATATATATTAATAAAATAGCAAAACGTTCAAGATTTGGAGGGAAAAAAACGGTTATTGCCAACTATCACAATGCGTAGTAACCGTCAGCAAACACATTAATAGCAGAGCCATAAACAAATCAATTCTTATGTTACAACCAAATTGAAAAATGTCAGCAAAAGTATATAGTAAAGCTTAAACATTGAACAATTATGGCAACCCTTAACCAAACGCAAAAAGTAAAGAGCTTAGAACAGTAAGAGCCCAGAAATACAATGCGTCTAATAACAAATGGCCGAAAAGGGCCAGTGTCGCTCAACTGGTCTGACTGCACTGTTCCAAGTAAGTTTTGTGAAAATCTTTTGCAATGTTATCAAGCAAAAGCTAACAGAGTTCACTGTGACCTTGACCCACTGACCCCCCAAAAAAACAGTTGGGATCATCTACTCAGTAAGACCAATCATCCTATGACGTTTGAATACTTTGGGTGATGTAGCTCTCAAGATATTGAGTGGAAAAGATTTTCAGTTTTAGAAACTGACTTACTTGACCTTTGACCCACTGATCAAAAAAACAATAGGGATTATCTGCTCGGTGAGACCAATTATCCTATGAAGTTTGAAGACTGTGGGTCAAATAGATCTCCAGATACTGAGCGGAAAAGATTTTCAAAGTGCGTGTCACTGTGACCTTGACCTTTGACAAACTAACCAACAAATAGATACGGATCATCTATATGTTACAGGAAACCTTCTGAGCTAGTAAGATGAAAACTGTGACCCGTAGAGCGTTATCAAGGAAAGTCTAACGGAGATCACTGTGACCTTGACCTTTAACCCAATGAGCCCAAAAACAATCGGGATCATCTACATGTTTCAGGGAATCGCATGAGAAACAAAGGGGATAATGCTTTAAATTTCATTTTTCAAAAGCTTTATGGGGTTCTCAAAATTGTCTATTAACTTCTGGGGTGCGATGTCCAAATGCATGTGGGTGTTTTGCATACTTTATTTTCGTGTTTAGTGTAAAGCTAAAGGAAACCGTTTAAATAGGTTGCTAACGGGGAGCACCCAATAAGCAACAAAAATCCCACATGCAGTTTTCGTACTGGCAATGCATCCCACGTTACTTGAGTGGGAGCGGACGGACAAACGGACGACGGACAAACCACCATGGCATAAGCTCTGCTGGACTTAGTCCAGTAGAGCTAACAACCAAACAAAGAACGCACAACAAAACACAAGGTTGAACCCGACATTACGTTTTTGAAAATTTTGGTTATCTGAAATGTAGACGAAAGACTTCATCAATTTCCATATACTTTAATGTTGGAATAATAAGTCTGCTTTCTGGAGTGCACATTAATTGATTTGCTGTTTTTCGTTGACATTTGCAGTGTCTGTATCATCAGCGAGCATAATCGTTCCAAATACCTCAGAAGTGACTTTGATGGAGAAAACGGAAGAGGTCTTCAAATGCAAAACAACGGGAGGCCTTCCAGAAGCAACAGTTACCTGGTATAAAGATCCAGGGTCACCAGATGATTCCAGTGACGATGTTGAGATTACTTCAAATATAGAAACATCGTCTAGTACTGTGAATGATCTAATAGAAGTTACCAGTACACTGAGATATTCACCGAGCAGGAATGACAATGGATGGAGGATATACTGCACAGCAAGCAATATACCTAGCAGAGACCCTGCTATTTCAGACCTAAAACTTCTACTTAATGTACATTGTATGTTACAACAACAAAATACATATCTATCGTCAGTTAAGATGTATTGAAAATTTTCAGCAGTTATATACAGAAATGCTTTTTCGGTCGCTTTTTTTGTCGAAAGTTTGTCTAATGAAATGAAAAAATAATTTAAAAGCACCGCGACACATTTAGGAAATTTGAATCAATGATTTCTAATATTAAGTAATAGTCTATATTGCAAAAAATAAGAAAGAAGTTTTTAAGTGCACTACTTTATTCTATGCATTTTCAAAATTCCAATTGAGTTCATTGTATCAAAACACACCCGTCTCTGTTTAAGACTGCCTGCATAAACAAATGATAAGAGGCATGTGTTGCGAGCAAAGTAATACTTCTTCTTTCATTGAAATAACTTACTCCAGTATATTTCATTACCATTTCATTGATTTAACCACACCATGCTAGTATGTACTTGTTAAATTATTTGAAAATACAAAAGGAAGAGGTGTATGAAACAGCTTAGACTAGAATCAGTCTTTTTATGTGATTTGACGGATACATCACGCCAAAGTCCTACATATGAGCAAAACAAATGCCATTAGTATTTTAATATATACAGTAAAACCTCGATAACTCGAGGTCGCACGGGGACGAGTAAAATGCTCGAGTTATCCGGGTTCTCGAGTTATCCGAACCATGAAAATTTCATAGGCATAGGCAAAAAATAGCTTTGAAACTGATTTGAAACAAAGAAAAGGCACATTTCTTTCAGTCATGACCCTTTTTAACTTCCATGATGGCATTGTATTTAAACTCAATAGTCTTCGTCTCCAACTTGCATTTTGTTCCTGTTTTCGTTTTCTGCTTGTCCGATCTAGCTACTATATTCTCCCGAGATCGGGTTCTTCGCTAGATGTTTATTTCTATAATCTATTCGTGTTTATTTCTATATTTCAAGAAAGAATATGCAATTTGGGATTTTCTCTCAAGCTTTATCATCAAAAGTTTACCCAGACTCAAAATTTCCATCTTCTCGTCATCAAGTTCTCGTAATTAAAAACTCGCAAACAATTTTCTTTATTTTCTTCTTATTCAATAAAAGTAACAAGTGGCTGTAATTACACATGATTTAAGACGATTTACATGATGTGCGAATAACATTTTATTCATTTTAGCCACTGGACGGGCGATTAATCGATAATTAACGAGAACTATCAATTAACAATAAAAGTTTTTCCCATGACATGTCAAAATAATGATGCACCATCGGAGGTGAGAAAAATCTGATAATCAGTGACCTCGAGTTGCCGCAGGTAATTTAGTAAGAAATCTACCTGGCGGGACCACAGGTGTTCCTCGAGTTATCCGGGGTTCTCGAGTTATTGATGCTCGAGTTATCCATAGTATTTTCTGGTTAAACATATAGGCAAAATTGCCGGGACCGACATGAGTCCTCGAGTTATCCGGGGTTCTTGAGTTATCGATGCTCGAGTCAACGAAGTTTTACTGTAATTGATTTAGAGTCTATGATATTGTCATGTTGTGACAGAAGAACACCTTTATTTTATTTCAGATGAAGCATTTATTACACGTTTTGCCATTGATGGAAATATTGAACGCGAAAATGAAGAAAAGATACAGCTAACTTGCGAAGTGGATAGTTACCCTGCATCAACAGTGAAAATAATGTCCGAAGGCAACATGTTAAAAGAAGAGTCTAACGTAACTACTCTTTCTGTTATACATAGTAATGTTGCTTGCCGTTACAGAGGCGATTATACATGTGAAGCAAGTAACAGCTATGGGCATACGTCAAGGAAAGTGCTCACGTTGTTCGTCAAATGTAAGTAACATAGTATTAAGAGTTATTACTTTGATATTCAATGTAATGAACAGACAAAACCATAAAATGCATAAGGCATAAAACGAAAGTATTAAAGCAAACCCTTCAGAGACTAATCGATTGCAAACCTGTGAAACAGGGAACATAGCAACACAGTGTTTACTCAGGTATCAGGAAACTACAATTTGCCCAGTTATGCCCAGTTATGCCTAGGCATGTCTAGCTTAAGTACATCTTTACAGCTTTGATTACAAGGATACACAACAGTAAAGTGTAAAACAGCCCTGTCTAGAACTTTCCATTTGTTCTGAAAGACAATAATTTTTGGCTGAGAAATGAAGGTTTAGATACGCATTATTATCTAACTTAGTAATGTTAAAATAGAGTACGAAGTCAGACAGTAGACGATATAAAATGCATAGTATGTAAAAGTAATATAATTTGGCTCAAGAAAAGTGTGCTTATTTATGTTGAAATTATCACACTTGAATGAAAAACTAAAATAATTTCTACGTATTTTTCCTTTCTCAGGTTTGTCGAAAACATCTTCATCCAATATGGAAACCAACATCACCGGTATCATACTCGGAACTATTCTTGGAATAGTTTGTGCCGTTCTGGCAGTATATGGAGCATTTATTACTGTCTTGTACAGGAGAAAACAAACACAGACCGGTAAATTGAAATATATATGTCTAAAATCAAAAAGAGAAGTTCACTGTTAAGCTAAAAACAATAAACTAAACAACTTTCTAATAGACTTCATTATGCAAATTGAGCACAACACTTTGTACACCGAATGAACATGTCTGATGAATTCTCCAAATTGTTAATATAAAATTCATACATGCATAAGAACCTAAGAATTACTGTAAAAAGTATAAGTAAGTCAAACAATTAAGTGATGCAGTTACTTTTTATCCAACCAAAAGACTGAACGCTAAACCAAACTTTATTGTTCGAAATGGTAATTACCTAATATACTAGTATGACATCATAATTGATCTTTATGTATGAATTTCAGACGTAACATCTTCAAACGAAGCAGTAGAACAAAGGTGAGCAAGTTTTGCTGTTGATACTTACAAACATAAATTGAAAACGAATTTCGTATTAAATGATGCCAGTAGTAACAGTAACAGCACTATTGGGGTAGAAGAGAAAACTCGAGACTGCTATATTCAGAATTACAGATCTCGTCACAAGAACTGTTTATAACTTTTAACATGTCCTCCGACTGTAACACCATTACGTAACCATGAAGGAGAAAAGTAACCCATATATGCCAAACTCCACAGATAAATATAACTCTTAAAATTTATACATGTTGTTGCTATGCCAATACATACATAACGAAACAATTTCATTCCAGGACATACGCGAACTTAAATGTGACTGAAAATCGTGCATCCCAAGAGGAACACGCGCAAACCAATGAAGATGAAGATGATACTGCAAGACAGTACACAGATCTTATCCAGCATTCAAATGACGATCGAACAACGTATGAGGTCATCCAAGCAGCTAATTAAAACTTTCTTGTTATCAGTATTAAAAAATAGAAGAGTGTTCAAAAATCAAAATGTAACAGTTACTATGTACATGTATATTAAAGGTTATGAAGGCAATACATGCATTATCTTGCTACAACCTGTAAGCAACGACACAAGTTTATAATGACTATTGTAATAAACTCTGATGGCCAAGAACTTTGAAAACCATCATAATTTATAATATATGCCGAGTGGTCAGAAAACAATGCAATCATTGTTCAATTCTGTTTTACCAATGTTCTACTTAAAAGCTAGAAACATAATTCAATGTCATTGATTACAAACAGGCTTTAAGTTACAGCATAATGTTTTCAGCATTCAGTATGTTCTGGTACGTTTGACAATAATTACTAAAATGTATTGTTTGAACATTATATCACGCAGTTTGGTATGAGATGAAATAACAGGTAACAAAACAGATCGGCAACGTTATCTGTATTTGAACACCTACAAGTATAACTACTACCAGACACTTACAATACATACTGTCTAATACTTTAATCTCGTGAAAAGTATTAAGTGACTTTATTTTCTGGCTCCTGGTTAAAAATATTCTCTAGAACCAGTCACATATCTACCAGTTACAGTCTACATATCACATGACCAGTAAGAAACCAGCATTATTTTTTATGCCACACAATTGTTTTGCTTTGCAGTCTTAATACCTAACTCTTATTCACAGAGAAAGGTCCGCACAAAATTCATCACTTGTGTGATATACAAATACTTGGGTTAAGTGTACTCTTATGCTTTTTTGTTTTTCTTGAATGCAGGATTGTCAGCATCTATGCATTATCATTGCACCTTAGTCACGTGATAGATTAGTACTGTGTACTGCTAAAAACTGTTTGCGTTAGGTAACGTTTCTTAAATAGCTAATGTTATGATTGTCAATATCTACATATATGCAGGATCACGGTGCCTTAGTTACGTTATAAACGGGTATTATGTACAAGTTACATTTAAGAATTTCTTAAATAGCTTATGTTACACTTGACAAAATTCAAATCACTATTATATGGCACATAGCAAGCATCTTTCCGAGCTATAATCCGATGTATGCTGTTCATAGAATCCATTTTTGAAATTGTACAACATCGCAAAAAATATTTTCACCTGAAACCATTTTGTGTGCTAGTTTTCTAGAATATCATTAGGAACGTAGGGAAAACGTGCATCGGGAAACAGCTTAGAAAGACGCGTACTTTGAGTTTGAGAATGAAATTTGGTCCGTTACAATGATCCGTAGATATTTCAGAAAATTGTTTTTTTTAACATTGTACATTATCTCTTTATCACGTGACTTCTGACAATTCATTTTCGATCTCACATAGGGAGTTTTATGGTAGTGTAAAGTTGCATTTTCAGGTGGTTCACTTTTTATTAGTGCACATAGTGCGTGTATATATGTGTGCGTGTGTATGCTAGGGGTTCGTGTAGGCTATGCTATTGAGGTGAAATTGTACAACTATACAATAATCTTTGAATTTGTTTTGTATACTGTATGTTGTAATTTTCCGACGAGACATCAAGTCGAAACATTTAAATTAAAAATTTCGTGGTGTCTTGTTTTTAATTATACTATTTTACAAATTATGTAAATATTAATATATCGTATACCTATCATAAATACTTAATCCCGATTGGTCGATAGCAATCACGTGAATACGTGTATACCTGGAAAATAACATGCAGACTTGCACTGATTTCAAGACGTTTCTGTTATAGTTTCGCACATGTTTACTGCTTTTTATGAGGTATACGAGATAATAATTCTACATTATTATCATTATGTATTTTTTACAATATAATACTATACTTGTACTCTCTGTAATGCACCCATCACAGATATATTATGTGAATTGTTATGTACATTGTACACTTAACAGGTTTAGAAACGCAAAGATTTCTTTCTTGCGATGAATTATTGAAACTTTTACAAGAATTCAATTTTATATTGTTTTTGTTGTGTATGAAATTTGAATAAATTTGAAACACGATAACATTGTTAAAATAGATATTTTGCCACTTTTGCGTTTCTAAACCTGTTGAGTGTAATTGGTGAAAATTTAATAAATGTGTAATACTGATATTACAATTTACATCTACAGAATGCAAAAATTCAGCTGAAATTTTCGGGTGCAAAAACAGCAATATTTTGATAGATTCTTGGACGTCCGTTTAAGTTTTACTCTGTTATTATATGATATACCGACTATAAATAAACTTTATATTATAATGTTATTAATCAATTGATTTCAGATTGGCCTTGTTATTTGTCCGAGGGTGGTCGTATTGGCCCAAGGCCGAAAGCCGAGGGCCAATACGACTGCCCAAGGACAAATAACAAGGCCAATATGAAATCACTTGATTAATGATAATTTTATTATTCAACTTTACAATATTGGCTAAAAAAAACAAGAATAAAGTGAATCTAACATGTTCATGAGTTGTGGATAAGGAAATTCTACCCGAGGGTTGAGATCATGTCCAAAAACAAGGCTCTGCTAAGGTTTTTTTTGACGATTCTCAATCCGAGGGTGGCATTTCCTTGTCACACAACTCAATGGACATGGTAGATTTATTTTCTCACCGTTTAAATCGCATTTTCACACAAGAAAGGAGAAATAAGTGCAAGTACAGGATGGGGATGAACAGATGAAAATCAACTTTTTCTCGAATTTTAATTCAAAACTGCTGTAGATGGATAAATTGTCGTTTAAAAAATCGAACGGAAGTGACTTCTCCGTATTGGCCCTCTCTTTTAAACCAATCAGAATGCTTGAATTCCATATTGGCCCTGCTTTCTCGTATTGGCCCTGCTTTTCTCATATTGGCTCAGTTATGCTTTGTATTAACTCTACCTCTTTCATATCATGTGCGCAATTGATCTTATACAGTGTGTAATATTGTAAAGTTGAATAATAATGAATTGTATTGTGTTGTATTGATAATCAATTCCATTAATCTATTAATGTAAATGAGATATGTGCACTACATGAAAACTTTAATCAAAATTACAGGTCAATAAAGGTCATGATTTGAATTAAATTCAATCACTAGTTATCTAAGCAAAGGCCAAAGTTAAGATCTGCATGAAGAACTATCCATATCGATCAAATTCCATTGCTGTAGCTTAAACAAGAGGGCCAAGATGGTCCTATATCACTCACTTGCATACCATTGCTCTTTACGCCAAGGTTACAAACATTCCAAACAAACATCAAAATGTCAACTCACACATTGCTATCCAAGTACCCAAGATTGTTTCAGAATATGTCTATCAAAGTTTTTGACATTAACGAATCCAAAGCATTTGGTCACCCAAGGAACATTTCAGTAATCATTGTTTCGAAATCTGACGAGGTTTCTGACATGAAAAGTTTTGAAGTGTTTTTCTTTTGGTTGCCATAGCAACAAGTTTTGCATAGATCAACTTTTTTTGTTCAAAAGATATGTAATCCTCCATGCCAGCAAAATCCCTGCAATGTTTAATCAATTTTGGCTCAGTGGTTAAAGAAATGTCGTTCGAAAATGTGAACCTTCTACAGACGACGGACGGTGAGCCATCATAACTCATCATAATAATGGGCTAAAAATGTGGTCTTACATGTAACAGTTTTAACTATGTTCTTCTATGTTATGACCTTAAAGTGACCAATTCTGACCATATGTGACCCACTTTCAAAACTTTTCTTACATTCATAAAGACTATGTAACTACAATATATGATGACTGAGTCAAATTTATGACGTATCCAGTGTGTAATTTTTGTTTTCAACTTACTTGGCCCAGTTTCGATATTTCATCAAGGCAAACAGACCAAAGATTATGTTTACATGGGTCACATGTGCATTTACGTCTCTATTGTTATATAAGATATAAGACAATTTATCAAACTCATGGCTGAGTGACTACAACACGGCCTGGCTTTAACTCAAACTAGAGATTGTTTTTCACAAAAAAAAACGTACGTCTCACGAGTTAGTGACCCCAAAATGTAATGTGCACAACTAGACTTCATACTGATGCTTCCTTCGAAGTTTTATGAAAATCCAGCAAGGGGTTTTGGAGAAGCACGGAATATGATTTTCAGTTTTCAGGTCCCTGTGACCTTGACCTTTGAGTTAGTGATCACAAATTATAATATGCGCAACTAGACTTCATACTGATGCTTCTTGCAAATTTTTATGAAAATCTAGCAAGAGGTATTGGAGAAGAAGCACCGAAAAGATTTTACTGAATATTGTAAATATAGATAAATATATGGAAAATCTTCAAAGTCCTATAACTCATACAAAAATCAATAAAGCGGAAAATCCTGACGATATGCACAACTACACGTGGTACAAAACATTTCTACCAAGTTTAAGTAAAATCAATCCAGGCGTGTAAGAGGAGTTGTGTAGACAAACTTTTGTGACATACAGACAGAGGGACAGCACCAAATCAATATGTCTCCCCCCCACTAGAGGGGAGACATAAATATGCAGTTATCAAAGCTGTCTGACCTTTCATGCAGGCAATTATATTGAACAAGTTTCAATGAGATTGTATAAAAATGTGACCTGAACAAAATTGACAAGGCTTCTCTTTCGTTTGAATGTGTGACCTTTAATTTTTAGCCAAGATGACCTAGTAACAAACTTTATCTAATATTTCTTAGTACAAGCATTCGTGAAGATCAGAAAACAAAATGATTGCCTCTAGAGTACATTGTATTTTTCTGATAGTTTATACATTGAACTAGATTTTGACCACTGAACACAACTATTATATCATCAAAATGAATATTCTGCCTCCCTGACCCCATGCACTGGGTCATCTAGTGACCAAGGCCAGTATGGCACTATCCCGTAAGCAAGCAATGCCATGACAACTTTGCATTTAATATTCAAAGGGCCATAACTCCTGCGATTCTGAAGCAATTCAAATGCAACTCAAGGGGCATCAACTCTATATAGTAATGAACATTTGCACAAATTTGGATTGAAACTGCAATACCAATGTGGTAGATATGGCTCTGGAAAGAAATTGTGCAATTTTGCTTTGGCAATAAACTGCCATGGCAACTTTGCATTCAATTTTCAAATGGCCATAACTCCTGGGTTTCAGCAGAAATTCAAATGAAACTTAAGGGGTATCAATTCTATATAGCAATAATCATTTCCCCAATGTTTTACTAGTGTGGTAGATAAAGCTTCAGACAGAAATTGGACAACTTGTCTTGGCAAAAACTTCCGTAGCAATTTTGCATTCAATTTTAAAAGGGTCATAACTCCTGCTATTCTGAAGCAATTCAAATGAAACTCAAGGGGCATCAACTCTATAGTAATAGATATTTGCACAAAATTAGATTGAAATTGCATAACCAATGTGGTATATATGGCTCCAGACAGAAATTGCTAGCAGACAGACAGACGACCAGCACAGTAACATTATACATCCCTTCGAGCATAAAATTGTGGTCTGTACAATATCCAAAAGGTATGATGTACACACCGTTACATTAGGTGCATGGAGCCATGAACTAAGCATAAATTTTGATAGCAAAAGATATGCTGATTTATTAAATTGTATATAAATATCGAATATTGAAAAGTGTTCAAGCCAATACCCTATTAAACAATTTACGGAGGAGAATTTCACAGAAAATAAGACAAGGTGGATAATGTCAAGAAACTTGTACTTCTTATATATAATATATATAATGAAATTTGGTGTGCTAATTCTTTCAAACAGTGCACAGAGGAAATGAACAGTAAAACAGTAATCCTCCCTGTGATATCTGAACTGGTCATGCCCAAAACAGATCTGTTAGCTTGACCTTACAATTGAAATATTAACAATTGTAATACCGTTCTTTTTTTTACACAGTATACAAATAGAAATGTATGATTCTAAGACACAACTGGTACAGTTTAGCTTTAAAACACCTGGTGCCACCTTCAGTGATTTACAATATTTCAAATAATTAGTTTCTATGAACAGACCTACTGACCCAGTTTCAAATTTGACCTAGAGTTCATCAATACATACATTCTGACTAATTTTCACCATAACTGGGTACAAAATGTGGCTTCTTGGGTGTTTACAAGCTTTTTCTATGAACTTTTTGAGCCCATGTGACCCAGTTTCAAACTTGACCTAGAGTTCACCAATACATTCATTCCAACTTCTTCTCAATTGGGTAAAAAATGTGGCTTCTAGTTAAGTGTTTACATTGTCAAGCTTATTCTATGAATTGACCAGGCAAGACTAGTTTTTCACCCCATGTGTAACCCAGGTTCAAACTTGGCCTAGAAATTATCAAGACAAACAGTCTGACCAACTTTCAGAATGAATGATGTTCACAAGGATTTTCAATTATATGACCTGGTGACATAGTTTTTGACCCCACATTTCATGCAAGATTTCATGCAGACTGTCTAACATACATTATGACTAATTTTCATGAAGACTGGGCCATAAATGTGGCTTCTAGAGTGTTCACACGGTAATTGTGGGCAGACATACACAAACACCACCAGACTGACACTGCAGTTTACATGTATTCCAACCAAATGTGCACTTGCAAAAAAATGCTTGTGCATAATATTTCACCTGGCATTTTTAAATTCTAATTCGCACTTAGTAAGTATGCAAGCTTAATTTCGAACACTGAGTTTTGCAAAACTGCACAAATACTGAAATAGTACAAATTTCATCTCAAAGTCTCAAGGTCAAAGTTCACTGTAGAAATCTACATTCAAACCTGGGCGGGGGTCAGTTTTGACCCCTAGGGGCATGATTTGAACAAACTTGGTAGACTAAAAACAAGACTAAGAGGACCGCTAGACAATGTTACATGTCAAATATCTAAGCTCAAGGCCTTGCAGTTACAATCCCCATCTCAATCCTAAACCACTTGGAGACTGGAAGTAATAATTTGCCCCCAATATTGGTCATTTGTCAGACATATGATAATCAATGGCATGTGAATAACAAACTATATTACCAAGTTTAAAGAAAGTAATATGTTAATATATAATGCAAAGAACACATAAAATTAATGTTATGTCACTATACAAATGTTATAACGTACTAGTAATAAAGTTTTTCTTATCATTTTCATTATCGTGTCAAATGATGAACTGAACTATTGCCAATCATTTTAAACGTAGCACTTGCTTTTGTCTTCATTCACAGCGGGTCCCTTTTTATAACACCTTCCTGAACCAGCAAGTCATATATTTTGCGCGTCTTGTTCACATCAATTTTGATCAGCTGGCGTGCTTGAGCCAACCTCAGTTTTCCATGTTTGTCACATTCATTTGTCAAAGCCAGTTTGAAATCTAGATACGCACTTGGTAGAAGACGCAACTGGGAACACAGCTCTTTTTCTTTAGCACTGAGGTTATCATAGCTTGGGAAACCTGATATGTCGAGAGGAGGTGCAGATTTCCTTGGTGCGCTTGGTAGGTGAGAGGGTTTTCCCAGACTTTCTAGAGCCGCTTGTCTCTGAAGCCATGTCTGGCACGCGGTCTCATCCCTGATGTGTGTAATAACATCATCCAGCAGATGGCGTTCACATCGTTCCTTTTCCCGATTCTTCTTCAATAAATGGAACATCTTGATTTGTTTCAATTTAGTAAGGCCATTGTTCCTGTACTCTTTTAAACATCTTATCTCATTTTTCAGTTCTTGCTCATAGAACAGCGCTTCAAGAAACATTTCATTGTCATCCGGAGACACAAGACGGGCAAAGGCATGCAGCCCATCCATATACTGACTAAATATCGCATCATACTTGCGCTTTGAATATGTATTTTTTCTACAGTTAACTAGGCCATACTTCCTTATAATTCTTTTTTTCCTTCTTCTTTCTTTTAAGCATCTCATGTAAACATCAACTACGGCTAACTTTAGATCAGTTTCAACTGCATCATCATCCTCAAAGTCAAAATTCAGACAACGGAGATCATGTTCAAAAAAGTTCTCATGTTCGATCATGAAATCCCCTCTACCTGCCATGTATCCAGCCATTTCTGTGGTAACTTGAGAACCATCTGCTGGTCTTGGAGGATCTTCTGACAATTTGAACACTATTGGTCTTGGAAAATAAGACAACTCTTTCTCAGGAAATTGCAGAAGTCCATCCTTTGCATTACTGATATAGCACTGAATGTAATGTCTCTCGCATTCAGCACAGGTTTTTGTTCTAACTTTATGAGCTATGTCAACCCAGTTTCCATACCCGCAGTCACAAACAGCTTTGAGTAATTGCATTTCCTCAAGTGCCGTCCAGTTTCTTTCAAACAGTGGAAAATTGTTCTTTATTATAGTATATGGATGGTCGCTCTGGTGACTTCCAAACTCAACTCCCTTTGCGAAACAGTGAAGGCATAATGTAACTAAACCATGGTCCTCTGTCTTTTCACAAGCTGCACACTGTATATAAGGCTCCATCAACAAGGACCTACAGTTAAAACAACATGGCTCATAGTCTGCTGTCTCCATCTGTCTGGGTCAGATGTCCTTATTGCAGTCTGGCTCAGGGGTTTCCTGAAAAAGTACAGGAAAACTGTAAGATTAAATGAGACATTACCTGATTGACTAAAAAGGTTGTGTTCACATAATGAAAAATACATTTTTGTACTTATTTGAAAAATAAAAGTGCAATGCCTTCTGTATGTGAATGAATATTTTAGGACTGCCAGTCTGGTTTTCATATATAACACTAAAACCGCCATTTTAATAAAAGGTGTACACATGCAGTTTAGACCACTAAATCTCACCTGAATCAGTAAGGTGGTTGTCTAAATTCAAAACTGCAAAAGAAAGTTAACTATGCCCAGTTCTAAGTGTCTGACAGTCAGGGGTGTAACTTGTTCAAGTTATTTTGAAAATAACTTCTACAAGTTATATTTATCTTTTACTCATTACTCACTTTATAACTTCTTTAAGTTATAATTCAGTCATGATAACACATTCAAGTTATTTTCGTTCAAATAGTACAAAGATATAACATCATTTTTCCACAAGAATACAAATTTTCTGGGGAGTTATACGATTCTTTTCTATTTCTTTGATCACTGAACTTCAAGATTATGAAATAAAATCTGTTAGCCACCACAAAACCTTCTTACGCCAGGGCTTTTAAGTAGGACATTCTTCAGGTCATCTCTAAGACAATTTTGGTAATAAATCCATTATGTGTAATTGAAAAGTCATTAATCTCAGCTATAAAGAAAGAACCGGCATTTCTTTCTCTTATCTAAAGGTATTTGCAGAGGTAATCTGCTAGTAGTGAAGAAATTCAAGAAAAACAGGAATGTTGATTAGTAGTCTGTACAAGTTATTTTCAAAAATTCCCATTATTTTGGTCACCTCTACTTGCAAGGGAATTAATTCTTTCAGCAAAGTAATTTTATTAACAAAATATTTCAAATATCACTTACTGAAGTTATTTTCAAAATAACTTAAACAAGTTACACCCCTGACTTTCTGAGAGACTGATCTGTGATCTAAACAGAAATTATTTTTTTTATATATGGTCAACACTAGATAGGTTGGTATGATACAGGGTCACCTTTTGACTAGATTTATAATGTTAAGAAAGAACCGGTGCATAGAATGACCGAAAAAGAGCGAAAAACAGTTTATAAATCTTTATGGAAGACCGAAAACAACTTTTTTTAAAGAGTATATATAACTTACATTTTAAATGAAGAAATTTGTAAATATTGTATTACAAATCAAGTAAAAAGATCGAAAAACAAATATTTCAGACTGAAAAATTTCTGAATTAGCACTCCAGATTTTGTAATGGATGCGGCACGGGAACTTATCAAAACAGACAAAAAATTATTCACTAGATCTACTTAAAATTCCTTCATTTATCAGGCTGAGCATATCTCCCGATTGGGGTAAATACCCCAAATGAGCTAAAATAGCCCGTCTATAAGTAAACGTAAACAATAGAAAAGTACAATTTTTTAAATACGGTTTTTGCTAGGAAAAAGTGTAAGTTAATTTTTTCAGTGTATGTTTATATAATTGTAAGCAAGAAGAGTAAGCAAATTTCATGTCAATATCTTGTTGGTGAAATTTCGATTTTTTTACCAACTGAAAAACCAGAAAGTAATGTTTTTATCAGGTCTGTATAGATGAGATAAATATTCTGTGCAACCGGGGGTCATAATTTGAACAATCTTGGTAGAGGTCCACTAGACAATGCCACATGCCAAATATTTAAGCTCTATGCCTTGTGATTTCACAGGATCGTCGTCGACTATTGAAAAGTGGTCCGGGTGAAGACATAAAATGGGGGAGAGCACAAGAGGGGGTCAACCCCTCTCATAAAGGGGGTATGGGGGAGTTCCCCCAAAAATCTTTTAGTTTCTGTATACCTTAAGATGCGTTTTTATTGCATCCCGAGTGAAATTCTGGATTGTAATTTTAACTTTTTTCTTAAAGATTTTATGGAAAACCATATATTTGGGCAATGATTCAGCAGATTTATTTGTTCTACATGACACCGTAACTATCCAATGCAAACACATAAATCATAGCATGACTAAGCATTACATTGTTTTGAGCTAACTTTTTAACAGATAAACAAATGAATTCCATGACAGGTGGAACATTATTATAGACCCCAAACTATTTTCCACAGTTTCAGTAAGTAATTCTACATTGTATAATAATTGACAAAACCATGACATCGTATAAACTGCACACAACTAAACTGAATGGAAATACTGTTAGCTATTACTCAGAGCTGCTGTGTTTCAGCATTACATTTTTCTGAGCTCATAGTCATTTACCGAACACCAATCTACGTTTTTCATGCACAGCAATAAATTCACTTTAGTTTACAATTTCATTCAAATCCAGAGCGTCTGTTTTGTGTTTATGAATGTATATAGTCATGGGACTGTTGAGTCTAGCATGTGTCAGCTTCGTAGGTATGTTTTTATTCTCCCAGCATGCCCACTCATTTTTTAAATTAAGGGTACATGTACCCCCTGCCTTTGCAAATTAGGGGTGCACTGCAGGACTTGGGGGTACACTACATGGCAGATCTGATTTTTTTCTATTCAACTGTTTTTTATTTTGTTTTTCACTCTTTTGGGCTGTTTGGGACTGAACCTTTCCAGATACCGACTCCTCGGCTGTAATTTGACAGAATCATCATGAACTAGTGATTTATTATTTAACATCGGAGTTTTCAGCAAAATTCATGGAATTCCCGTTTTCATGAACGGATTATGATTCGTCCGAAATAACATACACTCAACTGACTGGTAAAAATCGCTGATCGATAATAAATGCCCGACTAACAGATTAATAATTTCTGTCATGAGCACGAGGTTCAGATCGAACTATCCGTCACCGAGGGTAACTGTTTTGGCGGGAACGAGGCTCTGCCGAGTTCCCGTAAAACAGTTACCCGAGGTGACGGATATTTCCATCTGAACCAAGTGTCTCATGATGGAAACTTTTTCTTGCATACCGTCTTGCTCTTTAAAGAAGATTTCTAAATGCAAACTCATCAAAATGATGAATTATCATGAAAAACAACGATTTTCCGACGTTCTGTTTGGGAAATTGACGTCACAATGTTTATAACGTTATGTCATAAGTGATTCACGAGAGTCGTCCGGCATAGGAGGGGTGCCAGACCGGTTTTTCCGGCATGGGCAAAATCACCGGAAATGCCGATCGGATATGCAAGAAATATGAAATTCGTATCAAAAATGCAGTCCATTATCGAAGAAAATAATATTAACTAACCTTTTGCTGGATTTATAAAATCTTAAATACTTTTCTGCATTTTGCTTTTTATGCACACGGTGCACGTGACGTCACACTAATACGCTTACCAAACCCATTTATGCGGCTGACAATTACGCCGAGAAGTCGGTGATGGAAACAAAATTATCTCCGGACCTGCATTTTAAACCTTACCAAACATTCGGCAAGTGCGCGATGAAATAAACAGCGATTTGGCAGTTGAACATAGGAGTTCAAAATCTCTGCGTGCATGTACCCCCAACAAGTGACTTTTGTGCGTGCATTTGATATTTTGTACGTGATTCACGTACTGTAGTGCGTGAATGGGCATGCTGATTCTCCGCAACGCTGAATAATGCAACCACGGTCTATTAGTAAACAACGAAGACTGAAACTTTTTTTCACTGGATTTTATTTTACCAAAGGTTACCAAAGGTACGCTGTGGAAAATTAAATGTCTTAGGTTGAGTTGGTACTGAGGGTATATCCATTTTGAAACAATAACATACATACAGAAGATTTCAGATTAAGAATCATTAAAATGAAAAAGTCGTTCTGTAAATTAAACAGATTTAAAGATCACCCAGTTGCCGTGCCTCTGATACCTCGCTTGAGATAATCTTGAATAATTGGTAATTGGATTAAGTATATAGTTGCCAGTTTTCACACCCTCGGGCAATAACAGTCGCGCTATAAATGATTGCATTAGCGTGTGAGTACGTCAGCACTTTTGATCATTTCAGTAAAGAAGAAAATTGAGAGAAAATGGTACGGCCGATAGTATGCTTGGCCAAAATAGTGGTCCGGCCGGACCGTCTGTGATGGCCTTGTTTCACAGAAGATTTTTAAAGTTTTTCCTATTTGTTGCCATAGCAACCAGAGTTCTGCATGGAATGGAATTCTTTGAACAACTTTGATAGAGCTTCATGCAAGGAACATCCCTGCAAAGTTAAATCAACATTGGCCCAGTTGTTTCAGAGATGTCGTTTGAAGGAAATGGTGGACGGATGGACGACGTACTACGGACCCTAGATGGTGAGTGATCCTAATAGCTGTGCCAGGTGAGCTAAAAACAGTAGTATCTGACCTATTCAACTAATTATTAGCAGTCTCTAACCTAAATTTCACAGTACGCGAAAACATATGACAGGAGAATATATGTACACGTATTTTAACACAAGAATTCAAAAATACGTCTCAGATAGAAGTACGTATACTTCAGACACTTTTAATGAAATAATTTTGTTATAAGATTTTAAAATACCAACAATTTTGCCTTTTTCGAGTACTTTTCAGCTAAAATTCCGGCATAGATCACCATCGGTCAGTATCGACTAAAATTAGTCAGTGCCTGCAGCGGTTACTTCCCTTTACATCTTGTTAAAATTTAATATGAAAATAGGCAATACATATATCGGGCGAAACCATAACAGGAATTTCATTTTTAGAAATGGTACGAATTTTCAGGGGACGCAAAAACAGTTCAGGTTACGAAAATTACTGGTACCAAATATCCATAGAGTCATGAATCGAAGGTTGATTGCGAAAAGAAATTGTGTGTCGTCACAAGAAAGAGCATCAAACTTAAGGAATGTGTATGCATTTATGAGAAAAAAACACACTGTATGTTAGTCTTACGATTTCCTCTTCGAAGGCAAACCGATTTTACATGTTGACATTTTAGAGTTCTCCGCCTTACAGTCATAAAATATCAGATCTGTGAAAGGGGTCACACTGAATCGCCAAATCAATTAGGCGTTCTGTATGGGCCAGGTGTAAACGGCGGATCCGGCGGATCCGGATCCGGATCCAATATAGATTATATAGGGAAAAAAAGAGGGTGTTACGGATCCACTCATAACTTTTTCATTTGTTAATATTTTGATATAATTTCAGCACTAAATAAAAGCTGAATGTTGCAGCTGTCTGTACATGTATAATTTTGATATATTTGGCGGATGATAATATGTATATTTTGATATCAAAAATGAACGATCAGTCCAGATTTCAGATCATCCAGGTTAAAAAAAAACGGATACATTCATAACTTATTCATTTATTAACATATTGAAATAATTTGGGTACCAAATAAAAGCTGACAGTTGTAGCTTTTTGTTAATGTTTGATTTTGCCATATTTGACGGTGGAACATGCATATGCTTTAACGTAAAAAATGAACATTCAGTCCCGATTTTGGATCCGCCAGTCCAGTATTTATTAGATTAACATATCAAGTGGAAACATATTACATGTACATTAGAAAGTTCACATGTAACATATTATTTTTTTCAATAAATATCTATACACATTATTCAATCGCTGTCAGATTATGACGTTTTCATATGAATCTGATAATCAAAGATACTGAACCTAGTAAAGGAAAAACCACGAATTCAGGAATAACGGAAAAGTATAAAGCATTATTTCGATTTGATTTTATTAACAGCTACTATATCATTCATTTGAATACACAAGATATTTTTCTAGTATCTATACATTCGGTTGTATTACAAATAAATAAGCGTAAGTAAATATGTACACAATATATATATATAGATCACAATAAAACATGTCTTGTCCATCACCTTCGAAACCATCATGCTGATTAAAGCATGTTATCGGTTAAAACTGCACTTTAAGTATATGTAATACATGATATGTTTTCAGGTGCAAGTGAATGTTTAAGATGCCTGAGAAGCAGTTTTCTCTAGAACCTGGTGCCAGATAAGACAGGTTTTACTGTAGACTAACTACTACTACTATTGCGATCTGTTTAAAATACATCACAGAAATAATGAATAAACTCTACATGCAGGTTGCATTGATGAATTAATACTGTCGATTAAATTAACTAAAGAAAACTATGATCACTGAAAGAAATACCCGTGAAATGTTTGTCGTTAGATGTAAGTTTTCAAGTCCCTTGAGCACTTTAAAGACTCGTATATACAAAAGTGAAATTACGGAAAGACTTATACATTACTTTTTTATTCTTCATGGCCACCCGTTTTGTATAATAAAAATGTAAAATAAACGTGCACAGTAGCCACGTGATTTCACCGACACGTGTCAACCACAGGTGTTGCTTATTGTCACGGGGTACATATCGTTTATTGAATTAAAGGACGTCGGCAGATCATACGCACGTGCCATGTAAATGTATTAAACATTCATTACAAACGGCAAGATTATAAAAAGATAAAACAACGTATATATGAGAAAAAGAAAGAAATAAGCATACATTGACAAACAGTTACAATCTCAAACTTTCTTTTAATTTCAACTTCAATACTAAAAATATGAGTGAGATAATGAAAAAATTTAGTCCAACTGCATAACATGAACTAGGAAGACACACACAACACAATTTCACATATGCCGAGATTGAGAATGGCCATTGGCACCGAAACCAAAAAGAAGTAACACAGCACTAATTGTTTGCATCACAGACTTACAAAATTGCGTAGATTTGTTTAATAGTTACTGTAATATTTGGCACTTTGAAGGTTCACATCAGTATAACCAAAATTGTTGTTTTTAGCTAGAGCCAACTGCGATATTGCAATTTTAAGCTAGGAACTAACGACATTCATACTGACATACATTATCTCGGAATAACATTTACGAGTAATGGTTCTTTACTTACAGTCTGAAAACACGTGCAACGTATAACATACAACGAAAGCTATGTATTTGTTATTTACTTAGTCAATTAATTCTGATTTACCTACTGATTTGATTATCAAGTTATTTCACCACAACTTGGTTTTATAAATATTAAACTTATAGGAAAACTTCTTTACTATGTTTTGTGAAAAAATCACTGAAGCCCGAAAATCAAAGCCATTATACATATGAATGGCAGAACTAGGAAGAAACCCGATTTCTGTTACTGTTAAAACTAGTATGATATCATTTCTTTTATAACATTCTTTCATTTCATCAGACTCATTGCACTTTTTTCATAATTCCGCCGTGCAGCTTGTTCATGAATGTACGTACTGTATACTGAATACTGATTATTTTTGAAAATATTTCCGTGTGAAAAACTATGATTCTTAACTGCACTCTAAATGAATGTTACTGATGTTAATTTTGAGCCTGGGACTTTAATCCGAAATTTGAAAAATGTACTTTACGAACGACATTGTTAATTAAATTAGGTAATATGTATATGATTTTTTTTCATAACCACTGACAAATAAGTTATTGATTACACAACTACACAATGTGTATGTTATATATTCTAAATAGTTTTGCGAACATAAAATGCAATGTATGGGGATTATAAATATATTCACAAAATATCCCTTTTAATAAATAATTGCAATAATTAATAAATGCTAGAGAAAATCCATTTCTTTTTCTAACAACAACCACGGTACAAACGTATGCAAACGGGGGGTTTAATACTTGTCAAATACAATATGAAAATGAATTAATATATAGTTTAACAAAGAAAGTTGGTCCAGCATATCCCTGTCCCTTATCGAAAAAGGTGTTGAATGCTGATTGGTAATAAACAGTCGATTACAATATACAATCAAACGCGTGCAACAATAAGGGCCATTTTTACACTAAAAACGCACTTTGAAAATTACAAATATTTTATTTTATAACTCCGGAGAAAAATGTTTAATCTAGAAACACTAAACACTGCACTTAAAGACAAATATACAGAAACACGTTTTGACTATCAGTTTTAAGAAAGAAGCGAGAAGAAAAAACATAAACTAACTTTTATTATAAGTGCTTCTAAGGACAAAATAATTAATAAATCGATAATCACTTTTTAATAGGTAAACTACTGTTAATTGAAATAAAATTTATAACAATATTAGCCGATCTTTGGTTGCAGCGACGAGCTTCTTTTTAAGGGTGAAAATTATGATTAATGGTTTATTTGTAAATAAACTTTGAAACTTTGATTTTTTTTTAATTCTCGGCTTCCTACAACCCTGTTGTGTGAATACCTTAATAAAATATGACTTACCATTCAAAGAACGAAAATAATAAATAAAATAGACCATACATTGAATCCGTTAGCTTTCTAATGTAGTATATATTTCAACTGGCGAATCTGATATTCGGGAACGAACGCTCATTTTTAACATTAAAACATATACACGTTCCGCCAATGAATATGGCAAAATTATACCAAATAATAAAGCTACAACTGTCAGCTTTTATTTGGTACCCAAATTATTTCAATATGTTAATAAATGAATAAGTTATGAATGTATCCGCGATACCCATTTTTTTTAACCTGGATGATCTGAAATCTGGACTGATCGTTCATTTTTGATATCAAAATATACATATTATCATCCGCCAAATATATCAAAATTATACATGTACAGACAGCTGCAACATTCAGCTTTTATTTAGTGCTGAAATTATATCAAAATATTAACAAATGAAAAAGTTATGAGTGGATCCGTAACACCCTCTTTTTTTTCCTATATAATCTATATTGGATCCGGATCCGGATCCGCCGGATCCGCCGTTTACACCTGACCTTCTGTATGTGAGCATGCAGCTAATAAAAATCCCAGCAATTGAGAGTTTCATTATTATTTAAACCGATCAAATGTTTTATTTGTTTATTTATTTAAATTAGTTTATATATAGCAAACAGCATACATCAGCGCAGAGGTTATAACACTGGGAACCTTGAAAAATCGTCTGCACAGAAGTTCTGTTAGCCTACCTGTCAAGTGTGAAATGCAAACAATAACGCGCGTGGTGTTTGATGCGTGTTACGTCATTCATTTGATCGATTATTTTTCAGAAGTATTTTTCATTTTGATGAGTTGAAACAGTGATTCAGAAAGAGTTGAAACAGTGATTCAGAAAGGATATAGGTCGTAATCAAGTAAATAACCGTAAAATAAATGTATTATCTAGAAAAAAACAGTCAGCAGAAGGGTGCCTACTAAACGACGGTACCGGTATCCTCCGGTACCGGTATCCGCCGGTATCGCCTATTATTGATTTTTCACACATTCAGCAGACTGTTAATCCTTTTAAATAATCGATAATGGAGAGTGTCGTGTGTTTACATGGTTGAACAATTATAAAGTATAAACTTTTTTTTGGTAAATTTGATGTATGTGTTACTTAAAATAATTAAATATGAAGCCGTTAAGATTAAAGATGCAATGGTTGGTTAAAGGACTAAACTCGGCCGTCTCTTTATGAAACCACATCAGTGCAATTCATACTTACATGTACTTGAAATCATTTATTGTGCTTCAATACGTGACTGCATAATATATTTTGCCCAAATTGTCCATGTTTCAAATAATAAGTACGCATGTCTAGATTGCAAATGTGTAAGTCAAATAAATTAGATGTCACAAATAAATAGTAAACATGAATATTACTGTAACTAATGTCACCTTATCAATATGTCATTGCCATGTCATGTACACTTTAACCGAATAAAAAACTAAAATTTATAAACTTAGCGATGTTATACTCTAAGAAACATAGAACTGACTAGATAAAATGAACGAACAAATAAATACAATTGTGGGGCATGTTGTACAATTAAGCTTGTCAAAGACATACTAAACAATAACCAAGAAAATAATAAAAGTTCCTTGAGCAATCTCATGCTCAGCACAAAATCATGCTCAAGTTTTATGAAGTGAAGTCCAGTTATGTCTTGTTACTTAGTCGGGAAACATTACACTAATCAGAATGTCTGTTCTTCAGCTTATGTATCTTAATATTAAACCCGACTTTGTTAATAAATATAACTTGACTTCATTTCATATTATATAGCATGATTTTGCGCTGAGCATGAGATTATGCTCAAGAAACTTTTATAAGCACGTGGCCAAGAAACAAGAGGTATTTCTGTAATGAATGCTTTTTATGGGCCTATCTAACATCATAAGTACTACATCCTGTAGTTAGTAGGAGGGGAAGCATTAAAAATATTTTTATAACCCACCACAGCAAGTAACTGCAAATATGTTTACATGTATGTGATGCGTACACTTGATATTTTTCAAGCGGGACAAAGGATTTATTATAAAAGCATATTTTACTCTAATTGCCGTCTTTTTCACAGCGACCGATACTGAATAAACAACCCAATTAAGGGATTATAGGGGCCCTAAAGTGTCACCTTGTATATTGTCACTTTTTAACACGGATTAATTACTTAAATCTGAAGTCTATGAGAAAGTAGAATGTAAAATTAAGAACCTGCATATAGAGTGCATAAACAATAAAAAAAATCATTAGTCACTAATTCCTTCTTAAAATAAAAACAGTCAAGAGTTGACATGAGTCACTTTCTTATATATATGTACACAGCATGTTTTACTGTTAACAATAATTGAAAAAAAAATCAAATCTAGTAAATATTTAAATGCACGTGTAGTTATAACTTGTAGCGCACTTACCATGTCTAAACATAATCAGCGCATGAAGTATATCACACACTTTTTATGAATTATTTTAATTATAATTTAAGACTGCAAAAGGTATATAAAAGAGAGATCTGTATGCAATGTCATTATAGGCATGACAGCATCATATTATCGTGAATGAAAATACTCAAACTATGACTCGTATGAGATTTTAGTAAATATTATAAAATCTGCAAGTATTTTGTCCTGAACATAAAAACCTAAATAGCTATATTAACAAAAGCTTGCTTGAATAATCTTACTCTTGTGCTAAATTTATTATTGTATAGAGAAATGTTTAAATAAATAAAAGTCTTCATATACAGTTCTGCCACTATTTTGGTATTTGCAGATCGCAGTTAAAATTTAATATTCATCGTCTATAACTGCATAATTTATATTTACTTTACATATGTACACAACTAGCAGTTTCTTTCTCGATCAACGCCTCTTTCTTCAACAATTTGCAACATTCATTCAAGCATTTCGGATACCGGTATTTGCGATACCGGCGGATACCGGCGTTTCTTGATCGATACCGTCGTTTAGTAGGCACCCAGCAGAAGTTGTTTAGACGGTGCAGCGTGATAAGTATCTTATCGTATCATCAAGGAGTCGACACTTTTCAATTTCGCACGGGTATATGACAAATCACTTATTTTATTGCTTTCAGTTCGGGTCGTACCGACTATACCTCGAACGAGGATGGTGGACCCAATAAGCACAAAAACAAACAAAAAATTGCTTTCAGTATTCAATTAAACACTCGTACATACATTAACTATGGTCGGGCTTCGCGCTCTTCGATCTTTCGCCCGTATTAACAAGACGGCCAAGAGGATCCTATATCGCTTACCAGAGATCTACCGCCGTTGACTAATCACAGATTTTCACAGAAATCACGGAACTATATTTCTATGTATAAAAATAGGCAATACCTATATCGGGCGAAAGAATAACAGCAATTTATTTTTAAAATGGTATGAATTTTCAGGGGACCGAAAAAACGGTTCAAGACTTCAGGTTACGTAAATTATTGGTATAGAATACCCACTGAATCATGAATCAAGGTGTTGATTGCGGAATTGATTGCGGAAAGAAATGGAACTTTTTATGGAATATACAAGAAAGAGTATCAATCTTTAGGAATATGTATTAATATAATCTCTTTACATTTCTCAAGTACAAACCTGTATTCAACGGAAAAGTGTTGCGTTTTTCAAAACAAAAATGGCTGACATTTAATGACGTCACAATTTCTTTTAGTGTCTCCGGTCTGACTAGTTGTGATCAAAACCGCGTACGAAACTAGTTCTATACAGAACAGATACCTCGTTGATTTTTAATTACAAATTTAAAGAAAAACAACAAAATAATATTATGCTATTCTGAAATGTTTTGAAATTATTTAGATCTGTTACTATATAATTTTTAAAACAGAAGACAGTATAACAATCGAATATATGGAACTACTTGTTTGTATGTTTTTCGTTCGGCCGTAAGGAATCTATACTCTGTTAACATCAACCGATTGAGAAACAATCGATCCAAAAATGAGATATTTGTAAAGTTGTGTTTGACATTTAGTTTCCATGTCGCGAAAAAAATATGTGACAAAGGAATAAAATTGTTGATTTCTCTCTTCATAGTTGCAAGTTAGTTATAATAAAAGGCCACAATATATTGTTGTCAGTATCATAAAACTCATTACACCCCCCCCCCAAAAAAAACCCCCCACAAAAACAACAACAACAACAACAACAAAATAATCTGTTATCTACTATTCTCATTGTTTTTTTAATTGTCTTCATTTTTCAGAGTATTACTCTGCCCCAGCGTTAAAAAGTAGCCTCACCTCACAGAAAGCAATGATTTCTTTCACAGATTTCATGAAATGTTTAAACTTTGAAATTTTTTGTGTTTTACAGACTCTGAACTAGAGTTCTACACGTTTAAACTTGGATGTTCTGTGAGGCTTGTAGTTGATGGGTGAACAGGGAAGCCGGTGTGTAGTACAAAAAGTAGCCTAATTAATTTGGCGTTTCAGTGTGACCTCTTTCACAGATCTGATATTTCATAACTGTCACACCTTGCGGGCAACTCTAAAATGTCAACCTGTAAAATCCTTCGAAGTGGAAATAGTGAGACTCGTTGAAAAAGCAATTTTGACCGGACTCATTGATCAGGTCGGACATCCGGGCATTTCAAAGTTGCGCGCACCTGCTTAGGCAAAACAACCGCCATCTTGTAAATAACGTATAGAGCGAAGTCTGTGTAATGTTATAAAATATTTGATTAAAGTATAAAAATTCAGCAGTTATGACGAATATTTATATGCAAATGACCCCAACTTCTGTTTCTGACCGTTTCTATCAAAAGGAAAATATATTTTTCATTCTTAAATGTGTAAGAAATGTATCGAAACGATCTAGATCTACGCATGCACATGACCTACAAACTATTCAATTATGGACGATATTATTTCCAATTTCCAGTTTTCAATTTTTTCCTCTAAATAGACCGGAAGTCCTGTTGCCGCACTGGATTATGGGATTCCGTAAAGTCGCGAATGACGATTAAAACTTGCCTCCGAAAATGAGAACACAAATGCTCCATCTAATTACATCTAAAATGAGGTAGAAATTTACAAGCATGCTACCCTAGATTTTTCATGAAACGTTTTCTTGTGGGTAGTTTAGGAACTAGTCTATAATTAAAACTAATTTAAGATCGAAAATCAAAACAGTTTTCTCGATTGTATTAGTTGAAAACAAAATGTTGACGTAAATCAATTTAAAAAAAGCTCATTATAATTAAAATCACGATATCTACCTAAATACGTGTCCAATTTCACTCATAAAAAACCTTTCATCGGAGTATATAAAATTTGTCATCAATAGCAAAAAATATGTATTTTCTGAATATTTGTAGGGCTGCTTGAAACTTTGATTTGCTGAATTATTTATTTACGAAGTTGTATAGATATATGTAAGATGACTAAATAATATTTTTATGCAGACTTGATCATACATTATAAATGTACCTCGAAGGTTAGTGACAAATAATGTGTATATATAAACGTTATATAGGCCTGTCATTCATTAAATATATGGTTCGTTTTTATCACAGTGATAAATAAATTCATATGTTACCGCGATCGTTCACAATAAAAAGGTTGCATAATTTAACTTGGGCACTGTGCAAATTGTTATGTAATTATCAAATATACTTGACCAGAGTGCAATATGCAATGATGTGTGACAAGTTAGATTGCTGGCAGGGGGTCGCCAATTAACAACAAATCATATCGCATCCTTTGTTGTGACTTATGCCCTTGGGCTAGATCCACTGCAATTCCATTAATGGTTAGATCTACGCTAATTATTTACCATGGCAACGTTGTCAAAATGAGATATTGTTTGTGTTATTTGATTTTATTGAAAGCGGGAATTAAATTTTTTTAAGGATTTTAAAGATGAGCTGTCAGTGTTCCGCAACATATAAGTGACTTCTAATATATCTATCTGTTTCACATAGATTCTATATCGGGCCTTCACTGTAACTGCGTGATTTTTTGAAATCATTTTGAATATAAATGCCAGCCCTATATAAAAACAAAAATAATATCAAACAGGGAATGCCACGTACCAAAAACGCAGCCTCCCCAAAACGAACCCCACATCACCCAGAAGTGCACACCACCAACACACACACACGCGCACACGCACACACACACGACACACACACACACAATCATGTACACACACATATATACACTACCAACACACACTAGCATACAAAGCAAACACACGAGGACAAAATGAACAATTAAAGGAACACAGTGGACTAGATCTCAAAAAACAAATCTGTGTCTTAAATTATATCGTATGGTCCTGTAATAAAATACACTTTTTGACAAAAGTTTCATCCTAACATTCTCGTATAATGATGTGTTCGACATGATTTTAGTTATACGAAAAAAATTGTGCACTTGGGAATCTCAATATTAGAAACTGAAAGAAAATAATTAAAATATAGAGATCATTTTACAAAGGCCGAATTTAAAATACATTTTCTGTCTTTTCTTGTCGTGCATGATACTGCACCGAACGTCATTCAACAATCATTTTCAAGATTTTTCTAAAAGAAAAATCTTACAAACATCGCCAAGACATTGAAATAAGTAAACATATATATGAAATCGTTTGTTTTACGTTTAACCTTTGTCTAGGCTGAAAAATAAGACTATCTTAAAGCTAACTCCCTGTTTGAACTAGGCAGTTGCCAGGTGCTTTTTTCATCTCGGCAATATGGCGGATAATTGGTAACGACGGAAGTGACGTCATGCCCACCTGATCAAAACAGAGAATTGCTGTCAGCACTTTGAGTGCTTTGATTAAATTTCAACCAGTAAGGGGAAGTAACCGCTTACGCGGAAGTATCGTCCTGACATCATTTAACTTCTGTTTGACTAACCTTGCACGTTTAATTCATTATTTGCAGACATGCTAAGCGTTATCCATGCCCCTTGATAATAATCAAATAGAGGTCAAAATCCCTAGTTTTTGCCCCCCAAAGTATCTGCACATGTCTACTTTCAGTTTAGTGTTTATCATGCTTTAAATGACCTTCACCTTTATTTTTGACCAATCAGTCACATCCTAGAGCGTGATAACAAAAATGGCGGCGCCCATAAGGGTTTGTTTTCGAAAGTTAAATTTTCGCTTTATTTTGTAATTCCCTGTAATTTTCCTTGCTGTTTGTAATTACATTTTATGCAATCGATATGCAAGTCGTTATTTATTTGTGTTTCAGGAGAAATATCTATCACGTTTTTGTGCAAAATGGCCATTTGCTGCAAAGGTCGAATGCGAGTCGAACAAGGTGAACCAGATTTTTTATATGTCACAGCTACACTAAAGAGTTTTCGCAGCATTTTCGTTTAATTATTTTAAATTATCATCTGTATGACACATGTTACGGAAATTTATAGGTAAAACATCTGGACGAATTTAAAATGGGACAGCCTCTTAAGTCCATTGCTTAAGTCTCATTACTAACGTTAGACCCAAGCTGGAATAAGGATCTGAGATATGGTCTCCCCACACCTAGACCCTCATAGAAACTAGATCAGGTTAAGGGTGTCCAGAGCAGCACACTGGATTTTGGCCAATTTCGGTCGGACCTCCAGTGTTACAGGTTAGCTGCAGTCCACAAATCTACGTTGTTTAGACTTTTGGCGTATCACATTGATATATGATAACAAGCTTGAAATGCTGATAACCGTAGTGATAGTAAGCATGAAATGCTGACAACCATAGTAAGTGATAGCAAGCTTGGAATGTCAACAACCATTATAATGATAGCAAGCTTGAAATCCTGATAACCACAGTTAGTGGTAGTAGGCTTGAAATGCCGACAGCCATAGTGATAGCCCTGAAATGCTGTCCATCATGTAATTTCATACTGAAGAAGGTTACATTACAGAGAAACTAGCACCATTATAAAAATTCAAAAGTACTCTCTATTTACTAATTACAGGAAGAAGTTTTGATGCGAGCAGACTCCGAGCATCTGAAGGGGGTTTTCCAAAAGGTATGTTACATTGTTAAAGGTTTTGACCTTAATTGTATGCTTGATTTTAATTAAAGTTGAGGTGTATTTATACCATTTACAGGGCTTATTTGCCTTCTTTAGCAGAGGCCAATATTCGGCTACTTCACAATTGGAAATATTTTATTTTTTTCACAATTGGAGGCCTAAAAATTCACAAAATGCATGGAATTTCACAATTTTACAAAAGAAAGTCTGAATGAATTGTTTACTGCAAGAAGTTTGGTTTCAGTTTTCGTATAAAATAGTAATTTGATCGAATTAAACAGGTTGTAGTTACTTCCCCTTACAGATACGTAGGTATTTAAAAGGGAAGTAACTGCAGCCGGGAGTACCTGTTTGGTTAGAACAATGTGCCAAGAATCGCACCGAGATGAATGATTCCAAAAAATAAACAAGAGACTGTTTTAACAAAAACTGACAGAAACAAGGTCAGGGCACTCGTTTGGCCGATTTTGAGGCCGAATATCGGCCCCATTCCCTCCTACAATAATATGTTTTTCCCTTTGAAGAAAAAAAATCCCCTCGAAAACAATAAAATAAAATCGGAAGGAAAATCACGAAGTTACTGTCGGCCATTTAAAGAACGAATAGTTTTGATTGCGAATCCAATTAAACATTCACGATAGTTCTTCCTTGATTGACTATCACAATGATTTTCGTAACAAGTCGGTATATATTTATTACAGGGTTCCCGTGTCGATCGCCAATGGCGCCAAATGCGACAATCTTAGTAGCGCCAACAAAATAATCTCGGCAATTCTGATGTGTCAATCAAAAATCTATCATCATGCTGTTGGCTAGTTTACGGAAAGGCTGAGCTAATTACAGCTATCTGATAGTAGGCTTGAAATGCGGTCGTTATCAGAGGTGTTAATTGATAAACAATCATAAAAGCAATATAATAGATCTAGATCTCGGTGAATTTATAATACATTGTTTGTAAGACAGATTTAATTACAGATGCTTGGTTGAAACGCCTCTGTATTGTTACTATGTAATACACAGATTCACAAGTACGGTCTATCATAACACAATTCATGGATAGCCGTTTTTCCGATAATCACGTGTCATAACAGACTAATAATTTGAATTGTTTTATGGGGTCAGTAATTAAGTATTGACTTACATTGTGCATTTTCAAGTTGCAAATTTTGACCTTAAATTTTCCCATACATGAATATATCTATTGGCAATACGCCTTGAAAACCTTCAGTATTCGTAAATACCATTATAAATCAATACTTATTTTAAACCTTTAAACATACTTTGGACAAATTGTGTTCTATTTCAAAGTGGTTAAATCACCAAAATCGAAGAAACATTAATTTTCGAAAATAAGTTCACGTTAGATGCGCCTAAAATATGTTTCAAAAGGGAATGCATACAGTTGCTTTCATTTTTGAATTCTGGTACTGCAGAACACGAACAGAAAATTATGATATGCAAACTAAAACTGACCCAGAGGGAACCCTGTTCATTCGAATATTTCGGATATTGCCCTTAGCAGGTGAAAAATGTCACATAATCAAATACATTACCGGCGAAAAATAACATTGAAAACAGCAGATAATTGTTAAAAAATAGACATCTCATTCAACAAAAAGTTTGCATGTGTCACTGAGATGTTTTAATTCATGAAAGAAAAAATAAATATAGTAGATCAACTTGCATAATCATTTGTTGTATTTGTCAGAAAACTATTATGTAGCTACATCTGTTGGAAATGATTCAAAACAGTATAAATAAGTGTGAATAGTAATAATATTTATATGGCTAAAAATTCCCTTTAGTCTATTAGTCTTAAAATAAAAAATTCCCCTTCCAGAGGGTATGGGTACCTGTCCCCAAAAGTTGTCTAGTGCCCTGAAGGTAGATTTATGGCTTAAAACAAGCTTCAAGGGACATAAAGGCAAAACTGTTAAGTACAGGTACATTATCATATACAGAAGTAGTGTTAATGGTGACAACACTTGCTCAATCACCATTTCAACATGTCAGTTGTGTCAGCATGTCAGTTGTGTGAGCATGTCAGTTGTGTCAGTATGTCAGTTGTGTTTTAGCACCATTATACAAATGTAGCAATTCCTTTTTTTATTTAAATCTTTTAAAAAATGCCTTTCATATATTTTGTTAGATAGTAACACAACTTAAATTTCACAATTGGCAAATGATAACACACTATATTTTTACAATTTGGGTCCCAGCGTGCTAATTTTTTACAAATGTATAGGCTAGGGAGTCTTCATAATTTTGGGTGAAAAAGCCCTGATTTAGTTTTGGCGTGTGTTCTACTAATCTTATTTTATTTTCAGTATGCAAGTGTAACAGAGGGGGAGGAAAGTTTTATGACTTATGCGGACTTCATTCAGAGATTTCTTGAGTTGTTGGACGTGAAGGATTACAACGAGTACACACTACAGCTTTTTGGCAGTAGCATAGATACCAGCAGAGATGGGTAAGATACGTGCTTCAGCATATTTAAATAGTTTATCCCTGTCTCCCAGCTGGTTTGCAGGCATAAGACTGTTTTTACATTACTAGAATAAGTGCCTTCTACACATGCCTTCGTTGTCATGTTTCCTTTTTTTATTTGGTGTTGTGTTTTAAGAGTCAATTGCATTATTGAGTCATGTCAGAGAAGGCTGTACCATATTGATATTAAAACATAAGTTGATTTTTTTTCACTCAGAGAACTGTCACTCTTTGAAATTAAACTGAAAATGGTAAAACTGATTGAACTTCTTTATGTGAATGTTACGTGTTTTGGATAGACTTTTGGCAATCTTCCAAGCCTTTTTGAGTCAGACCCTTGTTGGCCACAGGCCAGAACCAATGGATACTATGATTTGAAAAATTATGTATTGACATTTATTATGATGTTTCTCAGTAATTTGCGTAGGGTGCCTCACATCAGTCACATGACTTGACCAGACTTGAACCAGCAGCTTTAGGGTTATAAGTACCCACCACAATCATTGTACCATGGAAACCCACATTTTAAAGACTTGAGTACATAAACAAGACACAGCGTAAAATTAGATATTATACAGAGATAGAAAGTAATAACCCATTCTTCATACAATGTTCTTTATTAATCTGCATAACAGTTTCATTCCCATAAATATAGAGGAAATCTGTAAAAAATCCTTTTTGACTATACTAGTAAAAAATAAAAAAATCACCCTTTCTGTTACGTATATCTTAATTTGTATCTGTAAATAACAGAAATAAAAAACTTGGTAACCTTATTTCTGATATGTTTTAAAAGCATTCACTGTGTTTTCAGCATCATTCTTGACTATAATCCAATATTGCCATTTTGAAGGGTAATATAACTTTAAGAAAGTTTTATGTAGTTTTACAGTTGATCCTAATTATTCTTGTTGCAGCAAAATCTCATTTACAGAGTTTCAAGCATTTGAACACCTGCTGTCTCTACCAGATGCCATGTACAGGGTGGCTTTCCAGATATACGATAGAAATGGAAGTGGTTTCCTTAACTACTGTAAGTCACACACAGTTCCCACTGGCTTGAATTCATATTTTGTGGTCATTTTTGTGCAAAATTACTAGAAATCACCTTATTTTGAAGTATTCCGGGCATCAAAACTGAAACATTGACTCCAAATTTGTACCTTGGTAATTAAAATATGGCGATATTTTTTACTAAATGTTCGCTAATCTAATCTATCCATAGCCACTGCTACCCATTGAGAATAAAGTGAAAATTGCTTTCCGTTGACAATAAAGCAAAAAATTGACCCCCCCAATCCCCCAATCTATTAATACTACACTGTTTCCCTTGACAATATTCAAGAAGAAAACCATGCATTGTTAATGAAATTTAAGAATTATACATAAAAATGTGATACAAGTGTCACTGGAATCTCAGGAAAAGGCTTAATAAAGAAAAGTGAAGTAAAAACTTTGTTTTAATAGAGTTAATTGTTAATATTTACCATGTTTACAGTACATACTATTCCCAGTCATTGAAAAGTGATAATGGCAGTTCTGGCTTAAATGTTTAAATCTGCAGTTTAGTTGCCATGACTTGGTAGTTTTAGCCTAGTTCAAAGTACACTGATTTCTAAGAAAGGCCATAATTTACATGTTTTGTTGACAGTAATAGATTATGATAAACATGACAGAGAATGGAAGTAAAATTTGTTTCTATACAAGGACTTCCAAAGGGCTTGGAAACAAGGTCTTTGTCAAAGGCGCTGTGTAATGTAGCTGGGACACTGCATTTTAGTTAAAAGTAACATTGTGAATTATATGGAAAACTTATGTTACTCTCGTTATGTTGTATCATTTATGGATTGTATTGTTTCTTTCAGTGGAGTTTAAAGATATTGTGATGCACACAACTCTACACAAACAAATACCATTCAACTTTGACTGCGATTTTATACAGTTACATTTTGGTGAAGACAAATCAAGGCGGATTTCTTACCCCGAGTTCACACAACTTATACATGTAAGTTTAAACACAGTCATGATGAATACCTGTCAGACAGCCACTTCATGTAGGGGGCTGTTAAATAAAAGTGTATTTTTATATAGAATACAGTGTAACCTTCCTGAATGACACCTCCCTAGAACAACAACCTCACTAAAAAAACACACATTTTCTTTCAAGTTGATTCAGTTATATAAGGAATTGACCTCTCCAGAACACATCTCTCTGCAACAAACACATTTCTGTGTTCCCAAGGGTGTTTTGTCCAGAGAGATTGCACTGTAACCAATAGAGATGAAACAGTATCATTTGTTCAGGACAGGTTGTTGCTTAATGAAGGTGACCACAGACACAGGTTCAACTCTAGACAGTGTAAAAGCTTATGGGAATGAGACACATGTTGAAAATGGATAACTGACTTGTGATTTAAACAAAAAAAATTAATCAGTTTCAGTAAACATGAAATTGCTTTTTATCTTAGGCTATTTCTAACGCCTGCAAAATAGTTGATGAGATGATGCAGGTTTTAAAATGTAATTTTCAGGGTGAGACTGAGTATACGTGTATACTCACTTCAGAAGATTTAAAAAAATGTTCATATGTTTTTCAGGATTTCAATGAGGAGCACGCTCTGCAGGCCTTCAGAAAATTCGACAATGATAACAATGGATATATAAATGCTAAAGATTTCGAAGAAGTTATGATTTCTTTGAAGAGTTACTTGTTGACGCCATTTGTACAGGAAAATTTAGTGGCGGTAAGTATTGCTGTATAGTCAAGTGTGATTGAACCTGGATCCGACGTTTTGATATAGATTTATCCAACGGACAGGTTGGATGGTACCCGTTTATTTATAAGGGTGCAGAATGCAAAAAACTTACAGTGTAGATTGTGATAAGATGGGACAGAGACGTGTACATCGGTTATAAAAGGAACACTAATATACCATCCAACGTCTTTTCATCTAAGTTGCTTCATGAATTAGGTGACTGTTGAACACAGGTGTATAATGTATTTGGAATATAAAACCATGGGGATACAATAGTATTGGCTACTTGAGGCAGGTTACTGTTTGACAGAGGTGAGAAATACAGTTGAATCGTCTTGTATGCGGAACTCCAGGGTGGAGGAGGGGGGACGGGGATAGAAACATGGCTATTGATCTTTAATATCTGTTTTTGAAGAACAGGATGGTCTGGGTGTGCGAGGATAGGAGAACGGGTAGAAGCAGGGAGGGAGGCAATACTAGGAAGGTTTTGTAGCCAGTTTAGGGAGACATTACTTAACAATAGTTTCTATTGCGGACAGAATTTTATGTCAAAAGTAAGATAATTTAATTAGTAATATAGAAACAGCGCTGCAACGAAATATAAATGTGATACTGGTAATACACTATGCAACAAGCAAGCTTGAAGAGAAACGGACCTGTTTTTGAAGAGGTCACAGGTCAGAATCTAGGTTCTTCATAATTTTATACTGTAACTGATAAAATGTCAGTGAAGCAGCTTTGTAGTAAGTTGTGTGTGATGTCATGGTATCATTTCAGATATAGCATGGCGGTATAAAGTATGTGTCTCTGTATAGTGCAGTTTTTATAAGCACTGCAACAGTAGTTTATAATTCTGAAATGAGAACCGTTTCAGCATCGTTTATTGTGTAATAAACAATCTTCGGAGTTCTGATGCACATTTGAGCAGTAGAATGACAAACCACAGTTTATTAGATGGTTAAAAAGATAATGTGTTTAAAGGATGTTATTTTGATGTTTATATGACCAGAGCAGTGATAGAAAGTCTTGAAAGGTTTGTGCAGGAGAGACTAACTGTTAAAAATGGAAAGAGTAACCATGGTAACAGTATAATTTTATAGGGATATGAAATATATGCAATTTTATCATTGTCATTAATTAACGTTGCAGAAGATACTGTAGAGATATTTTCATTTGCAAACTACATGTTTTAATATTTGTTGTATACATTACATGGAATTCAGTTTTTGCAAGCTCTACTATCCAAATGGAATTCAGCATTGCAGATATTTCAAGAACTTTTTCGGGATTTCATTTGATTTTAGGCAACATGAAAACTTGTATTGCTGCTCAAAATATTGGTAGTGCAGTAAAGTTTCAACATTTATTAAATGAATGAAAATTGGAAATTTAGTTTTACTAGTTTAATTAAAATTCTGTTAATTATCTAAATATTGGTTTTAGAGAACAGGGTTTGGTAAATATGTTTTTTTTTCTATAACTGCATACTTCCTCTCCAAAATGTAGTGTATTTTCTATATTTTTGTCAAATTTACGAAAAAAATCGAGTGTTTTATCCATGATTTATTGTCATATGCCATATAATATCCTCCTTTAACTATTTTAATGCCAGTTTAACCATAAATAATCAAGACTATGCTGATTGTACATTGCAGTATAAATTCGTATATATGTAAATTATTCATGATTCCTAACTTAATGACAATTTTTCTAACTTTCTTTTTAACATTCAGACGTGTCTTACGGTATGTTTTACACGTTTAGATTTTATTACTGTAACCTCTTCATGTATCTTAGTTGCTCAGAGTTTTTTTTGCACCTAATGCTATTCAATCTGTTGCTATGGCGTTATATGTAAGCCTCATTTGAAGCATGAATTGTTCCACTTTCAGCTGTCCCGGACTTTCAGTGTGAAAATTTAGGTCTGCCTTCCGTCTGCTTTTTACGAATAGGATGGTAGCCATCTTGAAAAACAATGTAACAACGGAAAGAAAACCAAAAATATTCCTATTATAACTTGATATTAACAAAGTATTCTTATGGTCTTATTGGTTATTCTTATCAAAATAACACCCCCTCCCCTGCAAAAAAAATATAAACAGAACAAATGCCTGCAAACAAGCATGTAGTAAGACTAGCTGAAAAATGAAAACAAAGATCTGTATGTCAAAGCACCTGGCACTTCCTGCAGAATTGTCTTTCGTTATGACTCAGGCAGGGAAGTTGATTGTTTTTTTTTTGTGTTGACAAATCTGTTTTTTCTTGCCGTGCTGCACACGGTCATGGGTGCAGGCGCTAAGTAGCCTGTATGGCTACATGCTGTGGTCTGTTCGATAGTTTAAAAATGCGCATCAACCAAACCTTTTGATTAGAAAACTACAAATGTATCTCAGAGATGAGAATTTGATGTGATGTGTGATAAACTATAATTAATGCTGCAGATTATATACTAGTATTCAATCAATGAAAATGGATTGAGCCCAGCTAACCATTTGAAGAGTAAGTGTGTGCTAGGGACCAATAAATGAAACATAGTCAAGTATGCACATGCATTACAGATGTTTAGTCGAGCTCTATAGAAAATGTTAAGAGTTTATTGTTAACTGTAGGTGGCAATTTTAATTCTGCATTTTCATGTGATGTGGGCAGTTAGGTTGTATTTGTCACAGAGTGCCTTTGGGGTTTGGCTAGGGTGAGCAATGATCATTGGTGAAAGATACATGTGAATGATTTAAATGCATGCAAGTGAGGCTTAACATGAAAAATTGACATGACGCTGATTACCATGCCCCCTTTTTTGTTGTCGGAATGTTTAGCAAAATTTTCGAAGGTAAAACCCAATTTTGATTGCTGTTAAGATCGTGGTTTCTGACACCTGACGTCATGTTAATTTGGTAAACAGTAGTTTTGGTAAAACACTTAACATACGTGTATACACAATTTGTTGGGCGCTTTAATAATTGAATTTTTTTGAGGTGAATAAAACCTAGATATTTGTGTTAACCCATGTTTTAAGGATTCTGTGTAGGTTTTTTTTATTGTACACCAAAGTATTCTTACACACACAGAAAAGTATATCATACATAAAGGCATGTTCCATTTACATTCTAAAAATGTATTTAGAAAAAGCATTGGTAGACCTTTGATCAGAATTTGCTATAGATACATTGATAGTGTATATATTTTTCCCATACAATTTTGATTCCAGAGTATAGAAGATTTAACAAGTCATCAGGTAGGGTAATCAGAAAAATGGGGGGGTGTGGGGGAACTTTTATTAAATGAAACACCACTCTTACAGGCACAAATTGTATTTCTGTATTTGTGTGTACTCTTCAGGCTATAGTTATGGTACATGTATTTGTAATAACACAATTGAATAATATCAGAAACATAATAGGTGAATAATAACGTTGTTGCACTGCCATCTATAGGTAATTTGAATCATATACACCTTCCACTCTTCGTTTAAAGGCCTTTATTAATAGATGATCATTTTTAGGTCAGTAGGTTAAAGGTCAAGGTTTATTTTTAGGTTAGAGGTCAAGGTCGTAGTGTCCACAGTATTTAGAATTCTAAGATACATGGGTTCAAATCCTCAGTACTAGTAGATGACACTTTATCACTTTGGAGAAAGTAGGTCAAAGGTCGATGTCTAAACACCTAACCAATAAAAACATGTTTTGCACATTTACAAAGGTTTTCTCCAGCCCATTATTATTTAAAAGGACTATGTGACATGACCTGTGGGTTAATGTGACATGATCTTTACTTTTGTAGTTAAAAGGACATTGTGACATGTTCTGTAGGTCAAGGTTACATGATATCAAATATAAAGGTCACAGGTTTACATGATATGTAGTTCTGTAGGTTAATGTGACATGAGTTTCAGTTATGTAGTTAAAAGGACATTGTGACATGTTCTGTATGTCAAGTTGACATGATCTTCAGTTATGTAGTTAAAAAGACAATCTGACATGTCCGGTAGGTCAAGGTGACATGATCTTTAGTTGTGTAGTTAAAAGGACATTGTGACATATTCTGTATGTCAAGGTGACATGATCTTCAGTTATGTAGTTAAAAAGACAATCTGACATGAACTGTTATGTAGGTCAAGGTTACATGATATCAAATATAAAGGGCAAAGGTTTACATGACATCATGTAGTTATGTAGGTCAAAGATCAAGGTCATATTGTCTGAAGCTGTGATTAAGTTGAATGTTCATAACACTTCTGTCTTTTTATGACTTGTCTTTAACAGCAGGAATAGGATGAAATATGCTTTATTTTCAAAAAAGAAAGCTCTGATTCTTCCTTTATGGTTTGGTGGTGTACAGCCTGTCAAACTTAACATATCAATAGTGATACTATCTCACCATAGCTTAAGCTTAATGTGTATCACAGTGATAATGCTTTGTAGAGATTAAAGAAGTATAGGATTCACCTTTATAGAAATAACCATTTTAGACTAAAGAGTCACTTGTATACTGTTTCACGAGTGTATTGTATCTATAAATAGAAATTTGGACCTGGGTACTTGTCATGCTGGTTTATCAAATACTAAATGTGGTACATGTACATATTAAAGTGCACAGTCATAGGCATACAAGTACTGAAATAAAAAGGTATGGTGATGATACAGTTATGTGCATACTAGAACAACGACATCCATGACTGCACTTGACAACACTGATGTTGGTTCAATCTACAAACTATAAGGGATATAAATTGTGAAATGAAATGCTGTTTTCTTCCAGTTACTAGACATGCATTTTTCTTTTCTGTCGTCTGCTCACGCCAGCAACTTGAATCTTCTTATTTCAAACATGTGCTCTGCAATGAAGAAATTATTTTATAAATTACATAAACTCTTTAATTGTTTGTTTTTTCTCGATGTATTTTTTCATGTGCTTAGCGCTTCTTACCAACTTGCAGTTATCTTGCTAGAGATTTCTTGAAGAAATGAAAAATTTACTGTCGAACATAAAACATTCTTTTGCATGATTTTTTTCTTAGACTGTTTAAGTAAAATGCTGCTAAAACTTTTTAAAGTCATTGTTATTGAAGATTCTAACTCAATCCACAACTTTTCCTATGTATGAATATAGAGGCAAAGAATCTATACATAAATTTCGGATAAAATACCTACGGATTCCACGGGTAATTCCTGTGGTAAGTGACATACTCGTCCCAACACATTCCGTGTTTAGAAATTGCAATGAAATGTTTCTGTGTGTTGAACATAGTTCGGCATATTTTTCAAAGACAATTTCGTGTTAGAAATCGAAATATTAAATGCGTCCCATCATTTTATCATTTAATAAAATACAGTTGGTCGTTCCGATGCGCAAGATTAAATCTTTCATACTACGCACCAGTGATTTAAATACTAGGTATCCAAACTCCTGACTGTGTTTTATTCAACGATAAAACACAGGGTCACATTTATTATTTCTTAAATTTGATATGTTTTTCTTGAAATTAGTTAGTTTATGTGGCATGATTATGAAAATATTTGCTATGAATTTTACTATGTAATGAAATAGGTCTATATTTGCCACGGAGGCTGTGATGGGGGTCTAATTATAACCATTTAATTATATTTTACATGATAGAATTAGACATTTACTGGGAAATTTTACCGTCTAATGACATTTACATGGTACATGTAGGTTAAACATTTTGCAGGGGGGTTTTACCATGCAACGATATTTGCCTGGTAAATCAGAACATTTGTCAGGTGTAGGTCTGGATATTTGTCTAGGAGTTAACTTGTAAAGATATTTATGAAGTAGGTCAAGACAATTGTAAGAGAGTTTAGCAATGTATGGATATTTACATGAAAATCTAGACTTTTAAAGTGAAATTAAGCATCAAATGATATTATCAGGGATTTTATCATTTAAATATCATTACAAGGTAGTTCTAGGCATTTTCCTGGGAGTTTCACCATGTAATGAGATGTACATGATGGTTCTAGACGTTTAGTTACTAATTGGTTACAATGTTGTTGGGGGGAGTATTTTTTTTTTGTGGAACTTGCTTGACCCAGATCCTGCTATTAAAATTTCAAAAATGGATTTGTCCAGCTTTACATTTGGAAAATTAAATCACCACAATTATTACATAATTGACAGTAGTTGTGGAATCATGGTCGTGCTCTGGTCAGCTGAGTTTTCATTGATGTGTTGTTCATGAATCGGGGAGACATATGTTTTTTTAAATCAAACACAACCTTCTAGTTTAGTAATAGATCTAGCTGTAGCAAAACTTTGGTAATTTTTTTTTCTAAAATATGTATACATGTGTATGTACATGTTTGTGATTAGATGACAATGTTTATATTTGTTGCTGAAAGTAACTCATGAGGAAAGACAGTCTTATAGTCAGAAAGTTTGCCATAAGACTATGTTAGCTTTAGAAACAAGGGAGGGCCAATTAGTTCTTGTTGAACTTGTTGCCAAACCATTTTGCCTCACATCTAAATTTGCATTTTCATATTGCTCATGTTTATTTTGCAGTGAAATAGGTTTGTAGGGTATTTGTTGCTGCAGTTTTAGTGTACATGTACTAACGTCTGTGTTTTCTGTATTGTAGATTGCAGTTGGAGATTTTCACAAGAAGATAAGTTACGCCTACTTCACGGCTTTCATTTCGTTGTTGAATAACATGGAGCTGATGAAGAAGATACATCTGTCGGCGACAAAACGAGACAAGAGCATGGCCTGTACGAAAGGTGTGTTTTGTTTAGTGTGAATCTCATGTGTGAGGGTCATTGTTTCAAGCCCGCTACTAACCTGATGCGCCCTGTGAGAGTGTTGATGGTTTATTTAGGGAGGATTGAAGTCGAGTACTGGTTGTTCCTAGGAATGATGTTTATGTAAATTTCTCGCTTGAAAGTAACTGAAATCTGAATAAGAGCTCAAAACCTCTCATTTCCCCTGAGTCATTTTTTTGGCATTTAAAAAAGAGATAAATATATAACTATAGGAAGTAAGTAACTGACACATTTCAGATTTTCTACAACTGACAGTCTGTGTAATTAACCTGTTACCAGTGATGTGATAACCTTATCCTGTAGCTGATGTCAGAATATTTGTAACAAAAGATTCCATCAAACTTTTTCAACATCTCTTCCTTTGTGATAGGTAAAAACCAATTTTGATTGATTGAAACAACTTGATTGACTCATAGCTTCACAATCAATCACTTAATCAATCAATCAGTCAGTCAATCAGTCGGTTGAGCAGTCAATTGATAAATTAGTCAATCAATCAATCAATCCATCAGTCAATCAGTTGCCTATTCAGACTTATAGCATATTACAAGAAACTGAAAGTGATTGATTTTCTTAATACATAATTGTGATAATTTATCCTACATTTAAAAATGTTACCTTGTACTTGTAGATTTTCATTGATTAAGATTGAAGATTAATTTTCGTCATTTTTTAAGGAACATTTATAGATGATTTGTTTGTGTGTCTGTTACAGAGGAGTTGATGTATCAGTCTCAGGAATTTCCTCAGATCACCCCGATGGAGATTGACATACTCTTCCAACTTGTACAACTTCTCCATCAAACACAGTAAGTCTTCGTTGTTAAGAATGTAGGTCACATGCATGATGCTTACAGACACTGAATTGTAATAACTAAACCTTGAACAGGTGGTGATACGAACGAGTTTTTCCCACCTTTAAATAATGTGGTCTTGAAACCTTGAACGGATGAAGTCACTAATCTTTGAACTGATGTAGTCACTAAACCATGAACTGATTTAGTCCCTAAACCTTGAACTGATGTAGTCACTCCATGTAAGATCATCGAAACCATGAACTGATGAGTCACTAAACCATGTACCGATTAGTGATTTAACCTGAACTGATATATCACAACACTGATGCTAAACCATGAACTATTATCACAAAACCTTGAACTGAAACAGTACTGAGCCAATAGTACTGCAGTACTCTACAGTACTGGAAGGTATTTAAGTTCTATAGAATACTGCAGTACTCTTATTCTATAGTACCACACAGTAGTTGGTCACATAGAAATCGCAATATTGTCCCCTTGAAATCCCACTTGTGGATGAGCCACTTAGGACCAGTTTGGTCCTGTTGTAAGGAAAAAAGCATATGTACCCATTCTAAGCTGGGTTAAGTATGAGCCTTGATCTCTGTTACTGTACCATCCAATCTGTTAGAGGTCCTGAATATACCCTGATAGCATGTTGTACACAGATGTATTATAGTATATGTATTGCTTTACAATTTCAGACAAGGCCCTAGACAAAGACATTGCATGATAATGTTGGCAGAAAGGTTAAATGCCTCTTTGGGAAAAATTTAAACTGTTGTTGTAAAGAGGTCATTGCCCCCCCAGGGCCCCCCCCCCGGGGGTACCCCCGTAGTTATTGTTTTGCTTTACAATTTCAGACAAGGCCTAGAAAGACAGCATGACATGGGGTATGTATTGAGATCAGTTGAGATTTAGGAGATCAGCAGTAGATATTTGTATTCAGTTGTGATAAACATGCATCCTTAACAGATACTGTTTTGAGGGTTTTAGATTAAAACGTTGCAGTTATTATTAAAAAAAAAATTAGTACATGCTTCCATGGTGATGGGTAAAGTTGCTGACTTGAAATCACTGAACTTTTCACTGATCAAGGATCATGGGTTCAAGCCTCTCTGCCAACCTGACTTTAATGTGAGAAAGTTTGCAGTTTCTTACTGGGAAAGAGAATAGTACTTGTCAGTCCAAGGAACAATGGTTAGGTAAACTGCCCACTTATAGAATATTCTGTAACCAAAATTCTGTTTAAACTGGCATTAAACTCAAAGGAAAAAAACCCTCTTGAACACTTGGGAATTCCTGTTTATAATTTCACAGGGATCATGTATTTTTCCCATTCTTTGGACTTGCCCAGTAAAAAGACCCATTCACATGAGCCCAAAGTTACCTCCCCACCCCCTCCCCCAATTGGAATATTTTCATGACAAGGTTTCTCCAGATTTGCAGGGTTTTGAAATTCGGTTTTCCCCCAAATTACATGGCACTGCACTAAATTAAACCCAACCAGTTTGACTGGTACAAGACCCATCCCTAAAGAGGTAAAAAAATCACAAGGACTGATTGATGTACAGTAAACTTTGCAAACATTTGTTCTGAAATATTTCAGACGTGTGCTCTACCAGGATCTGGAAGAGTTGTCGCCAATGGAAGGCCGCGAGACACCATTTTCTCTGCAGCTGCAAATTGCTGAGGTAGACATTGTTAGACCTGACTTTTGTACTTGTAGTCTAGTTACTTTGTTTAACAGATCAATTATTGCTATGATGTCAGGATTGTCATTTAGTGTCTGTTTAAAGATTTTGACTAACTGCAATACTCACAAGAGTGTTTTCTTGTTTTCTAAACACCAGGTAAGTTAAAGAAATAGTTTGTAGAATTACTTCATGAATACTTACCTTGATAGTGGCAAGTTTACCTGCCCTTATGACCTGTGTAGATCATGATTAGCTTGCACTTCCGCACAGTCTGATCATGGTGTCCACTGTTTGCAATTCAGTTACCGGTAGTTACTCTACGCATTCATGCTGACCAGTGAGTAAATATTTACTGAACACCTCTTTTAACCGTTAATGGTACTGTCAAAGTTAGGAGATGGACTATGTCCATTTTAGAAATTCAGGGGGGAGTGGGGTGGTGGATGGGTGGTAATGGTTTAAGTAATCAGAGCACAGTATTATTTCCTGGAATTTCTCAATTTATAGTCTACCTTTTAGTAAATATAACCAATTTATCTACCTTTTGTTGGCGCCTTTAGAAACAGGCGATACATAGGAACCTTGTCCGCGGTCGGTCGTCCATCACACAAACTTAACGTTGGCTTTAACTTTGCGATTTCTTAAGATTTCTTCATCAAACTTTACAGTTGTATTGCTTATGACATAAGGGTCATGATGCCGCCAAATTTTGTAGAACAAGGTCATATTTGACAGAGTAATGCCCTTTTGTACTTAGATGTTGTCACGAAAACTTAATGTTGGCTATAACTTTGCCATTTCTTAAGATTTCTTCATCAAACTTTCAAATTGCATTGCTTATAACATAAGGATCATGATGCTGTCAAATTTTGTTGGTCAAGGTCATACTTGACAGAGTTATGCTCCTTTTCGTACTTAGATTTTGTCACAAAATTATTAGTTATTCTGACAAAGCATAAGAGAGCGACACAAGTGTTCTACTGAACACCCATCTAGTTTTAAATGTAACCAATGTAGGCCAATAAAAGATGCTTACTCTTAACCCTCACTTGACTAAGGTCTAGTATGTGTTCAGGTCTTGATTTAGATACAATACTATAAGTTGTTTGGACAGGTATTTATGAAAAATAACCAACTGAATAGCAAACAGTGCAGGCTGATTATGATCTACCATAGTTATAAAGTCAGAATCACTTGCCACGCGCAAGTTAAGACAGAAGCAAGACATTCATACACTGGTCTCACAGAAGTGTTTTTTTTCAGGTCCACAGGTCAGGTCGTAGGGTAAAATGTTTAATTCACCTGTGTATTGAATAAACAGACATTCCTTTAATAATGTTTATGCACATATTTGACATATGTTATCATTACACATTGTGAACCTTGTGGTATTCTGGGAGTCATATATACAGGTTTTCTTTAAGTAAGTAAGTGCGCCTTTATTTAACGAGGCTTAAGCATTCGGTTTCCCGATCTTCCATGCGGGCCTTTAAGTGATAATATTCTTGAGTCTAAACAAAAAAGTATGTATTATTATATACATGTAGTTAGCATTGAAAAACAACCTATATAACTAGGATTTTCCTGCATATCTGATCAGCATTTATGGTGATTTTACTGATGCTGGAAAAATCGGTCTGGCACCCCCCTGTGCCAGATAACTCTTGTTAATAACTTGTGACGTAACATTATAAACATTTTGACATCCCTTTTTCAAACACAAAATGTGAATATGGTTTGTTTTTATATGATAATGCATCATTTCAATGTTTGTGAAACACATTACCTCTACTTAGAAAACTACTTGAAAATGCAACACGGTATGCAAGAAAAAGTTTCTATCATGAGACATTTGGTTAAGAAAGAAATATCTGTCACCTCTGGTAACCGTTTTGGCGGGAACTCGGTAGAGACTCGTTCCCGCCAAAAAAGTAACCAGTGGTAACAGATATTTGGATCTGAACCGTGTGCTCATGACAGGAACTTTCAATCTTTACACATGTTATACAGATACACCTGCCATAAGTAGCAAGCCCAAGGATCAATAAAAATGGCTGCTTGAAGTAGGGGGATGTTTTATACATGTACAGTCAAACCTGTGTTAAAGACCACCTCCGAAAGAAAGACCAGCAGGCAAAAAACCTTGCACTATTCAGTTGTTGTTGGAACGCCTGCAAATAAAGACCATCTGTCTATCTTGAACAAAGACTGCCATAGCTTTGTCCCGTCAGTGGTCTTTGTTCACAAGTTTGACTGTTTATGTAATAGAAAAATGACCATTGAGGGTACACTAGTATTGGCTGCTTTGGGCAGGTGATTGACCACTAACATAGTTAGTACTGTATATATAGAAATGTCCAAGATGTTGATATGAAATGTTTATACCTGGTTAAAAGTCAGAAATATAAATAAGGTTCTTTAAGATTCTTATGCAAGTACCGTTCCGTATCACATGGAAGATGGCTCAAGAGTGACTGAATATGCTCAGATATTCTTCATTCTTTGCAATCTCCCCTAAATAGTTTGCCATAACAAAAACTAATAGCATGCACTCATAATTATTCAAGTAAATGTAAGGTCGGGAGCATGGGGCCTGAAATACTCATAACTTTTAAGACCGACTGTCTGCTATTTCTTTTCTGAAAGTTCTACTCACAATTTCTTCTTTGTAATTGAAGTTCATGTCTGGGAAACCTGATTGTAAAATATGTGGCCAGAATTTTTTTAAACCTCTCAAACTGTATGAGTGGTTATTTCTGAGGGATTGAAATTCTGCGATTTTTGTAAAAATAAAGTATGTTCTATTTACGTGGACTTCATTTCTGCAGCATTAACTTTGGGTATAAATTGATTTAAATTCTGCGGCCTTGAAACACTGGGAATCCCACCATGTCTCGAAGGTGAAAGTCAGAAATGTTAAGAGATCAAACGCTAAATTTTTTTTACAGTAAGTATACTGCATCTAGTTGTCTTCCTCGCAAAATTTATTTTTGATAGTCATATGTAAATCAAAAAATTATAAATAGCGAAATAAAGATTAACACATAAACAGTGAAATAAACACTGTTTGCCTTATAAATTAGTGAATAAAGCTCAATTTTCTGTACAATAGGTAAGGGTTTGTTTCTCAGTTACTAGAAATCTGTGTAACAATAAATTGAGGACAAAAGTCAATAATACATGTACTCCTTTTAATGTACATGCCTGCATTTGTGAAACACATTAGCTCTATTTTCCATGGATTTGTGATACACTACCTCTACAGTCCATGGATTTGAGAAAAAACATTACCTCTACCATCCATGGATTTGTGAAACCCATTACCTCTACCATCTATGGATTTATGAACCACATTACCTCTACCATCCATGGATTTATGAACCACATTACCTCAACCATCCATGGATTTATGAACCACATTACCTCTACCATCCATGGATTTGTGAAACACATTACCTCTACCATCCATGGATTTGCAAAACACATAAACTACCATCCATGGATTTATAAACCACATTACCTCTACTTTCCATACATTTGTGAAACACATTACCTCTACCATCCATGGATTGGTGAAACACATTACCTCTACCATCCATGGATTGGTGAAACACATTAATTTACCTCTACCATCCATGGATTTGTGAAACACATGACCTCTACTGTCCATAATTTGTGAAAGACATTACCAATATCATCCATGGATTTGTGAAACACATAACCTCTACCGTCCAGAAATTTGTGAAACACATTAATTTACCTCTACCATCCATGGCATAGTGTTATGTTTCATTCAGTACCAGTTTTATGAAATAGGACACAGGCCTAAAGTATATAAAAAGCATGTCAAATATTCTGCGGCGCCCTGTTTGACCGCTGAAAACAGAGAATTTGTCAACGCAGAAAAACTTGTACGATACAAATGTGCTATATGTCTGCAGATACTTATTAATCCCAAACATTGATAGCATACATTTAATGATTTAAAAAAGACTTAATATGCCGCTATGTTACTATAACACTTTGAAATACCAGAAGTCGCTGCTTGTGGAATTGAGTTCTGCGTCTCACATTGAGGTGTCAGAGGTAATGTGAACTACACTTGGCCATGATTGCAGCTTGAACTACCTTTTATGACATATTTCTTACAGGAAGATCTGAGGCTTGAAACCGGTGCAGAACGTACGCTGTTCTTAACGATTGGCGAGAGCATGTACAGATTCGGGCTTGGAGCGCTGGCTGGAGGTATTTCTTTTATCTCTTTGTTAATCATGCTGTATCAAATCCATTTTACAGTATACAATAACCACTGCCAGCACAAACCATTTTTAACAAGTTTTTGTTAAAATTTCTGAAAGTACAAATTTGAATTTTAGCGTCAGTTTTTTGTAGTAAGGTAAATTATATAAAATATTTGATTGTCAAGAGGTCAAATACAAAAAGTTACTTAAAAATAGTGATTTTAATGTAATTGTTTACATGTAGTCAGGTGACATTTTCCATCATCACATGGTATCTTGTGACAGCATTGATTTGAGAGCTCACCCAATCAAATCACTATGAGGTGTTTGATACTTTATGAAAACCAATACTTCAGTTTTGTTCATATTTCTTTGTGTCTGCGCTATTTCCAAATTCTCATCTCCCTTGGATAGTATTTTACTGTTTTTTTTGTTTTTTTTTCCAATTCCTTAATCTAGAGAATATTTACAAAAGCCATGTTGACATGGGCAAATCCCTCACACCCCTAGGGCGGCATTCCAAAGAAAAATCAATGAAACGGAACATGCTGGAAATATGTGCATTTCCTCTTGCTAGAGAACCTTCCAATGATGATTTGTTGAATTCCAATCCGAGGTATTTGAGATGAGAACTTGATTAAAATTGCCTGTTCAGGATTGTTATACAAAATGTATTTATAATATTCCAGCAACTGGTGCTACGGCAGTTTATCCGATTGATCTCGTGAAAACTCGGTTACAAAACCAGAGGACGGGGATGATGGTCGGTGAACTGATGTATAAGAACAGTTTCGACTGCTTCAAGAAAGTTGTGCGGCACGAGGGAGTCTTAGGGCTTTACAGAGGGCTAGGACCACAGCTAGTGGGAGTGGCCCCTGAAAAAGCTATTAAGTTGACAGTAAGATACATTTGTAGCTTTCATAGCTTTGTAAGTCAGAGATTGGAGTGATCTTACTGTAAGTGGTGATAATGCATGTGTAGAACTTGTCCAAATTGAGAAAATCACCAAGATAATGTTCTGCAGAAATAAAAAATATTAAACATAAGAACTCATTTGTAATGATTTATTAAAAATCCAGTCAAAATGGTTTATGAAAGCTTTTAAATAGTAGCAGGAAGACTTCTTCACAGTTAAAAGTACAGCTTTGGATGAATATGCAAAAAATGGGGGGTGGGGGGTATTTCACTCAGTATTTCACTCCACACTTTGAGTGAATAACTTGGAGTCAAATAGTGTGACTTTCAGTGAGCATAGAGAAATATTGCGGCACTTAGCAGAAGTAAATTTCGCGGCACTTTAAGTGATTTTACAGGTTAATCAACTGGTTTAAGGGACATTTAACTTAATATTTATTTTATTTGGTAGAATTTTGTATATATGTAAGATACTTTTAAGTTGTATATAAAAAAGTTTACACAGCAAATAAAAAAAAATTGCCGAATGACATAGATTTGAATAGGATTTGCTTTATTTAGCTGCGTCCATATATTATGGTAATGTATGGCCGTTGAAGTTACGCGTATATGTCTTTATCCTTCAGCAACATACAAGTAACATTATATCAAATATGGTTATTTCCTTTTTATATGCCCAAAGGGACGTATTATAAGATTACCTGTGGCGGGCGGCGTACACACTTTGTCAGCTCTCTAAGTCAAACAGTTTTCATCTGATCTTCACCAAACTTGGTCAAAATGTTTGTTGGCATAATTTCTCGGCCAGGTTTGACTCGGGCACTTTTGGATTATGGCCCTTGATTTATGCAAAATTGACCAAATTCACCTTGTCTGATCTCTAAGTTGAACCGTTTTAATCTGATCTTCACCAAACTTGGTCAAAATGTTGGTTGGCATAATATCTCTGCCAAGCTTGATAACCAGACAAATCGACCTGGATGGGCAGCGTCCACACTTTGTCGCTCTTTGTCGAACAGTTTCTGTCCCATCTTCACCAAACTTTGTCAAAATTTTTGTCGTCATAATCTCTTGGCCAAGTTTATAGCCAGCCAAATTGACCCAGGACTTTTGTAGGGCCCAAACTCTTCGCTGAAGAAACAATTATTGCCCGTGAAAAATTGGTCGAAAATGTATGGGATAATTAGCCTTCTCAGCTCATAGTTCGAAAACAGCCAACCCCCCGGGCCCTTGGGTTTGCCCTTGAATATCGAAAATTATGAAATTAGCCTTGTCTGCTCTATAGTTCTAGTAGGTTTTACAAAACAAATGAACTGCCAGATACTGAGTTATGCCTCCTTGACAGGCGTATTTTGTGACAGTTTGGCACTCTTGTTGTGTTTTAAAATGAGTCAAAAAATACAAATTACGCTACTACTATTCACAACTTAGCATATGGTTTGGTCAAGATAAAAAACCGCAATTGAAATAGATTTTTTATTTGAGACAAATATCAAGAGATGACAATACAGAATGTAAAAGAAAATTGAAAAAAAAATTACACATAACAGAACTAAATCATAAGTCGTGAAATAGAGAAGTCGCACATGAATCCTGTGGAACACCAAATACGCTTTGATTCAAAGCGTTCCCCCGGGGTAAAAAGTAGCCCCTCCGCAGGGTTCACTTGTTTTAAGTAGACTTTTATAAAAAGTACTTTAAAAGAATTGTACTTTCACTTTGTTTTGTACGACCGTATTTTTGACTCTGTATAACAAACAATGGTACTCGGGTGAGTGATACAGGGTTAAGTTGGCCCTCTTGGTTGCATATTCCTCAAGAGCTGTACTGCAAAAAAGAATGATAATCGTATTAAGGAGTAAGTTATTTACAGTAGTCTAATGCAGATTCATTTGGATTTCAGATGAATGATTTTATGCGAGATAAAATGTGCAACAAAGATGGCAGTATTGCATTATGGGCCGAGATGGTGTCCGGCGGTGTTGTAAGTCTATTGTTCTTTAGTAAATTTCAATAAATATGCTCCATCTTCGCTTTGTGAGATGGAGAGGGCTTTTAGAGGACTCGCAGGTGTTTTCACATTGCGTATTTGCTCTGTGTCACAATACCTGGATATGTATCAAGTTTGCATTGTATGTCGTCAGGGCGTTAAGAACCTGCATCCTTTAGTATTTGTTATCTGCCGCAGAAGGTGGAGGGGTATTGTTTTCGCGTTTTCCGGCTGTCTGTCCGGGGCAAACATTCGGAATCAGGTGGTCATTTGTTCCACGTAAGGTTTAGGGTGATCATTTGCTCGCTTTTGCTTTAGGGCTAAGTGGTAACAGGGTAACCTTAGTGGTCAGAAAAATACAATGAAAAATACAACCTTGGGATAGAAATGTAGGGACACTCATCCGTCCATCTGTCCGTTAAGGAACCAATGGATTGAATTTCATGAAACTTGAAAGAAATAGACAACTAAAATTTTAGTTGCAGTATTACATTGTATATATTTACATGGAAATGATATTTTCTTTTGGATTTACTTTAGGCTGGTGCGTCTCAAGTTATGTTTACAAACCCACTTGAAATTGTGAAAATCCGACTACAAGTGGCAGGAGAGTTTGCTGGGAAAACTAAAGTTAGTGCAATTGGAGTCGTAAAAGAGCTTGGCTTTCTAGGACTTTATAAGGTAGGTTTTTGTCTAGGACTTTATAAGGTAGGTTTTTGTGTCATTTATGATTTGTCGATCATTGTACATGTTGAGGTAATTGTTATTGTCATGACCCTTTATTGCTCTAATAGTCGTATCACTATGTCTCTTTCTACACGAAATATTGTAAGGGTATGATAATACCATAACCTACATGTACATTTAAGTATATAGTCTATTTATAGATTCCTCCTTCAAAACTCTGATACTCTGAACATCAAGCAAATAATGAAATATTCAATGGATATTTAGATATTAAAAAAACAAAACAACAAAAAAACATGTTTTAATATGACATTTTTGTGTTGATGCGACATCAAGTTCTTGTTCTAGTTCATATTTGTTAACTAAAAACTACATGTACAGTAAAGATCTGCTATTAAGACCACCCAGTGTTAAGGCAGCCCATTACAAATTATTCAATAGAAATCTAAATTTCATAACTAAAAGCTCTTGATAATAAAACTACTTCAGTATTAAGACCACTTACTGGTCTGTATTGCAGTCGTATTAAGGGAATTCAGCTGTTTGTAAGAAAAAGGTTCTGAAATGACTTCCGTCTGCTACTTGTCTGTGTGCCGTCTGTTCTAGATCTGTAGTAGTCCTAAAGGTTTACTGTAAACCTAAAATTATTTCACGCATTTTAAGTTAGCGATTTTTGCGGTAAGTTAAATTCCGCAAAAGATGAGCTGCAAAAATGTTCAGTAATTGAAAAAGCACGAAATACAGTATCCGTGGAAGCTTCTTGGTTTATAGTATGTTTGTTTTTGCTCAACAGGGCTCATACAGATTAGCAGTCCCTATCTGTTATCTTGCTGAAGTCCAGTGAACCCTCTTGTTATGAGAACTCAACTGTGTGTAAAACATTATTTAAACAACATCTTATTTAACATTTAAGGGTTCACGCGCGTGCTTCCTGAGAGATATCCCTTTCTCCGCAATATACTTTCCGGCCTATGCTCATTTCAAGAAGGCGTTCGCAGATGAGAATGGCTACAATCATCCAGGAACTTTACTGCTAGCTGCTACATGTGCAGGTAGGGGCCTAAATGCACAAAAACTGTTGTACTTTTATTAGCTCATCTGGCTTTGCCAAGGTGAGCTTTTCTAATGGATGATTGTCCATCGTCCGTCAACATTTTGATTCAAATGACATCTCCTCTGAAACCACTGGGCCAATGTTGATGAAACTATTCAGGGATGTTCCTTGCATGAAGCTCTACCAAAATTGTTCAAAGAATTCCATTCCATGCAGAACTCGGTTGCAAGGGCAAAAAATAGAAAATCTTTAAAAATCTTCTTCTCTGAAACCACAAGGACTAGAGCTTAGATATTTGGCATGTAGCATTGTCTAGTGGACCTCTACCAAGATTGTTCAAATTATGACCCCCGGATCAAAATTGATCCCGCCAGGGGGGTCACTTGGTTTTACATAGGCTATTTAGGAAAAACTTTAAAATCTTGTTCTCTGAAATCACAAGGCCTAGAGCTTAGATATTTGGCATGTAGCATTGTCTAGTGGACCTCTACCAAGATTGTTCAAATTCTGAGCCCCGGGTCAAAATTGACCCCGCCCAGAGGTCACTTGGGTTTACATGGGCTTATATAGGAAAAACTTTTAAAATCTTCTCTGAAACCACAGGGCCACTTGATTTCGCATAGGCTTATATAGGGAAAACTTAAAAAAAACACATGGCCCACAGGCAGAGCTTAGATATTTGGAATGTTACTAAGCATTGTGTAGGGGACCTCTACAAATTATGTTAAAATCATGACCCCTTGTATTATTGGCAATTGATATACAGGTGAGCGATATAGGGCCATCTTGGCCCTCTTGTTTACTTAGCAATAAAAAATACACAGGTTTAAGTTACACTCTTAAATGTCTTCATATTCGCAGGTTGCTTTTTTTACAGTGTATAAGAACTTTAACTCTGGTTCTGTTTAATTTTTAGCTTTTCACGACATATAACAAACCCAGAGTGTTTCTAGAATTGAGAAACATTCTGTATTGTGCACTATCCCATGAGACATATGGCTGCCTTTTCTAGGGGCGCTTGTCTTACGGGAAACCAGCATCAGTCATAAATCTCGGAATACAAGGCGGTAAAAAAGTAAGGCCATTATTAATTGGCTTATAGCCGTAAATACTCAGCTGATACACGTACAACTCGTCGTAATGTAGAACTCGTGCTTTCTAGGTGCACCGGCCGCAGCTTTGCCAACTCCTGCCGATGTGATAAAAACTCGACTGCAAGTAGCAGCACGTGCTGGGCAGACTACTTACAATGGAGTCATAGACTGTGCACGTAAAATTTACAGAGAAGAAGGGTTCTCTGCTTTTTGGAAAGGAACACCAGGTAAGTTATTTACTTAAAACGGTGTCAAATACAGACTAGTTAAAATGTAAATCTACCTGGAGGAAGTTCTTTTTATCACAGATAGCTTATAAATATTACAATAAGGTTACAATAACACAGCTAGAATGACTGACATTTTACATATCATATAAAACATGTGGTAACTTAGAATAAGACTAATTCAGGAATAGACAGATGGAGATGTAACATGTATGTCATATAGCAGTGGTTAGTAATCATGGTAACTAATGGGTAGTGGTAAGTAACCATGGTAACTAGTGGGTAGTGGTTAGTAACCATGTTAACTAGTGGGTAGTGGTAAGTAACCATGGTAACTAATGGGTAGTGGTAAGTAATCATGGTAACTAATGGGTAGTGGTGAGTAACCATGGTAACTAATGGGTAGTGGTAAGTAACCATAGTAACTAGTGGGTAGTGGTAGGTAACCATGGTAACTAATGGGTAGTGGTAAGTAACCATGGTAATTAGTGGGTAGTGGTAAGTAATCATGGTAACTAGTGGGTAGTGGTAAGTAACCATGGTAACTAGTGGGTAGTGGTAGGTAACCATGGTAACTAATGGGTAGTTGTAAGTTATCATGGTTACTAATGGGTATTGGTAAATAACCATGGTAACTTATGAGTAGTGGTGAGATCACATTTTGGAAAGGTGTTTAGGGCTTTGAAAAGATGTCCTTTATAATGTTGAATGGTTCTAATAATAAATGAAATTAATTTATTTCAGCTCGAGTGTGCCGTTCCTCTCCTCAGTTTGGTGTCACTTTGCTCACATATGAATTGTTACAGCGTCTCTTCTATGTCGACTTCGGTGGAAGGTAAATTTCTAGCTTAAAGATTTAAAAGAAGAATTTATACCTCCAACTGTTAGCTTTGCACAGTGATCTGTTGTCATTATGTTTAGCAGGGTCAGTAGATGTTGATATGTCAAAATTTTGGTATTGAGCCCCATCTAATTCAAAATTTGTGACTGCAAATCTCTCTCTTAAAATATCTCATTGATTAATACAAGCCCTATGTTGACCTGGCTATATATTTGAGAAAGTTGTCAGTTTTGTATGCAGGATTGGAGTCTGATACTGGTACTTGTTAGGTATGATGGTTAAGTAAACTGCCATAATGTAAATACTGTAAAAGTGTATTTTTTGGCGAGGTTTTATTTTCACCAATTTTCAAAAATTAAGCACTTCGCGAATTCGTCAAACTCGCTAAAATAACAAAAACTGATTATATATGAAATAGTGACCTGGCAAATTAAAAAACTTGAGAATAATTAGAAAATTGGAAAATCCCGGAAAATAAACAACTAGTGAATATAAAGACTATTACAGTGATAAAAATTCTATTGAAATGGATGTTAAACTCGATGACAAAATATGTCTTATTTACTTGGAGTTGGTAGATTATGCTTATTTAAAACTTCTCATCTCTCAGCAAAGTGTCTACTCTGACCAGATACATGTAAATTCTATTTCTAATGCTAATATGTACCCAGTAATTAGATGAAAAAGTTAGTTTTCTTTGAAAATTAAGATTACTTTATGGACAAAATCAGTGATTGCATGTTCTAACGCAGTACCGATGTAACGTCGTTTCTGATTAGTGACGTAGTTTAAATTTGCGACTATTAAATAACGTATATATAGTCGCGAAATTCGAACGGCGATTTAATTATCGCATTTCGACACATTGTGCGTTAGAAAAGGGATAACTATTTAGTGATTTTGAAATTTGCGACCGTATATATTGTTTTAATGGTCGCAAACAGTTTTAACAGCTCCGGCTAACGCTGTTGCCGTTAAAAATATTTGTGACCATTAAAAACCTTATATACAGTCGCAAATATCAAAATTACGAAACAGTTACTCCTATATTTATTCTAGGATTAATATTTTCATATTTTAAATAACTGTTTGTTTCATGTATCTTCATACATATTCCAGACGACCTGAGGGATCTGCTGCAAAACCAACACATCTACAAGAACAACTTTCACGCAACCCTGATCATATAGGTGGCTTCCGTCTAGCACTCGCAACATTTGACGGCATGGAAAGACAGCTTGGACTGTGTTTACCAAAATTCAAAAAAGCCGTCACTGAAGAAACAACTTGAGAATAGGCCTCGTTCTAGAGACTTTTAAATTTAGTGACAAATATTTTATTTATTAATTGCAAATGCCGGTTGATTTTTTGAGCTCGCCTAGATTATAGGTGAGCGATTGACATCACTCTTTGTTTGTCTTCCGTCCATTCAGGCATAGTGGTCTTCATAGGTAATTCTTTCTAGTAGAATACGTACCAAGTGCACGCTTCTTTCTTTCTTTCAATTTACTCTAAAAGCTTTTTGAAAGTGTCTGTAACTCACTATGGCATGCTAAAATTTGAACGGCTTCTTATGGCAGTAAATACAAAGCTATTTGTGAAATATTTGTCTTTGAAAGTAAGAGACTAATCTATTTCTGACTAAAGGAAGGTTGATTGTAAGACTATCTTATCTGCTTGTTTGCATATATGCAGATACAACAGTTTTACAATCAACCTTTGTAATATCACTTTAGCTGAAACCTGTCCTGAAAATCAGCGTAAAAATAAACTAAACTGGAAATCAGCTAAACTAAGCTAAACAAACTCAGTTTAGTATTGTGTTGATAAATTTCTTTTTATTGATTCTCCCCTGCCCTGATGTAGGCATGGTGAATTTATAAGAATATATACGGTAGAATCAGGTGAGCTGTGGAAGAGTAACTTATTCAGTAATGAGAGTGTATCTAACTTGTACAGTAGTTAGCAAATTTCGTTCAATTTTTTTTAAAAAGCTATTACTGACATTGTGCAGTGAAATCACACGTTCGATTTTTAGCAATTATTCCTACTCAAGAGAAAAATGAATTTAGTGATGTGACCTGAAGCCTTGGAAGATAGTCTTGTCTTCAGGTTGACAATATTTCTGTTTCTTTTCATGTAAAAGAGATATTTCAACAGTATCTTATTCAATCTGCACTAATTAACTTCTTAAGACACTCTGATTTTGTGACAAGATGGGGCTCTGTTCCGACGTCCGATATTAATGTTAATTAGTTTATGTGATACACACAATTTTATTGCACTTAGTGGGCTGATATTGCACATTTTGATCAAATATTGCTGCCTACTGCCTGGACTTGCAGGGTATAAGTTATATTCTTGGCTGTATCAAATGTTTCTGTGCATGTTTCAATGAATCTATGTCCATTTGCCACTGTCCTTCATTGTTACAGAGTCCCAAGTGAAATTCAAGGCTGTATGAACTGTTGACATGCATGTTTCATTTAATCTAAAGCCAGTTATGGCTGCCATTGATTGTTACAGAGTATAAGTTATATTCAGGGCCATATGAACTGTTTCTGTGATTGTTTCAGTGAATCAATGCCCAAGTATGGCTTCTCTATTCGTTATAAAAGTTAAAGTGACATTCAAGTTTTTGTGCATGTTTCAGTGAATCAATGCCCAATTATGGCTTCCCTTGAATGTTTCAAAAGTTAAAGTGACATTCAAGCTTTTGTGCATGTTTCATTGAATCATGTCCAAGTTTTGCTGCCCTTGAGTGTTTCAAAAGTAAAAGTGACATTCAGGTTTTTGTGCATGTTTCAGTGAATCAATGCCCAATTATGGTTTCCCTTGGATGTTTCAAAAGTTAAGGTGACATTCAAGTTTTTGTGCATGTTTCAGTGAATCATGCCCAAGTTTGGCTTCCCTTGAATGTTTCAAAAGTTAAAGTGACATTCAAGTTTTTGTGCATGTTTCAGTGAATCAATGCCCAATTATGGTTTCCCTTGAGTGTTTCAAAAGTTGAAGTGACATTCAAGTTTTTGTGCATGTTTCAGTGAATCATGCCCAAGTTTGGCTTCCCTTGAATGTTTCAAAAGTGAAAGTGACATTCAAGTGTTTGTGCATGTTTCAGTGAATCAATGCCCAATTATGGTTTCCCTTGGATGTTTCAAGTTAAAGTGACATTCAAGTGTGTGTGCATGTTTCAGTGAATCATGTCCAAGTATGGCTGCCCTTGAATGTTTCAAAAGTGAAAGTGACATTCAGGTTTTTGTGCATTTTTCAGTGAATCATGTCCAAGTATGGCTGCCATTGAATCATACAGAGTATTAAGTGATATTCTGTTAGTGCTGCCTCTTAAGAGTGTGTGAGATATATACAGGGCAGTAAAGCCCAGTTACAGCCCTTTAATGTCCCAAGTACCTGGTAAAAGATATTCAAGGCAGTAGTGGTGTATAATTTCTGTGGGAAATATTTTAATATGATTTTATCCAGGGTAATTGTGGTTTAAAATTTTTGCGTCTCTTTATTTTAGCAGAGTGACATTCAATTACTTATTGCTGCCATGAATGTTGCAGAGTGTTCTTCAAAGCATTGATTCTTAGCAGTTACTGCAAAACTGATTTTCATTTATATCTTTCGTTGCCTTTAGGGCGGTTATTGAGATCTTGAGATTGCTACATATAACTTTGAAGGGTTTTAAAGTGATATATACAATACATGTACTAAACTGATTATTTTAGATTGAAAGTAACATTCATGGCAGTAACGATGGTTGATTATTGTTGTTTTGAATGTTTTGGGAAATTTACATGCCGGTGGGCAAAAACGTGCTTGCCAAAACAATAAAAAGTCAAACAGTGTGGAAGAACTGGTACAAAGTTCAGACATTGTTGTATTATATAATGTATTTTTTCAGTGCCATAGTTGCTTACTAAAATGCATTTTCGACATAGTTACCATGGCAATAAAGTGAGTTTGACGCTAAGTCAAGTTAATGTCTTTAATCGAATTTCGTTAAACAAGGCAGGTAATAGTTGTTAACAAAATCGAGATTTTTTTTTAATATGCGGAAGACCTTCGTTTAAAACAGAATGAAACGAGTTTTAGCAATAATCTTGCATGTAATGTTACCAATCAATGCACTAAGATATTATCTTAGGACATTTTGACATTGTTTAGCATATAATTCAATTATGACATGTGGGTTTCACAAAAAGGCTGATATTGTGTGCTTACCTTAAGATTTCAAGCTCATTTATTGTTAAATATTTGGAAAATTCAGATATAGAACACATTTCTAACCTAATATATTTTGATTGAATTTTGACTTGAAGTAATGTTTTGTACGTTCTCCACTATATTTGGGTTTTGATATTTGATCGGACTGGTTTCGAATTATTTGTTGATGTTAGTGTTATATTTTTACACAACACTAAGTGATGTTTATTGTTAAAGAACCTTGAATGGATTGTTAAACTAAGTTAGTGTAGAAATGTTTACGTTACTGAGTATATAGATACCTTAGTTACGGTTTATTAATACCTGATCTGAAAATTCTCACTGAGTAAATACAACTTTTTTGCAGAAGAATGTTAAAAAGGGGAGCGGTAGTGTAGAGGTTAAGGTGTCGGCCGCTCATCCCGGAAGTTGTGGGTTCGAGCCCCACTGGGGTCATGACAGTACTTTCCCATATGACACCAGTACTGGTTTTTCTAGAAAGTGCACTCAAGAGTGACTCGATATGCTACATGCTTTCTTCATAATCGAGCTAAAATAAATTAGTATAAACTAAACTAAAATGTGAGTAGACTGAAGCAGACAGTAGCAATTACAATTTTATATGTTGATTTTGTTATGAAATATTCATCTGTTGTACAGTAAGGAACCATATATGTAAATACCACTCGTAAATTAATCACCAAATGTATGTTTTTGTGTTGCTATTTTGGAGAAAATGCGATACATAGGGATGGATTGCTTTGTCCGTCGGTCTGTCTGTCACAAAAACTTAACGGTGGCTATATCTTTGCCATTTATTAAGATTTTTTCATCAAACTTTTGAATTGTATTGCTTATGACAAAAGGGTGGTGATGCTGCCAAATTTTATAGGTCAAGATCATATTTGATTGGTAGCTTTTAATTTACAACAAAGTTTTTTGTTTACTTGTGGTGACCCCAAAAAGTTTGAAAAAGCCTTTCGGCGCAGTAGATACATCCGTGGCGACGTAGTCAGGAAGCTTCCTATACATCCTGATCGGTGCTTAAATAAGTCCAGTATACATGTATAAATACATCTACAAGCATATAGTAAAGTCAACTAATGTTTTTGCTTAAGTGAATAAACATTTATTTGAAGTTACAGAAAACTAACACAATGTTAGTAAAAAAGTACCTTGGACAATTTTGTTAATCAGTTGTCTTGAAGATAAGATAATGACCCAGTTATTAATGACCCAGTTATTGATGACCCATTTAGTATTTATAAATGTTCAATTTAGGGTTTGCTGTTTTGTAATTTTGATATCTCTCGCTGTACATATGGTTTTTGATGGTCAAATTTTTTTTTTAATGGCAACAAACGCTGTTACCTAGATATACTGTTGCAAATGTCAAAATTGTTGGATTGTTAACCCTTTTCTAACACACAAATGCTCTAAAATGGTTTTGAGACTGTTATTCTACCGTATCAAATTGAAATTACTCAACCAATCAGAATCTTTGTTTACATGCAAGTACAATAATTTCACGATCAATTGCTCTTACTTCAGTTTATAACTACATTAAATTGAAAATGAAATGTATGATTTAAAGTTAACATAATATTATATTCAGAATCTCCCATTGAGTGCTATCACATGTTATGTTTAAGGCATTTAAGCAAAAATTAAAAATAAAGTGAACAGATATAAGACGAGAGATGGATTGTGTACAATTTAACCCTTACCATGCTGGTGGCAAAATTGTCTGCCTTTGAGATCGCCGGAGATCATGATATACATGCAGGCTGATCATGATCTTCACTGTTGAGCCGTCGCGAAGTAGTGCTAGTGCAATCTCCATGGGATTGGAGGGTCTTAGGTTCGATCACAACCAGTGCCAAGGCATTAGTGTCCTTAGGCAAGACACTAATTTCCACATTGCAACTCTCTCTCTCCTTGAGGTTGATTCCATCTGAAGTGAGTCTCGAGAACCATTAGTCTTATTAAGATGTAAGAACTTGTTTGCCAATCGAAAATAAATAAGTACAAATTAAAATCCCTGCAGCTGCTGTTTGCTATTCAGTAAGTAACTTTTCAGGAAGCACCCCTTTGATTAAGCAATGGAACTGTCCAATTTGCATGATGGGCTAGTCTATTTTGAAAATTAAGTAGCAAATGAGATATACATGCTTCATCATGGATAAAGGTTATAAAACTATTTTTGTTTTGTTTTATTTGTTCTGAGATTTAAAAGACCTTTCAAAAATAGGTTTATGTACTTTCTATACACTCCAAATATGGCCATGTCTTATGCAATGGTCAGTGGAGAAAACCCAAATTCCCAGATGCGCCTTATTAGCGAGTGTGTCTTATAAATTGGTATTTACGGTAAAGAAGCATGAATCATTTAATGTTTTGCAAATTATATTTAAAGCCCCATGATAACATTGAATGATACAATGACTTGTAGCAATTATGTTACCTTGAATGATGTCTTACTTCAAAATTGACAGTCATTCATGCAAGAATCATTTCTATTGTTGCTTTTTGAATTAGAAATTCATAATATACACAAGTATATAAATAATTAAATGTACTTTTTTTTCCGATGGTATGTGCAACCCCCCCCTGCCCCCCCGAAAACCACTTTTTGACAGCACTTTTTGCTAGGAAGCAATTGAAGTACAAAAGACAGGCAAAGGTCTTATTGCTTTAGCAGTCATGGAGACTATAGAACACAGTTTTATTATTCTGTTAATATATCATTTTTTATTTGAGTAAATTCAAAAGTGATCATGGTGCTTTAACATAGGCAGATTGTTACCGTATTTAATACCTTACCTCAGTTAATGCATTTTGGGACTGGTGCTTGTAGTGCTATCTTGGTAAATTTAAGTGGTAGATATATTAATCCATTACCATATTAGGGACATAAGGTTTTTGCCTTTGCGACCAGTGCAGATCATGATCAGTCTACACATCTGTACAAAGTGATCATGATCTCCACTGTTTAATTTGAAATCAGAAAGTTTTCAATAAGCACCCCTTTAAAAATGAATACTGCTTACCACATTGAAAGATGGACAGATTAGTTTTAGGAATTTACGGTAAGGGTAACATTGTGACCCATGCAAATATTTTGCCAAAGTGGATTATAATCTTTATAACCATACTTATACAGTATTGATAACTTGCCCTGTGATTATATAGAATTTCTTAGAGCTTGACTCAGTCAAGTGCAGAGACTTTGGATCAATATAATATTTAAACATTTTATAAATGACTTTTAAAGATATGTCACCCTGTAATATTTTCATAAGCATTTACTATTTAGAACCATAATTGTTTTGATTTTCATAGAAACTGTTACGAACAATGCTAGAAAAAACTTATGAGCACAAAATTGAGTTGATCATAAAAAATATCTATAATCACCAGGCATGGGGACTTTGAAATCTTTCCCCAGTTTGTACAGTTTGTATTTGCTGAAGCTCACTGCACTAACCACTTTCACCGTTGAAATATTTCTAGGCTCAAAATGTTTTTTTAAGCTCGCCTGACCTGGAAGAGCTCGTTGTGAGCTATTGTGATGTCACTCTGCCTGTCTTAGTCGTCATCGTAGGTCGTCGGTCCTGCGTCATCTGTTGCCCGAAGTGAATTGTTTCCTTCAAATGACATCTCTGAAACCGCTAGGCCAATTGTTTCTAAACTTCAAAGTAATGATCCTTGAATAGTCCTCTATCAGATTCCTTTGATTTGAATTGATCCATGCAGAACTCTGGTTGCCATGGCAACCAAAAGAAAAAACCTTTAAAAATCTTCATGTCAGAAACCATTGGCCTGATCTGACCCTCTTCCAAACCCTTTCTTCAAATTATTCCAATCCATTAAAAACATGGCCGCTAGGGGTCTTGCCAGTTTTCCTTGTTTGGATATTAGTGAGCACTTAAAAAATCTTCTTGTCAAAAACCGCTGGCCAAAATTAAGATTAATTAAGTACTTAAAAATGTTCCAGTGTGTTAAAAATTGAACCACGCTGTATTCAAACACATGATGTAGAACTATATTTTACTGGGAATCTTCATTTATCATATTTAACAGGATATGTATGACAGTATGATATTGTCCAAGATCGATTGTGGGCATAATTAGACCAAGAATTGGCCCATTCTGTGGGAAATCCTAGTATATTTAGGCTATGTTTACAAAATACGTCACTCTCATTCCTGCAGGTAAGTTGTCAAACAAGATGTTTTATAGGTACAATTACACCCAGTAATTGAGCCATGCTGTTTCAATAAGCTTATCATATAGAACTATAATTTTGTCACTCTAGTGCTTTCATTTATGCATTAATCTTACAAATTTTGACAGTAACATTTCAGTCAAGTTTGATTACGGGCCAAATCAGACCAAAATTTTGGCGAAACTTTGGGAAAATCTACTGTATAAAACAATGTAGCACTTTTATTTGTGCATTAATCCTAATCATATAGTAAATGCTGTTTGTGACAGTTAGTTGTGGTGAATAATTTGAGCAATGTTACCCAGGTGAGCGATCTAGGGACATCTTGGCCCTCTTGTTTATTAAATTATACTACTGAATGTTGAGAGACTTTACCCATTGGACATGTGCTTTATTAGTGAGATAAACATTTTCCTTTCATGTACAGAGTATACAAAATGAAAATAAAATGAGCAAATCTAAACACTTTGGTTATTGTTTATCAAGTTGTACTTTGGTGTACATGCACAGTAAACTCGATACATAACAACTTTGGGTATAGCTAAATTCTGAATATAAGGAACAAACGTTCTAGGCCCGATTTTTAAAATATCTTATTTAATATGAATATGCTGTATGGATATAACAAATTTCAGATATAAGGAACACATTTAGAAATGGACTGAATTTACTGTACAGTGAACCTGAAACTGGAGGTGTTGAAACTGTGTTCAGTAAATACCGAAATCATATGTTTGTATTGTGCTTTTCCAACACTCTTTAAAAGCAATCGGAAATAGTTCTCTGAACATTTTTTTTTTCAAATGAATGGTGGATTTATAATAATCAGAATAAGTAGTTGAAAGTCATGGCCAGACAATGAGGCTGAAATTGTGGCTAACATTAGACAGTTGGCACAGCTTCTAAAGGATGAAATGGCACAAAACCATTGATGTACAGTAAGAATTACCAAAGGTGTCTATTTTGGAGTAGATAATAAAAGTAATGTAATAATAAATTCTTTATTTTCAGATGTTAACACATTAAGGTTACACAAAATGGAATAAATGTACAAAACATTGTTTTATTACATATCCATCTATAAACAAGATATTCAATAAGTAACATTTCCATGAATACACTTATACACTTAACAGGTTTAGAAACGCAAATATTTCACCTGTTGAACATTTTTATTTGAATGACGCTATTGTTTATATTTGTATGTAAGTCATTTTGTGCGATGAATTATTGAAACTTTTACAAGAATTAAATTTTATATTGTTTTTGTTGTGTATGGAATTTGAATAAATTTGAAACACGATAACATTGTTAAAATAAATATTTTGCCACTTTTGCGTTTCTAAACCTGTTAAGTGTACTGTCTATTGTGTGTACACTTGTTTCACACAATCATTCATTGACAGAAAATATATGAGTTGTATTCCAGTAGCATCGCAAGTGATTTCTGTTGTGGATTTAGTTTAAAAACGTATAATTATTTTAATTCTCTTAAAAGTCGATGATTTTGTATAATTACACTATCATTATAAACTACAGTTGTTTGAAGATTTAATCAAATTTCAACATGCTTCAATACACACTCTCCGTCCTAAATATTGTCGTCTACAACACCTTTATTATAAGGAAAATCTGAAGATAAAACTTTGAAGATGCTACTTGTGGTCCCTGATTTATAGTTGCTAATCTGTTGGGGCTACTCGTGATTGATAGAGCATTGTCAGTATCACAGTAAAACCTGAAATATTTTATCACCTTTAGGTCCTTAGAAAAATGTTGAAAAAATGATAGTGTTCCTTTAAAGCAAACATTTTTCGACTTAACAACAGGTGAAGTGTTACCTTTGCCTTTACTGCTGATTGAAAGAAAGGACAATGTCAAAGAAGAAACATGAAAGAAGACAACTGTAATTATTACTAATTGTATATGGATAATAATTTTGTTAATAATCTTAAAGTCCCAGGAGCACTCATGAATAGAAAAAAGAATTCACGGATAGAGTAATAATCACACTGTGTTCTGTAATCTAAAACCATACTTTGTAATCGTTTAGTAGATTTTTTCCCTATTCACTTCAATGGAAAAAAGTGGCTAACAATTCAGAACAAGGGAGGTAAATATTGTAGATTTCAGGGAACTATCTTTACATGTATCATCGAAAACAAATAGTGCTATATATTCATAGCATGTACTTTTGACTTACAAAGGAGCAGTAGGAATATTTTGGAAGAAATAGTAGCCAATTACACCGGTAAAACATCCTTCCTGGTAATATAAGAGATACAAGTAATTTCCCATCGAAAGTGCTCCTGGAACTGGTAACTCCCTGAATTGGCAGATAATCCAGGGATCGATTGCTCCATCACTAACATTGCTAATGGTCTTTTGGATGAAACCTTAAACTGAGTCCCCATGTATCGGTGCTGTATACCTGGCACATAAAAGAACCAGGAAGATGTCTCTGACATTTGGGCAGTTTATGTATTTTGCTCTATCCCAAGAAAGCTAAAATAACTTTCTTTACTAGGTTTATAAGGTCTGAGCCCCATAGCCATGAAGAGGCGTCCACGGCCGACCTTAGCATTTCTCCCATAATGCTGTTTTTCTTATTAGTCTGACCTTAATTCTTACACAATTACAATATATACCCCTATTTGAATTTTTTTTTATAAGTTATATACTTCTACTTGGTATTTGAGATTGTAGATCTAAATTATCTGCTGACATTATGTGTAAAACTAGCCTAGCAGCATGTATGAGTATTTAGTTATTTCAGATTAGGATGTTGATGTCATTTCGGCCAAACCTCCAGTTACTACAGAACACACCACCAGAACTTTACTATATGAATAGTTTGAATACATGAATAACTTATTCTCCTTTTCTCCATAGAATATGCAGTCTTTGGAACATTTTCCTTCAATTAGTTTTCCAATGAAGTTTCCTTTGATGGAGTAAATTAAAAGTGAATACTCATGTTGTATAATTAGAAGTTGTTTGTTGTAAAACGACATAGACTTACCCCCTCTATTAGTTTTATGAAGAAGTACTCCATCAGAGTTAAAAATATAAATTTTCTCCCTTGAACTGATACAAAACACATCGTTCCCTACAACAACATCGGTTATGTTTTTCCTTCTATTCACGGCAGCAGACGTTACACTTTCAAACAATGGATTATTTCCTTGATGACTAATTTCATGTCTTTTTTCCCATTTCAGATTATAGATGAAAACAGACGTTCTAGTGCACATAATGTATTTGTCGTCCTTTGTTCTGACTATTTTTAACCAGTTGTGATTTACCGGAATGCCTTTCATTTCTTTAAGCTCTATGTTTGCGGCTCCAACTATTGCGTGCTGCATCTGATTCTTCGACTTCATGAAAATCACCACCTCTTGTCCACCGATGAAGGATGTATTGTTTGGCACAAATGGAAGCTCTACAGACTGTATTGTTGTATAATTATCTGTATCCAGCTTTGCTATGTAATGCTTATATTCTTTTCTACATAAGACAACAATTGTCCCTTCAGGCATCTCACAAAAGTCACGGAAGTTTACATCTGTTTCAATAGTCTGAATAGGTCCAGCTTCAAATGTCCCTAGTCTAATTTGCTCAGGAACAGCTCTGAAAAATTGAAATACTTCATAACTTCACTATCACTATAGAATAATGAATTCTATGAATATAATTTAGAATAATGATATAGTTAGATTTTATGCATTGCCATGACTGCACTTTTGCATGTTTATATATTCTATAATAGGTCATAGCTCACGGGTCAAACTCTGCTCTATTTACACTTAAACAATGTTGCAATATTGCCGTTTCTTCACGAATGAAAAAAGCCGTGAAAGATAGGGAACACATTCAGCCTTTATAGTATTTTCGTTCCTAAAATTAAACTGTTTATATAGTTTATAACCATAGATGAGTATCAAACTGAAGGAATCATGATCACAAACAATGTGACGCGATTTAATTTGTCAGAAATGCTATCTCAGTGTCGATAACATAAAGCATGGAAGCCGGTAAATAGGCAGTCACAATAGAACAACAAGCACTTAGGGCTCTAGCGTAATTCATTTGGCTCTCCGGTTTGACCCGTTTTATGGATCTGATGTTTTGAAGTTGTCAGCCCCGTAGAAAGCGACCACCCCTCGCTGGTTTCCACGTCGATTGAGATAGACTTCATGTATTTGGGCTCATTAGAGCAAACTACATTTGTAAATCTAATCTCTGTGCCTTGTGCGTTTGAGCAATTTTGAATTGAATAAAAGGAAATTTATGTAAATGTTTTTTTTATATTGACACACTTATTTAGAAGGAAATGTCGTTAAAGCAAAAAATTGATTGCGGACATCTAACAAGGTCCTAAAAGATTTTCAAGAGGACTACGTGCTAAGACATCAGCTACAAGTATTTATTTTATATCTAACATATTCAAATTTTAATGCTCAGATATAAGACACATTTTATACATGTAACAGTAATACATGTATATGCCTACCATATATTCTTGATTTCAAAAGTTAACACAGTCTGGCATGAATTCGTCCTAGGAGTTAAATAATATGAAAGGGAGTACTTCAGAGAAATCTTAAGGCACAGACAACTTTGCCAGACAACTTTTTGCAAATGTCATACTTTTGTTCATTCGGAAGTAAGCTGCTTTTGTACTGTCGTCAATACCACTGTAGTAGTGAAGCGATTGTGTTAATACTTACATTTTGGACGGTTTCGGATCGTTTGTCATTTTCTGTCCATCATGTGTATCTAAAACACAAATAATTGTTCGTTCTTTTTATCAATTGCATTAATTAAACACACTTTACACATATTCAAATGAAAAGAAAAGAATGCAAATATAAACATTTTTATCTGGTTTAAAATAGCACATATGTCTGTTGAAATTACCGACAACCTTTGCACAAAAAGATGAACTTGTTACGCAAATCATACATGTTCTAAAAGATAAAGGATGACCCAGTAGCAGCTGAGAATTAAGTTTGCTTGTAATGTTCATAAAAGCAAAATACATGTAGTTTAGTACGCTTATGGTAAAAATGCAGGGTTGCATGGTATTGCAGGTTTCAGTGGGTTTGTAACTCTGTTATACATGTATTTATTCTTTGTCGGAGCAGTAAACACAAGTCTGACCGAGGCAATGTGCATAATTAATAAATTTATTTTACCAGTGTCGGAATTACTTTGTTCCTCAGGGAATGGTGAAACTGGTTCTTTTTTAACGACGATTTTCTCTAATCCTCGATCTGTCAGTCTTATGCGATGGTTCAGTAGCACATGACCGGAAGTCATCTTCATTACCTTGGAGAATCTGCTAGCTTCGCAAGTTATAATCACGTTTATCTTCCCTTGGTTTACAGCTGCGTAGATCAGATCGAATTTACTGAGCCATCCTTCAGCAAAGGCCGCATTGTATTTGAATTTGCCTGCCAATTCATCAATTATAATGACACTGACTTCACCAAGAATCACGTGCTTCCACTCACTTGTTTCTGTTAGAACGACACACTGGTTGTTCTCATAACAAGATGACACCAAGTTCACGGCGAAGTTAGTCTTTCCACTTCCTTTTGGTCCGGTAATCACGATCGCCTTATGGTCCTTAAACTTCTTTTTAGCAGATTCAAACAATACTTGGTCAGTAACAGTAGTTCTCCATTGTTGAATGTATGCTTCCGAGTACGCTGAAAGTAAAAGTACAGTGTCAAATGTTTTACACGTGGAAGTTCATGATTTAGAATTTACGTTTCCATGATTTATTTTATATGTCTTACATTGTGTACATGAAAGGGAGATACTTACTAGTAAATTTTGAAATCTATTATAGTTTTCAGATCATACCTAGCATGTTCCCAAGAACATCATCAGTGCCTCGTCTCGTACTTGATGAATGACCTGCAATATACGAAATTGTTATCATATCGTTTTTGAAATCATAGCACAAACATCATTTTCTATCACTACATAATACTTAAATATGTAGGGTGCATTGAACAAAACATGTGGCCACGTAGTACATGTATAATGGTTATACGAAATCGAGTCAATAAGAAAAGTCAATATCAAAAATTCGTTCAGTATACTTTGCAAAACGAGCTCAGGGAAATACACAAGTCAGAATACTGGCCCATCAACTACTGGGAGCCTCGACGGATTTTCACGAAATAAAAATAAAACTTGAAATACTAGTTTTAAAGAAGATGACTGTGCATGTAAGAGGTTATAATATACAGAGAAATTAGCTGAACTTACTGAGGCCAAAATTTGTAATGGAATCAACGTTTTAAATATTATGACAGAGTGTCTATGACGTAACTATTTGTATCGAATAGCGCTACAGTACAGCCGGACCTCCACGATCAGAGAATATAAAATTTTAATGTTCTGTATACAATAATCTATCAAAGCAGGTGCAAAGAACCAAAACTCCAGAATTTAACAAGTAATAATAGAGGATAATAAATGATACCATACGTTTAACGAGATCTAAAGGATTTGTTTCCTCTGTCGGTTTGTACAACACAACAATGTCTTCAAACATTCTGTTGTCATCTTGTTCCTTCCAATCTACTATCGCCTTATGATCTGAAACAATTACAACATCAATTCTGGATTCTACATCAGACATTGAAGCAGACTCTACCATGCTTCTGAAGGTGTCGGTCATTATTTTCTTTTCTTTCTGACCCATCGTCGCTACAGTTCCCTGTACAGGTTCACAAAACAGAACCAAGTCGGTTTCCTCAGGATCTATGTGTATCCAATCATCTAGAGTCCTCATTTCTATACATCTTCCAATGTCATACTCTGAATCTGTGATTGCTGATAACGCAGTTGCTAAGTAGCTAGTGTTCTCGTAACCACTAACAACGACAAAATGATCATCTCGAAGCTTGCTACAGATTTTGCTAACATGATCTTGAGGAGGGTCAAAGTCACCTGAAAGTTCTCTGTCCAGAGTCTTCTCAAACTCAGCTACAATGAAGTAAGCATTTTCATTTAACTAACATGTATATAATTATAGCTCTTTTATTTTATGTTTTTCAGTGAATTATAGAGTTTTCTCAGTGAAATAAAAGTGATAATCCACAGTTTTGAAACAGTGGATTACCATTTTTATTTTTCACTGTTTTGCGCCTTTACCCGGATTTACGTCAAAAGGTATACCGAGCGTAATTAAGCTGGAAACCATGCGACGATGACGTCGTTTAAATGACGTCATTTGCGCTATGTTTCTGGTGACGTCTCCCGCGATTTTCGATATTTTGTAGAAACAAACTCAATAAAAGTAGAGTTTTAACCATAAAATAAACAGAAAATTGTTGGTATCGGTGTAACATCACGTTAATTTCACTCGTGAACACCAAAAGCTGTTATTTTCACTCGTGGCTGCGCCACTCGTGAAAATATCACTTTTGGTACTCACTCGGTGAAATTATAACATGATCTTACACCGAAACCAACAATTATCCTCTATTTCTTTTGAAAAGACTTTTAGCATTAAGTTGAATATGTATTTTAATGAGAAAGAAAACGCGCGTAAGTACGGTTCAAAGCAGAACATTGGTTTTTATATTCATGTAGTACATGTATCGAAACCATGGTTTTATTATTAATAGCTTTATGCCTTATACTTGTATAGTCAATTTGAATAAAAGAATATTTTTTTACCTTTCAAGTTTTTGGGTAATGCATCATCTGTTCTCAGTCTTTTGTAGATAGTTTTTCCATCTGTAATAAAGTGAAATATTCTATCTGGCGCATGAAACTTTAAACATATTCAATCATCTTGCTATCTATTATTTATAAACTTATTGCTTATGAAATGAAAACAATGTTCAGCTAATGTTCAGTTTTAGTCATGTACATTATATAAAAATAACATTTCGAAAATCACCTTTGAAATCACCCCAAAGAAAGTATGGAAACTCTCCGTCTATTTTATGCAGGTAGATATTAACCAACACAAGACCTACCTGCAGCTACTTTGCGTTTTGTTGTTGCCTCAATAATATCCGCAGTCTTCTTGGACGTCTCTTTAAGTTCTTCTATATCATTTCTTAATTGTATGATGATATCTTCGTACCAGAGTTTGAGAGTATCACCCAGCCTTGGAAGATTGTTGATTTTGACATCTGCTATACGATTCCTGATTTCATCTTCATATACTGATCCACCAACAAGCAGCGCCAATGTCAAGGTCGCAGTTTCAACATCATTCCACATTGTGTCAAATTCACTATCTTCTAGAACATCACTGCCTGGTTTATGCTGAAGCTTGTTTCGATTTTCTCTTATGATTGTAATCAAATTATCCTCACCTTTTGCCATCTTACTTCTAAACAATCCAAACAAAAGACTTGACAGTAAAGTCACGTCCCACTTCTCTATTTTAACCACGGGATATATCAAATCAAACTGATCTTTTCGAATTGATTTTGGTGGCAATTTCATTAGTTTTAGAACATCATGTTTACGAAATGTCATGTAATTGTCAAGTGTAGAATAAGGGACACCTGGACTAGGATCAGACTGTGCATAGTCTTCAAAAAGTTTTCTACACGGTAAAGGACATACGTCCGTTATCAGAGTCACCAGTCTGTAGTCCTTGTCTTTGGTTGCCATGCTTCAAGAATCTAAAGTACCTGGGTATATAAGAAATAGAGCATGTAACACATATCTTGTAATGAATTAAAAAAGCCAAACTACTTCTTTTATAGAGGTAGTTTATGTTTTGTACGTGCACGTGTATGTACGTGTGCTTTACATAACATAATAAATACAGGGATTAAAAATATAGGCATTTAACTTACTGAAATTTACTAAGCATCTTTTAATTTGGACATGGAGAAAATGAATGAAAGATGGGAAAAGTATGGAAATTGTTGATGATTTATAAAGTAATAACATCCAAATTATCTGCATGACAAATATCCGAAAGCTGAACTCAGTGTAGTTTTATTTTCGATTTTGCCTATATTTGGGCAGCAGCAATATAAAGCAATGCAAAAGATACATGAACAAATAACATGTAGAGTGAAAAACAGGCGTTAAAACATTATATTGTGTTCAAACAGTTAACCATCACTCGCTGATCTGTTGATACTGGGCAGATATCTTTGCTAGATATCAAATGAAATCGTTGTATTACTTTTTGTCTCTCATTCATAATTTCATGAAATGTTCTATGTTTTAATCAGTTCATAGTACTCCATAATGTCAGATAGAACTCGACTGGTGGATTGTCAAATACAGTTTCTTTATCCGTACATTTTATATAGAGACAGTACGGACAAGTTAGTGCATTTAAATAGACTATCTGTGAGTGCAATTCATATTCATACCGAGTGGATCATAAGTAGTTTGCTAAACCAACGGTGTAACATCGATTGCCTGACGCGTCTGTCAGAGGATGTATAGACAGTATACTTCATTGAATCTACACTTTCTCTAAATATATTTTTTTAAAACAACAGAGTTAGGAGTTGGGAGACTTCTATTTTATTTCAATATATCCAACTGTTACATCATACAATATAGAACAAACGCAGAAGTACAATACTGCAGAAACACGCTTAACTAAATTACATTGAAATAACCCCCCAAAACCTCCCGGACCTATCTCTGACAGAACAGGAAACAAAGTAAAATTCCTATGGTCATACTAAGCCAAAAAGTACTCAACATCAACCTATGCTATATACACATATATCTATCTATTTCTGTAAACCATCTGCAATTACAGACATCATGTGCATATGTGTCTCCTGAGAGATTTTAATGTAACGTAAATAAGCATTTGTTTTTTGGTTTTTTTTTTTTTTTTGTTTTTTGTGGTATAATAAAAAAAAAAAAAAAAAAAAAAAGGGGGGAAAAAAGAGGAGGGAAAAAAAGAAAAAAAAAAAAAAAAAAAAATTTTTATATTAAAAAAAAAAATATAATTTTTTTTTTTTTTTTTTTTTTTTTTTTTTTTTATAAAAAAAAAAAGGGGGTTTTTTTTTTTTTTTTTTTTTTTTTTAAAAAAAAAAATTTTTTTTAACCAAAATTTTTATAATTAAAAACAAGAACGTTACATTTTTACGTTATAAGTGACGTCATAGAACTTTAATTGACGGCCCGACGGGGGGGGGGGGGGGGGGTTTTTTTTAATTTTTTTTTTTTTTTTTTTTTTTTTTAAAAAAAAAAGGGGGGGGGGTTGTTTTGTTGTTTTTTTTTTTTTTTATTTTTATACATAAAAAAGGGGGGGGGGTTTTTGCATCGTTGGGTAGTCAATTAGTGGCAATTAAAGTCATATTAATAGGAATCAATATTCTCAAAACTCACGGATCCAATAGTTTCAATACACTACGCTAGGAACCAAACTTGAAAGTTTAAGTAACTGCGTAGGGGCGCCTTTTTGTTGCAAGGTCGAATCCCACTTTATTAATGAATTATGGGATCGAATTTTAAGAAAATTTTGATTATTTTCAAACATGATGTTTTCATTTTCATAGCGATGAAATATTCCAGGTGAATACTTTGGTTAAATTGCAATAACTTTTATTCAATGAAACGACATAATAATAAGAAACATATTAATCGTCAATAACAACTTGTCCCCAACGTTTGCGATAACTTTAACAATGACAAATATCTTCGGCGCTGACTAATAAACAATATTCTGCCACGTTTTAAAATAGATGAGGTATTTCCATTCATGATTTATAAATAGAACTGATAATTTCGCTTTTGATTCATAAATAGATTTGGTTTTCCGTTTGTATTTATGTTGCGTTCATCCTATATACCACATACTGCAAGTAATTGTCTTATTCGTGCAGTCGTACTCGTATTGTATTTTATCAGCCATAATAGTTACATCATAACATTTAGACGTTAATCGTTCTCATACACTATATCTACAAGTTATAGCATTCCAAAAGTGTCTTCTAGGACACCTTGATATAGTATTATATAAAGACATATGGGGCACTGAGGCACCTTGTAATGCGATTAGCTATTGATGATAGACTATCGATACTACTTCACATATGTCAAACGTATATTATTTCTATAGTGCTAATTTATAGTTTATTCAATGAATTTATTTACGTCGGTGGACCTTGCTTCGCAGCCATTTTTGTTTTAACATGTTCTCTCACGACTTGAGCGCACCTGCGAGGCTATGACACAATATTTGCTAGCGTATCTAGCTGTCGAACTTGAAAAATGCGTTTTAAACAGGCATATATACCTGTTTATTTAATAAAAAGAGCCAACAATCACTATTCTCAAATAAATAAACCTTACGCAAGGTGTCAATTAAATGACGTCAATTTCAATCAAAATTCGACTTTACATTCGACAAATAAATGCACGTGTAAAAGGTTTGAATCAATCCTTTTGACATTAATGTGTTCAAATGGGCGAGGTTATCGCATCATTGGGGTCATATCAATTAGTAAGGAAAAAGGTTTTGACATACTGAAAATATTTTTATTCACAGTGATTAGGCTAAGATGTTGAGTCACTTTAAGAGTATATTTCTGATCCGGAAAATGGATATACACAGCGAGGGTGTATTGATAAAGCCACACATTATGCTGTCCACTTGGGGAAACGCAGCAAAGATACACCTGATATGGGGTTTCCTATGAGTATGTGGCCAGAAATGAAGTGGTCAAACCTAATGCTCTTGAGAACGCGCTAAGATGGCGAGTGAAACTAGTGGCTGAGATGTTTTGATAATCTCGAGATTTATACTAGATAGGTGTTCAGTAGAACACTTGTGTCGCCCTCTTACACTTTGTCAGAATAAACAATAATTTCATGACAAAATCTAAGTACAAAAAGGGGCATAACTCTGTCAAATATGACCTTGACCTACAATAATTTGGCGGCATCGCCACTTTTTTGTCATAAGCAATGCAATTTGAAAGTTTGATGAAGAAATCTTAAGAAATGGCAAAATTTCAGCTAAGATTAATTTTTCAAAAGTACAAAAAGGGGCATAACTCTGTCAAATATGACATTGACCTACAACATTAGATGGCATGACGACCCTTTCGTCTTAAGCAATATACATGTAATTTGAAAGTTTGATGAAGAAATCTTAAGAAATGGCAAAGTTATAGGCAATGTTAAGTTTTCATGACAAAAACTAAGTACAAAAAGGGGTATAACTCTGTCAACTATGACCTTGACCTACAAAATGTGGTGGCATCACGACCTGTAAGTCTTAAGTATATGTAGTGTATATGAGTAGATGTGTTATGGTGTTTAAGGGTTTTTTTGTGCATGTGCAGATCAGGAGCAGGGATTATGACGTAATCGATTGCGCAGCTTAATCCTATTAAGCGGATTATAAGCGGATTATCACTCGAGTCGCTTTGATTGCGCAACTTAATCCCAATTGAGACTTAAGTAGCCATTGAAGCGCAAATTAAAGCTGATTACTAAGTAAACAATTGACAAACAAATTTTAAATATTTGATCAAAACATTATTGAACAATCGTTGGATTAAATCATAAAGTTTAATGCTTAGAATTGTGTATCTGAGTCGCTTTGATTGCGCAACTTAATCCCAATTGAGACTTAAGTAGCCATTGAAGCGCAAATTAAAGCTGATTACTAAGTAAACAATTGGCAAACGAATTTTAAATATTTGATCAAAACATTATTGAACAATCGTTGGATTAAATCATAAAGTTTAATGCTTAGAATTGTGTATCCCTGGTAACAGAGGGGGGCTAGCTAATACGTAAAGCGTTTAAATGAATGGACTACTGACTGATCGATTGTTCAAATTGACTGCGGACAGGTGGCTACTAATTGTATTTATATGTTTACTAATATATTTTGCGGCGATTAAGAAACATGGGGTCGGCAACTGCGGAGTTTAATAGAGGTTTCGACGTAGCTCAGCAAAGGGTCGTCTGCATGCTAGAGCTTTCGTTGCAAATACATTACGCCAAAGCGATCACCAACAAGTCGGAGAAGGTTGGTCGCTTGCTATGTACAGGCTGCAAGTACAATCGCCTCTCGCAGCGCGATCATTCTTGCATCGTGCCAGGTCCGGTGGGCAAACTCGATCACTACTTCTGGAACGTTTTGGAAATACTAGACGAAGAGCGTGTGATCGAGAGCTGGTATAGCTCACAGTCGTGCACGGGGTTCGAACGAGCAGTGCTGGACATGTACATGCTAAAAATAAGATGCAAAGATTACAGGGAGACAACTATGAAAAACGTTAGCTGGCAGAGAAGCGTATCCCGGATTGCTCAGACAATGCTCGGATCTGAAAAGCTGCATCAGATTGGTAAGGTGTTGTGAGACTGTACGCTTTGCGCATGCGCGTTCAGACAGAGAAAAGTTACAACGTTATTACGTTCTCTCGATAGTTTATGATTAAAGCTAAAATGGAGACCGCTGACATTAGCAGTTTCAAGAGTAGGGAATGCGAACACTTTACGGACGAAAATGATTCACTGCTGAAGTTTATTGCTCCAGCGACATTAATGCTGGTGCGTATGTAAATATATACACGTATAATATATAGATTTCTACTTACCGGTACCTTGACTCGCACTTTCATGCGTGTTTGCTAATTAATAATACTCGATATAAATCTGTTTTCAGGTCGGCCAGAGTAACTCCGGTAAGACGTCCTACATGCGGAAATTGGTCGAGATGGGAGATAAAATGTTTACAATCCCGCCTTCAAAATACATATGGCTTTACAACATATACCAAGACTTGTATGACGAGATCGGGAATTCCGCACCGAACGTTCAATTTGAACAGGGTCTGCCCACAAGGTCGGACATTCAGCAGTGGGCTGAAACAGAGCGACACCTTGTGCTTATACTTGACGACCTATATCACCTGTTGATCAACTCTAGGGACATACTGGATTTGTTCGTTTTACTCTGTCACCATCTGACGGTAACGGTTATCATAAGTTGTCATAATATATTTATGAACTCAAAGTACGCGAAAACGATGACGACAAACTTGCATTATATTTTACTATTTAGACTGCAAAATCGCTTGCAGCTATCTACGCTAGGCACACAATTGTTCGTTCACAGTAAGAAGTCAAAACACTTCCTCGGCGTCTATGACGATGTCATGGCAGCGGATCAATACAGCCCTTTGATCATCGATCTCAGTCCACAGACCAAACATTCGGATTATAAACTGCGGTCCAACATCTTACCTGGACAGCTACCTACGATATACGAGCTGGAGTAGTTAGGGATTTAAAGCGGATTAGACGGGTTGTGTATCGAGCAGAGCAGACAGTTATATGAGACGCAATCAAGCAGACGACAGCACAATAAATTGTATTGCCGTAAGAGGTATTAGCGCTCGTGTGCAACGGACAAGTTACTCGCTCGTTGCTGTACATTCGGATTATAAACTACGGTCAAACATCTTACCTGGACAGATACCTGTGATATTCGAACTGAAGTAGTTAAAGTGGCTTAAAGCGGATTAGACTGGGCGTGTATCGAGCGAAGCAGACAGATATATGATACGCAATCGAGCAGACGACAACATAATAAATTGTATTGCTGTATTGTATTGTATTAGTGCGCGTGTGGGATGGACAAAATTGCTCGTAATATTGACTTTTTACGTTACTTGGTTGTTGCTGTACCAAGCCAGAGAAAACAGCTGCTTCGTGGCCTTTCGAGAGAACAGATACAAGTTCTTTCAGAAATTTGTCTAAATCTGCTGCACGGAAACTTCGAGATTGCGGACGAGGACTTCTTGGCTCTCAGCAAACACAAAAGCACTTTGAGAAAATTGGCAGTGAAGTCTATTGATAACAATACGAAGCGGGAATTAATGTATAGAGACGCCAGCGGAATAAGAACTTTAGTGTCTGCATTTCTGGCACAGTTCGACAAAGATTCCGAAAGTGACTCGTCCCTCAGTGACGAGCATAGTTCACCGCAGAAGCCCGTATCGGTTAAGTCAAACAGTGCCGGAACAAATGCATGTGGGAACAGCTGGAACAGAGAAGGGCTTTCGCAAGCTGATACTGATACCGGCGTGTCGCTATCAGCAGCTGATTCAGAAGCAGCAGCAGCAGCAGCAGCAACATCGGAAACAGAGTCCGACACAAGGGGAAAAAAAAGATATCCGGGAGACAGAAGTTTTCTCGACTGCTTCACCGGGAGTGCGGAAAAAGCATTCTTTGAATGATGAAATGAACACTGGTGGTGCCGCCTCAGAAATGGGCGAATCTGTTTCAGTTAAAAATCAGCAGTCAGTCAGTGATCATATAATGGGAATGATAAGTCAAACGTTTCCCAGGACCTACAGGGAAAAGGCCATATCTCTGTTACTCTATCTGTTACAGTTTGGAAAAGGCGTCGTACAAGTAGACAGGTCGGGTGCATTGCGCATAAATGACAGAAGAATGGAATCCAGTATCGTAGATTACATATACAGCTCTTTGGTGAGCGAGGGGACAGAACGCCAGCCAGACGACTTTGACTATTTTGAAATGGCAATGGGCCAAATTAATGTGCCTGCTCATTTGTTAAAGAACAGAAGAAAACGAAAAGATGTTTCATTTGATGCGAGACCTAAAACAAAACGGACAAAATGGCTTTCCTACTGAATAAAGCAAAACGTTTAGGATGAAAGGTGTATATTAAATTAAGTTAGAAATAAATCTACGAATGACATTTTACGAAACATTAAAGTGCATGAAATACTGTTATGATGTTCCTGCATGGTAAGACATAGATTATTTTAGATACTGACTCTGTAGTGTGCTAATTTCTTACTTTAATTAGAATCGATTCAATGTATTAAAAAAATATTACTTTTTAAAGTGAATGTATTAAGCTTCTAAAAATGAGCACACAAACAGAGCAGAACAGGTCTTCGTTTATGCCCATGTACGAATGGTAATAATACAAACAAATAAAAACATGTTTTATCTTGACTTGACTTGACTTGATTTGCGTATTGATACACTTTTCATTTTGCGTGTTCAATCATCTTCCGCCGGAGACAACACACGAGTTGATCAATGTTTGTACACAAGATTTATCTCTCGCAATCCTCGTCTATTTGTTAAGAAAACAACATTTAGATGACTGTTGAGTACACTTTATTGGCGCTGTGCGGAAGCACAGTGCCAATATTGAATAGGTTTTAATTTTGTACCATGGGGTTGCATAATCGAATAGGGAGTAGCCAACATTATTATTGTAATTAAAAACTATGTATTATGTGTGAACAAACTCCCTATAATGAATAAATAAATAGTATTAACTGATTACAAACAATACTATACCAGATGCATACGTCTTCGACCGTTAATTCAAAACTTTTGACATATTCATAGGATATTTAATAACTTTTCCACAAACTTGAAGGTTACGGTTTTTTTATTGCTTTGTTTACGGACCCTACGGCCAGATTCATCAAAGTTCAGAAAAAACGTCTCAATAGTTGTTTTGCTAACTCTAAACATTTTGAAGTTTAAATACATATGTTGTCAACGTGAATAATTAATGAAAACCTATTTTAATTACTACATACTAAAGTAACATGTAGGCATTATAAATAAGACCGTTCACCTAACTATGCGATACATGATCCCTAAGAGTAAGGTCTTACTATGCGATACATGGGGTCTCAATGAAAGTTATGTAAAGCATCGCTAACAACTGACCAATAGTAAAGACAAAATTAATCACGTGGGTTTCATCTGCGTCGAAAAGCGTCTACTGACCACGAGCTGTAGCCTTGTTTAATGGGCGTCATCGTACCATTATACGGAAGGTTGTTTTATGATTCGTTTATTTTTTTGTTAAACTGTAGTAAATGTGTTTTTTTACTTATTATGATAACAGTTACAAATAACATAATGTATTTGGTTTTTCCCGTTGATAGGTTGTTTACTGATATTCTAAAATGACTCTGATTCCTTTAAATCATGTTTCAAAAACATGCGCAGCGCCTTTGATGCTTTGCATCAAAATTTGTCTTGTCACTTTTATGTAATATGTCTGGCCAATCATGGTCACCTTTTATAGCTGTTTATCTATTAAACAAACATCTAGATCACCGTTGAATAAAGCAGAGTAGATCAGAATAGGTTTTATCACCTTTATTTTTTAACTGCAAACATTTAGAATTGCTGAACAGATTATTATATATAATAGACTAATACATTCCAATCAATACGCCTACATAATATATTCCAACTCCATTCCACCTGCGCGAGCATTTCAAAGATTCTCCATTTTGTTTACAAGTACAGTCCACAAATGGCAAAAATGCCAACAAAATCATGAAAATAACATCTTAAAGACACTTGAACAGGAATGTGGGGTATACACCACAGGGGTCCAGTCAGCCATGCGAACTCACAGCGAATTCACAGCAGGGGTCAATTAACATGACTGGTCACTGGTAGACTAGCTTCTGTTTATCATATTCAGCTACTGTATAACTCCCTTACATTATGTACAGATAATGTAGGAAAGGGATGTTAGTTATACATAAATTTTAAGACCTTTATAAGATGTTATTATTTTATTTTATCAGTTACCTTTTAGGTATGTAATTTCCCAATCAAATTAAGATTATAAACAAACCAACACTTGCAGTAATTATATCGAAATAATTTTCTAATACGACAGAAACATAAAATATTTTTTTTTACTTTTAGATTACTGCAGAATAACTGTGATTTCAAAGTTAGATTGAATAATGTTTTAAAGACTCGAGTAATTACTCTTACAGCAAACCAATTATCGCTAAGATTAGATGTTACACTTGATACATAAAAGAAATTTAGTTTTGGCTTATTTTACAGTTAGAAGAAGCGTTCAGCTGCACTTTTAGTTTACAAAGAAACAAATACAGTCAGAAGGATTCTTTATAAGTTAAAAATGCATTCAGGCCACACCAAGGGAAGGCTCAATACTTGAGCATATTAACATTCTCAATATAACTTTAAAATCACAGTTATACTGCATTTATTTAAAAATATTTTTCATATCTGCAATAAAAGTAAAATGTTATAATTATATAAAACTGTTTATATAAACAACATGAAATAAGTTATAACACAATTATCTCTACAAATCAATAAAATTTATGGTCCTACTATTGTACTACATACATGTCAGGTCTACAGACAGGTTGCTGGACCTAATCAGACAGGATTATAACTGATAACATATTTGACTACCTGCGGTTTGGGGGGGTCACTTATGAAGGAAATTTTAATTGTCTTTAACACTTTAAGTAATTCAAAAGCGTGTGACAGTTATGGTCCCTGACAGTTGCTTATAAGCCTACATGCCACACGTCACGTGACTACTTTCAAAAGCACCGTCGCAGACAATTAGCAGACGAGAAAACATGATCAGACGACAAACCCTCGATCGGCTTCTTTTGATGTAAGTCGGCGTCACTGACAGGTGTCCAGTGTCGGGTATTATGTAACTTAAAGAAATGACTGGTGGCATCGATTGATACGTTTTATTTTTTACGTTTTGAACAGAAGTATGGTTTACTATATTAATAAGAAATGATATGGTGAATGGTATTTCGCCCCGTTATAATTGACTTGTGAAATAAGTGGTGTGGTTTTAAATTTTGAAATGATTAATTCATATCACAAATTCAAATGCAGATTAATTCATCTTTTTTGTCGGGGGATTGTTTTGGTGTGTGTGTATTTATTTTATGCTTCCAAGTGCCTAGAAGTTAAACCTTGTAGCCTCGGGCTAGCACAGGTAAATATTTGCCACTTTAATTTAGGCAATAAACATGTGCTATATATAGAATCTACCCGTTGACAAGTGACGGGTGATGTATCTCTCGAAGGCTGTATAATTCCCCGGTCAAGCCAAGCCAAGTTAAATATTTTTTATTGGCCATACAACTTAATAATAATTAATGGATAATTGTGGATTGTTCATAGGATGTAGTATATTTCTTCGGGACTCAACAACTCGATGACAGTTTGCATCAATATATTCTTTGTAGTTTTGTTTTCTCTTATATATTACACTTTTGTTCACTGAACATGGGGGTCATGAGTTCGAATCTCATTGATGGCTGGTGGCTTGCTTTTATTTATTCATTTTTTTATACAAAATAATTTCCCCGAGTATAAAGTACCTGAAATGTCGACACTTTTACTTCAATAAGGAATATAATTTATCTCGGGAGTTATGTGATGATGTTCTGAAAACAAATTGTATTTCGAATTCTTTCTTTTATTTGCTTATCAGTGAAAAAGTGTAAAACACATTGTATACATAAGATTACAATAGAGTAGTACATGTATTATAATACATTACAATATAGTGCTTTATGACATACCAAAGTGATTGGTAATTAAAAAGCATTTCAACATAGACACATACCGTTTGTTCTTGTCTATAAATTAATGTTTGTTTATGAAGAGGGGTAGGTAGTACATTGTTTTCGTTTAAGATAAAAGTATAGCATCGGATTATAACACTAACTTCCGTATAAACGTATTTCATTTGTAAAATGTACACATAATCATCTATAGATAACGAGTGTTTGATAATCTTCTTAGTGTACGTACATTTTGTAGTTATTTACACTATCTTTACAACGCGAGATTCGTCAATTTCCATTAAAGCATCGTACTCTGCATAAAAAATGCACGCTACATTCTGTGCAAGAGAGCGTCCAAATTTCACGTTGAGGGACAGTGTTCCGCTGTTTCGCAGTTCAAAGTGAAAGCCCTCGTCCACCACCGGTGAAAGGTCAAACACGTATAGAGCACGTCCATTCTGAAGCTCCGACCTGCTTATTCCAGCCATTTCTCGGTCTTTACAGCTTATGCCACCCATGGATGTGTACACGGGGCGAGCCTTGTTAAAACCGTATATACGATCCATTACTTCTGTCGTCAGACCTTCGCCGTAATTCACGTTTACAGGGTTTCCGGAACAAGCTACACCGTTAATGTAAAGGCTTATTTGTCTCAAATCGAAGTGCTCCATGTTAAAGGGATTCAGCTTCAGGGAACCTAGTACGGCGGAACTGTCCACAAAAGTCACAATAACGAATTTCGGGATATGTGCCGGATTAATGTGATCCCACGAAAAAACACTCTGGCCACTGGCAATGTTGGCACATTTAGTCTCGGAGCGAATATAGGGGTACTTGGCCGTAACTGTCTTCAGGAGCTTTGAATGTGCCAGTAGAATAGCAGGATTCACCTTCACCTTCAGAAGCCGCAAAAATGCATCTTCAATTTTAACCTGATATCCACCCTGGCCATTTTCCTGTCCACCGATAAGACAGAAATCTGTACTATTCCTGTGTAGTGCTATTCTCAAGTGAACGCCGTTGATCAGGTAGCGGTCGAGTTCCAGTAAGTCGTTTAACGGCAGCCCTACCATGTCGAATGGTCTAGATCCTCTGCTGACGCTGTACCGCTGGAACAGTCCATAGTTTCCTACAGCAGAGATACATGTATGATTTTATTGTCCGAATATCTATATATCTATTTTCTATATATAGTTTTTTATTTATCTAATCTTTCACTGAAATAACAGACATGTGCATCAAACATGTGCGTACACATTGTACTGTCTGTCAACTGGTATATATTTTTGAAAAAAAAAAAAACATTTCTGAATGAAACGCGCAAATAAAAAGAAATTAAGTTATTGATGAATAAATTAACAAATTTACAAGACTATATATATAGTTCACAGACGATATTTTGACCGTTGTTAGTTGTTTATAGATATAAATAAATGAGCAAACAGTTAAAGGGTGAGACAGATGGGTGAACTATTCCGTGTAGAAGAAATCAAGAAAGAGTTCACTTACCCGTCTTGTCCTTTACTTACTAATAATATAATAGTGCTTGTCTGTTGTCGATAAACAGACGTCAAAATATCACTTGTGAACTATAGTTATATGTTAAGACAGGCAATTATTATCATTACTCACCGCCGTTGGGGTCTGTTTCGGCAGGAAATCCCCCATCATCCCCTGTAAAGAGCTGGCACTCTGACATTTTACCACGACCCCTGTTCAGGTCGCGGCGAAATAGCTTGTTGAAGTAGCTTTTGTAAGGATAAAGGTCACCGGACGAACTAACAAGGTTCCTGTTCATGTACACGTCCACTTTCTTAAACATGGAGTGGAAAAATGAATCGCATGGTGATATTTTCACGTCGTCTCCACAGCTGGTGCCATCTGCATGCAGGATTCTTACTCTCAGAAACAGCCTGCAAGACGGAAGTTCGCAGTAAGAGGCTCCCTGTAGAGACGTTTCAAACTCGAGGGGCGCGTCTATACCACCGACCTGACTCACAGGTCTGATGTCTTCTAGGTAGCAGTTCTGTATTGCCACTTGGTTGGGATATAGTTTAAAAATGTCTAGCGCTTCCGGTGCGCTTTCGTTGTCACTCAGTGGAGACAGAACAGACATGATTCTATCTCGAGAAACTAAATATGTCGTTTAAGGTCCTGTAACTGAATTTATTAGTCTCCTTGCTCGTATTTTTGCCTTTCTGTGACTGCTGTTTTTTCGCCTTTGTTTGCGGTCGCGCGGTTGATGCTTTAACTATATCCTGAACTTTCGGTTGTCGCGGTAAAATTTCACTAAGCTTCACCTTTTTCGCGTTCGAGTTTGTTTCTGCGTTTGACTTGATTACACTTTCGGCTTGTTCCACTGTCTCTTCGACAGGCGACACGAACTGTAGCTTTACTTCTGCAGCTGGCCGTTTCCTGTTGAATAATTCTCGGTCAGTCAGGCGAGAGGGCACTTTGCTTTCGTAATACCTCTCCCAAGCTTTAAAATCTGGTATGTAGAGCTGGTCAGTTGTACGTGAAGTGCTACCCATTATGATCGAATGTTCGCACGTACAGCGGTGTAGTGCCTTGATTTATTTATTTATTCAAAGTATATGCATTCAATACACAGTTAAGACACATCTCCTATGATTGGCTCCCATTAATCATTTTGAAATGAAGTGTAACGCCCACTGTGCACTCGCTCAATGGCTCGAATTTCTCCCCTTGTCTAGCAGTGACGTAAATTTGAATATGTTTAATCTCTTGATTTTGAACTCGTTTGTAGAAGCAGTGGTTCTCCACGGTATCCACAGAAAACATACGGCCTCCTACTGCCGTCTTCACGCCGTTACCTAAACACAATTTCCTCAGCAGTTGAACCTTTTTGCCCCCCACCACCGAATAATCGACTATATTTGAGCACAGGTATAGTTCTTTTCCGCGGAGTTCAAGGCCGTCTTGCCTCGCACTTTCCACTGTAAGACCTACTAGCGCTACGTACCATTGTCTCGGGCTCTTAAACACTAGAGTTTCGTCTAACACGATTCGAAAATCAGACCCACTGTTAAGGGGATAAAATTCGATGCAGTCCGCACTGCACACGTCTACATGTACTTGATCCATGAGTCGTCTGCTGCCGAAGTGCCTGCCTGTTACAGCTTAGTGTAAACGCTAAGCTTACGTGCATTACGCTGCACGTGCCGGGCGATGTCACTCTACGGTACAGGTTCGAGTCCTGACTGGTTTCGAGCTTCAACAGTAATTTATATGCAATAGAGATCTAGTACGCATTTCATTTTTCTTCTAAGCAGCTTTAGAGTTCACTGAAGATTTTGGTATCCAACGGTCAAACTTTGGTCCGAGACCCCGGTAGCGGACAAGCACTTCCTGATTTCCCCCCACTTTTCGCGTCTTGAGGACCTTTTCAATCTCCCAATTGCGCATGTCATCTAAGTTTTTCCGCACGCGCTGAAGTTCTGGCTCATAGAAAGCCACTTTGATTGGCTCCTCCTCCAAGTCCATAAGGAAATATACAGGCACGTTTTCTCGGTAGACCCGCCCACGAATCTTGTATATGGTATCGGTGAATTTCTGACTGAACGAACGCTCGAAGGTTCTCTTGGCGAGGCTAACTCGGACTAAAGTCCCCACGTCGTACTTAAAAAACAGTCTTACTCTACTCTGTCCTCTTACAATTTTAGATCCGACGTACATAAGATTCCAAAGCTTGGCCTGATTCGATTCATTTACCTCGCTGGGACTAAGGCCAAAGAGGGCCGAGTGCACTCTGTGGTTGTAGCCGTGCACGAGTTGCTCAAGAACTGTGATGTAGGCAAATGATCTATTCTGGTAACACCATTTGTATATCGCGCCCTTCAGAGTCTGATTAAGTCTTTCGACAGGCTGGCATTTCAGGTCCGAGGTTGTGAAGTAGTGTTTAACTCCCAGGCGGCTAAGCAGATCTTGCACGGCTTTGGACTTGAACTCTGAGCCCCTGTCCGATCTACAGCGCACAGGCTTACGTGCCTGGGTGAGGATGTCTTCCAGTGCCTCGGCCACGGCCTGGCCGGTTTTGTTTTTTAGCGGACGAACAAACGCAAATCTGCTGAAGACATCTATGAGTACGAGCAAGAAGCGGGTACCTCGGTTGCCACGGTAACGCCTCAGTTTTGCCATGTCGCATAGATCCATGTCGTACTGCTGATACAGGCCGCTCACCACTATTCTGTTCCTTTTGAAGCGTCTGTGAACTGGCCTGTTTATACTGTAAGTGTCTTGAGACTCGAGGAATGCCTTCGCCTCACGCCTGCTAATCTTAAATTTCCCCTCTCTGTCTGCTTCTCTCTTCAGTCTGTCGGGTCCGCTGAAACTTGCCGGATGCGAGGGGTCCGTGTAGATTCGATGCAGGTACTCCAGTTTCGTCTCCGTGTCGCCGCCGCCCTTATCACTGGCCCCCATCTGTTATCACGGACGGGTCGACCGGCTTCCGTTTTCTGTACTTTAGTCCGGGGTTAGGCAGTACGTACCCTACGGCAGAGCTCAGCAGTGCTATCCACAGTTCCTGGTTAGTCCCGCCGTGATTGATAGAAAGGTTGATTGCCGACACAATTATGATTCCATAAATAGCAATTATCTGAGCAATAAACGTGACTCGGTTCTTCGGCAACCTTTCGTTCAACACTATGCAGCCACCGGCGGAAAGGCTGCGCGTGTCCGTCGGATAGCCGCCGGACAGCTCGAATTCTCCATCGATGCTGAGTTTTTCGCACTCAGAGGAATTTCCTGCAGCCGAGCATGCTCCTTTCTCAGACGTGTCCATTATCATTTGTAATAATAATCGCGCCTCTGCAATGACAGTTGAAGCCTGTATCTAAAGTGTGTATTCTCAAAAAGCTGAAGTGTATTGGTACGTAATCCAACGATTGTTCAATAATGTTTTGATCAAATATTTAAAATTCGTTTGCCAATTGTTTACTTAGTAATCAGCTTTAATTTGCGCTTCAATGGCTACTTAAGTCTCAATTGGGATTAAGTTGCGCAATCAAAGCGACTCAGATACACAATTCTAAGCATTAAACTTTATGATTTAATCCAACGATTGTTCAATAATGTTTTGATCAAATATTTAAAATTTGTTTGTCAATTGTTTACTTAGTAATCAGCTTTAATTTGCGCTTCAATGGCTACTTAAGTCTCAATTGGGATTAAGTTGCGCAATCAAAGCGACTCGAGTGATAATCCGCTTATAATCCGCTTAATAGGATTAAGCTGCGCAATCGATTACGTCATAATCCCTGCTCCTGATCTGCACATGCACAAAAAAACCCTTAAACACCATAACACATCTACTTATATGTGTGTGTGTACATGATTGTGTGTGTGTGTCGTGTGTGTGTGCGTGTGTGTGTGTGTGTGTGTGTGTATGTGTGTTGGTGGAGTGCACTTCTGGGTGCTGTGGGGTTCGTTTTGGGGAGGCTGCGTTTTTGGTACGTGGCATTCCCTGTTTGATATTATTTTTGTTTTTAAGCATGAAAGTTTGATGAAGAAATCTTAAGAAATAGCAAAGTTATAGCCAATGTTAAGTTTTTGTGACGGATGGACGGACGGACGGACGGACAAAGCGATCCCTATGTATCGCCTTTCTCTGAAAGGGCGACACAATTAAAAAGAATGGTCTCTCTGACAAACCCACCTAATATAAAATATTTGATAAGAATAATGTTTCTGAACAACACAAAACCCCCATACATAGTAGGAAGTGCTGACCATCCTGTACATGCTTTGGCGGCTTCTAGGAAAGGTAAAACTGTAACAATTATTGGTGCTGGTAGTGCTGGTAGTGCTGGTAGTGCTGCTAGTGGTGTTGTCAACAACCATACTTTGTGCTCCCTTGATAAAAGATGAACTATGACTTGTTGAAAGATTGGTCAAGTGTGTTAACTGGGATTGTTTCTGAGGCAGGATGGGCCAATATGACACTTTTCCACCGGTCTCTATTTTACGTAGAGGTGAAAACAGGGTACTCTTACTGCTAGATGGTCATTAGCCCTTGTTGAATGCTACAGGACTTCCAGAGAATGTACCACACATACTTTCAGATACATGAATAAATCTCGAAGTATAACATTTGCTTTTAATGTGTACACCGGAGTCTTCAGCTCAGAAAAATTACAGTCTGTTTTCAGAAAAATTGGAATTTATCCTGCAGATAGGCGGGCAATTCCCAAAAAAGCCGAAGTTTTCCAGTGAGGCTGGTGTCCTAGTTGAAGTTACAGAATATATATGAGGAGAAAGAGCATCAGCGAGTGTCCGTGATGAATCAGAGTACATTGTACTAACAAGCCAAGAAAAAATAAGTAAGCTTGTGTCAGGTAGAAAGCTAACAAGTGAGAGTGTAATTGAAGCTATTGAAATGCATGAAAAAAGAAAAGAAAAATTGACCAAAGTGTATGAAGGCTAAGACATCAATCAAGAGAAAGACACCAGTCAATAAACATATTGAGGAAACCCACAATAAATCATGTCCATGACACCTCTAGTAGTGAAGGGTTATCTGACACTGAGAATTAAAAATGGTGTGTGTGGTAAGTTTCACATAGAGCACACAAAATTTCTCCTACAGTTTAATGGAATCACTAATGCAAATCATACTTATAAAAACATCATAATACGGTATACACTTCAGAGCCCAAAGGAGTGGAGAAAAAGAGTGCACCCCCTTCCAGGAATGATGATTAGGAAAACAATCCGTCTTTAACTAACTAAAATACTGCCAAAAGGAAAGAGCTAGAAATCTTAAGATTTTAAAAGTATTATTTATCTCACTTAAAGGTATATACATGTACCATACAGCTCTTAAGAATCATGTACACGTCTACACCCAAAATGTTGTCGTTTATAAATTTGATTATTGTTTTAAAATGATAATATCTATATCAGTACATCTTTAGATAAGTGGTTTGTATATCAATAAATATACCATTTACTTCCATAATAAATTTCCTTAAATCAACCTATATCCTCACATAGAAAACACATGAATGTCAAAATATCTGTCAAGATTCCATCGTGGATGTTTGCCTGGTAAGCACAGTAAAGCGGAGCTTATTCAGTAACATCCTGAAATAAATTACCCACAAATTTGCATGGGAAACCAGTGGATATCTTTAAATAAACCACGGTATAAAACGGGGATTTCCATCTACTTAATTTTAGTTATTTACATCAACTGTCGCATAATCTTGCATGCCATAATAACTACAATATTGACGGACTCTTCCTGGAATAATGCATATTTATTAAAACCTATTGCATATATAGCATAAGTATTTATCATTTCTGTAAAAGTTTACTTCAAGGCCCAAGAGCAAACCGTTTTGAGCGACTGATAATTACCGATTCGTCAACCCGAATAAATCTCACACATTTCTAACATTGAATTCTTCCCTTTGAACAAGTCATCCAAATATTACACAACCGACGCTCGTAGAAATTGATTTGATAAATATTTCCACAAGCTTTCCAGTTTTAATACGATCCGTTAATACAGTATTCATTTTATTTCGTTGATAATGGGAAAAACTAGTTTCCATACCGCATCGATCGGCCAGGTCTTACCAAGTCTAGGTTACACATCACTAATACATGTCTATGGAATACTGAGCTCAAGTAGCATTGAAATGTGTGAGATTTATCCGAGTTGGCGAAAAATGGTAAAAATTTCGGAAACTATCAGTCGCTGTTACAAAACGGTTTGCATTTGGACCTTGAAGTAAACGTTTACGGAAAATATAATTACGTAGGCTATATATGCAATAGGTTTTGATAAATATGCACTATTCTGTATGAAGTAATTGAAGCTGAAACTGGGTCTATGTGCGAACTGTGTTGTTTACCTTCTTATTGATATGTAGTCATTAGGCTATTTTCATCTACACTGGTTGGGTCCCTGGTACGCTAGACTCACCTGTGTTCGGTTACACAATGTTAACTGCCCGGTTATAAGTATAAGTTAGAGTTTTTTAAGTCAAATTTTAACAATTAAGAAACCCAAATGGAGCGAGCGGTAGCAAGCGACCGGGTTTTTTTTAATTGTTAAAATTTGACTTAATAAACTCTAACTTACTTAGTGTTTAACCTCATTTGAACTTATTCATAGCCACCGACATGTATTGTAGCACGGACTTATGTGTATATAGGTCCGTGATTATGGGCGGAGTTAAAGTGTTCTCTAGTTAGAGCGAACTCTTAGTATAAGTTAGAATTTATTAAGTCAAATTTTAACAATTAAGAAACCCAAAAGGAGCGAGCGGAAGCCAGCGACCGGGGTTTCTTAATTGTTAAAATTTGACTTAATATACTCTAACTTACTTAGTGTTTAACCTCATTTGACATTTTGAATAGCCGACATGTATTGTGGCACGGAAAGTCCGTGATTGTGGGCGAAGCTAAGGTGCTTTTTGGATCGATTGATTTATTCAATCGGATCCAATGTTAACAGAGTATAGCTTCCTTACGGCCGAACTCTTTACATACAAACAAGTAGTTCCATATATTCCGTTGTTACGAATTATACTGTCCTCTGTTTTGGAAATTATATAGTAACAGATCTAAATAATATCAAAACATTTCAGAATAGCATAATATAATATTGTTGTTTTTCTTATAATTTGTAACTTAAATCAACGAGGTATCTGTTCTGTATGGAACTATTTTCCTACGCGGTTTTAATCCCAACAGTTTTCTAGTCAGACCGGTGTGACAAGAGAAATGTAAGACCCGTGAAATACGCATCGCTACACCGGAAACACTAATTTCAGTGTTTCCGCGAGAGCGCGTTTTCTGCGTTTTTGACGCACTCATTTTGTCAATGACGCAACAGAAATAGCAAAGAGCGTCTTCTATGACGCAATTAAAATGTGTATGATCAAATTACTACAAAAACAACATTTCAAAACCTCTCAAAACGCTTCGAAATGCAAGATAAATTAAATACGCTTCCGGTATGGGATATGTATAATTTTGACCCTATTCCGTCGTCGTTGTCTTCTGATTTCGGATCGACCAGCATTTTGTACCATCGCGTTTTTGTGTGTGTTGATTCTTATGGTACCGTCACCATGGTATCGTAGACGCACAACAAGAGATGGTCGACGAACCTTAAAACGGGAAACAAAAACGTCTTTCTGAGTGATTTTAATGATCATTTTGTAGTAATTTCGATCAGACTGTCACTATTGAAAGGGGTTTCAGTGTGCCAAATAATATCAAAGTTTAATGTCTATGGTTGAATGCACTTATGAAAATTCGCTTTGTGGACAAATTTGACTTTTGAGATGCAGTGACAAAATGGAAAGCATCCAAAGAGAAACACCTGTTGTCTTGCCAACCCTTTGATTACCCACCATTTTGTGATTTTTACATGCAGTTTTACAGAAGTAAACTGAATAAAACTTCTATAACATTTAGTCATGCCTTTTATTTTTTTACAATAAAGGGTATGACCCTCGGAATTTCTAAATGACCCCAAAATTCTGATACAGGGAATTGGCACCCAGGGTCTTCCTCCTCCACGAAAGCCGGAAGTTGCAATATGACCTTAGCTGTTGGGTACGACGTTTAATCCGAATTAATTGGCACAATACAATCAACCTTATGGGCATATTCCATAACTTTTAAATGACATTAAAAGTTGTTCAAACCATAAATATTCATTTCAGTTTTGTCAAAATACATTTCTCAGTTACGATTCACAGCTTAATACTTCATAGGGTAGTTGAACATAGTCACTGAATGACATAATGTAAGCACATGGGTTCCTATCTCAAAAGTAAAGTTTACACAAATGGTGAAAGGTCTAAATTTGACAGTTGTGTCTCCAGTTTATAACTTTACTCGTGCAAGGGTTGTCCTGGTATTCACACATGTATGTGTCCAGTCTATGTTGTTCTGATATTTACATATGTAATGTGTGCAGACTGTGTTGTTCAAGACAATCGATCCTCCAGCACTTTCAGTCCTTTGATTATTTACAGCGAACTCTTAATGAATTAAAGCGACTGCACTCCAGATGGAAAAGTTACGCTAAAAAAAGAAAATTTTCAATTTCAAGAAAACAATTGTCATTACTGTATCAGGGGCATTGTATTATGATAACGTGACAAGTTTTCTAACAAAAGAAACAATTAAAATGTGTTGTTTTGCTTACTTTTATTGTAGAAAATATCACCCCGTGACTAACGGGGTGGGCTCTTTGGTATACCAATATTTTTAACTCGCATCAAATCAGCTGACTCCGCAGTGTCGTAGGTTAAGCCGCTGTAAATTTTTTGTAAGCGCAAAGATCCGAGTTCAAAACCTGGCTCGGGTAAATATTTTTTTTCTACCTTTATTTTTAGCTCTTACACAAAGAAAATAATATTGATGCTGACAAATTGAATATATATTGATTTTACCAAAAAATTAAAATTTACTAAGAATTTGGAGTGCAGTCGCTTTAAGTGATTTCAGTAGGTAGTTTTAATAAAAAAGAAAGACGTTTATTTGAAAATCTGAGCGATTTGATTGGTGGTCAAATGGGGTTAAACATTAAATAAATTAAGTGATTTCAGTAGGTAGTTTTAATAAAAAAGAAAGACGTTTATTTGAAAATCTGAGCGATTCGATTAGTTGGCAAATGGGGTCAAACACTAAAGAAAATAAGAGACGCCTTAATTCAAGTTTAACAAATTTTAAAATCTCGATTGTTAAAAGGGTAGGCAATCTTGTTCAACACGATCTTGAAACAAAAACTGTTACATTCTTGTGTATATATAAAGGGACAGAACTTCAAGAGTGTAACACTGCTCTATTACATCTTGATTACTGTTCTTGATTCCCCATTAACACCTATGTATAAAACCTCATAAATATAACAAATTGTTGTACTAATAGTTAATATTTGTTCCTATTTAATCCACCAACCACTACATGGTGTCAGAACTTTCTGACTTAAAATTCGACGTAAAAACCATTGAAAAAAGATTAAATTAAATACTAGCAGCCAATGGACTCGAATGTCGGTGGCTTGCCTAGTGCTTTGAAATGATTCAGATCTTATGCGGAATTCATGTTCAGCGGACAACTAAAAGAAAAATGCGAGGCAGAGAATTTTGACTGGTATGAGAGCATGCAAGACACATATTTTCAGCGTGAAACTTGTCGGCCGATGGCAAAAAAATCCCAAGAGATGCATCTTACAAACTTCGAGGAATACTGTGCCCCTAGATCAAATATCATCGTTTTTTTTCAAGGACACAACATGAAAGGGAGACCTTTGAGCTGTATGTTACAAAGCTCAGAATATATTGAGAGTCGGTGGATATCCAGAAGATATCAAAGATGAAGTCTTAGTAGGAGACAAAATCGTTTTTGGCGTAAAGTCTTCCAACGTAAGAGTAGAGCTTATAAACGAAGGCTCACAGTTTACTCTACTCAAATACTGGACACCGTAAGAACGTTCGATGTGATTCAATCGATCGAAGTGAGATATGCAAAATGTCGATGTCATACGAAGACATACAATAATTTCTTATCCAGCTTTAGACGTTTAGGTTAAAAAAATAACCAGGAAGTTAAAATCTCAGGGTTTTTAATGTGCGTTCATCCGGTATACTATTGACTGTAAGTATGCCAGGGTTTTACTACGTTAAACGAGAAAGAAGAATATATGCATTTTATCTGTTTAAATATATATACATGTATAATGTTTAAAAAGATATTTATTAAGTGGAATTACTACTGTTTTACTCTGATAAATATCGCTTCAGCAGGTAAGTTTGAGGGTTTAATTAGAATTTACTTTTAATGTTTGTTTTACCGGGTACTTTAGTTCAATTCAGTCTATTAAGCAATAATCTCAAATCATACATGGAACTACGTGATAAGTACACTTAAAGAAGTCAGAAACGCAACTTATCTACGTCAAAAATACTTTAAACGTTTAAAGAAGTGAATTCTTACTTAAAATGTCTGACACTTCGGGTAAGTTATTCATCCTTTTATTGAAATAATACTTTCCCCGTTCTTTCAAACATTTCGAATAAATGTTTGATTTTCTTCAGTTACCATAATTGATTATCTTTTTGATGTTAAGAATCCATAGTTTTGATGGACTGTTATATACATTGCCTGAACAGTTCTTGTAATATGTAAATGATTCCTATTGTTTTTGGGGTTAGTGGATCAAAGGTCAAGGTCACAGTGACCTCCGTTATATTTTCCTTGATATTCTATACAGGTCACAATTTGCAATCAACGTTCATCAAACTTGCTCAGATGGTTCTCTGTAACTTGTAAATTATCCTTATTGTTTTTAGGGTCAGTGGGTCAAAGGTCAAGGTCACGGTGACCTCCGTTAGATTTTCCTTGATACTGCTCTACAGGTCATAGATTTCATTCAACTTTCATCAAACTTGCTCAGAAGGTTCCCTGCAGCATGTAGATGATCCTTATTTTGATGGGGTCAGTGAGTCAAAGGTCAAGGTCACAGTGACCTCCGTTCGATTTTCCTTGATAACGCTCTACAGGTCACAGTTTTCATTCAACTTTCATCAAACTTGCTCAGAAGGTTGCCTGCAACGTGTAAATGATCCTTATTTTGATGAGATCAGCGGTTCAAAGGTCAATGTCAAGTAATCCTAACTTCGAAAATCACTTACGCTCAATATCAATATATCCATTTAACCCACAGTCTTCAAACTTCATAGGATAATTGGTCTTTCACTGCCATTAAGTTTGTTATTTTTATTTGACAGCGGTTTGACTCTTCATCGTTATCAACGTTTGTTTGATAATAATAAGTTCACATAAGGTAACAACCATCTTAAAACGCTTATATCAGTCCAGCGTAAGACTTCGCAGTGTTGATAACCTATTCATTTTAAAATAGGTGTTATCAAAAGTTACTGAAACGGTATACATATACTACACATAATAGTATATACCGAGATTGCAAAATTATTCTGAAATTTGTTTTTATTTCAGTGAGTGTAGATACTTTTGGTTTGTCAGATGAAACTGTATCAGAGAAAAACAACAATATAACTATTAGATGTGATGTAACTATTTCTGCCAGTGACGGACTACAGTCACTATTGGTCCTGAAAGCAACAGAAAGAATTGTCACCTGTTATTTGTCAACCGTTGACGGAATCGGTTTATGCAGCCGGGATTTTGGTGTTTCGGCAAGATACACAGCGAATTACAACCAACCATCTGTATTGTTTAATATATCAAGCTTACAGCGATCTGATGGCGGAGATTGGTACTGCGGTTTCCAGTCATTGTCAATTCGTTCAAAGTACGAGCTGATAGTATACAGTAAGTATTCATTAAAATAAATTGTTTAGTTTCGTATACGTATACAGATCCGATCATTTCAAACAAATGAAAATTGTTGCCGACGTGTGTTACAATAGAGGCAAGATTGCTATTTTTATACGATCAACATTAATAAATAGATCTAATATTTAAGTTTCAAAACTATCAGTGATTATTTTTGTTACGATTTTGTTCATATCAGCAGACTTCAATTCGGTCATAACTTAATAAACGGAAATGTCCCCGTTCTGAACTTGACGAATACGTTAAAAATGACTGAAAAATCTCTTTTATAATATACACAAAGAAACAAGTTTTAGATTGACCTATCTAACGAAGCTTTATCATGAAAATACCATCAAATTGAGCTAGGGAAGATGAATGTAATCCGTAACAGCAACCCTCTGGCAAACAGAAAACGGCAAAACTGTAATAATATGTTGGGCTTTTCGGGTGATATTGTTGAACAATCAACGGGTGCCGTTTTATCCGAAATCAAAAACACATTTAAGTATGGAACTACAGAGGTCATAGGAAGATTTTAGGCGGCGAATTAAAGTAAAAAAGTGCAATCTTGAGTCTTCAGATGACATCCGTACTTCATACGCTCAAGTAGCAGAGTAAACCTGGTCGACCATCCTAACCCTGACTATTCTGCCTCCATATAAACCTCGGATCTTTTTTAAGACAATCTGCTAACACTCGCAGGGCAAACCTATTTGCAGTTCGTGCAGAGGGTTGCTGTTATGATTTACAGCATTTTTTCCTTCGTTTAGTTGAAGGTGATTTCATGAAAGAATTTTTTTAAGTCACTGCGTAACTTTCAGGGGGTGCTCAACTTTTTTTCTAGGTATATATTTTAACAATTATTTTCACAAGGATTTTGTTTATCACAAGAGACGTTAAGTAATCAGCGGTAATAAATAAAGGTAACCATCCTTGCTCTAAACATAATGGTTGCATTGAAAAATACAATGTTGAAAGGATTGATAGACAGGCCAGTTAACAAATTTTGCCAAAAATTACTTTCTATTTAATCATATGTAAGGATTTTGTTAGTAATGATTTGGAATTCTATAACGTGCAAAATGAAAAGTGGACGATTGATTTAAAAATGCAAATGATAGTTAATACATATGACTACAGACCCCATCGTACTAACAGCCTATAGAATACTTATATTACTTTTTTGTTATTCCGAATACCATTGTGACGTCAAAAGAATAAAAACGTTACCATGCGACGCAGATGTACACGATATACGCATGTACCAATTTTCAAATATAAACTTTAAAAACTTTAAACTTTACCGACAAAAGGTACTTACCACCTTAAAACGTCCTCCACAATACAGTGGTGCATAATGAATTGGTCTGGAATTCACAATTTCCAACAAAAATAATTGACAGTATATACTTGTTTCTTGTTCTATTTCATTGTACATATATAACTATACGTACATTTATTTATAGCATCTATATGCCGGTACACTGTACGGTTATTATACATCGTTGAGTACAATACTAAATTCTGATGGTTGTAAAACCTATATTTGATGAGGCGCTATATCTATCGCAATGACAGTAGAGATATTCTGCCTAAAGAGATACTGGACTCGTGTGTAGTCGAATATAATTAACATAGAGTCGAATATGACTCGCATGGGTTTTTGCAAGTCCGAAATGAAAACGAGGCCATATTTTGTTAGGGCTTCGGTTGGAACGCCACGTGGTATAGATACTCCTGTGCTATTGGATTTATTTCAAAAGGTGTAAAATAAGTATTATCATATCATTATAATAAAGCATGATATGCTTTATATGCACATGATATAGAGGATAATTGTTGGTTTCAGTGTAAAATCACGATATAATTTCACCGAGTGGGCACCAAAAGTGATATTTTCACGAGTGGCGCAGCCACGAGTGAAAATAACTACTTTTGGTGTTCACGAGCGAAATTATCGTGATATGACATCGATACCAAAATTTCTTCTGTTTATTTTATGTCTCAAACTCTACTTTTGTTGAGTTTATTTCAATAACATGTCGAAAATCGCGAGAAACGTCACCAGAAAGCATTGCCAGCTTGACGTCATTTTAACGACGTCATCGTCATATGGTTTCCGGCATTCATTACGCTCGGTATACTTTTTGACGTTAATCCGGGTAACATATTTTGATAATTTTCACTGCGTGGACAGTGAGTTTATCGGGATATCATTCACCGTTATATTTCGATTAACCACCGAAAAACATAAAATAAAAGAAAGCACTCAATTTAAAAAATACTATGTACACTTGGATAATATAGAAAATGTCGCCAAGAAAATATTTTGCCAAAAATGTTTATACATAGTTATTTCCCTGTATACTAACGCAGTGTAGATAGTTCTTAGCATAAGATGGAAAATAAAAATCCTCTTTTGATCGTATCTGCTTTATTTACCTCTGACTCACTGCATCGACAGTTTGAATCTGTGATAATGGAGAGATTAACTACAGAATGTTGAGACTTTACCAATTTGAAATGTGATTTTGTGATAAACATTTCCTATCCATGTACGAGTATACATGTACAATATGAAAATAAAATGACTAATATCTTCATACTTTTGTCATTGTTTATCAAGTTTTAATAGATATTTTCAGTTTGACTGAAAAACAAGATCCTGATAAGGACCTAAATGACATGCCCCATGGACGTAGAGCAATTTTCTAAAGGTAAAGTCTATATCAATGTCTGTTTAGGAGCAGACCGGAACAGTCAATAATTGAAATTATTGACTCTCGATCTTTGCTTATAGTGAAATGTCTTAATGCAACACGGAATGATTAATTTGGCTGATTTACAAGTAGAATATCCTGCTTGCAGATCGATATCCGAAAAGAAGAAAACCTCTAAAGTTTAAACCCTATCATGAAATTCCACTTTTAACTGATCTGAATAAGCCAGTTCTAATACAATGACTGTAACATTACTATTTTTCACGTAACTATGATAATCTGTTGGTTTGTAGCATGATCCCCGAAATATTTCATAAAATAAAGAACAAGGGTCATAAGAAGCCACGCTATAAGTAAAGATAATAAGTAATATATTTATGAAACACAATATTTCATTGCATATGGTGACCACATATAAATGCTGAAAATATAAAGTACTATGGTTAAGTTGGTGTTTCAGTTTTTTAAATCTCTGTTAAAAAGATATTTTTAGATAAAACAAATGATAGAACTGTGAAGACGGCTTTTTGGCACTCATTTGATCAACTTTTTTCTGTTCATACTAACAAATTCTGGTTTAACAATGCTGTCATAGTGACTCGTCCGAAATCTTACACAAAAAAGAACTAAAATGTGTATCACTTTCCTTTTGTCTCAACGTTTCCAAACCCCATTTTAAAAATTACTAAATGAAATGAAATATTACTCTCAAAACAACGTGACTGAAATAAACATTTGCCTATAGTGCACATTAACTTTTCTTCCTTTTACTTCCGGGTTGATATTTCAAATACATGTAGTAATTTCAGTGTATTTATGGTAGAAGATAGTGATGCAGACACAATGTTTAAAAGGAGTTTTTTGACATGGATCTACTTCTATTTCATGAACCAAAGGACGATTATCTTTGCAGGTACGTTTTAAGATTAATAGTGCAAATATTTGTCTGCATTGATTGTTGTCTTTAGAGTTGTCCTAATTTCTGCTATATAGGTGTTAATAACTCGCTTTGCAAAGAGCAATTCTTTCAAACCCACTACGGTTTACCGATTGTTTACAAAACCAAATTTGAAGTTTCACTAGATAACCTTCATCAGCACCATCTGTCTTGTATTGTTAATGAAATATGCTTTTAAACCCGTATTAAACAGCGCAAAAGTTAACATAATCAGCGATGTGTTTAAGATTAACTTGCGTATTGTAAAAAACCTTGAAGTGGATAAAACATAAGATAACTAAGAAAAGCCCTTTCTAATCTTGTGTTTTTAATCTCATCAGGTTCACTGAACCTCTATATAACGAGAAAATATAACTCTATGTTTGCAAAAGAGCGGAGGCCCTTCAGAGTTTCAGACTTTTGTCGAATTTGGCATGAAAATAGTCTTCGAAATTCGTTATCATTAACGTCTAAGACAAAATTAACAGTTTGTGATGAAAACGTTTTAAACTTAAAAGCAAGTTGAATATTGCTTATTCAAGTTTAACTGCATTTGTGATATTTGTTGGAATCGTATCTCCTGCAACTTACATATACTTACTAGTCTCAGACCAAAACATCTTCCCTGAATGTTCTTAGCGTCTCTTTCATCTACCTTGTCTGTTTTTCTTTCGAGCATGTGTAAGTGTGATAGTGAAACATTAATCATGAGTACTATTAACGTTTCATTATTTCAGGAACGGTAGAAGGAATTAATGTAAGAGACAATACGTCTCCCGTTAAAGGAGCTAGTATACAACTGGTATGCGCAATTTCACAGTACACCAGTCATGATGCAGTCTCCCTCTACAAAACTGATTCAAGGGTTCTATCAGGACCCCTGCCAGTCTCACTTGAGCAGTGTATACCATCAATATGCCTAGCAGGCTATGTAGGAAGATACAGTTTCAGTTCTGACAACGGCCATGTTTACATTAATATTACAGACCTCAACAGGTCAGAGGATCAGAAATGGTGGACATGTGCGATTGATACCCAGAGAAAGGATATGTACCTTACTATTTATAGTATGTACTAAGTGATGTTAAGTTTTGAACGAATCGATGGTCTTAAGGTAGCTTTAAGCCTTCGCTGAAATTTTATACTTTATCAAATTTATGTTTTTGTCTTATTTAGGAGATATGTAAATCTTACTACATTAGAGAGTTCAAATGAATCTCTAAATCTTTATGAAAAGTTATGAACATTTAAACAGTTAAGTGAATATAATTAAAGCGAAGGTTTATCGCTATCTTCACTACATTTCGTTATTTTTGGGTTAAATATTAATTGCAATTTCAGGATCATTAGAGAGGATCTACATAGGAAACAACCAACCAGCTGTTAAAGGAGCTAGTATACAACTCGTGTGTGATATTTCACAGTTCAGCAGTCAAGATTTAGTTACCCTCTACAAAACAGATTTAAGAGTTCTGTCAGGATCTCTGCCGTTATCACTCACCCAGTGTTTGCCGTCATTGTGTTTCACAACCAGTATAGGAAGATATACATTCAGTGCTGACAACAGCAATGTTTACATTAACATTACAAACCTCAACAGATCAGAAGATCAGAAATATTGGACATGTGTGATTAATACACAGAGAAAAGATATGGTCCTTTCCATTTACAGTATGTACAAAGAGATGTTAAGTCTTAAATGAATCTGATTCAATGAATTTACGGTAGCTATATGCCTTCGCTAATATTTTATCATTCAATGAATTTATATATTTCTAATGATGTTTAGAAAGCATGTATATCTATAAGTCTTTGTAAACATCTTTTAAACCTCTAACCTTTTATAGAAATATGTAGATTGACATAATTTCTACAAAAGGTTTTAATCTTAGTGAATAAGATTTAACAAACGAAGGCTTAAGGCTACCGTAATTACATGAACTCTTTATTGTTTTGTTTAAGATACTTTTTCAGGAATGTAAGAGATAATATATATTCAAAATAATCAATCGGGCATTTTAAGGAGCGAGTATATAACCTGTGTGTGATAGTTCACAGTTCAACAGTCAGGATGTGATTAACCTCTACGAAACTGGTGTATAGCCGCTATCAGGATCTTTGAGTGATATTTCAAGACTCTTGGCGTGTATACCATCAACGTGCCCAACCAACACTACAAGGAGCTGTCAATATAGACATGTTTATATCACCGTTACAAATGTCAAACCTCAACAGATCGGAAGATCAGAAATAGTGTACACGTGTGTTTAGTCCACTGACAAAGGATATCCACATTACAATCTACAGTGTCTATCTAAATAATTATTTACGGAAGCTTTTTTTGAGTGAATATCTTCTAAAATCACGCATGCTTTGTCATCTTCACCGCTGCTAACCATTTATGACAAAGGTAGACTAATATAAAACCCATTTTTATCTATACAGAATCGTTATTGCATCTGAGAAGGCAATAAGTGCTCAAACAGAATCTTAAGCTATTTAAAAACAATGTACATATGCTGTATCCGGATCTACTTATATATGTATATAAATATTTATCTACTTATATGTAAGAATCACGTGATTGGGATTGATGAAATTTCTTGCAAGTGACATTTTAATGTTTATCAGGCAGTACGTTAGATATTTTTCAGGTTTTTAGTTAATCAAAAATCGTTCACCGGAATTATTATTACCTGTCAAGTTTGAAACGATCGCCAATACGACAATTTAAACAGGTTTATATATATTCATCAGATTTATGTTTAAACTTAATGGTGAGCCACAGTAATTTTTTGTGTTTGTTTTACAATTCCACAATGAAGTACTTTAAATGATACGAGTCCCATCGTTGCCTTTAAACTGAAAGTTCTTGGATGTCACATGCTTTTGATAATCTTTACAATTCTTTTTTTTTCAATGTATGATACGAATGCTTAATTTAAGAAAACAAAAGTTTGGCCTTAAACATATACCAGTATGCCTGGAGAGGATGGGGAGGCTGCGCTTTTGGTACGTGGCATTCCCTGTTTGATATTATTTTTGTTTTTTTGACAGAATTGTGCAATTTGCATAATATAAAATTGGCTGGGAATAAATCGCTTTTAATAAGTTTATTTGCAAATTTACTTTAACTGACCAAGCACCTACGTCAATATTACTCTCGTTCCCAGTAGAAGGTTTTGAAGCAACCAGCCGCTAAGGCTATTTGCAAAAGAGCTATTTATGTCAATAAAAGTTTTATTTTCAGCTGTTCCTCGGACCCTGCAGTTTGACAACCCACCGAACCAGGACCAAGATCTTCTTCTTACCACAGTTACTTTACAATGTAGTACAGGATGCGTTTATCCACAGCCGCCAATTAGATGGTTCTACATCGAGGTAAGAGTTACATATCTTAAGCTCTAAGCTCGTCTACATGGTATATGTAATCTATCATCCCCACATTGCAGCTTCCGTGTTTATTTTACACTATAGAATATAACATGAAAAAGATGAAACAATAGGTATGTCAATGTGATATATAAAGAGCATAGGTCTGAAATGGTGTTATAGAATATCGTTGACCCAATTAAGAAACAGCACTCGTGGTGTAATTAGAAACAGACACACATACTACAAAGGTAGCTGAAGAGAATGACTGCAAACTCTTTATTTTAGAAGCAAAATTGATGCGTCGATTACATTTTAAGGCAAAATCAGAAAAAAAGTAATTATCATTTTTTGCACACACCTATTGCAATAAAAAAGTAAAAACATAAATTATTGAGTTAGAGGTAGGCAGAGGATGTAATATTTTTAATATCAGTCAGTGATACTAAAAATTAACACTTGATATAGCTGTGGGAATTTACACCACAACAAAAGAAACATGTTTTAGCTGATCTTTTATACAGTCTGGAGAATCACGTCAAGAATGGTCAAGACCAATATCAGTTACAAATAAAGCAGGGGGATGTACAGACTCGGAGAAAATGTATTCATCCACCCTCTCTCTTGCAAGATACACGTCATTTCCGGGAAATAACGCAACAGCCGCCAGGTTTATTTGTGGTATTACATCGTTTACAGGAATGACACAACCTTTGTACAGTGCATCATCTGTTAATATTAAATTCGCAGGTAAGTTTCAGATATAGATTGGATAAATTCGCAGGTCAGCTTCAGACATAGATTCTATTAATTCGCAGGTAAGTTTCAGACAAAGATTGGATAAATTCGGAGGTACGTTTCAGACAAAGATTGGATAAATTCGCAGGTACGTTTCAGACAAAGATTAGATAAATTCGCAGGTCAGCTTCAGATATAGATTCTATTAATTCGCAGATAAGTTTCAGACATAGATAGGATAAATTCGCAGTTAAGTTTCAGATAAAGACTAGATAAATTCGCAGGTAACTTTCAAACAAAGATTGGATAAATTCGTTCATTAGGGCTTTATCGTTGGTACCGGTTTCCCATATGACCAACGCCCCCAGAAGAGGTTAGTTATTTTAGGTTTCGGAGGATAGTGCAAGATACAGAAAGCGTCCCAATTCCAGAGACACCCTGGTTCTTATACATGCCAGGTGTAAAGCACCCATAGATCGGACCTCGGTTTTTAAGTCTCATCTGAAAGACTGTTAGTAATTTTAGTTGGTCAGCCCCTAGAATCGAACCCGCAACCCCGAGATTACATGTCTCGTGCTCTACCAATTGAGCTAACCGGGCTGACTTGGATAAATTCGCAAGTAAGTTTCAGACAAAGAGTGGATATTCCTTATCCAGATTATTACGAGTTCAAACAATGTCATTCGTGTCACTGTGAAGTCCACAGTTCTGGTACTAGTACTTGTCAAAACTCCTTCCAGAAATGAACCAGCGTATTAAATATGAGTTGTAAGAACTAGATGCTAAATTACATAAGGAACATAGATCCTTGCATACATGAAATTAATTTGTTGTCATAAAAGCTCAAAAAGCATAACTTTAACGAAGGGCGAAATGTTAAAAATGTCAAATCTAGTTTTGTTGAAATATGAAATGGTTATTGGCTGAAAGCCGTAAACATAGACTTTGTCATGACATTGTATAAACATAGATATTTTGCATTACCTTCTTGAAACGATAAAATACCATTTAGCTATTTAGCCTTTTGCTAAAATTTTCAAAGGTTTATCTACATCTTTATGAGGACTTTAACAGGTATGTTGAATCTCTTAAGAAATATAACATAAAACATCATCTAACACTACTAAAATGCCAATGTGTAAAAAATGAAACCTATTAACATTTCTATACACTAGTGTTAGCTGGGACACCACTACTAACAAACTGGACGTTAGGCACCCCAGAATTTCTCTCGGGTGAAGAAGTGACATTGACTTGTAGATCAACCCCAACTAGACCAGCTGTAGCAGTTGTATGGCAGAAAGGGAAATCAACTGTAAAGAACGTTCAGAAAAGTGAAAGTACAAATTCCGTAGGATTGGTGATTGTGATGAGTAAAGTAACATTTACTCCTCAGATAAGCGATGATGGTACGACTGTTTCATGTGAAACTTCGATCACTAATCAAAGTCCACAGAAAGTGCAACACAGTATTTCAGTTTGGTGTGAGTTTATAATTCATTGTAAGATGATATGTTATAGATACGCACATTGGAGTGGCTATTGTAGTTTTCTTATTTGAAACATTTTAATATAGTAAAATCAATAGGTGGCTGAAAACTGGTCCTTAACGTTTCTCCTATTTCAGTAAAAAGAGTTTTTGTTCATGAAAGTCGGACAGACAATAACACAGACTACTTGTCATTGTTATACAATACAGAGTACGGTGTTGTTTTACTTTTCAAGGCTATCTTTTTCAATCTTTGTCATTTCAACTTTCTGTAGGGCCTCCATCAACACCGTCAATACCAATAAACAGCACTTTTCCATGGCTTGAAGGTCAAATTGGGAAACAACTTAAATGTGAATCCGGTAACTATGGTAACCCAGTAGCTGATGTGGTGTGGATTTCGTCAATTGGTACGCCTTCAACCACAATACTCAACCTGCCCTCTTTAACAAAGTATTACAGTGGATTGAATGTAACATGTCAGTTGAAGAACAAGTACACGGAAAAGCTGAGCAGGATAGTTAAATCGCAGACCATACAGCTAGATGTTCAGTGTAAGTTTTCGATATAGTGTTGCCTGAAACATAACTATTTAGTCAAGTTTTATGATAATACTGATGATTGAATTTACTTTCTTTTATAGCCAACTGACTAATGTGAATTACATTGACTGTTATTAATGGTAATCAAAGAAGTGTAGCTCTGGTAAATATAAACCTGAACTCAAGTTTTAGCTAGACAATCTTGTATAAAATAATTCCGCAAATTTAGATTGTCTTAGAAAATTGATTGGAGGGTTTTAAGAGTAATACACATTTCAGGTGTACATTATATAACCATGTACATGCTATTTGCTCTTCAAACGAATATACAAAATTGCATGTGATATAATGTTTTTGACGCACATGACTTCAAAACACAGTGCAATATTACAACTATCCGATTATGTTTAAATATTCACAGATAAACCAGACGTTTCTATACACATCGACAACGTGGAAAGATATAGTATTGTACGAAATGAAGGCCAGAGCCTTACAGCCATTTGCAGCGCAAACGGAAATCCTATACCATCTGTCACTTGGCAAGATCAAACTACTGGCAATACACAGCTTGTATTCAATAATACATACAGGAAGGATCATGGTTCTTATAGATGTGACGCAACAGCTTCCTCTTCTCACTATCCTAACTATGACTTTTCCGATGAAACAACACTACATGTTACTGTTAATTGTAAGTAGTTTTGACAATTAAATGACAGCCCTGCAACATATATCTATTATTTCTTGTTAAGGGTATACTAAAAACTAGTATTTAATTATGTCTCTCCTTCACCGAAGGTAGACATACTGTATTTGTCGTGTTTCTTGTTCTACATGTTTTTCCATGAAAGTTTGTCCGGAGCAGAACTCGGAAACTATTCCAAAGAAATTGATTGGAACTAGGAACAGTGATAGATGGCAATGTGATGCTGTGGCCTGCGCAAGAATTATAACTCTTGGACACTTGACAGCTGAGTTGTCGCCCCTTTCCCACTTCTTTAAAGGCATGATTTAGCACAATCTGTCAGGAACTTGAAAAGTATTGAAGGGATTGAGTTCATACTTCACTAAATGATTGAGAAAAAGTGCAGTGACAAGGAACCAGAACTCTAGCTGGTTCTGTTTTTGAAATGTATCCCCTCATGTAAAAAGCTTGTCCGGGACATAATTCAAATAATATAGATTATTTAATGGATTGACTTGATAATTCATTAATAGAGTCCATTGGAAGGAAGTAAAGAGACTAAAAACCATAACTCAAGCTGAACCCATTTTTCAAATGTCACCCTTTATGTATTATTATTGTCCGGAGCATAACTCAAGAAGTATATAAGGTGTTAAGTTGATACTACACACGTCAATAGAGGATACCAAGACGGAGTGCAGTTATTAAGAACCATAACTCTAGCTTATCGTATTTTTAAATATCTTTCTTTATATAATGTGCTTGCTCGAAATATAACTCCGGCAATCCTATCTTACCAAACTACCATTACTCAAACATGCTCCATGTGAAGAGACATTCGTTTTCTATGCGGCGCTTTGAAAACAAGCATTTCTAGTTTTTTATCACATGGTAACAAAATCTTCAGCACTGCTAAAAGGTAAGCAGTAAGATTTAATAGATTGACCAATAGCCAAATTACATTACCCTTAGAATACATATATATTCTGTTTACAGTTATAAAATACTAACATCATGCCGATTAGTGGGCACAAAATGTCATGGATTTTTAATAAAATGCAATTTCGTAGAACCTCCATTTGTACAATTCAAAATGACTGATTTTACATTAAACTTAAACAGTTTAAGATCGCAACGTTTGTCACGCTGTTCTGTTTCATCGCTGCTCATATTTACACTCTATATATCAAAGATGCTCCAGATGTGACTGTGGATCTAAGTAATTCAGATCCTACAGAAAACAGCTCTCTAAAGATCATCTGTAAGGCTGTGGGTCGGCCAACTAACTACACCTACACATCAATGGTCCAGACATGGGAGGGAGTGGAAATTCCTAATAAACACAAACCAGCAAATGGTATTATTGAGGTCAATAGATTGCAGTTGCAAGACAGTGGTACCTACACTTGTATGGTAAACAATGGTATACGAGACAGAAATCAACAGCTAACTCAGATTGGAAACAGAAATTTTATTGTTAAAGGTTAGTTTGTCTTTACTTAGCTAATCTTTAGATATATATGGTTTAGCCGGTAAGATGAATGTTAATAGGATCGTATTACATAATAACTACAGCGGCACAAGAAGATTCCAGTAGAGACAACAACCTTGTTTCTATAAAGATCGTAATTATTAAAAAATAGAGACCGAACATTGTAGTCGGAGAATAAATTTCTACAATGAAGTCAGTTGTTGACAAACACTTTTAAAGTTCTCTACCTGTGTTCTTTGCCTGGTTAGCATAACATTTTACACTAATAATCTTTGTCCGTTCTGTTAGTGTCCCCAAAGCTGCTGTTGGAAGGGATTCACGCGTTTACAGGAGCTATAGGCACATCATCAAACATCACAGTTCCCTTTTATTGCTACCCGGAGATTCGCTCTGTGACATTTCGATTACCAAATGGGTCAGAAATAACAAACTCTAGCAAATATGAAGTGCTTTACAGGAGACATATCGTTAGGGATAGTTTTTACGGGCAACCTGTTTCGCTAGAGGGATACACTGCAGTACTACAAATAAAACATGTAGTCGAATCAGACTTTGCTAAATACATCTTAGTGCTTCGAAATGATGTTGGACCCTCAAAGGAGTGGACTCTAGAACATAGTTCAGAGAGTAAGTAAATAACATCCTAATTACATTTTATCTTAGTAGTATGCATGTAATTGATCCTACATATATAAGCAATGTCCGTTGACAATGTACACATTGTCCGGTTCTTGTTATTACATGGCACAAATCCCAGTTTATTTAAAGGCAAAATTAATCAACGCAAAACATTTCTATAAACCTAAAGCTCAGATTTAAGATCAGTCAATTTTCCAACTGTATTTGCTAAAATTATAAAACGTTTTGTTAAAAGAGGTTACGACCCAACTGTTTTGAGACACACCGCATGTTTGGTGTTCAACCCGTTTACAGTTGGACGCTATGCTTCCCTCTTTGATTGTGTCTGACGGAAGAGGGGGAGGACTCTGTGATGGGCAGTTTTTAAATCCCACTGGGACGAAACTGTTTTGATTTCTGTCCTCTGGCCTGTTTCGTCGGGCCCTTAAGGGTGTTTCTCTTGGTGCTCTGCCTTCTGCAAAGGCATTGAGTACATACGTTTTTTGGTTCTCAAGGTTTGCTTTTTATATATTTATACACGAGCATTTTTGTGTTTTACATACCATGCCTTTTGTTTCCATTGCGTGTGTTAGAGATTCACCTAGTAGGGATTACTTTTATTTACACTGTCCTGTGACTTTGGAACATGTTGGGGGTAAGAGTGAGGTTGGGTGCGCACCATACACCGGTTTAAGCTCCCCAGTGGTGTTTTTGCCACTGACCGTTCCAAGGCGGTGCCCCACTGTGTTCCTTTAATTGTTCGTTTTGTCCTCGTGTGTTTGCTTTGTATGCTAGTGTGTGTTGGTAGTGTATATGTGTGTGTGTACATGATGGTGTGTGTGTGTCGTGTGTGTGTGCGTGTGTGTGTGTGTGTGTGTTGGTGGTGTGCACTTCTGGGTGCTGTGGGGTTCGTTTTGGGGAGGCTGCGTTTTTGGTACGTGGCATTCCCTGTTTGATATTATTTTTGGTTTTAAAGATTTAGTAGAAGTTTTCTTTAATCTTACAATAGAATGGAAAATATATTTTATTTTATGACTGATTTTCAATGAATCTCATTCAATTATGTGTACCAAAAAAGGTTGTAGAACATTGTTAAACTTTAAAATGAAACACCATTGCGAATATACTTTGACTATTTTCTCACAACTAGTCCTATTTGTCAAAAAATTGAAATCATGCTAGTCAAGTGTATGGAATGACATATGTATTGTAGTGATAATAGATCAGGGATCAGAAATATATTCAAATCTAATTACAAAAAAAGCGTAGTTCAAATTTGATCTTCAGAAGATGAACGACGGCAAAGTCCAGTGGCTGCTATAGCAGGTGGATCGAGCACAGCGTTAGTTGTGGTTGCTATTGCCGTTGTTGTCGTTGTCATTTTCATTAGAAAGAGGAGGGTGAAGAACAAAGGTTTGTTTGTGCTTTAAGTGATGGAGTATTGTTTGCGAGAATAATTAATACGTTATTTCGAGGAGGCGTAGTCTTCGAGAAATAACGCAATTATTCGAGTCAACACTTCTCTATCTATTTTGTATTATGGCACATTTGCTCTGTTGCGCTATTGCAACTGTTTTCTAATGCAGATAGATCATGTTCTCTATGATAGATAGATTTACGCACCGTCCCCTTACACAGTGCAAATTGTAAAAAATATACAGTGCATTGTCTTCTATAGATATATGTAGTAGCCAGAATACAAGTTTTATAACCTTTTCTTTTAAAAAAAGCTGAATTCAGAACATAAATGTGCGTTTCGGTTTTAAATAGTCAGTGTTTTTTCGGTATCTATAATCAATACGTATGCAATAGCTTCATAATAATGTTATTACTTAGAAAAATATTTGTGACCTATGTACCTTATGTTAATCATGTACTTTGTTTTCTTTTGCAATTTCAGATGAAAGATCAAATGAAAGGTAAGATGTATGTAACATGTTGGTGGTGTTGCAAATATATTGTTTGTGATTCAAAGAAATTTTCCTTTTTATGCCTCCGAAGGTGGGCATATTAAATCGCACTGCCTGTCCGTCCGTCTGTCCGTCTGTGTGTCCGCCTTTCTATTATTTCGTGTCCGGGCTGTAACTTTGTCGTGCATGAAGGGATTTTCAAATCATATTGCACAAATGTTCAGCACATCAAGACGACGTGTCGCGTGTAAGACCCACGTTCCTACCCATAAGGCCAAGGTCCCAAGTTTGAAGGTAAAAGAATCCTGTATACATGTTAACTCTGTCATGCATGGAAGGATCTTAAAATTAGATGGCACAATTGTTGAGCACATGGAGGTGACATGTGATTCGCAAGACCCGCGTCCTTACATTGAAGGTCAAGGTCACACATAGAGGTCAGACGTTTTAGAATCCTGATTATATGCACCATGTTCATATCCGGATTGTAACTCTGTTATATTTGAAGGATTTTAAAATGAAATGGAACACATGTTCAGCACACGGAGATACAGAGTCGTGCGCAAGTACCGGGTCCACACCTTGAAGGTCAAGGTCACAGACTGTGAGACATCGCTTTGGGGGCATTCGTCACTTATGAGGGATAGCTCTTGTTATCTCCAGTTTCTTGAATTATTGTTTATTGTAACCTTTTATCCATATAATAAAATTAAAAGTTACGAGGGATACTAAATAACTCACGACAGAATAATAGATATTCTACAAAAATGGTAGTCAAATAATTCACTACTACGAAAGGCCATGGACAAAGTACACAAACAATCTGCAACATTGGCAACTATATCTGCTACAAATATGGCAAATGAAGCAATATGGAAATGACACAATAGCATTTATCCGCCTACAGTCTTTGTACAAGCTAGCTGACCAATTCCGAGACCAGTTTGGTACGGGCCCGGAAGGAGCGATAATACTTATCTACCTCTACACTGAATTATACTGCCTTTGTTTTGGATTCTTCCATCCGATTGCTTAAAGAACTTGCATGTTATGTGTCAAAACTAATCACCTAATAAGCGATAAAGTTTTCTATTGCTAATATAAAATACAGTGGTATTGTAAATTCATTTCTTAAATATCAACAATGTAAATAATGTTAGTTTCATTTATCCTTTCGATTGCATGAACTATTAGAAATAACCGCAAGAATAATACAGATAACAAATCTCAGACTAATAAACTGGTAACGTGTGTTTTATAGGAAATTGGAAGAGCCTAGGACAACGGCCGAGACGAGCTACTGCAACTTAACAAGGTATGAGAATTTTTACTGGTGTGTGGACACACAATTTCACAAATAAAAACGAAGCTGCATGTATCTGTACAAAAACAATTCATAGGAAAAGAACTTGATATCGCTAGAATTGATGTGACTCACCTTAAAGTGTATGTCAAATAAGAATTTCTACTGTAACAGTAGTTAAGCATTGCTAACCAGATAAAAAAACTTGAAAAATGTTTCATTTTTTAAACATTTAAGAATAGTTCTAATGAGACTCCCGTTAAGTGTTGGTAGGGTCAGGTTGTCATTGTTCTTTTTATCAGGAATGATCATCATCATCATCATGTTGTTTTTACCAGGTTTGATAATCATCAATATGTTGTTTTTATCGGGTTTGATAATCATCAATATGTTGTTTTTATCGGGTTTGATAATCATCAATATGTTGTTTTTATCAGGTTTGATAATCATCAATATGTTGTTTTTATCAGGTTTGATAATCATCAATATGTTGTTTTTATCGGGTTTGATAATCATCAGTATGTTGTTTTTATCGGGTTTGATAATCATCAATATGTTGTTTTTATCAGGTTTGATAATCATCAATATGTTGTTTTTATCAGGTTTGATAATCATCAATTATCAACATGTTGTTTTTATCGGGTTTGATAATAATCTAATTGAATATGAGTTCAGTTGCACTCCAAAACTGTATCGGCTATCCTGTTATCTGCTGTTAGAATATACCTAACAACACTTGTATTGTATCAAACTGAAATTTACACCTGTTTATACATTTCAGTCCCGAGGACATACATCAGTATTCCACTGTTGAATCGGAAACAAGGTTTCAACATGAAACGTCACAAGAAACAGGTAAAGCTAAACGTTTTCAATTTAGCGAAGTTTGTTCAATAAGTTTCAGAACGAATTTGTTTTTTTTCTAGACTATTGAAGTATATATGCATTCACAGTATACTGACGGAAGAATTAGGACTACTGAAATAAATTGTTTTGTGACATAGGAATATCCGAGAATATATATCATATTTTCTGAGGAAGTTGTCACAATATTGGGAAAGGTGTAAAAGAAAAACGACCTGTTTCTCATTTCATACTTTATTTTATTTACTGTAGGCAATCAAGAAAGTGTTAGGTAAGTCAATTTGAATATTAATTAATGTAACTGACTAATGGAATTGCCGAATACGTGAGAAAAGTTCTCGGCTCTCATGAATATCGTTTATATATCACAAATTGATAATTTTGCTCAGATAAACAAATATTTTCAAAATCAGTTTTGTTAGAACTGCACATCTTCCTGTGACGCTATGTCACACAGCACAAAATGCTTACCTGGCTTAAATTAACATTACTGTCAAGATACGTGTATTGTACAGAGAGAACTAAAATATGATGTTGATGCACATATTTAATAAAACAGTTAGGATAGGACATTGTTACTACCAGGATACTCGTTTTGTACAGAGGGAACAGACATACATACGTATTTGGACATTGTAAGTATTAACGAACACACAAGACGTTACAGAGATTGTCCTTAAAATAAACCTAATTCGGAAGCGTATAATTTCAAAAATACACGATACTTTATAGGAATCTATACTGGAAACTTTTTATATGATTATTCGTTCTATGTTATTTTCAGAAAGTTTGAAGAACTTTATTTTTTAACCAAAATCCGAGGCAACAGTTCCTTTGAAAAATGTGATTTTCCACCTTTGCATTGACTACTCGCCGAATTGAAATTCAGTTGATTAATTTCCAAGCCGAGCTTTCCACACTCTAACTATTATGGAATCAAATGTTTCGATGAGATCAGACAGACTGTGTTTTTATGTTGATACTTTCATCAATTATATACATGTATGTTCTCCAAGGGTCATTTGGCAAGATGCGAAAACTTCCATGGTATCAAACTATCACTGGAAACTGTTTAACACATTTCAGTCACGATGGAACCCATCAGTATACTAATGTCAAGCCGGAAACAGCGTTGCAATATGAAACGTTGCAAGAAACATTGAAAGGTAACGTATGGCTCGTATATCATAAATGGATGAGAATAATTAATGAAACATGGATCCATATGACATTCAAAATAATGAAACAAAGTACTGCTAAGCAAAGAAAGACCAAATTAACTTTGAATGGAGAAATTCGAGATACAACTATAGCTCATGTCGATACACGTGTGTTGATATCATATCAATTATTTGATATAGCCTTTTGTTTCAAGAAAACAATATATCTTTGTTGTACTTGGTCCTTCAATAACTTATATTTGATTGCCTCATATCACATCTGAATTAATCTGAAAACAAGTATTAAAACATACGGATGTGGGACATTGTCAAGTGGTAAATGTTTTATTTGATTTCACTCTCTTTCAGACAATAAGGCTACTGACACGTAAGTTATATTTTTTTTAAACATTCCAGTTTAATTTTTAACTAAGTGTTGAAGATTTGAAGAACACTCGACGAAACTGAATTCATAAGTATCGAATAAAAACATTTAATACTTCAGTTTCGTTTAACGGTTTAATACTGCACTTTATGTTCATTTCAAAGCAATTTTGTTTCACCTTAAGACTGTAGTACAGATAGGTTTAGCGACATATTACAAATATACAATTACTATTACTTTTAGTCCTAGGTTAGTTTCACCAGTGTATGCTTATACAAACTTAAGTTATACAGATTACTACCAGATTCTTCTCTGAAAATATATCCCTAATACGCTATTTTTCACGAAAGACGTACTTAATTTATGAAACTAAAGGAAAAGTTCACATTACTCTGCAAAAACTTAGTGGATTACAAGGAAATTGGAGCACACCGCTTACATATATAACATATTATATAAAAGAAGAATGTTGAGATATTGTTTAATGGAATGTATCATTAGAATGTTCATTTCCTAATTTGATATGTTAGACAAGTTCTTTTTGTAGTATAGCTCTACTTTAAACAGTTATGACCAACTACAACTACGAAATGATAGAGTGCCTTTGACTGATTCTACTGTCACGGCAGAAGGTATATAGCGCTAATTATGTTCATACTTATTTAATTATTTAGTTCAGGACTTGAAAGTTGAATCGTTTTTGACGTATGTTAATTTGCTTACGAATGAAAGAGAATAACAAGACTAGTGAACGTCTACAATGTTACAGTAACGCAACCGATTTGTGTTCATACACTGGCTAGCTTTAAGGACAACATCTTATTCTTTACGCAAGCTTTGCGTTTTTATGTAATGGATGTACACATATTCTGCTACGTCAGCAATGCATGTAAACATTTATCTGCTTCGTCAACAATGGATGTACACATATATCTGCTACGTCAATGTATGTACATATATATTTGTATCTGCCACGTCACTGTTGCATAATTTTAAATTTATTGTACATGAATGTGTACGTGTGATGCTTCGTAGTACTATATGTGTTGTTAAATACCACAGGTGAGTGTAGCGTACCAGGGACCCATACAGTGATTTTTAGTTCAAAATAGCCTACTTACTAACCCTATATCAATAAGAAGGTAAACAACACCGTTTACACATCGACCCACTTTCAGCCTTAATTACTTCATCTAGAATAATGCATATTTATTAAAACCCATTGCATATATAGCATAAGTGTTTATCATTTCCGTAAAAGTTTACTTCAAGGCCCAAAAGCAAACCGTTTTGAAATAGCGACTGATAATTTCCGATTTTTTTGACATTTTTCGTCAACCCGAATAAATGTCACACATTTCTAACACTGAATTCTTCCCTTTTAACAAGCTTTTAAACAATTTCGCCTCGTGTCATCCAAATATTACACAACCGACGCTCGTAGAAATTGATTTGATAAATATTTCCACAAGCTTTCCAGTTTTAATACGATCCGTTAATACAGTATTCATTTTATTTCGTTGATATATTTTGTAAACATATACATGCAGCCATACTGATAATGGGAAAAACCAGTTTCCATACTGTATCGATCGGCCAGGTCTTACCAAGTCTAGGTTACACATCACTAATACATGTCTATGGAATACTGAGCTCTAGTAGCAGTGTTGTGCCGTTCTTGTGTATGTCCACAGTGACGGTTGCACACTGGAAAATAGACGTACCCGAAATGTGTGAGATTTATTCGCGTTGGCGAAAAATTGTAAAAATTTCGGAAACTATCACTCGCTGTTACAAAACGGTTTGCATTTGGACCTTGAAGTAAACGTTTACGGAAAATATAATTACGTTAGGTATATATGCAATAGGTTTTGATAAATATGCACTATTCTGTATGAAGTAATTGAAGCTGAAACTGGGTCTATGTGCGAACTGTGTTGTTTACCTTCTTATTGATATATAGTCATTAGGCTATTTTTATCTAACATTCACTGTTTGGGTCCCTGGTACGCTACACTCACCTGTGTTAAATACATGTAGCATACCAAACTTTGAATTTTTTTCACAGGTTTTTCTTGCGCTGTATACATATCCTCTTTAAATTTCAGCACCCGTTACTACAGTTACGACTGATGTCAATAAAACGTATGAGAACTTGAAAGTCTGAAGTTGTCCGTTGATTGTACAACTTGTCAGCAAAGAAAAATCATCACATTCGTGTCTTAAATACAGTTACTGTGAGATGATGGTCTTCAGTAACTGTTGTTTGAGGTTTCATGGTTTTGGGTATAGACATATATTACATACATACTACTGTGGCGTTATTGAACGTTTACTAGAAAATGACTGCACAGTGTAAAACCCTTACATCTATTTTTTGTCTCTTTAAACAAGTTAAACAACACGTAGTTGATGCTTTCATTGGATGACTTGTTCTTTTCATTTGACCATCAAGGTAATGTATCGCTCGTATACAATATAATTACAAGAACTATAACGTAATAGTTTCATTCGCTGAAATGGAAGGAAAAAAAAAAAATAAAAAAAATATCAAACAGGGAATGCCACGTACCAAAAACGCAGCCTCCCCAAAACGAACCCCACAGCACCCAGACACTGAATCACTTACTTGTATTATTGTTATTGGTTTGTTTTTATTAGTTGTTTATTGTGATCATGTTGTAGCAGGTGCATGTGTACAGGTAAATATTTTCTTGTAGTTTAAGTTTATCACATTACAGCATTGCTTACACTCTTACTGATGTTTATTCTGTGATTTTGAGATTGTGTTATATTTTATTGATGTGCATGTCTTGTAAATATTCAACCTGAGAGATTATATAAAATAAAGTTGTACATTTGTATGATGTTATTTTGTAAAGAAATATCAATTGATAAATTAAATAAAGAAGACTTTTACAGTTTAGTGAGTAACAGGGTAACCGACTACAATTATAATACATAGATTTATTCCCCTTTTGTTGACTCAGACTATATCACCAGCCGATAAAGTCTCCTTGTATGTTCTTAATAAATAAATTCAAATCATTTAAATCATGGTACTTAAATAATCGGATACGATTAACATCCTTAAACGGAATTCATTTTCAAGTGCATGCTTCGCCCAATACTCAAATCAAATGGTATATGTCATAGCTTACAAGGATTTACATAAGGAGAGCAAGAGGTTCGTAAGCAATATATTTAGAGAGATACGATGCGTTTTAACGTTTTGGTTAGAAGTGCTTAAGATGATGAAACCAAACGAAATACCAGATTTTTTGACAAGGTTCTACAGAATGCGCCACATTTCATTATCCGGATTATTCCTGTGTGTATTTCTGATGGTATTATTCAAAGGTAAGTAGGTTTTATTGTATTTTGATTGAAACATCTTTTGTAGATTATGACGTAGAAGGTTGTCACGTACAGGACATTTAGGATAGTCAGACAGTAATGCAACAAATACGTACACATGTAAAGTATACAACCATAGCCAAAACACGATAGCGCATGCGCACGAAAGGTTGTAATTCTTTGAAATATTAAATATATTTACACAATAATTAAAATTGAAATCTTGCGCTTGGTCACTGTCGAATTATCGTAAATTTACAATATAAAAAGTAATTCTAAATGTTTTGAGGTCACATTGGAAGAGTTATCTCGTAAAGTACTCCTGTCAGATGACAGGTCTAGGGTCGGGCAGCATCAACAATCTTATATTTACAAGTAACATATTATTATAACATATGTTGAGTTTTGCATATCATTTCACATAAACGTAAAAATTTGAAAAACGAGTACACCTGTAAATTTGAACCAGTCACTCTAGACTTAATTAAGACACAGGCCTGCTCGAGAAGAAAGGTAAATATTAAATCTGGGTCTAATTCTAAAGTATTATACAATGTCGTCAAAAATTACTTAGCGCATTATTTATGGTGATCCGCAATATACGTTATACATATTTATTTCATAGACGGTGATTTATAAATTGATACATTGTATAAACTTTTATTCCATGAATGAAAATTAATTGAATGTGTTAGTTTATACTAATTTATTTTAGCTCGATTGTGAAGAAAGCTTGTAGCTTATCGAGTCACTCTCGAGTCCGCATCCTGAAAAAACCAGTATTGGTGTCATATAAAATGGTACGATCGTGACCCCAGTGGGACTCGAACCCGCAACCTCCGGTTTCTTGCTTGCGAGCCAATATCAAAGTAATAATAAAAAACCTAAATGTGATATTTTCGACGGTTCTTTCCAGTTATTTAAAATAAAAAAATGCATTGGAAAAATTGTCCTTACATGCACACAATAAAGGTGAAAGAATATTTCTGTATGTTAAATCTTTGAAGTAGATTTATTTCAAAATGTCATTGTCTTAAATGTTGGAAAGATGACCACAGACAGCTTTTGAAATAAGCCCTATAATATCCATTTTATACCATTCATAGATTAGTTAATATACGAAGTAATCCAATGCGAATCAAGAAAATTAAACTTTAATTTATTACTTCATATGAACTGTATTTCTAATCCGTTTTTATGTGTCCGAATTTATTCCCTTTTAGAATACTAGCATATCATACCTTCTTATTCAGAGAGTCTCGATGATTTCTTCCAAATCGTCTATTTTGCGAAAGGGTAAAAATTGTACTTAACATTATTTTCGAGGGGTGATCAGGATACATACATTTTCGTAATAGTTTTTTATATCTATTCAATTTCTTCCATATTTATACAGCACAAGGAACTATGTATTCTGATTGCATGTACCAAATTTCACGTTAATATGAAATTCAGTGTTAAAGTTAAGTAGTTTTGAAAATGTACATTTCGTACGTATAGGTTGTTGCTGCAAATTTTAAAAAGGTTGCTGAATATGGATGAATACACTTGAATTCAACATCATATTTAACTCTTAGTATAGACACGATACTTTGCTTTAAAGGGACATATCCTATAACTGATATCAACTAAATAACCTCCAAAACATAAATAATAGAATCTTTGGAAGTATTATAACTTAATCTAAAAGTTTCAGCTATGCATTCCCAGTCACTATCGATAAAATCAGCGGTTTAAAATATATTGCAGTACCGTAAACCATTCAATAATCTATGTAGAGTTGTTGTTGTACCATTAATGGGTGGATGCGATTTATTACAAAAAGCCTCTATATTGATTATTTATGGTAAAATGAGGCACTTTTCGCCATAAGTTCTTCTTTAAAATTGTATTTATTTATCATTTTACGTTCATTGAACACATAATCTATGTTTCGAGAATATAGTCTGCTAAATGTAGGGCGTGCCTCTTTAACTTACCATGAACGCTAAGCGCAAGAGCAACTGTCAGGGTCATACACTGCTATTTATAGGTTTTGTAACATATAACTGTCGATATAAATAAGATATATTCGATCTGGATATCAATCATAAGGACTTTGTTAAATACAACGGAAATTATAAAGTAGGAAGTGGTTAAATCCACACATGTATATGCTCGTAAATATGTTATCATATACTTACTGCACAGTAATCATTATTTACAATTTAAACCAAAATGACCAGCTTTTTATATTTTTATTCCAAAGTTATCATATCTGCTGGTTTCCCCGTTTGATAAGCTTATTCTAAAACTAAACTCATTCTAAAAAGAAATTCATTCTAAAGTATGTTTATAAGTTTGTAAAGCAAAGACTACTTTATTTACAATCAAACTTCCAAGGCCGATGAAAAAGAAGACAGTTTACACGCCCCATTTTCCACGCAATAGTTATAGATTTTGTGAAGTTCAAGTTCAAATAGCAGTATGTTACCAGTTCTTACAGAGCTTTAATTTATATCATAATCATTAATTTCCATTTCAGCAGAGGTAGCAAGTTCAAGCAGGGAACACACATTTCTGAAACAAAATACTTGGCTAGGAGGATTTCAGTTATGTAGAGATGAGCACAATTTGACAATGGCATCAGCCGATGACATAAAAGATATGGAAACAACAATAGACAAGAATTTACTAGAAAGGAATTTGCCTGTCTGGACATACGCTTTTGAATTGACAGAAAAAACAACAGGTATGTGATGAAATTCCATTGGAGTCCTATACATAAACATGTACAGTAGACTCCGTATATAACAAACTCCTTGCGAAAAATCAAATTTGTTTCTTATATTCGGAGTATGTTATATCCATATAGCATTTTCATATTTTAAAAGATGGAATATAATTGAGATATTAACACTTGATCCTTATATCCGGGGTTTCGCTATATACGGAGTCGTTATATATAGAGTTTACTATATCATCTGAGATAAAAATATTTCTAAGTTGCTGCTTCTTCAATTTTGTATTTAAAACTTCTCTCAGGTTTTCGTTTAAACGTTTGATAGTAATGAGCATGGTATATTCGTGCTCACGCACTGTAAACATTACCGAACAGTTTTGAAGGGAAGTTTTTAATTTATGAAAACGTTTTGCTAAGTTACATGTGGAATAAGTACTTATCAATACAATTTTTAATGCTTTACACAATTTAGGTTCTGGATGAAAATATATCAACTTAAACTTAAGTATTGGGTTATTTTAGAACAGAGACGCTTAATCTTAATTTTATCGTGATTGGACACATGCACGTATATAGATAGGGGAGGGGATTGGGTAGGCGGCGGAGGGGTAGGGAGGGGTTTAAAAAATAAAAAAAACACAGCTATATGTACCGATGTGTAAAATATAGTACTGCAGAACAACGTGTGCCTTAGTGTAATAAACATTATTGTTTAAAAGTCCATTACTACATGTAACACCAAATCAATTTTTTTAAATCTGGAATTGTAACAGGGAAAAACAGTTTGAAACTGACTTCTAAAACTTTACAATAGCCGTGGAATGTTTCCCTGTTTGAAACACTGCTGCAAACGAGTGAATATTTTTGTGTTTCATTAGATTGACCTGGGTGGTCTTTTTGTCCTACTTTCGCTTTATTTCATGTTGTAAACAGTCAGATATATACTTTGCACAGCATTGGAAGTAAAGCTCTTCAACTATAATTCAAAATAGGCATGCTTATTCATGTACAACCCATTTACAACCTCTCTCTGGGATACTTCAGGAAAATTATAAAGATATTTGAAAACTGGAAAACCTACTTTCGTTTTTGAAAAGGCAAAATATAAGTCATTAATTCTTTTGTTAAGCTCAAGTTTGTGACACAATATTGTCACATTGGTTTTGTACGGAATTCTTTTTCCTCCATCGACATTTCTACCAGGTGCAAATAGAAAAGTAGAAGTTTTAAATGTTTAATTGTCCATGACAAGTTTTAGCGACAATTGTATATTGTCCAGCTAATGCCGACTTTTCCACAACATGTAGAAAATTTAACAATAAATTTCTACTTTACTATATCAGAACTTCATTAGAAAACTATGACAATTGTCGCACTAATTTCAATCTTTCAGTTTTTGTCTTAGTAGAAATGTCGCCGTTCTACATTTAGGGTTGGGATGATCTACACGATGATCATTACGATATCGTCAACGACGGCGTATTGGTAAAAAATTGTCAATGTAGTATGATTCCTCGAGAAAATACACACATATAGAAGATCCTGCAGAAGTTTTATCCAAACCAGAAAATTAAGACGAAAAACCTTCAACTTTTAAAACAGTGACCATACACGAAATGTCAAAAAAAGGCAACAATTGTCTGAATGTTGTCAGGCTCATTTCTAGTTTTCTCAAAATTACTGGTCAGGTAGAAATGTCGAAATAAGCGTAAATATAGTCAGACAATAGTCGCCCAAAATGAGACTCGGGCAATGCCGACCCGAAAAGAAGGAATTAAACATTTAAAACTTCTATTTTCACTCCTTACACTTGGTAGAAATATCGATGGCGGAAAAAGAATTCCATAGTTTTGCCATGTTGAAAATAAAATCTTGGCATTGGAATACATAAAACAGTGTAAAAATGAGAAACCTTTTCATTTTTCAAGAAGAACATACAGAAAAAATGTCACTTTTTGTGCTTAAATGCCAATATAGCAAAACTTTTATAAACGCTGTCTACCCCAAAAATGTAAAACGAAGATTTAGTGTCACTAAAAAACATGTAAAAAAATGTAAACAAAGATTTCGTGTCACTTCAACATGTAAAACAAATGTAAACGAAGGTTTAATGTCACTACAACATGTAAAACAAGTATAAACGAAGGTTTAGTGTCACTACAGCATGTAAAACAAGTGTACACGAAGGCTAAGTGTCACTACAACATGTAAAACAAGTGTAAACGAAGGTTTGCTGTCACTATAGCATGTAAAACAAGTCTAAACGAAAGTTTAATGTCACTACATCATGTAAAACAAGTGTAAACGAAAGTTTTATCTAACTACATCATGTACAACAAGTGTAAACACAGGTTTACTGTCACTACCACATGAATAATAAGTGTCAACGAAGGTTTAGTGTCACTACAACATGTAAAACAAGTGTAAACGAAGGCCAAGTGTCAGTACAACATATAAAACAAAAGTAAACAAAGTTTTTAGTGTCACTACAACATGTAGAACAAGTTTAAACGAAGGTTTACTGTCACTACAACATGTAAAACAAGTGTTAACGAAGGTTTATTCTCATAACAACATGTAAAACAAGTATAAACGAAGGTTTACTGTCACTACAACATGTAAAACAAGTATACACGAAGGTGATGTGTCTCTACAATATGTAAAACAAGTGTAAACGAAGGTTTGTTGTCACAGGAACACGTAAAACAAGTATAAACGAAGGTTTAGTGTCACTACAAGATGTCAAACAAGTATAAACGAAGATTTAGTGTCACTACAACATGTAAAACAAATTTAAACGAAGGTTTAATGTCACTACAACATGTAAACATTTATAAACGAAGCTTTTAATGTCACTACAACAAATAAAACAAGAGTAAACGATGGTTTAATGTCACTACAACATGTAAAACAATTGTAAACGAAAATTTAATGTCACTACAACATGTAAAACAATTGTAAACTCAGGTTTAGTGTCACTACAACACGTAAAACAAGTGTAAACGAAGGTTAAGTGTCTCTGCAACACGTATAACAATTGTTACTGAAAGTTTAGTGTCACTGCAACATTTTTTTTTGCCAATTTCACGGCTAACTGCTGAAAGTTCTAGATGAAACATTGATTTTTGGTAACGTTATTTCAATAATTGCATTTGTCGACGTAGCCCAGTCGGCAAGTATTTATATTAGGGTTCGAGCTCGATGCCAGATAGAAAACTGAAAGTATAAATATCCTACTAGTAGATATTTATTATCAAAATATATAATCACAAAATAATGTGTAACTAATTATACCATGACCAGGTAATAAGTGCAACGAAGAATTACACATCTAATAAGTAAATTACAATAACATGTATGTGTAAAAACAGAATACACGGGGTCAAAGCTTACATACATGTTTCTATTCAGACCAATACAGGTTACTTGATATTTCAATGCAACAGCACAATAAAGCTAAACGAAGTTTCTATGAAGTAAGTATCAAAACGATGTACATTGTATTACTAATTAAGGAAAGCAATACTAACCTTAAAGTATAATTATCCTAGATATTTATTATCAAAATATATAATCACAAAATAATGTGTAACTAAATATACAATGACCAGGTATCATTACACATTGTACCCGAGCATTGGAGATTTAATTACGGGTGACAGGTTAGTAACTGTTATTGATGAATAGATGTTAAGGGGTGATGTGTTTTTGGAAAAATACTGGACTGATATATGGGAAAAGTATAGGACTTAAACAATTATATAATTCACTACTATGGGTTTATCAATTAAGGTATAACTTCACTGTTGTAAGCTGAAAAGAACAAGATATTAATTAAATGGGTATACTAGTAGAAGGCGTCCTGTGACACATTACTTTTATTTATTCAGTCAATTTTAATTGCACCAAGTTAATGCTTGTGTCGCAATAAATTATAATGTAGGGTGAATGTCTAAGTTTAACAAAGACTCATAATTCCTTATTATTTTTTAACAAAAAATCATAATAAAACTTGTATATGTGTGTGTGTACATGATTGTGTGTGTGTGTCGTGTGTGTGTGTGTGTGTGTGTGTGTGTGTGTTGGTGGTGTGCGCTTCTGGGTGCTGTGGGGCTCGTTTTGGGGAGGCTGCGTTTTTGGTACGTGGCATTCCCTGTTTGATATTATTTTTGTTTTTTTACATTAAATTGTTCTGCAGATTTTAATGACCTATCTTATGTGTTACATTTGTAATGAAAGAATTAAGGTCCTACATTTTACATGTTTTAAAAATTGCAAAGATAACCACACTATTTATTTCATCATTTATTTCTTTACCTTTCAGGGGATACTCTCCGGGTAACACGCAATGACGCAGACAAGTACAGACATGTATTCCAATGTTCACATTCGGATGGTAAGATATTGTTTTATGAAAATAGCACCGAAAGGATATTATCGTATTCAATAATTTATCCTACCATCACTGCTTTATTTGTACAAAATCGGCCTGTCGTATAAACATGAGGTTTACACGACAGGCAAGCTTTACACGACATGGCAACGGTCTGCCATACTGACATTCTTTTTTTAGCCGCCATTTTTAAACTTTTAATCGACTATCGAAGTGATTTTAAAACGCTACAACTCATATCAATGTGCCATTTTACACATGTTTTTATAACTAGTACTTATATTGTCATTTTGTACAAAATCAAAGATGAATGACAAGTTTTAAATCATTTAGGACAGCTTTACGAAAAACTTTCTTCACTGGCCTTAGTAACAGCTGATGACGGACTACTTTCATGACCTAGTTTGTCGGTCATGAAGTACATGTAAACAATTAAACATTGATTAAAATGCTGACACAATAAAAATAAAAACATGAGTTTTCTTTTGTATACTGCAGTAATTATTTAATTTTCAACATCAACAAATGTCATTTTCAAAATACATAAATACTGGTAGATCTAATCATGATTTTTTCTCAAATAAGAAAATGCTGTATTAAATTAATTGTTTCACTGTTTTAATCTTTCTCTCTCTGCCAAAATATACAGTAAATGTATCTGAATTTAACTAGAATGAACTAGAACTGTGGAGAAAATTGAATGTTTATGCACTTTAACACTCATGATGTTGCAAGTTTGTGTAAATTTATTTAATTCTTGAAAAACTGCTAATATTTAAGAAAAATGCATGCATGATCTTCTGATAAACCATTGCATGTTGTTGCATTTAAAGGGTTTATCCCAAGCATGATGTTTTTATTATATAAACCCTGACCAAATGGTTAAATATCCAAGTATTTGATTGAAAATTGAATGTCTGTGCACTTTAACACCCATGATGTTGCAAGTTTGTGTAAATTTATTTAATTCTTGAAAAACTGCTAATATTTAAGAAAAATGCATGCATGATCTTTTGATAAACCATTGCATGTTGTTGCATTTAAAGGGTTTATCCCAAGCATGATGTTTTTATTATATAGACCCTGACCAAATGGTTAAATATCCAAGTATTTGATTGAAAATTGAATGCCTGTGCACTTTAACACCCATGATGTTGCAAGTTTGTATAAATATATTTAATTCTTGAAAAACTGCAAATATTTAAGAAAGATGCATGCTTGATCTGCTGATAAACCATTGTTGTTGAATTCAAAAGGTTTATCCCAAGCATGATGTTTTTATTATATAGACCCTGACCAAATGGTTAAATATCCAAGTATTTGATTGAAACATAAACTGTGGTAGGGCCTATAACCAAAGAGTCACTCAGTGATCATTTTCATGTAGATATGTTATTCTTAAAATTTAATATGCCAGAAAACATTAATCTCCATGCATCACAAAGATAAACAAGAACTTATCAACATTTAGCCATTTTAGTCATAAAGTCACTAATTAGCTCCTGTGTCTTACTTCTTAAAAGTTCTTTCTAATAATTTTCAGCTTATCCTTCATTGTAAGTTATGATAGGTAGGTGATATTAGATCAACAAGTTAGCCTATTGATTGAGTATTGAAATCTATTTTTTTGTCACTGGAAGGATTGAAGTTTGTCAGTATTGCAAGATTTGAAGTCCTTTCTTTTAATATGATATTGTACAATATTGTTTATTTGAGTCATTCAATCACTGTGTCAATCATTCCATCAGGAAACATCTGGTCCAGAAATTACGGGATCACACCTATTTCTTGAATAAAAGATGTTATCCCAAAGCTATCATTGAATACAGTTTGAATATCTGGCACGGATGACTCATATTTGAATATATGTTCCACTTGTTTTTTGCAACTTGGTTTTTGTTCCAGTCCATCTCTAAGCCAAGAGTCCTGTTTTCGAAGAGAAACAAATGATGCTCGAATCTTCTATCAGCATCTGTTGACTACATGTCTCAGACCAACCGAGTCAGTATCAAGCAACTAAGCGCGTCCCGTAGATATACATGGCATTTCTATTTACCACAGTCAGCTCCAGTCCAGGGTCCAGTTCAGCAACACCCCACCCCATTCGCACTTATAGCACATATTAGAATCTATACTTTATGGTGCAGTCTTCAGTGTTCAAAATGTCCATATTTATAAATGCAATCAGTAAGTAATCGTGGTTATCACCTGAATGGCTAACAATGTTAAAATCCGGTATTTTAGTGAATATTTCACGTCATCACTGTTCATGACACATGTTGTATTAACTGACGTCACTTATATGACTAGCACAGTAGCAGAAATTTATAAAGCATACCAGTAAAGTTTATCTCATTCAGTTTAGAATAGCTTAAAATAACAGTTTTAGGTGTTGAGCTTTTTAAGTTTTATTTTTGAATGTTGTTTCACTTCAGTCTAACACGGACGTGTTTGTGTAGTGTATTAACTTGATCGAAATAAATGTGTAACTGGGTTGTGATGTAATGTATTCATACGCGTCATAGCGACAGACAGTTTTAAAGCTGGAATTTAATCTTAATTAATAAAAAAAAACGAAAAAGACATTTTTTATGTAAAAGGTAGGATAAAAAGAATATTAGGTTACCGTCTTAGTGTGATTGAATTTATTAGGCTCGTCTCCGAAAAGTTTATACGGCTCGGCAGAGCCTCGCCGTATAAACCTTTCTCCAACTCGCCTAATAAATTCAATCACACTAAGACAGTAACATAATATTCTCTATGTTATCATACATTATTTCTATATTCATGTATATCTAAAAATTCTATCATGTACAGGAAATTATTTCATTATGCATCATATCTATATATCTGGAAAAAAAGGATTGTATTCCAGCGTTTTACCCGTAAATTTCGCTGGCATAATACGGGAAAGAGTTAAATCAATAGATCTATATCTATAAATATATCACAGCATGATAACAAAAAAAAACTGGATACTACTGGTGCAAATTCAATTAGTCTGCCTCTTTGGTTGAGTGCTTTGGTTGTGTGTGTGTGTGTTGGTGGTGTGCACTTTTGGGTGCTGTGGGGCTCGTTTTGGGGAGGCTGCGTTTTTGGTACGTAGCATTCCCTGTTTGATATTATTTTTGTTTTTTTGAAATAACTGCAACCTCTTATTGACTGAGTGTCATAGGTTCGAGCAACCGACATTGTCCTTTATGTGAGAAAAATGGCAGTTTCTTACGGAGGATAGGATTCTCGTACTGGTCCCTCCCAGGAACAATGGTTAGGCTAACCTCTGCCTGAAGATGACTAAAATACGGTTGAAATGGTCAAGATTTTCTGTTATTTGATCTTTCATATTATTGGTTGTTTTTCAAATGATTTTCTACTTAAAAGGTTACCAGAGGGTACATTGCTGTGAGACATTAACAAATTCAGTAATTTCCTGCAGAAGTTCTCCTGGTTTCGAATTACATCTGCCTGTTATAAAACCCACAAACCTTCGCATCGTTTTTGGTCGTCTCTATGCAAATACTTCACGTTGGGTTACACTAAGAGATGAATTTGAATTCTTTAGAGGTAAGCTTATTTGCAAAAGATCAATACTTAGAAACAGATTGCGTTCGGTGTGATCTGAAAATGTTTTAAATCCGGAATAGGAAACGTCTTTAAAAGTTCATTTTTGAAGTAAAGATCATTTCCAATAAGATTATTCGTATACACTTATGTGGACAATTTCACTGTCTTTATCCATCAATTTGATAAAAATGTTGATCATTAGCCGTGGTAAATATTTCTTCTTAACCGACTCAACATTGGATTTAAAGGTAAATGTTTTTAGAAATAAATGGTGCATTATAATTAGTCTAATAAAAAACAATATTTGTCAATTTGGATTAATGCAGTCTCTACTCGGGTGACTGCCTATGCCTGAGTTATGCTCAAGAGGCAATAAAGTCCCCATCCAACAGCATACCGGAAGTTCATTACGTCTATCTGTCCTTGTTGAAAGTGTAGTGATCTATGGGCTTATTTACTGTACGTTATCACAAAATGTGTCTTCGTATTTATTGTATTTTATTGTATGTTATTGTATGTTATTGTATTTTATTGTATTTTATTTCATTTGACGACATACTAATTTGATTCGGAAACTTAATTCATTTACTACTTATTGTTATTTATGCGAAATACTTTTTTCGTTGGCTTATGAAGGTAAGACAGCAACAGAGAGTATTATTTATGACATATTCATTACGTCTTACCATAAATTCACAAATATTTATTAAAATAATAACTTAATAATAATAAACATGTGGAGGGAAGCCATTTATGATATCAGCATCCGAGTAGAACCAGACGCATTCCGTACGTTAACTGTATAACTCTACCACATGATAGAATAATCCAAATATGGCCGGATCCGAACCCAAAACGATGACAGGCCTTTGGATTTGAGTCAGTGACCGTAGCCTGTCACTTCTTCGTATGTTCAGCTTCTCCTTTTAAGAATTCGCCATTAAAGTATATGAAATGCATTTTTGTTTCTTTGTTATTATTTAGCCGTGGCCTTATCTTGAATATCACCAGAGTTAAAACAATGACTGGAGATTTACTGTTATAGTATCATAATGTCCGAGATAAACAAGCACTAGATCCGTCTTTGCTTCCGTATAAAAGCTGTTTTCCTTCTCTCAAAGAAATTTAGAAAAAAATATTTCAGAGCTCTGAATTCGGAGTGCTTCGTCAAGATAATTTGTACATTAGTACCGAAACATAATATTAGTATAAAAAACGTTTTTTCTTTAAATTGTCATTGCTACTTACAACGTTTCCTCGCATCTTCACTATAGAATAATTATTGTCTCGCGTTTTTATCGTCACTATTGGTAACAAATAAAATAGTTCATCGATAAATACCAATGTAGCGTCACATTAACTATGACAAAAGTAATAATTATGTCCATATTACCATCCTCTGTGCACTTACATTTCACACTTACTCAGTGTTAAAGAAGTGCAACAGCTTAACTATATAATATTTTTCATTATTTATTGCCCCTTAGAAAATGACGTTTACGGTATTCGTTGTTTACTATTGGATGAAAATAAAAAGCTAAAGACAGACGACTGTGAAGCGAATCATCCAACGCTTTGTATAGGAGGTAAGGGATAAAACAGTTTCATAATATACATACATGTATATTATATATAGCTTAAAATTACATACATGTGTATTTTAGGCTAGAACGTATGTATCAGGAATAAAAAGAGTTTTATGCAAAACGTCTGTTAAACATCTTAACAGAATTATTCTGAAGGATTCAAAATTAGATAAATATGTTGATTAAAAAGTAGTTGGTTTTCATAAAATATCAAGTTAAATTTACTCCTCTAAGATAGTTGTAGAATAACTGATAGGGATAAAAACTTTTAAGAAAAAATATACATCGTTAAAACTTTCCGACCGAAAACTTCCTCGAGATTTACATATCGAAAATTTCCTTACTCGTTTTTTTGCTATTTTCATCGTATTTGTACATGTATGAACTACATTCAGTTATAAACTGATGATATGAAAATAGACTCGTTCCTTGTGTAGAATTTTGTGCATTGATTTAAATATCTAAGTCATGCATATGTCTAAGTTAAAGGACCCCTTACACTTATATTTGAAAATGAAGATTTTGTGTGACAAAATTACATTTAAGAAATTGTATTAACAAAGCTGGATTGAAACAGTTGCTCATCTACTTATGTGTCAGGATGCACAGGAAAAGGTAGAGCAAGGTAGATTTTTGTATGTTACATATCGGAAAGAGTGTTCAACGAAAACATTGAGTCCTTCAAATCTATCTTTATTTTAGTACGCGTTTTTAGATTACACAGAGGAAACCTTTATTCAAGGAAGCTCGCGTGTTTCTCACAGAAATCAGTTCATTTTTTAAAAAGGCAACGAGACTAATTGAACTTTGTAGAAAAAATACGCTAATTTAAAAGTGATATTTCCATGGAAACTGAGTATAAAGCGTCACCTAGCGGGGAAGAGTATTTTCGTCATATTTCGTGTTATTATCGATCTATCTCGGTCTGTGTAGATAACGAAGCGATCTAACTTTCATAAGTGCATTGTCGAATCATTTATCCATCTAAAAAAAATATAAAACTATCTAATAGTTTCTGTCAAAAATATGAAAAATTGCGGAATGAAAAATGTAGGGGCGACAATTTTCAAAGCAAAAATCACTGCAACGTTGACTTGCTAAAAAGACGGCCCGATAAGTTTTTAAAAAGCGCTGTGGAATTTAAAATCAATTTAAAGCATTTTTATCAAATAAAAAAGGGGGATCACCGTTTTACTTTTCGTGACACTGATTTTTATTTTTTTTTGAAGTGGGAAAAAACATGAAATACGTTGACGTAAAATACAAGATTGGCGTGACGTAACGAGCCGTCACAGATGTTGCCTGTTAAAATAAATTACTAGCGTCGTTGCGTTTTATGCAGAAATCACTTTTGGAACTGAGTGATCTCCCTTATAATGGACACGTCTTAAATTTGCTCTGACTGTTTCATCAAAATTTTGTGCGTTTAAAGGTTTTTAAAGGACACTTTTTGTGGATTTTGGGATTAAATACCATGGTTAGTGTGTTTCTAAGTCTCTGTAAAAAACAGTTTAAGAAATATCGTTAGGAAATATAAACATTATGTAAAGCAGAAGGTTTATGAGATCGCATGGGCGCAGCCATTGTGTACTGAATCATTACATATTATCGATGTTTTCGTGAAAAGTGTAGAACTGGATTAAAACAGGTCACGCCAAATTATTTCAAAAGTACAGTTAACGACAAGAGAAATGGCAGACAAAGACCATCAAACTAAACACATTAAAAAGCGGGGGAGATTGGATATTAGTAGCAATAGTGAACTAGATTTAAGCGTAAATACACCTCCAAAAAGAAAAAACAGTAAAAAGAAATCCACAAATGATGATGATCTTTCCAGTATTCAAAATGAACTGAAACAAATAAACTTAAAATTATCAAATGTCATGGAAAAAGACGATGGAAATCTTAGACAAATGATTAAAGAGATTATCCAGCAAATGAAAGAAGAATTAACAAAATCTACTGAAAAGAAAATAGAAGTCCTAGAAGGCAAATTGTTTGAAAAGGACCAAGAAAACGACAAACTGAAAAATGAAGTAAAACAATTAAACGAGAAAATACAAGCACACGAAGAAGAAAACGATACCCTTAGACACAAGATTGACAGAAAACACAATGAAACAATGGCACTAATTAATGAACAAGAACAATACAGTAGATCAAATAACATCAGAATCAGTGGTTTAGCCGAAAATGAAGTAGAGAATGCAAAAAATGACGCCTACGAAACTACAAAGACAGTAATTAAAGAACTTAATAAATACATACCAAATTTAAAGATAACAGAGTATGACATTGACATTGCACATAGACTAGGAAAGAAACAAAAAGGCAAGCGGAGGCAAGTTATCGTCAAGTTCGTATCAAGATTCACGAAAGTATTCGTGATAAAAAATGTTAGAAAGCTTAAGGGAAGCAAACTATTCATATCAGAGGACCTTACTAGTCTTAATCATCTTGTTCTGAGAAGTGTGAAGCAGAAGTTGCCTGATGAAGTAAACGCCGCCTGGTCTGTGAATGGAAAAATATTTTTCGAGAACAAGGCGGGAAACATCCATCATGTGAAATACAAGGAATTCGATCACTGGATAGAACTACCATGGCCGATAATAGATGAGAACAATCACAATCAACAAGAAAACAATCAGAACAATGTCCAAATAGATATGCCAAACATGAATTAACTACTGGTACCACCAGATCAAAAAAGTGTGCCGTAACTGTAACATCGACACTTTTATGTCATGTCATATCATAGAAAAGTATAAAGTATAAGATATATCGTGCTTTTGAATGTGTATCGGTCTTTTCTACTTTTAAAGGTGTAAAGGTTGAATTTCATTTTTTGTCCAGGTTTTTTGACCTTTTTTTCTTTTTTGTTCTCGATTCAAAAAAAGTGATACAACCAAATGACTGTTTTATTTTTTTTTTGAATAGACAATCTCTTGTCTTTTTTACCATAAAATTAAGTGCATCAGCTAGAAATCAATAAAATAAAGTAATGTCTAACTTATAATTTACAAAATTATATTGATAGTGTTAAATAAAATAAAAGCATCTAATATTTTAAAAATTGCGCATAGAATAATTTAAACAAACTAGCAGAATAAGCAAGTTTCAGACCTGTTTTGGTATGAAATAATACACTGAATGGCATTGTTTGTAAAATATTTTCAAGGTTGTTTTAGTATGAAATAATACGTTAATTGTCATTGTTGTAACAGTTTGAAGACTGTTTTCAGTACGAAATAGTACTTAATATCCAAACTAATATGTTAAATAAATTTAAAGTATCTAATATTTTTTGTAACTGAACATAGAACAATTTAAACAAACTAGCAGAATAAGTAACAGTTTCAATATTCTTTTAGTATGAAATAATACGTTGAATGGCTCTTTGTTTTCATGCATGTGTTATTATGACAATTTCAAGATTGTTTTAGTATGAAATAATACGGTAATGGGCATTGTTGATAACAGCTTCTAGATTGTTTAAGCGTGACATTATACGTAATAAACAAACACTGTTGTAAAATACATTTAAAGTACTTGATATCTTAAATATTGCACATAGAATTATTTAAACAAATTAGCAGAACAAGTATAATTTAATATCTACTGTGCTTTCACAACAGTAAGATCACTAGTATTAGTCTGAAAACAAAGTGACCATTAGTAAAGCTCTTTTATTATCACACATATACTATTACGATTACAAACAACAATTTTCCCTCACTAAACACAATTATTATATATTATTGTTTTGATGTTGTCTCCCATGTATTTTGTGTTTACATTAGGATGACCTTTTATTATCACACATATACTATTACGATTACAAACAACAATTCTCCCTCGATAAAACACAATTATTATATATTATTGTTTTGATGTTGTCTTCCATGTATTTTGTATTTACATTAGGATGACCTCAAGTGCAATGACACTTGTTGAAATATCATAATGCTTGGTTATAAATGTACATTGAATTCACGTATCTCTGTATATAGTATACAATATATAATGTAAAATCCTTACTGACCACGAAAGCACCATGATGCAAATAGCCCTGATCTCTATCTTTACTAATAATACTTTACATGATGTCAAAAAACAAATTAACAGTTGTTTCTCTGTCTCCATGTCATACATTTTCGAGTCCAATACGCGATTATGGAAAAATTTAATATATGTTCTATCAACGTTCGCGGATTAGGAAATATCAAAAAGAGACAACAAGTCTTTCAGTGGCTCCAAAACAAAAAATGCTCAATATACTTACTTCAAGAAACACATTGTAATACTGATTTAATTGCTAAATGGAAAAGAGATTGGAACGGAGTGTCATTTTTTAGCGGCAATAAAAGCAATAGAGCTGGGATAGCATTCTTATTTGATAAGAGCATCGCCAAGGAAAACGTATTTTTTAAAGAAATAATAGTAGGCAGACTTGCATCTGTTCAAATTAAAATAAATGATCGTTTAGTCACGGTTTTTAATATTTACGGACCAAATGAAGATAACACTTCCATGTTTCACCAGTTAGAAAATGAAATACTATCACTTGATGATTCTTATATCATAACAGGAGGTGACTTTAACACTGTATTAGATATAAACTTAGATAAAAAGAATGGAAGAAGTACTACGCACACAAAAGCTAGAGGAAAAATCAACCAGATGATAAAATCTTGTGATTTGGTCGATATTTGGCGCTTTCAAAATCAAGCCAAGCAACAATATACCTGGCATTCTAATACAAATCCTGTAATATTCTGCAGACTTGACTACTTTTTGATTTCGGACACTTTAAAGACTTTTACAAAAGAAAGTAAAATAATTTCAGGATATAAAACAGATCACTCGGCAATAATAATAAGTATTGATTTTCTAAATACTACCAGAGGCAAAGGATATTTTAAAATAAACAACAGTATACTCACTGACAAAGATTATCACAAAAGCTTAACAAAACAAGTGAAAGAATTAATTGAAATAAATAGATCAGCTAATCCTAATACCTTATGGGAATTGATAAAAGGTACTATACGAAATGAAACAATAAAATATACATCTAATAAGAAAAGAAAAAGTGAAGAAAAAGAAAAATCTCTTATGAATGAAATTGAATCCATGGAAAGGAAAGTAATAGAGAATGCAGACTCGGAAGAAAACAAAATCAATCTAAAGAACAAAAGATATGAACTAGAAGTATTAAATGACTTAAAAATAAATGGACAATTGATAAGAAGTAAAGCAGTAAGCATAGAGGGAAGCGACAAAAACAGTAAATATTTTGCAAATCTCGAAAGGAAAAATGCTGAGAGGAAAACTATATACAAAATCAAGATAGAAAACAAATTAATTACAAATCAAAATGAAATATTAAATGCAGAGAAATGTTTTTATCAACAACTATACTCCAAAAAAGAGGTAAATGAGACAGATTACGATTTTTTTGAAAACTTAACAAGGAAAATTACGGCTGCAGAAAAAAATATTTGTGATGGACCCCTTACTGAGTATGAATGCCTCAAAGCGTTAAATGAAATGAAAAACCAAAAGAGTCCAGGATCAGATGGCTTGTCAAGCGAGTTTTATCAAACCTTTTGGCCATTACTTAAAGATTATTTTATTGCTTCTATAAATCATTCTTATGAAATAAACGAACTTACAACGTTACAAAAGCAAGGAATAATATCTTTATTACCAAAAGATGGAAAAGATCCACTACTACTTTCTAACTGGAGACCGATCAGTCTTTTAAATGTTGATTATAAAATTGCAACGAAAGCTATAAGTAACCGTCTTAAAAAGGTCATGAATTCAATTATTGATCCAGTACAAACCGGATTTATGAAAAACAGATATATAGGTGAAAATGTCAGATTACTATTTGAGACAATTGAACATATGCAAGTCAGCAATAAACCAGGTTTACTACTGTTTGCAGATTTTGAAAAAGCTTTTGACAGCATAAACCACAATTTCCTTTTCAAATGCTTAGAAAAGTTTAACTTTGGTAACTCCTTTACGAAATGGGTGAAACTATTTTATCACAACATTCAAAGTATTGTTATTAATAACGGTCATTTATCAGAACCATTTGAAATAAAAAAGAGGTTTAAGACAAGGATGCCCATTATCTTCTCTCCTTTTTCTCATTGCAGTAGAGCCGCTCAGTAACTATATAAACAAAGATAAGGAAATAAAAGGTGTTAAGATAAATGGAAAGGAAATTAAGGAAACCTTATTCGCAGATGACGCCACATTCATAAATAATGGTGAAAAGAAATCTTTTGAGAAATTAGTAGCCGTAATCAACGACTTTGGAAACATCTCCGGATTAAAATTAAATTTCAATAAGACAACAGTATTACGCATTGGATCACTAGCAAAAACAAATGTAACTTTTGATCTTAATCAAAATTTTATGTGGACTTCTGACTCTGCAAAAACTTTAGGAATGACCTTTACCAACAATAAAGAAAGAAACTTAAAACTTAATTTAGAGCCTAAATTGGACAGTTTCAAATCGTGTTTAAAACAATGGGAACACCGTAAACTTACACTTCTAGGAAAGGTAACAGTAATAAAGACCTTCGCTATTCCAAAACTAATCTATCCACTGACAGTTCTTCAAAACCCACCACAAAACATCATAAATGATATAAATAAAACAATGTATACCTTTTTTATGGGATAAAAAGCCAGAGAAAATAAAAAAGACAGGCCTTAGAATTAGATTATAGTCAGGGAGGAATTAAAATGATAAATATAGGTATGTTTCTTAATTCTTTAAAGACGTGCTGGATAAAACGATTTCTAAACGAAAATAGCAGTCCTTTATGGAATGTTTTTTACGAACCGTTATTAAAATGTTTTGGCGGAAAACTTATATTTGAAACTAACTTAACAAACAAAGATATAAAATTGAAATTACTTCAAGTAAACAGCTTCCTTTGCGACATATTGACGGCATGGAATGACATAAAACAGTATGACTGTAAATTAACTTATAACAAGCAGATATTATGGAATAATTCAAAAATAAAAAGTGAAAATATTTCATTTTTCTACGACACTTGGTATCAGAAGGGAATCAAATATTTGGAGCATATTTTTGATTACAGAACAAAGAATTTCTATTCATTTGATTTCTTTCAGTACTTATATAACATAGGAAATAGTGAATATCTTAGATATATTAAACTTATACATGCAATACCAACATCTTTTAAAGAAGGCTTAAAACAGGAAAACAGAAATCAAGAGGTTGGTGATACTATGCTTGAACTTCTTATGAAATCGAAATCAACAAACAGACTTCTTTATAAAAGACAATTGAAATTAAAAGGTAAACCTGTAATCAAATCTGAAGAAAAATGGAAAAACATATTTGAAAAGGATTTAAACTGGGGGAAATATACATTCAACCTTTCAAAACCACAATAGATTCGAAACTAAGAAACTTGCAGTACAAATATTTATTACGTATTTTACCAACAAATAGATTTTTATTAAAGATAAACTTAGTGAACTCAAGTCTATGCGATTTTTGTAACTCACAAGAGGAAACTTTTGAACACCTTTTCTGGAAGTGTAACTACGTCCAAATACTATGGAATAATATACTGCTATTTCTTACTGAAAAAGGGTTAGCTATTTCTCTCAATTTTGAAAGTATAAGTTTTGGTATTATGGAAAAAAAAAATAAAATGAACACAATAAATACTATTATACTCTTAGCAAAATATCATATCTTTCAAACAAAATTAAGAAAAGAACCACCAAACTTTTTCTGTTTTATGAATCTTTTAAAATCCAGAATAAGGCTCGAACAAGAAATTGCTATAATGCAGAACAAAATAGAACAACATAACTTAAAATGGTCGATCCTAGGTTTAGATGTGGATGAAGTGTCATCTGGCCATTATTAAAAAATATTTCAAAATAAAAACAAAATAAAAGAACAGATAGAACAAGAAATGATAAAAAAAATATTCAAATACATGTACATACGTACATGTATTAATTTTTATCTCCTTTTTTTTTGCAAGCATGACATGAAGACACGAGAATCAGCCATTTGTTTCCCTTTTTCTCATATATTTTCTATTCTATATCTTTCTTTTAGTCAGAGCAATTAAGATATTTTATAAAAATATTGCATGAACAAGAACGTGAGATCTTCTCGTCCTCTCCTTTCAATTCTCTTCTTGCTTTCATTGACTAATCTCTATCACTTCTACCTTTCTCTATACTTATATTTTATTTAAAAAAGCATAGCATACGTCATATAATTATACTTTAAAAGATGGTGAATGTTTTGTCATAATGTATATGTATGTCTCAAAAATAAATGATAAAAAAAAAGAAATCACTTTAGATCGATTACCCAACATGTATTAAGTGATCAAGGTAACACTTTACTATAATTCGCCACACAACCGTACATTAAAAAAAATACGTTTTCTTTATATTAAAGAAGCTTCATAAACCTCAGTTAATATTGCTTAATATCGTATACACTAAAGTAATTTGGGTATCGATATGAAAATATCAAATTAAGAATTAAAAGGATTCTGGTTTAAACACGCTTTAATCGTTTTCGTTTAAATTAATGAACAAAAATCTTTAACACTTAGCAAACTAATTCATTCTTAAGAAGATTAAATGGATTTTTTAAAACACGAAAAGACTCCTCTATATTATAGTGTTTGCGAGCATCGCAAAAAGTGTACAATTTATGGTAATACTGGCCAGGAGTTGTACTCTATGCAGCGCTTACCCTATAAGTACATCGAAAACGGCGTCATCGGCCAGCAATGCAAATTTCAAACGCGTCAAACTACACGGCAGCCATTACATCACTCCAAGGCATGAAATTTGAAGATAACGCTAGTTTAAAATAATAAATTAGCAATTTAAAGATGACAGCTTTTCGTAAACACCAGTGTACATGTACTTCATTTGCTGAGATAATCAGATACATGTACATGCTTGTAAAATACCCTTTATATATTTGTTTGTTTGTTAGATGTGCTTATGGTCCACCATCCCTATTCAAGGTATATACGGTGCGACCTGTAGAGGAACAGATGAAGATTCAAGGGAATCCGGGTACCAGACCCTAGCACTTTTACGAATAGACCCCTTGGTTCTTTTCTACGTGCCTGGTGTATAGCACCGATACACGTGATACCATCTCTGGGTTTCTAACCAGTTCATTTCTAGATGGGCGGGAAACACTGAAAAGAGTTTTTGAAGTATCATGTGCCCTGTCCGAGATTCGAATCGGGGACCTCCGGATTGGTAGTCCTGGGCGTTAACCACTCGACCATCGCACTACCAATATATATATGCATGGAAAGGGCATAGATACGACTTTTATACAAAAGAGTTATCAAGCGGACACGGGTACTCAGCGTGTTTTCAGTAGTAACCCGAACTATTTACCTCGGATCTTTTCCCCTTGATAAAAACAAAAATAATATCAAACAGGGAATGCCACGTACCAAAAACGCAGCCTCCCCAAAACGAACCCCACAGCACCCAGAAGTGCACACCACCAACACACACACACACACGCGCGCATACACACACGACACACACACACACAATCATGTACACACACACATATACACTACCAACACACACTAGCATACAAAGCAAACACACGAGGACAAAACGAACAATTAAAGGAACACAGTGGGGCACCGCCTTGGAACGGTCAGTTCGCATTACTGTCCATTTATTCTATTCGCATTACTGTCCATTTATTGAATCATACATGTCGTTTACTTAATAAAGACCACTCAAGTCGGCTCAATATCTTTTAATTCAAACCCTAATTTTGATGCCAGAGAAACGTCGGTAAAAGCGGTGTTTTATTGAATGTAGCAGGTCGGACTTTGCCCAACCACACCAGTTCATTCATTTGTTTCCCTTTATTCTTGGAATAGATTCCTAGGAAGAGGCGTATACATGTTTTTATCAATTCTTGACAGCATTTAACGCCATTACTGGCATCCGATCCTGACGTGAACGCGCCCGCCTGCGCCACTCCGACTCTACTGAAGGGAAACTACAGATACATATAATCAATGGATAAAACATTTTCTTCTTTACTTTATAGCACGTACCTCTGTTTTCGTTATGTTTTTGCAGAAAACAAAAAAAAATTATATCCTGGTATAATGGGAAGTATTTTTTGGAATGTTTCGTATGAAAGAAAACTTCTTAAAACCTAGAGAGCTTTTCATTATAATAAAAGTGATGGCTTAAATGCTGTTGTGATACGCGGTTTGTCTCTTGTCTCTTTTAGTACATGTATACTAAAGATATTTAAACTGTAATGTCTTATGTTTCCCGATTGAATCGCTCGTCTGGTTTTAATAACAGTGTTTTCATCATATAATATTATTTGCGTGGTACTGTATCAGGAAGTTTGTTGTTGTTCAATTTATAAACTAGGTGTCTTTCATGCCAGCATTGACGGAGTCGATTTTGTAAGTAAGAGTAATTTATAAAACACTTTATCAAAGATTAGGTAAACATTTTCTGTATTGTGCTTATTAATGTAACATTGCACTACAACAGATCCGTGTTACTAATAAATAAAATGGCCTCGAACTAGTTTGTAACACATATCAATTGTTATCATTTAATTAAAATACGGTGTTCATTCAAAGTTCAAATTTAAGTATCGACTACAAAGTATATTAACCAATGAAAGGTCGATCTAAAGTGATTTCTGCATAATAAAGCAACAACGATAGTAAATACCTTTAACAAGAAACGTCAGAAAACTTCAGTAACGGATCGTTACGTCACGCCAATCTTGTGTTTTACGTCAACGTTTCTCATGTTTTTCCCACTTCAAAAAAGTTTCAGTGGCACAAAAATAAGACGGTGACCCCCGTTTTTATTTGATAAAAATGCTTTAAATTGAATTAAGATTACATAGCGCTTTTAAAATAAATTCTCTCGGGCTGTTTTTTTCGCAATTGACGCTTTGTAGTGATTTTTGCCTGAAAATTGTCGCCCCCTACAGGGTTCTTTCCGCAATTTTTCAATTTTTTGGCAAAAACTATAAGATAGTTTTATTTTTTTTAGATGGATAAATGATTCGACAATGCATGTATGAAAGTTAGATAGTTTCGTTGTCTACATAGACAGAGATAGATAAAAACACGAACAATGACGAAAATACACCTCCCCGCTAGCTGGCGCTTTAAAGTCAGTTTCCATGGAAATATCACTTCAGCTTATTTTTTCTACAAAAGTCAATTAGTCACGGGACAGTTATACAAAATATGCGTTGTCTGTTAAAAAATGGCCCGATTTCTGGGGGAAACCTGCGAGCTACCTTAAAAGGACGTCATAATGTAGTGTAATTGCAAATTGCTAAAAGGAAATGCGGCGCTGTTGTTATCATTAAGTGGTGTTATTGCAAATTGTAAAAATGACATGCATTGTTGTTATCATAAAGAGTGTACTTGCAAAGGGTAAAATTGAAATGCGGCGTTGTTGTTATCAAAACCATTACAAAATGAGCTGGAAACAGTATCACATAAAACATGGTCGTTTTACCTCTTAGACATAACAGGGGTGAGTTTTATTACCAGATCAGTGACTCATATACCTGCATATTTTAATCTACTTTGCTTACTGTGACTATTGTTTGAGAAATCAAATAAGATACTGCTAAATTGATGAGCTGTCACGTTTGTTTTCAGGCAACACACATGAAGTGGTTGAATATGTAGGACATGTGAAGACACCAAAGTATGCGTCTTACATGGCGTTAACAACGAAGAGAGATCCTACAGACACTAGGAGCACATTGACTATGTCGCTGAGTACAAAAGATAAACCGGAAATAAACAGCACTATATTCTCAACTGTCTCTGTGAACTATTCTCAAGTACACCAAAAACCAGGTTTGATGAGATATTCCTTATAAATAAAAGAAAAGTAAACTAACATAACTTTTTTAACGAAGGGTCGCCTTCGTCAGTAAAAAAAATCGCTATGTGGACAGTAGAGACTGTCTTTGTAACCACCTGTATATAGTGACTTCCTGTAATGTGTCTTATGACCATGAATTATGGCTCACAAAAACAGTTTTTGTCCTCGTGTGTTTGCTTTGTATGCTAGTGTGTGTGTGTGTGTGTGTGTGTGTGTGTGTGTGTGTGTGTGTGTGTGTGTGTGTGTGTGTGTGTGTGTGTGTGTGTGTGTGTGTGTGTGTGTGTGTGTGTGTGTGTGCGTATATCTATCATTGCGAGGACACAAATCTGACTACACACCAACAAAGAGAGGACATTTTGGTTTTAGAGGACTTACACTAGGGTCCTCGCATTGTTTCTGCATAAAATACATCCTTGTGAGGACATTACTTTCATACAGCGAAATGAACGGGTCCTCAATTTGACGTGTCTATGAACCTTCTTACACACTTTATACACAAATCCCCCGATCAGCTCATGCCACGTGATCTGAATTGTGTATAATTCAGCCAATCAATTTCTAGATCGCAAGCTTTTTCCTCCGCCCACTGTGGTTCCCGATCTCTGCTTCATTACTAGCTTTCGGGCGGGAAACCAATACTTAGTTTACCAAACGCACCTGTTACTTCCGCTTTTACCGCGAAATATAATGAAATATTCTATTTGGCAATCAAATTGACATAATATTTTAAGTAAAATACTGAAATCGAATGAAACTATTAAATTACGATAAACCATAGTACACGTGTAGTTAATTATTGCATATAATGAATGTTTTAATGTGCAACACAGTGTCCGTCATTTGAGGACGAATGTGTAATGGAACAGAGTGAGGACATTTTCATGCAAAATTATCACAAATATGTTAATTATTTAATATTTGACATGACCTGTTTTTTCTTTGATACAAGCATAGGAGGTAATTCATATGAAGTAGGTAAACCCCTTAGGAAATTCTAGCCCCTATCTAAATGCTAATGCGAGTAATTATGACAAATACATTGAGCATGTTTGAATGAAAATAATCTTAAATAATAGTAAAATCTAATGTAAAAGCTTTGAAAAAGCTACATGATTACAAAACGGTCGGAATATGTAATGCTCATTATATGTTTACCATAGTAGGTATCATTGTGAGTACCCACATGTAACTGCAAAGAAAATAAAAACAATAGTTGTATACTGCACTGTATACTGTATTCTTAAGAAAATTAAACGCTTAAAATTGACGATTTGGTCAAAATGTCAAATTAGCCAGCTCGGCATTACTCGAAGGGTAAACATGAGGTCCTCTCCGCGTCTATTTATATATCCAGTCACAATGCTATAACAATTCTGGCTTATGTTTTAACAAGCTCAATCAAGGAAATCCATGGTCTTAACTATACCTGTGTGTAATTGGACTGCTAATATATAAATATCTAGTGTTGAATGGCTCTATGGTTTATGCTGAAACAGGGTCCATATGCTAAGTTCAAACACGCCTTTTATGTCAATTTGTCAATCATAAAATCAATGTAGATCCATTCTTCCTATTTTCCTTTCATATTGAGTAATGTTTCGTAATAAGTCTCCACAGACAGAGCCTCATTGAAAAAAAAAACAATTGTCGTGTTAGTGACTTAAAGTTATGAGTTTCGTTTACTGGATTTACTGGTTTACTGATTTGTAAGAAACTACATTAACTTAAGCACAAGCTGTACAAAATCCCAAAAGTTTTGATTGTTTATCAGCACGCCTACAAAAAAAAAACATGCATTAAAAAACCATAAAATTATGTAATCATAAATTTAGCACAAATTAAAAATACCGGCGATATATGTTTTATCATGTTTCAAAGCCTGTAATTCCAACTGAAATCACATGGCTTGCCGCCGCCCGTCAAGGCCGCGTAGTCATAATATTATATCCGCGGACGCTCATCCGATCAGAATGCAAGGAATTTCTTTGGGGCATAATAATTATGTTCTTTACAACCGAGTTTCTGCTATATCCCAGTTTGTTTGGTAAAATCAGACCAGAAAAAAAGTTTTTTATAACCGAGAATTTGTTATAAAAGAGTTCGCTATATAAGTAAATGTTGCTTTGTATACATAATTATGTTGGTACAAAAACTTCAAATAGTGTTCAACACTTTATAGTACTGGACTAAAGCCTCGAATCCCTAACTTAAAGTAAAAATAACCATACTTTTTGTCTAGACAAACAATTTGTGACAGTAATCTTGATCTCACAGTCGATTCGAATATATTGGTTAATGGTTGCGATGCAGGGCCCGTGTTCACAAAGGATCAAGGAAATCAAAATCAACTGATCCTAAAAAATCTTTGTTTTATGGAGCCAACAGTTCTAATACAGGAATAACATTTTGTGACCAAATGCTAACGATCAAATCTCACTTTTATGTCCCAAAGGGTGTACACTTTAGTATGTTTTAGTGAATACCAAAATTGACCGGATCATGTGTTGGATCAATTATAAGATCAGTCTCAACATTAGGGTCAACCCATAAAATAAAGTGATAATTATTTTCTTTAAAAATACGCATTTAGTCATTTTGAAATTTTGTCAGTATACCTACTTGATCTATCACAAAAGGAAGTTTTCAACAGATCTTAAACCTCAGGAAAGTATTGTGATGGCAATTTTGAGTACCGATTTTGATCTTGATATTGATTCAGAGATTTAATACTTTGTAAATACCGGGCCTGGAGAAACTTTTTATTTTAACGAATCCTAAACAAATTTTAATACGAGACAGAAAAAAACTGATCTTCTTTTAACTAGAATACAGTATTACCATTCTTAGTACAGAGTATAGTTCTGCATGTTGTTGTTGTCTGTAACTGTTTACTGTTATGTTATAGGCCTACGGACCCTGGTTGAAAATAAAAACAAAACAAGAACAAAACAAGCGCCGTTAGCGTGGTCATAAAACTTCGGCCTGCAACTGACACTTGGAGACATGTCATATATGCCTATATCCTTCTCCCTTTTCTAATTCTACCTCTTTGCAATATATATAAAACTCCAAACAAAAAATCAAAACAACCGTCTTAGTATTGTAAGAAAACTTAGAATAATTCTTTGTTTTGCCACTACGAAGACATGTGAATATCACAGGAAACTGTTTGACTTTTGAATAAGGAAAGAGCTGGTATTACATCAAGTTAAATCTGATTTCACGATATAATTCAACTTACTTTGTATTTATTAATTAAGATATGTATGTTTTCCCTTGTAGTGTAACTCACGTTTAGATTTACAAAAATAGAATTAAAAAGAAATGCCGCAGGTAGTCTGGTTGTAAACACTTCGACCTGCAAATGACGGTGGGAGACATGTCTTGGTTTAATACATATTTATTCAGTATTGAATAAATTAGACAACAGGCATTAAATGCCTATACGTGTTCTCCTGGTAAGCCATGTCTTATCTGCTTACTCTTAGTTCGTATGATTTTTAAGTCGACTTGCGTTCTCTTTTTTGAGTTCGTTATTTATATGCCTTCTGTAAATCAGCACTCGTATGTCAATCGACTTATGTGGCAACATCAGTGCAGTAAATAGGCTACAAACTCTAAATTGGTCATCATTAGAAGCTCGTAGAACAAGAGCCCGTTTAATCATGTTTTGTAAAATCATACACTATGTTGTTGCAATCTCCCCTGAAAATAATTTACTCATCCCAAATCCCTCAAATCAAATCAAATTTTATTTCATGTCGGAATATCATTACAAAAAACATTAGCTATGCATAGCCTCAAAATAAGGCAAAGTAACATGTACCCTTTCAGGCACATTGGAACATCAAAAGACAGTTATAAATTCTCTTTCTACCCTAGGGCAGTTTGCCAGTGGAACTTGTTATCTCCCACTGCTCATCAAGCAGGCACAGTTGACGCATTCAAAACCATAGTCACTGTGCCTTTCATCCTATCAACCTACCTTTATTAGAAATTTTTAAAACATATTTTTAAACCCACCAAATGAAACCTATGTTTCGTTTTTAAATCATTATCACTTGCTAAATATGTAAAAACATAACAGAAATGTTTTAACTTTAAACCACCGCCTACACATAATCTTCAATTTGAAGGAGTGTAGTAAAACCTAAGAAGAAGAAACTTCCGGTAGGTCTTTGCAAACGCTGATCTGTCGATCGGGATAATTTGGTGAATAAAGGTTAAGAACTTAAGATAACCACTAACTATAACTTTTAAACGCTTTTCACACCGTGGACTGTACTTGTCTATATACAGATTGACATTAACTATAACTCTGCGACGGAGACAAAATGCGGTAACGGATACCGGGGTTCGGCGTTTACGGTGGATAAATGACCACATGGTGGTGCCATTTACCTTTTTGAACTGTTGAAAAGTTCTGCAAGGTAAGTTTCGTATATTTGAGGACTTTTTCTTTGAAAAGCAATTAAAATGGCGGCGGGAAGAAAAACTGTTGGTTTCATTTTGTATATAAGATATGAATACTCCGATCAGATCATTGACTATTGCGTATTTAACTCTATAGAATACCATACAGATGTCCACCAAAAAAGAGTTTACTTGTTCTCCCTCGCAGATGCCTTGAAAGTTTCTGATTTTGTTGTAAGAACCAACATAAAAGCCATTTTTGTGAATGTCCTGAATTAGGAGCCATAAATATAGAAGGTAATTGTATAATTGGGCTTCAGAATGTAGTTCTTCAACAGTTCAACTTCTTGCACATTCACTTTCATGTTTAGAAAAAGCATTAAAAGTTTGAATGTACCACTACCAGTAGAGAGATCCCAGTACCAAAACATTTTGCGCGGTTTGTGGGCATTTTCAATCATATCGGTTGAGAGTCGCTGTACTTTGAGGAGAGTGATAATTTTACCAATAAGACTTGCTATTCTGGGCTTTGCCGTGACGTCATACTGACCGGTTAACCAATCGGATTAATAGGTCGCGTTGATTTCTCCATTCGGTAAAAGGTGAAAACTTGGCCTTTACCGTTGACTCGTATGCAAGTTTAAATTTATTTTAAAGGAAACAAAAAGCTTTTAACAACATACATACAGGTCATACCAATTACCGGGAGTCTAACTGGTTAATGAAGGTGCACAGTTTTATACTCAAAATACACAGGGCGTCCCGTAGGCTTTGAATCTCAAGGGTCATTGACTCTTCAGCCTAAATTTTCAAGGGTCAAAATCAAATTTTCAAGAGTCAAGGTGAGATTTTTAAGGGTCGAACCATGGATCAATAGGGTTTCCAGTCTTATACATCATATTTTATTTTTGTTTGTGTTCTGAAGCTCTACTGTTATATTTTCAAAAAATTCTTAACCTAGATAAATCTAGCTGCTGATCGCTTTCCCAGTCTCAAATGTACGTTGTTTACCGTTTGACACATATTTTCGCGACCTCGCATGTCCGCGATTTTCGTCTTTTTTCTGCGATTTTATTGGAATTAACAAATACTGAATGTTATTTTACACGAATTTATAAAAAAAATATTTTATTTATCTTTCAATATTAAGTTTTTCATGCAGGATTCGAAAAGTAAGGCTCTTAGAAGTGAAAACTACGTCTATAACAATTTGCAAGTTAAACTTTCAACACGTAAGTCAATATAATTACTGTACGCTCTTACAATTAATTTAAACTCACGACGAATCATACACTTGAATATATTACTCGTCTAGGCCGCCGCACAAACATCCACTTATTATCTAATTCGAGTGTCACCATCATGTAGTACTAATTAAACGATGCGCATACTCTTTTGATTGCATCATTTATATGCCGCGTGTAAACAACACCTTTTACACATATATCGATGCCGAACATGTGTTTATTGTTTGTCAATTAAATCCAATCATCCGTTGACTACGTCATTACCAAAGCCGAGACAATGGGCACGTGCGTGATCGTCGCTGATTAGATTAAAGCGAGTAGCTCCGCCTCCGTTCTCACTTTCTGACGTTTGGAATTAACAAGTTGATTGACACGTACGCTAAGGAATCGACGCATTAATGAAAATTCCTACGGTTCAAATATGACTCGTCGGGCGTTTTTATTGCGGGTCAAATACGGGTATTTAGAAATTTTCACGGGTCAAAACCCGGGAGCTCGGGTTTACCGAACGCCCTGAATACATAAAACATAATCTGCTTTTAAAATAAAGTTTCATCATTTATCTTCGTGAAAAAAAAAATCATAAACCTAAACTATGTATAAGGCGTTAAAAGCAAGCTTTATTAAATCCATGTTGACAGTCATCTTCATTTTTCCGAATATACTTATTACCGTGAATTTGAAAGAAAACTGTTTGAAACTTCAAGTTTGTTTCTACCACAACAAATTTACTCTTGTCTCACAGCTTGTTTTTTTCTGAACATTTTGATATAAAATTTATAGTGATGTTTTTGTTAAAAGTTTGATATTGAGGTCATTTCTAGACCAACTGTCATCAGATTATCATTCAATCTAAAAAAATATGCAAAATTTAAAAATATTACTTTTGCTTGCCAAAATGAACACAAACTTTTGAAATAAAATATTTTTCAGATGGTTTTGACATATGAAAGTATTTGAAGCACAGCAAATTAGAAAGGAAACTACGCTTTAGTATTTAATGATCATTCACGGTAATTGGTATATCCCGGTAATTGGTATATTGAGTATAATTATTATAAAAACAATCTGATAGTTTCATTGTAATGGAAGATCGTCGTCTTCTTTCATTTCTAATCTTGGTTATTGTATTATTAAAAGTTAAAGATGCATAGAGACCAGCAATGACAGCCGAGGAATCGCCTTTCCCGAATGTAAATAATTTATCAGTACCCGGATGTGCGAAGCCGAGAATTCATGCAGTTTTGTTCCTGTGTCCCAGGCAGGACTAGGGTTTGGGACTCATAGTTCTCTATTTATCCATGTTTTATTAAACCGTTCTTTCCCTCGCCTGATGTTAACAAAATATCCTTCCTCGCCCGATGTTAACAAAATTTTCCTTCACTTGGTGCAAAATAGGGCTACCCATTCCAGTATGGCTATTCACCATTGATTTTGCCTCACCATCAAATTTGTACCCTCGAATGTCTCACACGCTCACAGCAGTGTCCGATTACTATTAAGTTTTTGCAGTTTACAGCTCACTGCTTCAGAGGTTAAATGTACAAGAAACAGATTCGAATACGGCACTAAAGCAATACACCTGATTAACCTATCACCGTATGGATACGTGTTTTAACGCATCTGCGACCAGTGCAGGATCTCCACTTTTCACTTTTGAATTCATTAAAGAATTTCTAAATGAAAAGCGAAAAGTGGAGATCCTGATCAACCTGCACTACTGCACGGATGTGCAGGCTGATCTGGATCTGCACTGGTCACAGTTGCGTTAAAACACGTATCCATGTGGTAATGGGTTAACAGTTTCAAACAGGGCTAAAATCTGTCCCTTTTACTGAGTTTCTTACGAGTAAAATATTGCCGACCACTTATCTCTGCTTAAACTTCTATGTACAAAACCCGATATGTGGCCCAGTTTTACTTTAACAACTGATTTAAACCTTTAAGACTGAATAAAATATACTTTTAAACAAAACTTGTACCGTCCCCTTAAAACATATCCAGATATTTCATCAAGTGTTTTGCTTAGCCCGTGCACCAAGAGCAATTCATTTTAGATATTTAAAAATGTTTGAAGTGTTTACACTAATATATTTTACAATACAAAGGAGAAAAAAAGAAAATAATGCCTAAGCCTTAAGGGGCACAAATTCGTGGTGATACAGTTTGTGTTGAATGCTGACAGGATTTCTTCAGTAAAAACTGTGAACAGTACACATGCCAAGAGACAGCTATGCTGTTTCTGTTTCATGATATACTAGATGATTCTACTGGTTCTCTCTTGACGGCAAGGCACCATAGTCAAAATATACTGTAGCTGATTGAATCAGAGATATTTTCCCAGAATCCCACTTTAAATAGCTAGACATATTTAAAGGAACAGCATTATTTCATTACCCTAAGTAATTTACCCACATTACATTATGATTTGAACTAAAAGGTACCCATGCTTGTCATTTAGGAGAAAGTTGATAGTTATGAATTACCGTAAGTACGAGTTGACATTAATAGCCTCGTTGAGATATCTTACAAAAGGCTATTGTTCTTACTTCAACATTTTTTAAGTTACAGTAATTACAGCATGAGACCAAAACGCAAGAAGCAGAGAAAGATCGGTTTACACGATAATTCCAGCCCAGACTACCTGCACATACAGGACTTTGGAGAAAAGGGTAAAAGAATTAATGTATTCGGGTATGCTGAAGCTACTCTGATAGTAAAGAAACACACTGTACCGATATGTGATATATTGCAATGTAATTTTCATCACATACTGGACAGGGAGCTCAGTTAGGTTTCAAAATTTTCATTGATCATAAAATATTTGGAATCCGTATGTAAATTCTATACTTGCAAGTACAGACTTTTAGTGTTATGTCTTAACCCATTACTCCATGGATGCGCATTTAATCACATGTGCAACCAGTGTAGATCCAGATCAGCCTGCACATCCGTCTAAAGGACAAAATTGCATTTTTGCAAAATTTGGATTTGAAGTAGATGGAAAATCATGATTTTTTCAAAAAGTCTTGACCTGTCAGAAACTAGTTATTATCAGTTGCTACTATTATAGATATCTTAATTCATTGCCCAAACTAATCAAAAAAGGCAATGGTTGACATGCAACCCTAATTTTGACCTTAGTCCTACCTTTGTGTATTTTATTCTACAACAGGGGCGGCAAAATTACTTATTATCTGAATTACTTTCTTGTCCACAATGGCCGACTGTCAATATGAACTTTAAAGTTAAAATTCTTGAAAATTTCACTTGTACGTATCTGCCTTGAGACAAGCTGCCACTCCTGTTAACCATGACTTATTGGTTGCTTTGCTTGTTTTTGAAGATACAACTTTAAGGGCAGTTGATCTCAGGTGAGAGATAACCTCTTGTTATAAAGTCACCATCATTCTTGATAATATAGCATAGTTACCATAGTTTTTGGAATGTACAGCATTTTGTGACTTCCTGATATAATTTATTTAAGGGCGAGGAATTGTGGCTTCAGAAAGAATTACTGAAGGAAGTTTTGTTGTCATTTATTCTGGAAAGAGGACTCATACAGAGCCAGCAGGTGATGACACGTATGTGTATGAAATAATGAGGAAAAAGCCAGTTTGGTAAGAAGTGTTACAATCTTTCAGATTTGATAAGATACCTTTCTCTGTATGACACTATACGCCCGCTTGAAAAACAGGGCGTATTATGCAAACACCCATGGTGGGCTAGTGGCGTCCGGTTTGGTGTCCACTCTCTAATTCTAACAGTTTTTATCTGATCTTCACCAAACTTGGTGAAAATGTTTGTTGGCATAAGATCTTAGCCAAGATTGATAAGCAGCCGAATCGCACCAGGCATCCTTCAAGTGATTTATTGAAAATTGGCTAAATAAATATTGTCCGCTCTCTTACTCAAACAGTTTTCAACCGATCTTCACCAAACTTGGTGAAAATGTTTGTTGGCATAAGGTCTTGCTCAAGTTAGATAACCAGCCCAATCACACCAGGCATTCTAGAGTTATTGCCCTTGAATCATTGAAAATTGACTAAATAAACAGTGTCCGCTCTCTAATTTAAACAGTTTTAAACCGATCTTCATCAAACTTGCTGAAAGTGTTTGTGGGCAATAGTTCAAAGGTCACGTGGGTCCTTGTATTTTAATTTGCTATGAGGGGCATATTTTGTGACATTCTTCCTCTCTTGTAGGCACCTGCAGTGTTGTTTACAACGAAATTTGTTAGTATTAGGGCTGTAACGAATACACTAAGGGGCTAATACGATACGTATCACGAATACAGGGTGACGAATACGAATATTTATTCATGAATATGAATGCTATACTAAAATCATTGAACAAGTGGACATTATATTGCTTTTGCCAACGATATATTACAGTCTGCTGACTAGATAATACTACTTTCTTTGTACTCAAAAACACTGTGAAATTATATACTGAAATAATACTGTTCAAACGTAAAAAAACACTGAGTAAACATGTAACTTAAAGAGCTCTGGGTTCAAATGACTAGAACTGTTTAGTAAAAAATGACTAGACACGACTATAGAGTAAAGAGGATCTACGATTTCAATGGTTTCCTCGATGCTAGACATGTTGTTGATGTAGACGGTTTTTGGGTGTCGTAAAATGGGAATTTCCAGTTGTTGAAATCAAATTTTAATTGAATGTGAAGTTTAAATGAATTCAATCAGTTTAAAACCCAGAAAGTTATGAAAATCATTTATTCAATTGTAAACTAACATCAAATATTGGCCCGACGACTTCTTAAATATATGTCATGAAAATATCTGTCATTTGTTGTGGGTGGGGTATTACGACGAAATAGTGCAAAATGCGCTATGAAACGGAAACGTTTTCAGTAGATTTCATCTGTTTTAGGTAAATTCAAATGATTTTAGTTTAAATCATGCAATTTTTATCCATATTCGTAAATATTCGGTTCGGCACATGGCGAATAACGAATACAATTCGGACAAAACTGTATTCGACTAAATCGAATATTCGAATGTATCGTTACAGCCCTAGTTAGTATGTCATGAAAGTGATTAGGAGAATGAGAAGTTTTTCTTATTATTCTTCAATAATAATTATGCAAATTTCAGTCATCATTTTAAATGCCATGAATGGCTTTTGATACTGTAACAGTAAATACTTTGGCTTGGGGTATTATTAAATGCCAAAAAGAATGCCTTTCTGCTTATATGAAAGTCAGTCTATTTTTATGCCCCTGAAGGGTGGCATATTAAAATTGCACCGTCCGTCTGTGCGGTCCCTACTTACAAATTCGTGTCCAGACTGTAACTTTGTCATGCATTGAAGGATTTTAAAATAACTTAGCACAAATGTCTAGCACATCAAGACGACGTGTTGCGTGTAAGACCCACGTCCCTACCTCAAAGGTCAAGGTCACACATAGAGTTTGAAAGTAATGGAATCCTGTATATATGCACACATTCGTGTCCGGACTATAACTTTGTCATGCATTGATTGATTTAAAAATAACTTGGCACAAATGTCTAGTACATCAAGCCGATGTGTCCCATGGATTTTAAAATTACATACCACACATTATTGAGCACATGGAGAGGACAAAGACTGTGAGACACCTCTTTCGGGGGCATTCGTCACTTGTGAGGGACAGCTCTTGTTTCTGCTCTATTTGTAGTTTCAAGGATTCATGACAAAAAGTGCATTTAATGATCTCTTTGTTTTACATACCTGATGAATCTTTTAAGCCTAATAAGTTACCGTCCACTTGCAAATTAGTTTTTTTTTTTCGCCGACTGGTCACATGCTGGTAGTCAAGCCACAAATCTGCATGTAAGCAAGCATTATTGTATGGATATAAATATTTTATACTAATTTATTATAAGCCCTGCACAACATCAAGTCAGTGTGATCTTGTGCGCTCAATTCTTGAAAACCCCTTGATATAATTTGACGAAACTTCACAGAAAGAAGTGAATTGAATTAAACCTAGTTGTGTATGCGGCATATATCAAGTTTGCTTGGAAACCTTTTCACTGAGTTGTGGGACTTTGTTTTGCATTTTCTTCACAATACAGTATACATAGAGGGATAAGTATTTAAGCCCCGATCTCACATTCACTGTGACGGCCCTGGTTCCTCCTGGTAAACATTAGACGGTATACCTGTATGAACCGTGACATTTAAAATAATGTAAGTTGGATCTCATATTCCCAATGGTGTCCCTGTAAACCTCCGAAAATGAAGCAGAATCTATAATTTGACCCCGGTTTAGTCCTGGTATGACACCGGATATCCACAGTGATTGTCCAGCGTGAACCTGATTGATCCCAGTGTAATCCAGAGTGACCCAGGTCGTAGCCAGTAGTGCCTGGATGACTGCCGGTATCATCCCATTATAGCCCGGCTGTGATTTGGTGACACACCGGCGCCTATCGTAAGTTTCCCTACCACCAACGGTACAAGACGGAGCCATACCGTGTTGTCGCCTGCCCTATGCTGTCCCGGGGCCGGAGTTGGCCTCAGCTCTTCCGCGTATAAACTGATTGCCAGTGACCCGAACATCACAGTTGAGTCAGTAGACACACGGTGGATATCCGGTGTTACCAAGGAAATTGCCGGCATTGCACCAAAGCTCTATCATGTATAAAGTGATTGCCGGTGACCGCTGATAACTACAGAATATCACGGTAGACACAAGGTGGATATCCGATGTTACCTCAGAAATTGACAGCATAGCACTGATATTGCATGGAATATGCTGGTTTGAGCAATCGTCCTGTGATTCTGGCTGTATCAAACATTTTAAAACAACCGGGGCCGTTTGCTGGTTCGACAAGGTTCACAAAGGATCTTTCCGGCCATTCACGGAATTGTCAAGGTTGTCAGGATAAACCGGGAGACCAAAGCATGGCAGTGAGATCGCGGCTTTAGCATAGTTGTGCATAGTGCATATAAAGTTCTGTTTAACTTTGACTTTGCCTTTTTACCTTACATGTACCATACAGTATACATAAGGGGTTTCGATAGAGTAATTTTATACCTCAAAAGGCTTCACTTTTACTATTGTAACAATGTATCTATAGATGAAGTTCATGAAAATGTAATGTTTGATTTACTGATTTAGGATTGATGCAACATTTGATGACGGCTCGTATGGAAGGCTCATCAATGATAACCATGTATCTCCCAACCTGATAGTGAAGGTTGTAAAAGTGAAAGGGGAAGACTACCCAGCATTCTACGCAAACAGGGAAATCATGGAAGGAGAGGAAATAACCTATGATTATGGTGGTGGATACTATCCATGGAGAAATGTTAGTTTTGTCTTGTATTCATCTATTAATGGATTTTAAATGACAGTGGTCTCTGATAAAATAAAACATTTCCTGTTTATAGTTTCAAGCTTTTCAAATAAAGTTAGATTTTAATATTTCTTATGCTTAAAAGACTGACCAACAAGACTAGTGAATGTTAATTCTGTTTGCTAAAAATGTTTTAATGCTTGCTTTTATCGACAGCATGAAACATCAGATACGAAGTTATCAAGTATGTATGTACTGACAGTTACTGTTATTGATATTTCAGTTCACTTTGATTTTTTCGTTTTGTGTTTTTTATATGCCCAAAGAGACGTGTTATGTTATATCCCCTATCAGTCCGTCTGTTAGCAAATTCTTGTGCGGATAACTCCTCATTCGTTATTGAACGGAATTTGATCTAACTTTCAGGGATGATTCACTTTGACATATAGTTGTGCATAACGGAGATAATTTTTTGATCTGCCCTTGTTCAGCAGTTTTATGGCCCTTTGTTACTTTACATAAGCAAATTCTTGTGTGGATAACTCCTCATTCATTATTGAATTTGTTAAAACGTTCAGGGATGACTGACCTTGACATGTAGTTGTGCATAAGGGAGATAATTTTTGGATCCGTCCTTTTTCAGCAGAATTATGGCCCTTTTTATTTTACATAGAGTTTTACAAGGAAATTCTTTTGCAGATAACTTGCTTTGGAACTGTCAACACCCTTCAGGCGTGTTTTGCTCCGCCTAGCAGTGCTCTTCAACTTTTTTTAAACAAGGTTTTTGAAGAAGAAACTGGTTGTTTGTTTGTTTGTTTGTTTTACCAAAGTACCTGGGAAGTACTAGAACTTGACCTTATCCTCTATATAAGAAACTGCCAACATTCGCACCTAAAGGGACATGATGGTCATAGGATGGCTCAACCACTAAATATTATTATGCAAGTCCTTACATAGACATGAGATCCTGCTGCTTAAAGTGTAAAAGTCCCTTGGTCCTCGGTATGTTGTTATATTGCAACATTAAGTAAGGGCATTTGTTTGAGCAACCATAAGCAGTTTCATTTTTACATTTCCTTGAATACTTGATTTTGATTGAAGAATACAGAGGAGTTTATGTGCCTATTGGCCAGTCATTCAGTTTATTGACTGATTGATATGCTTGATGATCAAAGTCTTCCAATTTTTTTAGTAATTTAGTTAAAAGATTGACATTCCATGAAGTGTACATGTAGTTGTGCTAGACATATTTCTCGGGATTGATCCAAGCATTGTAGTAGAATGCCATTACTCTCACAAAAAATTAATGGTTCTTTGGCCCTCTTGTTAATCTTAGTATTGCGTTGCCTTGTGATACTAACAGTTTGAGGACTTGGCAGTATTACACAGTGCAAAATACAGAAGTTCTTTTTGGCTTATAGCAATACTATCTGAAGAAATGTAAGGATGGAGTTAATACTTTAGTAATATTCTACAGTGGAGCAGGGCAATCAGGCTGTAAATTGGTGCGCTGTAGAGGCTGGCAAAGATCAGACACTTGGTAAAGAATCTCCACTGGCCAACTCTGATGTTACACCTACAAAAGATGACCCAAACCAAGAGAGCATGGAATCAGAGGACCTAGAACAGCCAGAGAAAGGTATTAACATGTTTGTTTTTCGGAAAGCTTATTCATTCATGGAAATGTTTAAAATCTAAAGATTGAAGGCCTAGAACTTCTGAAATTTTGCATTTTCAATAATTTGGTGGTATTTTAAAAGGATTAATAAAATTCTGTCCCTGCATTAATTGAAAAGTGTAATACTTTAATAATATTCTACAGTGGAGCAGAGCAATCAGGCTGCTAATTGGTGCGCTGTAGAGGCTGGCAAAGATCAGACACTTGGTAAAGAATCTCCACTGGCCAACTCTGATGTTACACCTACAAAAGATGACCAAAACCGAGAGAGCCTGGAATCAGAGGACCTAGAACAGCCAGAGAAAGGTATTAAGATGTTTTTTGTGAAATGAAGTTTGTGTTGTGGTGTTCTATGTTTTTGTTGTTTTATTGTGATTGTGCTTTTGTTCTATTTAATTGATATAGTGTGTAATTGGCAACTCCATTCCAACAAAATAATCATTAAGGTGTCAGTGCAAGTGTTATGGTAATTGAAATTATGTAACACATGTTATTAGAAATGGACTTGTGACAAGGTTACATTTCTTGTCTAATAATATTGCATTAAGAAACAGCAAATACTAGTATCAAGGAATTAACAAAAAGCTAACTGTGGAATGGAAACCCTATACCACATGTCCTCCTCTTTCTTTGACTAGTTGAAATATTATTATGCAAGTCCTTACATAGACATGAGATCCTGCTGCTTAAAGTGTAAAAGTCCCTTGGTCCTCGGTATGTTGTTATATTGCAACATTAAGTAAGGGCATTTGTTTGAGCAACCATAAGCAGTTTCATTTTTACATTTCCTTGAATACTTGATTTTGATTGAAGAATACAGAGGAGTTTATGTGCCTATTGGCCAGTCATTCAGTTTATTGACTGATTGATATGCTTGATGATCAAAGTCTTCCAATTTTTTTAGTAATTTAGTTAAAAGATTGACATTCCATGAAGTGTACATGTAGTTGTGCTAGACATATTTCTCGGGATTGATCCAAGCATTGTAGTAGAATGCCATTACTCTCACAAAAAATTAATGGTTCTTTGGCCCTCTTGTTAATCTTAGTATTGCGTTGCCTTGTGATACTAACAGTTTGAGGACTTGGCAGTATTACACAGTGCAAAATACAGAAGTTCTTTTTGGCTTATAGCAATACTATCTGAAGAAATGTAAGGATGGAGTTAATACTTTAGTAATATTCTACAGTGGAGCAGGGCAATCAGGCTGTAAATTGGTGCGCTGTAGAGGCTGGCAAAGATCAGACACTTGGTAAAGAATCTCCACTGGCCAACTCTGATGTTACACCTACAAAAGATGACCCAAACCAAGAGAGCATGGAATCAGAGGACCTAGAACAGCCAGAGAAAGGTATTAACATGTTTGTTTTTCGGAAAGCTTATTCATTCATGGAAATGTTTAAAATCTAAAGATTGAAGGCCTAGAACTTCTGAAATTTTGCATTTTCAATAATTTGGTGGTATTTTAAAAGGATTAATAAAATTCTGTCCCTGCATTAATTGAAAAGTGTAATACTTTAATAATATTCTACAGTGGAGCAGAGCAATCAGGCTGCTAATTGGTGCGCTGTAGAGGCTGGCAAAGATCAGACACTTGGTAAAGAATCTCCACTGGCCAACTCTGATGTTACACCTACAAAAGATGACCAAAACCGAGAGAGCCTGGAATCAGAGGACCTAGAACAGCCAGAGAAAGGTATTAACATGTTTTTTTGTGAAATGAAGTTTGTGTTGTGGTGTTCTATGTTTTTGTTGTTTTATTGTGATTGTGCTTTTGTTCTATTTAATTGATATAGTGTGTAATTGGCAACTCCATTCCAACAAAATAATCATTAAGGTGTCAGTGCAAGTGTTATGGTAATTGAAATTATGTAACACATGTTATTAGAAATGGACTTGTGACAAGGTTACATTTCTTGTCTAATAATATTGCATTAAGAAACAGCAAATACTAGTATCAAGGAATTAACAAAAAGCTAACTGTGGAATGGAAACCCTATACCACATGTCCTCCTCTTTCTTTGACTAGTTGAAATATTATTATGCAAGTCCTTACATAGACATGAGATCCTGCTGCTTAAAGTGTAAAAGTCCCTTGGTCCTCGGTATGTTGTTATATTGCAACATTAAGTAAGGGCATTTGTTTGAGCAACCATAAGCAGTTTCATTTTTACATTTCCTTGAATACTTGATTTTGATTGAAGAATACAGAGGAGTTTATGTGCCTATTGGCCAGTCATTCAGTTTATTGACTGATTGATATGCTTGATGATCAAAGTCTTCCAATTTTTTTAGTAATTTAGTTAAAAGATTGACATTCCATGAAGTGTACATGTAGTTGTGCTAGACATATTTCTCGGGATTGATCCAAGCATTGTAGTAGAATGCCATTACTCTCACAAAAAATTAATGGTTCTTTGGCCCTCTTGTTAATCTTAGTATTGCGTTGCCTTGTGATACTAACAGTTTGAGGACTTGGCAGTATTACACAGTGCAAAATACAGAAGTTCTTTTTGGCTTATAGCAATACTATCTGAAGAAATGTAAGGATGGAGTTATAATACTTTAATAATATTCTACAGTGGAGCAGGGCAATCAGGCTGTAAATTGGTGTGCTGTAGAGGCTGGCAAAGATCAGACACTTGGTAAAGAATCTCCACTGGCCAACTCTTATGTTACACCTACAAAAGATGACCCAAACCAAGAGAGCATGGAATCAGAGGACCTAGAACAGCCAGAGAAAGGTATTAACATGTTTGTTTTTCGGAAAGCTTATTCATTCATGGAAATGTTTAAAATCTAAAGATTGAAGGCCTAGAACTTTGTATTTTCAATAATTTGGTGGTCCTCTAAAAGGATTAATAATTGGCCATGATTTATTTTACTCATTGCAGGAAAAGTTTATTTGCATACAAACTATTATGTTTTATTTCTTTTGTAGGTTATTGTAAAAGAGTTTTTGTTTGTTCAGGAAACAGAAAAATAAAGGTATTTCAGTTTTATGATAACAGTTTACTTCATTTTGACAATTTCTGAATTTAATCTTTATTTGTAAAAAAAATGCTTGCAGCATATTTAACATTTTTGCCAAGAAACTTGTTAAATAAACCTAACAGTTTTTCTCTACTTTTATACCCCCAAAGAATGGCATATGCATGAAGTAATCAGACTGTTTGTCTGTCCATTTCCACTTCATGTCTTCTCCATATCTCCCATATGCTTTAACTTGTGTTTAATGTTCACCTCACCAAGGCAATGTCCAAAACCCATGGGCCACTTCCATCAGACCAAAGTTCAAGGTCACAGCTTAACTTAATAAGGTAACAGATTTGAGCCTTGATTTTGTTTTTGCTCCTTATCTTCTAAAGGCTTGAAGGATTTTCAAATGTTCACCTTATCAAGACAATGGGCAACACTTGTGTGTCACTTTCAGCAGCTCATGGTCATCACAGCTCAAGGTCAAAGAGTTGGGCCTCAATTTTGATGTACACCACATTTCTCCTGAATGCCTATAAAGATTTTTTTTTTCATGAGACTTTTGTCAAATATTCACTTCACCAAGGTGATGTGCAGACTTGATCTCTTTTTAACTGCAAACATGGGGCCTTGTACATGATGGCTGCACACTTTGGGAGGCATAGTCAGTTTCACTGACATCTCTTGTTTTGTCATGGCTGTCTGTTAGTCTTCCAAAATTTATGCTACCTTAAAAAAATTCGAGTTGAGGTCTTGAGATTGAAGGAGATATATCATCAGCAGATCAAGGACTGGAAGGGCATAGATGAAGGAAGCCACAGTCATGTTCTTGTATCAAATTTCAGTTTTGTTCCTATGAGACTTGAGAAGTCAGTTTGTTTTATGGGCCCTTTATAAATGTTTTCAGAACAAGCTGGTTGAACTTGTTACAAGATGTGGGGGGAATATGCTTCAGAGTTCCAGACTAATACTACGCATGTTATCATGCAAGCAGGTATGGCTTTTATTATTAAGTGATTTAGCTTAAGTTCTAGCAAATCATGTAAGGTTTTTCAGTTACATAAGTATTTCCCCTCTCTTTACCAGGGCATTTATCATTAAGTCGACTGCTATTTTGTAAGGTTGCTGGACAAATTAAGCGGTAGTTGTAGTTTGGCCTTGAATTCAGACAGAATTTGTACATTCTGTTAATATTTTGTTATGAAAGAGAAAGGTGAGGAAATCATTAGCTATTGAAAGAATTCTTGCTTTCAGCTGAGGAGAAATGTGTGTAGATACAATGTATAAGCAATGCTTTGTACATGTATTTCAGATACAGAACGTTTCTGTGACAGAACAGTAAAATACTTCTTAGGCATTGCTCATCACTGCTGGATTCTTGACCACCTGTACATAAATAAGTGTTTAGAAGCAGGGTACTTTTTGCCAGAGGTGAGAAACATTCTTTGAAAGTGTCAGTGATTATGTCTCCCTGGAGAGACACAGTGATTTGTAATTGTCTGTCTGTTGTGAAACTTTTGTCTTTGCACTTCTCTTAACCCATTACTCCATGGACACGCTTTTAATCACATGTGCGACCAGTGTAGATCCAAATCAGCCTGCACATCTCTGATCGGGATCTGCACTGTTAAGGGTAATGTAAAGGGTTCAGCTACTGTTGGGATTTTCTTTGTGTCTTGTTGAGAGATTCAGGAGCAAGGCTTTTTTGCACTCGCTCCGATGTTAGCGGGTTAAAGTTTTTGATATATAGTCAGATATTATTGATCATAAATGTTTGGAATGATACACCTTAAGCTAATTTTTGCAGAGTCTACACATCCAGTATCAGCAGTCCAACACTTAGATAATCATGTATAAGGTTGGATTTTGTAAACAATAGAAATATATGATGATGGTATTTGGCCCATGTGATGAAATTTAGGCCTTGGAAGTTGTTATATTGTTTTTATCTTCTTTGTAACAGTCCAGAGTTTTTTCCTGAATTTTTTCATCGTGTTTTATGTTGTCCCAATAATGATTAATTGATTTGCAGGAAGAGTATGAAATCTTGGGGGATATTGACTTTCCAGCAGGACTTGGTGCATTATTGTCAAGACAATCTAAAAGGAAGATACTGAGAGGTGTGAATATAAAAATCTCTGGAGAATCACCGGATTTGCCTAAAGGTACTTTTATTTAAGAAATACTATGGTAACTGAGTTTGGTTTTCATAGAATAACTTTAGTTGGAGTTCTTATGTGCGTAAGAATATATCACGAAGGTCAGAGTGCTATATAATTACTCATAACAACAATGAACGTACAATAACTAGGTCATAGGTTCAGTCAATAGAAAAAAACGTCTGTTGATGACGCAGGGTCACTTGGCCCTCTTGTTTAATTACCTGCCTTTATTGAATTTTCTTGTGCAAGCCAGAAGTCATAATGAATTGAATTTTTTCAAATTGCACACAGGATTTGATAATGCTTCCTCCCTTTTGTTTGCAGTATGTTTTTACTACAGTTGTAAAGGGGTAGGGGCAGGTTTTATCACCAAAATTATTCTTTTTTGTGATGAAGCAGTAGGATTGTAAGCCTGAAGACCTAAGGTACTAAGCAGAGCTATTGTTCACAGAAATATGTATGTGTATTTTAATGTAATAAATGCTCAATATTTTGTAGAGGCAGTGAAGAATATTATTCTGTCATTGGGAGGAGGGCTTGGACAAAACAGCTCATTCGTCATGTCCTTAGATGGAATGGGTTAGTTACCATTTATAACTATATTTTTAGCTAAGTTGTTTTGAGATTAGCATCAAATTTCTGTTCTAGGTTTTGATTCAAGTTTTCATGGTCACATAATCTCATAGACTGCACATGTATAAAATTGAAACTTCACACAAGGCCTCACAGTCAACAAACCTGTTTGACTAAGACCATTTAGTGCAAATTTTATGTACATGTATTATCAGCGATATATCTCTGGATATAGATATGGACCTTATTATGCCCCCACCACCTGGGGAGGGGGGCATACTTCTGTCCGTTGATCACATCCTTGTTACCTGAACTCCTCATTCATTATCTGACACAATTTCTTCAAACTTTCAAAAATTATCATTTAACAATAATGATCTTTAGATGGACTTCACAATTAAAATATAGATCTCAGCAAATGTATGTTATTCACACCTTGATCTCTGTTATTGTGATATGTTTATTCGTCTTTGAAACTACAGCACATATTGACAATGTTGTTGACTGGTAGGGGATGTCTGTATTGCCACTGCAATACCTGATCACTTATAAATATAACAACCATCTAAGGAGATGCTTTCTGGTTTTTAAAATGTTACTTGGACTTTGTACCTTCTCAGTTATGCTGCCAAATAAAAATCACTGACCTTGATGAAATATTTAAATGGAAAGATACAGAAGGGCTTTTTGAATTTCCAGATAACTTTGATCAGGACATGTAGAAAAATATCAACTTTTGTTACAGGTGGACCAAATACAGTGCTCAAAGATTGGTTATTTGACTGTCTAAGTACGTTCACATATTTAGATGTTGATACATATTACAGGTATGTGACATTCACTGGTTCAGATTTGAACTGCTGTTGGTTGTACGCTCCCTTCCCCCCATCCCCCTCTCCCCACCCCACCCCACTATGGGGTTGGTGGAAATTTAGTTTTAAATGAGTAACAGAAAGTAGACCTCAAAAAATATTTATATAATGACTTTTTAAGTTTTAGCTCAGCTATTCATAAAATAGTACAAGCTATTTTACTCACCCAAGCGTTGTCATCAGCATCACACTTTTGTTTAAAGTTTTGCGTGCAAGCATATATCTTCATATACAGTAGAGAGATTGCATTAAAAAATTTTGTATAGTGTTCTAAGCCATTGACCTCGCAGTAATGGACAGGTCCAATAAATCTGACTTGAATTTTAGCAAAGTTATGCCCCTTTTTGGACTTAGAAATTCTGGTTCATGATAGTTTAGGAAAGTTATGTCCTGTTGAGGACTCGCTAAGATTTCACTATCAATACGCTAGAAAAGTCAAGCACTGGCTGTCTTATGGGCTGCTCTGTTCTACTAAAGATTGAGTTTAAGCTCTTGAACATCTATGTTGCCCATAGGTATCTATTAACTAGACAACAGCACACATTATTTATTACTCCTCTATAATGTCTGAATCAGTATTGTATATACATAGTGACAACTGGTATAGTATAGACTGTTCACTTTTAAAAACACACTTTTAGTCTTACTGTATCATTATCCTATTTGCAGTGGGAAGCATTCCAACAATGAGAGGGGTGAGGCTGACAGTGATGATGTCATGGAGTTCACTACCAATAGTGATGATGATGATGATTTAGATAAGGATTATGTTCCAGAAAGTGATCGTTATTCAAGTGATTGTTATTCAAGTGATTGTTATTCAAGTGACGAGGATGTAAATGAAAACCAAGCAGATATTGAGTGTTCAGACAGCAATTTATCAGTAATAATGCCAATGGTAAATGCCAAACAAGCTCATAACAATACAAATCTGCCATATGATGACGTTGGGGATAAGAACATTAACCAAAGCAAAGCAGATGCTTTCAGTACAAGTGACACAGACATGGAAGTAGTGCAAAATACTGAGCAAACTAGTGGGAGCAAGCCAGATGATGACAGTGTGCATAAGGAAAGAATAGAACATGGACAGTCATCCACTGGTAATCTCAGCAAAGCTGGAAGACGAATATATGTCACCAAAAGCAAGAAAAAAGCAGATGGCAAAAGAATATGGGATAAGAAACATGTTTGTGTGTTTTGTGAGAAACAGTATTCTAAACTTGCTAGGCATTTGGAGCAGAAGCATTCCACTGAAATAGAGGTTCAAAGAGCTTTAGCATATGAAAAAAAATCAAAAAAGAGGAAAGAGGAATGGAAAAGTCTGATGCAAAAAGGTGACTTTGCACACAATATCAAAGTTTTTGAGAAAGGGCAGGGTGAAATTATTCCATGCAAAAGGCCAACAAATGAAGCAGAAGGAACATCATATGTTCAGTGTAAGGAGTGTTTTGGGACATACCTAGCTTGTGATTTATGGAGACACATAAAAAATGCACACCCAGATAAAAAGTCAAATGGAAAGTCTTCAAATCATCATCAAATAGAAAGTGCATCATTAATGCCTGTGTCTGATGTTGCTATGCAAGAGTTCAGAGAAAAGATATTAGACAGACTGGCCAATGATGAAATTTCCTTAATTGCTCGATCTGATTACGATATAGTAGTATTTGGTCAAAGGAAGTTTATAAAGCATGCTCGGAATACGCATTATTTTGGATACATTCGACAGAAAATGAGAGAATTGGGTCGTTTTGTGCAGTCAGCAAGAGAAGCTGATTCTTCAATAACTTCCTTGAAGGATTGTATTGATCCCATAAAGTTTCAAGTCTGTGTCACTGCAGTAAAGAATTTGTGTGGTTACAGCAGTTCAACTTCTTTGTTTGATATTCCATCATTAGCCAAGAACATAGGACATTCTTTGCATAAAGTTGCACGTAAAATAAAGACCCATGCCATGGCTAAAGGTAATAAAGTACTTCAAGAAAAGGCTGAAATGTTCATTGACATGTACAAAGAGGATTGGGATGTTGAGGTAAGTCATGCGGCTTTGGAATCTCTTGAGATTCGGAAATACAACAAACCTATGAGAATTCCTCTAACTGAGGATCTGAAAACTTTATCATCATACCTGAAAAAGAAAGCAGAGGCAATTATGGCTATGACTGAAATAACACAGGAGGAGTTCAGAGATCTCAGTGAGGTCACTTTGGCACAAGTGGTACTTTTCAATAAACGGAGAGCAGGAGAAGCTGAAAGACTTGAAGTAAAACAGTACCTTGATGGTGTACAGCACGGTAAAACTCCGCAGACTGAGATTCTTGAATCCCTTTCTCCACTTGAAAAAAAGCTAGCAGAAGTAATTGACAGGGTAGAGTTGAGGGGTAAACGAGGTAGGCGTGTCGCAATTCTACTTACACAAAACTTGAAAACACAGTTGGATTTCCTCCTTAAAAACAGATCCTGTGGTAATATTAGCATTGAGAATATGTATATGTTTGCCCGGCCTGGTGAGTCATCAACACCAATTAGAGCAACTGATGTTCTAAGGAAATATTCGTCAATATGTGGAGCTAAGCAACCAGAGACATTGACCAGCACTGGCTTCCGAAAACATGTGGCAACAATCTCCCAGATGCTGAACTTGAAAGATAATGAGCTTGATGTTCTGGCAGGTTTCCTAGGGCATGATATAAGAGTACATAGGGAGTTTTATCGATTGCCAGAAAGCACTATTCAGGTTAGTTTATTGCAATAGTCGCTATTTGTTCCAAGAGTTTTGGATGGTAAATGAAAGGTTGAAACATTTGTGCAGCCAGTCTGTCATGTTCTGTTATCAGTAGGAGAACTTGTATTTGTAAAACATTTTGATCAATTAACTGAAACTAAGTTAACAAACTTAACAGGTTAGCAATGGCAGTTGATTAAGGACATACAGAAAGCTGAGAGAGAAAAAAGCTTTAACTTGCTAAGTAATTTGTCCTTACTAAAGGCTTAAATTATCATTTGTACTATGTGTCCAACAACTTGCTTAATGAGGACTTCTAAGGTGTGTTTACACATTTTCAGTGGAAGGATTTGGTATCACTGTAAGGACTTAATACTAGGGATGTCAACGAATACCCAAATTGGTATTCGGATATTCGGTCAGCCTTCCGAACAATTATCCGGATATTCGGTCTTTTAATGTACTAAATTTGATACGTTTTTGATCAATTTGTCACATATTTTCGTGATAATAAATTTATAGCTTACGGTTACCCTAACCAGGCAAATATATACTTTCCAGAGAACTTACTTTTATATATTTTAAATCAGAAAATTAATGGCTGTAAGATTCAATCAATCACAACATAAAAATTAGGACAAAATACACGTATTTCATTTACGTTGTTATCACGGGAGCTAACTCTGTAAGGACTGTTGTACTTTCGGTTTCGCTTTCTCCGTGATAGTGTCGTTACATGGACATTTATTTACTTTTTCTGCTGCGTCCTGGGAAATTCATTTCCAGTACTAATAGATCAGCAGGAGGCTTAAGCGGACTTGGAAAGAAAAGCTTCAATGAAGAACAACCTGAAAAGTTTTTTCATTTTAATTGGAAAATATAAAATTATCTATTAAACTTGTTTAATGTTTGAAAAACGGGGCGCAGTACAAATTGAAATTGCTTAAATTAGCGCCTTTCCATCATGTATTAGCGTAATCAAGACTTTAAAACACTTGCATAATAATTGTCCTTAATCTAAATCATTGTTCAACAATTCACACCAAGAAATTGAAACTCTTTTGTTTGCTTAATCTCTTTTGTCTAATCGCGATAGATTGACTGTATGAAGTGTCATCACCACGGCAACTGGGTATTGTGAGAGTAAAAAAAGGTGCATTACTGATCAGACCAAAAGAAAATCTGTTCGGTCAAGATAAGTGAACGAAACAAGGGAAAATGGAGCATTTCTATTTATTTTAGTTCATACTTAATATGTTAACATGTTATCTTGGCAGAACATCTTTACATTGTCATAATTCAAAAGTTCATCTGCATCTGAATCCTTATCAAAAAGGTTATCTCCATCTCAAGTGACATATCACATATATCAGTAGCTGAAACAGCTTCACCATCTTAATTGTCCTTAGCTATGCACCTTCATAATACTTCAGTGACCATATTTTGTCAGATCGCAGCTGCAAATGAATGTTGGACAGTCTGACTGAAGTGTCTGTACTTGCCAAAATTTGTAGGACTTGTCTGATGGCTTGGTAGTTTTCAGGAAATCTGAAAAAAGGTGACTGTGGCAGGAAAACCTTTAACCATGTTAACTGTGCTAATGTAAAAATTTCACGCCACAGTCCGCTTTTTATGTAGTAACCATTTCACAGCAGATGTTGTAAGCAAAACAATTCATGAAAAAATTGAAAACAGTAACCTTGACCTTAAAATGACCTCAACAGCAATCCCAACAACTAAAGATATTAAATACGCTGTGAGTTTGCAAATATCTTCATACTAGAATATATTATTAAAAAAACTGACCTTGCCTGCCTTTTACCTATGAGACTCCACAAACTATTAATTATATTTGACAAATGGCTTAAGTTCACAAATAGTAATTTCTATCATTTAACAATTTAATCATCGTAGTGTTCAATAAAAGAGGTTATGTTAAGGTTAAATTTATGAATTAATTCTGTCAGCTAACCAATTTTCCAGTTTCATAACATTGATTATGCACTATGAGAAAAGCACACTTAATCAGAGCTTGTATTTTTGTTACAAAAGATTGAGTGCTGTCTCACTGACAGTTTTTGTCAATGCAAGTTTTACATAAAAAGTAAAAATAGAAAAAAATTGTTTCTTATTCTTTACAGATTGCCAAAGTTAGTAAGCTGCTGTTGGAAGTTGAGCGAGGGAACCTTAACCACTACAAGGGAAAAAGCTTAGATGAAATTCAGTTTAATCTGGATGGTATGTTACCTGTTGAACTTTTAATCTTGAGCTTTTGACCTTTTTACCGCCTGATTTCAGCGTGTGTTCGTATAACTATCATTGGGAGGTCACATTTCTGACTACACACCAACAAAGAGAGGACATTTTGGTTTTTGAGGACTATTGTGCTAGCACTGTGGGGACTGAGTGTGAATTTTTGCATTTAAAAGTATAAATTCCTACTGTTTAGTTTAGTTTATACTAATTAATTTAGCTCGATTGTGAAGAAAGCTTTTAGCTTATCGAGTAACTCTCGAGTCCGCTTCCTGGAAAAACCAGTACTGGTGTCATATGAGAAGGTACGGTCGTGACCTTGGTGGGGCTCGAACCCGCAACCTCCAGGATGAGCGGCAGACACCTAAACCTCTACACCACCTTACTATTTACCAATTACTGACTCTTTGATCAGTTTTCTTATTATCATGGATATAAGGTTACGGTATTATAGTAAAACCTGCTTTAACCGGCATCCATCAGGACCACAAAATTGTGCCAGTTAAAGCAGGTTTTATTCATATAGAATATAGAGTGATTTTGCTGGGAGGCACTAAATGAACATGCCAGATAACGCAAGATTCCTTTTAATTCAGGTGCCGGATAAGGCAGGTTTTACTGTATCATATTATAAAGATTCATCTTGGCCCTTATATTTGAAATTTTGTGTCTGTTGATTTTTAACAACAGAGAGCATTTTAAATTCTTTCACGTTTGAAAATATGGGGATTGCTAATGTCTATTTTCAGAACCACTGGAATATGAAGAAGTTGAGAAAGAGGGAGATGACGAACTTCCAGGTACAGTGGAGGAGGAGGAGGAGCGTCCAGCAAAACCAGTCACTCAAACACTCAAAGGAAGGAAAAAAGTAAAGGCAGGAAAGTCTGATGGCAAACGAACACCATGGTGTGAAGAAGAAAAGGCAGCTGTCCAAAGACAGCTGGACAAATTTTTTTACTTGGATCGACTGCCAGGAAAACATGTCATTCTTGAAGCCCAGAAACAAGAGCCTGTACTCCTGAAACGGCCTTGGAGTCAGATAAAGTTCTACATTAAAAATAAAAAATCATCTAATAGAAAGAACACACGTTGAATCTGCAAAGTGTATTGTCATGTGGAAAGATATAAACTACACACAAAAATTATAAGATAAAGGGAATCTACCACATCATCAGTTGTAGATAAGGAAATCTCACCCGAGGGTTGGGATACGTCCAAAAACGAGGCTCTGCAGAGTTTTTGGTGGTATTTCAACCCGAGGGTGAGATTTCCTTTTCTACAACTCGGTGTGCGTGGTAGATTTATTTTCTCACCTGAAAAAAAAGTTTTCTTTATTGATTAGATATACATAGCGGCATGTATGGGATGGCCTATTCAATGTTATTTTTCAGTTGGAAATGTTAGTTGCGTAGTAGACTACGTTCACTTCAGTTCTAAATTAACTTCTTTCTTTAGGTTAACATTTCACAGCTTACAATGTTTATTGCAGAGTCTATTGAACTTCAATTTTAACGCAACAAAATATGTAGCGTGATGCTTATTTATGACGTCAAATTTGTGACGTCATAGCGGTGAAAGATAAGCGATGATAGATATAGAGAATCTACCATGTACATGAGTTGAAGATAAGGAAGTCTCACCGAGAGTTGAGGTATGTTCGAAAACGAGGCTCTGCTCTTCAACCTAATGTGCGTGGTAGATTCATTTTCTCACTTACAACAACATTTTCTAGACTGATTAGGCCTGCTTGATTATTCAATGTTGTTATTTTTGGTCGCTGAGTGGCGAATTTTTTCGCTTTAATATGTATTAGACTTTTCTAAATCGACATTCTGCTTTTAATTTACGATTCTAGCATACTAAATGTATATATTTACACGAAGAGTCTTTAAAAAGCTATTAAAATCAATTTTAAACGCAAAAATTCCGCCACACGGTATTGATTCATGACGTCATATTAACAGGATAGAGTCAACATTTTTGTCGAGCCCGCCTGCGATGAGCTCGATATAGTTGTCACTTTTGGCGGTTCGGTGTATGTGCGTGCGTCCGATTTTGTCCGGACCATATCTTTTTTATGCATGGAGGGATTTTGATTTTACTTGGCACAAATGTTCACCATCGTGAGACGGAGTGTCATGCACAAGAACCAGGTCCCTAGGTCTAAGGTCAAGGTCACACTTGGAGATTAAATGTTAAATTCAAGAATTACTTTTTCCGGAGCATATCTTTTTCATGCATGGAGGGATTTTAATTTAACTTGGCACAAATGTTCACCATCATGAGACGGAGTGTCATGCGCAAGAACCAGGTCCCTAGGTCTAAGGTCAAGGTCACACTTGGAGGTTAAAGGTTAAATTCCAGAATGACTTTGTCCGGAGCATATCTTTTTCATGCATGGAGGGATTTTAATTTAACTTGGCACAAATGTTCACCATCATGAGACGGAGTGTCATGCGCAAGAACCAGGTCCCTAGGTCTAAGGTCAAGGTCATACTTAGAGGTTAAAGTTCAAAGTCAAGAATATCTTTGTCTGGAGCATTTCTTCTTCATGCATGGAGGGATTTTGATGTTACTTTGTACAAATGTTCACCACCATGGGCTACCCTTGTTTTTAGAATTACTTCCCTTTGTTGTTACTATAAATAGCTTATATTGTAACTTTTTTATTACTGGCCGTAGAGAAAAATCGAGACCAATTTTCTGTGGTACAACATGCATGTTACATCCAATATTTTGGTGTATTTTTACCCATCTCTACTTGGTAAGGAGTTAGCCCTTTTGACATGGCGGGCTCGACATGTTGCACGTGGGCATCTAGTTTATTTGATTTTGACCAAACTTGCATACAGCTTGTATATCCATAAGATCTCGCTTCCTTTCGATAACCAGCAAGATTCGTCAACAACCATGGCTAAATTCTTGTGAACACTAATATTAGAGGCAACAATTTTTATTTGATTTTGACTAAACTTGAATACAACTTGTATATCCATAAGATCTCGGTTCCTTTTGATAACCAGCCAGATTCGTAAAAAAACATGGCTGCAAGTGTTAAGTGCCCATTTTCACTTTCAACAACTTAAAACATTTAGTTAGAGTAGTATTTGAGACTACCATTTCAAATATTCAAAGTGTTAAAATCAAATCCCTTCATTTGAAATTTTCGATTTTACTGTTAACTGGATGATACATTCTCTATATGCAAATTAGCTAGCTATAACCTAAATATTATGTACAATAAAATTACTACACTTTTGTGAACTATGTTAAACAATTAAATGAACATTTATTTAATTCTTCTCATATATTTCATCTTTAATTTGGTTAAAAATACAATAAATTTGACAATAAATGGTAGTATTCCTATTTGAGTGCACACATATAGACAAACTTGGAATACTGCATATACAAAATATAATACTACTGTTTATTATCAAAATTATTGTATTTTCCACCAGATTTTAGATGAAATATATTAGAAGAATTAAATAAATGTTCAATTAGTTAATTTACATAGTTCTCATAGTCCAGGTGGTATGCAGTGGGTATTAATCACCTTCAGTGATAGCTCTAGTTAGTCTTGTTTGTATTTTAACTGAATTTCCTGTTATCTGTGTTTCTAAAGGGCTATTCTGAATTTCAAATTCTAGAACATATATCATCTTATTATTGTAAGTGTTGTTTCTTGAGCTTTAATTTGTATTCAGTATGCATTATTTCTGCATAAAGTAAGATCTGATGGGTGCTTTCTATCTGCTGATGAGCGCTCTCTCTCACTGGCTCTAAGTCCACTTGAAACCATTAGACATACTACTATGAAACTAGAAACATATGTTCACACCACCTGAAAGCTAGATTCAATATGTATTACACTTTTCAACTTTAGAATTTAATATGTAACTATAAGAGCAGCAATTTCTATTGCCCTTTTTAATGATGGCACAATTTCAAATCAAAACTTATTAAAAAATTAGAATTCAACATAAATTTTTCAAGATTTTGATGCATTAATATCAGTCTTACCAAAGAATCATGTTTTATTCTTTTATTAAATTCAGGATTTTCAGTAAAACAGTAATTTCAAAATAGTCTTTGTGTTTTCATTTTTAGCTCAACTTTTCGAAGAAGAGGAGCTATCCTACTCACTTCAGCATTGGTGTCACACCGTGGTTAAGTTTTTCGTACTACCTCACTTCATTTCCCAACCATTAGAGATATTGCTTTGAAACTTACCATACTTGTTAACCATCATAACCTCCATCCACAGACAAGAGTACATAAAGCATACATAATGCTATTGATTTGAAACTTAAAATACTTATTTACTGTCAAAGTGTACACCAGGAGAAACAATCCCCACAACCCTGATTTGAATTTTATTAGAGTTATGCCCCCTTTTTAATAAGAGATTTTAGGTTAGTCATATGAAGTCATATATCTATGTTGCTATCAAAGCAATTGACTTGAAATAGTTATTTACTGTCAAAGTCTACACCAGGAGTAATAATCCCCATAACTCTGAATTGAATTTTGAGAGTTATGCCCCTTTTAAAGTCGAGCCACTGTTCATCATCTATCTGTCCATCAACAGTTGGTGAACTCTTTTAGAGGTCACACTTTGAATTCGATTTTAATGGAACTTGATCAAAATGTTTATTACCATGAAAATGTTCACATTTGGATGCAATGCCTAATGCAAGATTGAAAACAATAGATCGAGGGGAAATGTCTTGCATACAGGAATCTTCACCTGCAGAAAATAACTATTGTCTTCTCTTCAACATTTTTGATGTAGAAATGGACCACTAAAAGTTCATAGTATAAAGTTTAAGGCAAATGTAAGTGCTCTAGAGTGCTGGTTATCGGTAAGTTGGTCGAGCCTTCCCAGGAATACAGTGCAACATACAGCAACCAGATAAAACAAAGTGGCTGTTGTCCGGAGGTGGATGTTCATGCATGTACTTTCCTGCTGATAATTGCAGCTGCCATACAACACAAAGAATAAATATAACATGAGGAAAGCTAGAAAAAGAAGGCAATAAAACATGCGTTTTATTATTTTAGCATAATTCCTGTTTTGAAGGCATTTCCCTAAGGAAAAAAGGAATTTATATGAGAACAGTGCTTTTAATATGTCCGTCTAACTCTTTCGTGCATTCAGTGCACGATACAGACCGGTATCCCAGTTCCAGAGACACCTGGTTCTTTAACATGCCAGGTGTAAAGCACCCATACATGGGACCTCGGTTTAAGGACTGAGTCTACCCTAACATTCAGTCCCCGAGTGTTGGTGTTAGTAGAAAGTCCTCAGTTTGGAATGTAAACATATGCTCTTGCAATGATAGTTATATTAATTGTTGTGTAAAATATGCAAATGAAGGTCCTCGGTTTGATGTGTAATATTACGTCCTCGCAATGATAGTTACAGTTATCGCGTAAAATATGCAAATGAAGTTCCTCGGTTTGAAATGATGTGTAATATTACGTCCTCGTAATGATAGTTATAGTTGTCGTGTAAAATATGCAAATGAAGGTCCTCGGTTTGATGTTTAAAATTACGTCCTCGCAATGATAGTTACAGTTATCGTGTAAAATATGCAAATGATGGTCCTCGGTTTGGAGTGTAAAATTACGTCCTCGCAATGATGGTCATGGTTATTGTTGTGTAAAATATGCAAATGAAGGTCCTCGGTTTGGAGTGTAAAATTACGTCCTCACAATGATAGTTACAGTTATCGTGTAAAATATGCAAATGAAGGTCCTCGGTTTGGAGAGTAAAATTACGTCCTCGCAATGATAGTCATGGTTATTGTTGTGTAAAATATGCAAATGAAGGTCCTCGATTTGATGTGTAAAATTACGTCCTCGCAATGATAGTTATGGTTATTGTTGTGTAAAATATGCAAATGAAAGTCCTCTTACTGCTGTCCTCTTAAATATACAAAGAGTAGGGAAGTCCTCAGTTTCAATATCTACCATTTTAACGACGTGTAAGAGAAATCTGCATAGAGCAACTTAAAATTCGCCTTGGTATTTATTAATTGTATAACCGTTGTCCCTTTAAAACCACAATTTAACATAGTCCTCATAAAGTGGTCATATGTCATGGTCCTCACAACCTGAGTCATACAAGTATGTGTGTGTGTGTGTGTGTGTGTGTGTGTGTGTGTGTGTGTGTTGTGGGGGCTCATTTTGGGGAGGCTGCGTTTTTGGTACGTGGCATTCCCTGTTTGATATTATTTTTGTTTTTTTTCACTATCAAAGCAGAAAGTTTAAAGCGACTTTCCATTATTTGTCAGTTATTAACAATAATTATTAATCTAATCATTATCACTTTATTCTTTCTGAAAAGATATTGATTTGTTATTCACAAAATTACCATTGACATCCACACAATAACAATATATATATCAATAATATATTTACTGCTTAATTGTATGTATTTGCAAACAAATGTACAACTAAATATAGGAGAGTTTGATTTCTTAATTTAGTGGACAGTGAATACCCTATAAAGGTTTATGATTTTAATAGTCTATGTACAGTGACTTTTGTTTACAGTGACCTTTTGTAATATCCCTTGGAAGTTCACTGTAGACAATCTTAACTGTAATTTTTATGATATAAATAAATAAACTCTTTGTCTACACTTTGAAATTGAATACTTTTGCTTTATATGTGGGTTAAGAGTCGTAGTCTCATGTTGTAACGTATTAGTTTCATCAAACAGTTTTCAAACATCAACTTACCAAACCACGTGACTATGCATATAAAACATTTAAATTCGTGTAAAAGCCCTTACATGACACGAACGGATACTGCGGTGAACTTGGTTTAAATGCTAAATGAATCTATAATGAATAATGTGGCATTTATGGATATAATTTAATGTCATATCTCAGTGTTTTAAAATAAATTAGGCACACTGTTTGACAGTTAGCCCAGATGACGGACGTAAGTTCATCAGTTCTTTGCATTCAGAAACTTACCAGATTATAAATTGCTTGACGAAATTCTAAATTATCCAAAGAAGGTGTTTGATAACATCGTAACAGGTGACGTAAAAATGGTCAGTTCTATGAGTAAAAACGTAAAGTGAATAACAAAACAAACAATGAACACGAAGAAAGTTTTGTATGCAATATTTTTTCAAAATAGTGGGCTAATTGTTGAGTCGCGGTTTCCTTAGGGTAGAGGTGTCTCAGGTAGGCTCTCCCTTCATTTCTATTTGATAGAATGATAACTCCGTACAAGTTGTTTCTTACATGTGTTTAAGAAACTGCTTAACCAGTCTGTAGTATGACCAATTAGAAAGCGTTATATACCTTTTATAAGGTAAAGTAAAGGGAAAGTGTTTGTCTATTATAGTGGTACCCAAACTGAAAGGGCCAGTCATGTCTGACTTATGAGACACATACTCTCTGAGCACATGTACCTCCCACATTCTATTCTTTTGATGCTAGGCACCAGGCAGGTAGGCATACGGAAAAATAATTTAACAAGCTAGCGGGTGACCAACCGGCTATATCAGAACGGACCCCTGCTGGGATTTGAACCTTTGATCTCCCGCCTCTTAGGCGGATGCCTAAATCACTAGACCAAGGGTGACGGTATATATATATCATTATCATAACAACGTAACCATCTTCACCTCCTCTATGTGTTTTTATCATAAGTTAAAACAAAAATCTTTTTTTTCTTTCAGATAATGAACCAGAAAATAATCCATTCGCTGCTATAATAGCTGGTGGATCAGCATTAGTTGTTATTGTCATTGCTGTTGTTGCAACGGTAGTTTTCATGAGACATAGGAGATTAAAGAACAAAGGTTGTTTCCTTGTGCATTGATAAATTTCCCACGTTTTGTGAAACAGATTCAATCGAATATTTACTATAGTGTAACGTTATATTTCTACTAACAAAAATGTAGTTCTCTTTCTGTTACGCACTTAAATGAATATGCATATTTTAATAGAAAAATGTCATTAATAAATATCTTCTATCGTTTTTTTTCTCAATTTCAGATGAAGGTTCAAATGGCTAGTAAGTAATTTTTCTGTTCTTTTGATGTTTGTTTGTTTTGTATTGATCTCTCCTTTTCATCTACAACTGTCTCTGTTACAATTAATAATTGTCAACATTTGACAAGGAAAAGTAATGATCAACCAACAACATTCCTACAAAAACGTGTGCAATGCAAAACTAAGATTTTATTTAACCCATTTTTACCTAGATGTTTACAATTGGATCTTCCAACTTCAATTTAGGGAAAGTCTTTTTCCTTAAATTGGGATGTTTTACAGAATTTTGTTGAAAAAGGTTAAAAACTAAACTTCTGAGCAGACGACATTCCATTTGTCGTGTACTTCGGAGCGCAGCTGCTTGAATGTATACATTTCAGTAAACACTAGGCACAAATAGGTTAAAATATGTTTCTATTATGCTTTGCCGTTGTGGTAACACCATATTCACTGATAATGTGTCCATAATACCTTACTTCGTATGTCGTTTAAAATTGTTCTTTGAATATCAACTGTATTTCTTTCTATCTTATTTTGACAATACGCTTACTAGTTGCTTTCAAATTTGTTGACGTTTTTTAACTCAAACCTATAGGGATTCAGAGAGACCTGACAAGAAAAATGAATTGAAGTATTAAAATCAGTTGTAGCAGGTCGGTAGGTACATAACCATCAAAAGATTCATAGTAATGTTGAAGCAAGGTCACATAATATGTGTGTTTTATGTTCTGCGATCGAATTATCACTACCGCTTCAGTTCATTTCATCAATCAAATTGTCTCCTGTCTCTCGTTATCAAATTACACGAAAGCACAGGAATTGTATGTAACTAGACCTTGAATCTTGTAAACAAATTTCAGTCATGACGACGTCACAGTTGAGCCTGCAGGAGCGGTCCACTACGACGCAATACAAGACACTTTAAGAGGTAACAACTGACTTTAACTCATTTTACGTATATTTGTACAATGCGATCTTCTGACTTGCAGTTACGGCAAGTCTATTTCTTTAAATGTTGTTTTTCAGAATTCTGTCCAAAAGACTGGCAAATATAATATTGACCATTTAGGATATCTTTAAAACAAGGGAATCCGTACGGGAGGAAAAGGTAGAAAATATACCATATATCACATCTGGTTTTTATAAAACAGTGAGCTCAATAGGGGAGGAAATAGTGGTAATATAATATAGGCCGCTTCAGATGTTTATAAATCAGTGAAATACAAAGGGGAGGAAGAAGTAGCAAATGTATTAAACACCGCTTCAACTATCTTTAAAACAATGAAATACATAGTGGAAGGAAAAGTGGCCAATATAATACAGACCATTTCAGATATCTGTTAAAGGGGAGGAAATAGTGGCCAATATAATATTGCCCTGGTCAGATATTTATAAAACAGTACAAAATGAGAGGTGGTAATAGTGGCAAGTATAATATACCATATCAGATATTTATTTAACAGTAAAATCAATAGAGGAAATAACGGCCAGTATAATATAGCCCACTATAGAAATATAAAAAAAACAGTGAAATACGTAGTGGGATGGATTAGTGGCAATATACTAAATACCACAGTGACTTCAGATATCTTTAAAGCAGTGAAATACATAGCGGAGGAAATAGTGGCCTTTATAATATAAACCACTTCAGATATTTATTAAACATTGAAAAACGTAGGGGAGTACATGTAAGTATTGGCAAATATGATATATATCCCTTCAGATATCTACAAAGCAGTGGAATCTATAGGGGAGGACATATTGGCAAATATAATATAGCCTACTTCAGATATCTATAAAACAGTGAAATACATATGGCAGGAAATAGTAGCAAATATAATATAGACCCCCTTAGATATCTATAAAACATATAGTACGAGGAAGAGGACAAACTAAGTCTTACGTTTACATGAGCATGTAGCGAGTACTGGTGATACATGTAAAATAACTCATTAAAGAATCTCATTTAACAGAGAAATATTAAAAAATAGTTGCAGTTGTTGAAAAGTTGTTCAAACATAAATTCGTGAGAAATTGGAAAATGTAATATTCGTCATTTATCCGTTTCAGGAAGTAACGCAATGGAAACGTAAGTGAATAAAGTTATACTTAGATTTTAATTACGTTTAGAATCATCGTGTGTCATCAATGTTGAACGTTAAACAAAACTGAACACTCATATTAAAGCGATTACTTAATAATATACAGTTTTATTCTGTAGCGGTGCCAGTATCTTTACCAAAAGCTTGATTACTGATGGCGGTAACTTTACAAAAACCTTGCTAATAAGATGGATGTAATTGTACTAAAATCTGGCTTACACGTGGCAGTATCTTTAACAAAACTTTGCTTACACGTGGCAGTTTCTTAACCAAAACCTTGCTTACACATGACAGTATATTAACAAAACTTTGCTTTAACGTGTCAATATCTTTACCAAAGCCTTGCTTTCAAATTTCAGTTACTCCGATCCTCACGAGTATACCGAGCCTGTGCATTATGAAGCATTACAAGAATCTTCAAGAGGTAACAGCTGAAATCAAATTGATAAAATAGTTTTTACTGAGATGCAAAACCCTAAAACCAAAACATTCATGGGGGTTGTTCTGATTTACTGAAATATTTTATATTTAGAATATTCAGACAAAGTATAGAACGACTCAGGATTAAAATTATCTATAATTATGCAGATTATTCCTTGGGGTCCATATCATGTACAGATCATTTAGGATACTGTAACAGCTACCTAATGAATAAGTTTAATAGTCATGTGTACACAAACGTTCCTAACCATTGCAAACAACGATAGTTCGCGAGAGCAATATTCAATACTTGATGAATATTGACAATACATTTTTGGGCTCTATGGCTACGTAAAAAATTAAGTTCTGATTAAAAATATTTATGAAAATCGAGCTCGACTTAATCATGATCTTCATACTTTATAATTTCATTTTATCATGATGAACATTTAATTCAATTGTTTAACATGTAAACAACGTCGTAGTCCTATAAACTATAAGTTTTAAGGGCTTCTAAATAGGTAGGTAATATCAAAACTTGTACCACGTCCAATTTAAACACTTCCAATCATAATATATGCTGAGATTGTTTGACGACGGCTTTGTTTAAGATAGAATCAATAAAATATTACATAATATTACTGTAAGCTTTGTTGACGAGTTAAAATTTGCTTTTAAATTTTGTGCTGAATGCAATGCTTGTATCTTAATATCATAAACGTTGTTAGTAGATGGGGTAAATTGGTTGATTTTATCTTTTACATTTACCTTTTCAGGACAAAACGCAGCTGATACGTAAGTGAATTGCTTGATACTGTGTTTTAAACAATTTTTATGAAAGACTTATGTTAAGTTTAACAAATCTATGCACTCAAGTGTCAACTAAAAGTTTTAGATACTCGTAGTGCAGTTGTATACTCAGCGGTGACATCTCTGTACTGTAATAGTGTACATATTGTAGGGAATGCCATTTCCGTGTACTTCTTTTGTTATACTACTTTTTAATAGTTTGACAAATTGTTAATCTATGTTTTTTTCTGTACATCTAGGATACAACTCCCTTCGAAGGGCTGCCTGTCAACAGAGCTGTATCAGTGTTGCCCTTTGTGTTGATTGACTAAACAAATGTTTTGTACATGAATACACATTCCTATGTGTTTTATTCACCTAATGCAAAATGTCGACAAAACAAACTGTTTCTGTCATTATATGTTTTCTTTCTCTTTCTCTGGCTATGAAGGTACATGTACTATAACGTGATTTTTCAAGAATAATGTATAACGTGTTTAAATTAAAGGGGCATTCCCTACAACAATAGCGTGCCAAATTGATAAACTTTTATAATTAATCTGTATCCACTCAAAAATATGAAACAAATTTTTGCGAAGGTGTAATATCATGTTAATGTCAGCCGTGAACACAAAAAGTAGTTATTTTTACTCGTGACAAGCCACTTGTGTAAATATCACTTTTGATGCCCTCACTGTGAAATTATAACTTGATTATACACCGAAGCAAACAATTATCCTCTTGTCAATCACATCATCTCATGTTGTCCGAAATGGAAGTACATTGTATATGACAGTCCTACAAATGTAACATTATATGAATCTGAAACCTTTCTTACACAATTCAGTTACAATGAACTTTGTGAGTCCACCGCAGATAGGCAAGAAACAACAGTTTCGTACGAAGCGCTACGAGAAAATTTAAAAGGTATCTATCACAGTGAAACACATATGGGAGGAAATAGAAGCAAATATAATATATATCATTTCAGCTATCTATCAAACAGTGAAATACATAGGTGAGAAAGTTGTAGCAAATATAATATACGCAATTTAAGATATATACGAGTATTAAACAGTGAAGTACATCGGGGAGGAATGATTAGCAAATATAAAATATACCACTACAGCTTTCTATCAAACAGTGAAATACATCAGGGAGGAAAAAGTAGCAAATATAATATAGACCACCTTAGATATCTATACAACAGTGAAGTACAAGGAAGAGGACAAACTTACGTGCAACGTGCACAAGTGCAAGTAGCCAGTACTGATGACACATGTACATGTAAATAACTCACTAAAGAATCTCATTAAACATGAACTGATAAAACTGTTTTAAGTTCTTGAAAGTTGTCAATACATAAATTCGTAATAAATTCTACAAATAAAATTTATGTTTGTCATTTTACCCGTTTCAGGAAATAACGCAATGGATACGTAAGTAAAAATAATTATACTTAGATTTTTAATTAGTTTTAAGATCATGGTGTGTCATCAAATATTAATTGTTAAACAAAACTGAATACTCACGTTTCATATAAAAGTGATATCTTATAAAGATATACAGTTTCATTCTGTAGCGGTGCCAGTATCTTTACCAAAACATTGCTTACAGATGGCAGTAACTTTACAAAAACCTTGCTAATAGGATGGCAGTATTTGTACCAAAATCTTGCTTACACGTGGCAGTATCTTTACCAAAACCTTGCTTACAGATGGCAGTATCTTTACCAAAACCTTGCTTACACGTGGCAGTATCTTTACCAAAACCTTGCTTACAGATGGTAGTATCTTTACCAAAACCTTGCTAATAAGATGGCAGTATTTGTACCAACATCTTGCTTACACGTGGCAGTATCTTTACCAAAACCTTGCTTACAGATGGTAGTATCTTAACCAAAACCTTGCTTATACGATGGCAGTATTTGTACCAAAATCTTGCTTACACGTGGCAGTATCTTTACCAAAACCTTGGTTACAGATGGCAGTATCTTTACCAAAACCTTGCTAATACGATGGCAGTATTTGTACTAAAATCTTGCTTACACGTGGCAGTATCTTTACCAAAACCTTGCTTACAGATGGCAGTATTTGTACTAAAATCTTGCCAACAAGTGATAGTTTCATTATCAAAACCTTGCGCACACATGACAGTATCTTTTCCAAAACTTTGCTTACACGTGGCGTTATCTTTAAGAAAACTTTGCTAACACATGACAATACTTAAATTAAACGTTGCTTACACGTGGCAGTATCTTTACCAAACATTTCAGTTACTCCGATCTTCACGAGGATACCGAGCCTGTGCAATATGAAGCATTACAAGAATCTTTAAGAGGTAACAGCTGATACCAAATTGTTAAAATAGTTTATACTGAGATGCAAAACCCTAAAACCGTCTCAGTATTGGCCTTTGTGTTGATTGACTAAATATATACACATGTATGAACATCAATACACATTCCTGTGTGTTTTATACAATATAAAAATGTCGACTAAACATTATTTCTGTCAAAATATATTGTTTGTCTCGTCATTAAGGTACTATCTGGTTATTTTCAAAGACTACTGTATGACGTGTTTACATTAATTGGTCATTCACGGGGGTTGTTCTGATTTACTGAAATATTTGATATTTGGAATATTCAGAGTATAGAACGAATCAGGATTGAAATTATCTATCATCATACAGATTATTCCATGGTGTCCATATTATGTACAGATTATTCAGGATAATGTAACAGTGACCAAGTGAATAAGTATAATAATTATGTGTACACAAACGTTTGTAACCATTGCATATAACGATAGATCGTGAGTGCAGGGCAAGACTCAATACTTGCATTATTAAATTAATTGACAATACAATGTTTGGCTCTATGGCTACGTAAATGTCACATTATCCTAATTGATCCGTACTTATATATGGGTTATGTATAATAACGTTTTGGAGCCGGCGTGGCGCAGTAGTAGTGCGTTCGCCTCAGGATTGAAGGGTTCCGGGTTTTACCCCTACCATAGGCATGTCGGCAGTGTCCGAAGCCAAGACACAAATAATTCCACATTGCCTCTCTTTCTCCGAGGTTGATTCCATCTGGAATGAGTCTCGAAAGCGATTATCAAAGTTGTAAGAACGTGTTTCGTAATCGAGAATAAATAAATTAGTATAATAAACTTTAAGAAACACATCGTTCTGATGAAATATTTATGAAAATCGAGCTCGACGTAATGATGATTTTCATGCTTTCATACTTTATAATTTCGTTTTATCAAGTTGAACTTTTTTAATTGTTTAACTTGTAAACAAAGCCGTAGTCCTATGGAAATGAAGTTTTAAGTGCTTCTTAATAAGTAAGTAATATTAAAACTTGCACTACGTCCAATTTAAATATTTCCAGTCATACTATATGCTGAGATTGTTTGACAAGCTTTGTTGACGAGTTTACATTTGCTTTTAAATTTTGCGTTGAAAACTATGCTTATATCTTACTATCTCAAAATGTTGTTAGTAGATGAGATAAATTGGTCAATTGTCTCTTCTACATTTATTTTACAGGACAAAACGCAGCTGATACGTAAGTAAATTGCTTGGTATTGTGTTTAAATTAATTTCATGAAAGATTTATGTTAAGTTTAATAACACTTTGTACTCAAGTTTCAACTTAAAGTTTTAGATACTATTCTAGCATAAAATGTGCTGTTTCAGCCCATTTTATCGGTGTTTTAATAGGAAGGAAAATGTGTGTTAACGGGGAAATACACGCACTGTTATAACCCATTTTCATTTATGCGCATTACAGGGCTATTGTAACAATGGACCTGTCCTCAAGTCTTTCACCAAGCACGGCGTTAACAATGCCGGTCTTAAACGCTAGTGACGTCATAAATATTACGTAAACAATATGGAAGTTTGAGCGTCGTAGCAGTAAGAGCGTTTCGTTCTTATTTTTGTGATATTTCATGCTAGAATAGCAATTACGCACGTGTTATAACACCCGCAGACACCCTTTGGATAAATAACGGGTTGCGTGTCAAAAAGGTAAGCTGTATCAGTATTGGCCTTTGTGTTGATTGACTAAATATATACACATGTATGAACATCAATACACATTCCTGTGTGTTTTATACAATATAAAAATGTCGACTAAACATTATTTCTGTCAAAATATACTGTTTGTCTCGTCATTAAGGTACTATTTGGTTATTTTCAAAGACTACTGTATGACGTGTTTACATTAATTGGTCATTCCCTACAACGAGCAGAGTATTTTCTTAAAACGTGAACAAAAAGTTGAAGGTTATTAAACTAATATATACAAAAGTTTTTTAAGGAGAACATCTCGTCTACGTGCGGCGTATTAATTTAGCTCAGTATCATAATTAATCGCCATCCACCAAAAATTTATGATACAAGCATTTACGAAGGTGTACTATCCCGTTAATCTCACTCGTGACCACCGGAAGTTGTAATTTCACATGTTGCTGCGACACTCGTGTAAATATCACTGTTGGTGATAATACACGGAAACCAGCAATTATCTTCTAGATTCAGACTTCCACTCAATCACATCATCTTAGTTTGTCCGTAATGGAAGTATATGCCAGTCCTACAAATGTAACATTATATGAAGCTGAAATAATTCTTATGCAATTCAGTTACAACGACCTTTGTGAGTACACCGCAGATGGACAAGAAACAAACGTTCAGTACGAAGCGCTACAAAAAGATTCAAAAGGTAAAACCTGACTCTAAAACATAACATACTGCATTGCTTAGACACGAATTCTGCGACATAAAAGTGCTGTACCAAAAAAAAACAACAAAAAAACACCCGCACTAATGAAAGAAGCTACAATGTGACTTAGCCTAATTCTAAGCTACTGACTGATGTAATAAATATCAGGAAAAGTCATAGACACAAGATATGTTTAACATGTTTTGGTCATTTCATTCGACGCCACCAGGAGGCGTCGAGTAATTGGAATGCAAAATAAATTTGATCCATGGACGCGAGTCTATGAATAGTTTCGTCAAAAATTAAAATTAAACACGTAATTTTTCGTCATTCGAGGCCTCCGGGGCATGAACTTCGATTTGTACACAAACTTCAAGAAAAGATACGTAAATCAAAACTATGTCCGCAAACTAAACTCCTAAATACATACAATAAAATACGAAAAATTAAATGACAAGATGAAAATCACACTGAATAGATTTTTCAAAGAGTCGAAATGTAAATTAGTGCTTACAACTGTATAAATTCAATAAAAATAACCCGAGGTGTTAAATTTTGTATAATTTATTTAATTCATATAAGTTATATTGATAAAGCATATCATTTACCGTTCTTATACATAAAAACAGAAATCCATTCTGTCGGACATGTTTAAAATGCGGCTCACATTACGGTCTTGTTGCGGTCCTATAACGGAAAGCGCAGCCCAGCGGAAATGTTTTGATTTTTGTTAATAGATTATTTATAACTTAAAAAAACTTATAAAGTACTGTAATGTATGTTTTTGTGATGTAAAGTTTGATTTTATGAAAGAATGTAGTTAAAACTGCTTCTGTGCGATACAAAGGGATTATAGTTAATATGCTGTTTGTCTTATATTTCAAATGATCGTGAACGAATCCGTCTAGTCTATGCAACTCCTGTAAAACATTCCCCATTTCACGTAGATAATAGTGTATGAAAAGCTATCCAATCACTTTACGGAGAGCTATTAAAATGGAAAAACATCTTTGGCGGCGTCTTTTATGTCTGCATTTACCGTTTTGTCTTGTACATGTAGATTACCTTTCACGTAATTAAAATAAGGTCATTAGTGAAATTCACAACAATTATTCAAATTTCCGTATTATTTACTGAGATATTAAGCCTCTGCTAAAATCCTTTGATATTATGTATCTGTTTTATGTGAAAAAGCTGTCGGTAATGTTATTTAAACTCTTGATTTGTGCATATACTGTTATTGTTTTGCTTGAAAATAATCTTGTTAAAACGATGCAGTTTAGTACTATTTACTTGCACGGATGACATACCTTGTCTAATCCTTTGAATATTGCTTAAAGTTAAATTACTCTTTAAAATGACCATGTTGCCTTGTGATCAAGAATGAAGCTTAAGACAGCTGATGAAAAGCGTTATACTGAGTCATTTCTGTTAAACTGATGCTCCTGAACTTACGAAAAGCGTTACACTGAGTCAGTCCAGTTATTCTGATGCTTCTAAACTTAAGAAAACGTTATACTGAGTCATTTCTGTTATTCTGATGCTTCTGAACTTAGGAAAGGCGTTATACTGAGTCATTTCCGTTATACTGATGCTTCTAAACTTAAAGAAAGGCGTTATAATGAGTCATTTCTGTTATATTGATGCTTCTTAACTTAAAGAAAGGCTTTAAACTGGGTCATTTCTGTTATACTGATGCTTCTAACCTTAAGAGGGCGTTAAACTGAGTCATTTCTCTTATAAACGAATGTAAATTAAGACAAATACCTGACTAATAGTGTAGATTTTACCAGTTTATCTCAGTTATAAAACTATTATACTGATTCATATTGTTTGGTTGTAACTTTGGTGGCAATGTTCATTTTTCTAGAAATATGAGTCAGTGATTAATGTGTTTACTAAAATTATGAGGGTCACAATGAAGGGTAATATCACTTTAAAGTATATGAAGTTCAGAAAAAGTTGTCAATAAATCGGGTAGTAGGACATTCTTAAAGTTAATTTTGTCTCCATTCTTTTTTTACTTTTTTTTCAGGCGATAGTTCATCTGATACGTAAGTCAAATATTTCTACTTAGATTTATCATTGTTTACAATTGTGTTTAAAGTCTGACCAATGTCATTTTAAAGCGGATCAAGTTAACAGTTTCTTGTCCTTTTAAAGAGGGCCAAGTTAACAGTTTCATATCATTTAAAGTAGATAAGCATAAAAGTTTCATGTCCTCTTAAATCGGATCAATATAAAAGGTTCATGTCCTTTTAAAGCGGATCACGATAGAAGTTCCATGTCCTTTAAAAGTGGACCCTGATAAAAGTTTCATGTCCTTTTAAGGCGGATCAAGTTAACAGTTTCATGTCCTTTTAAAGCGGATCAAGATAAAAGTTTCATATATTTTTAAGTAGATCAGCATAAAAGTTTCATGTCCTTTCAAAGCGGATCAATATAAAAGTTTCATGTCCTTTTAAAGCGGATCAGTATAAAAGGTTCATGTCCTTTTAAAGCGGATCACGATAAAAGTTTCATGTCCTTTAAAAGCAGACCCCGATAAAAGTTTCATGTCCTTTTAAGGCGGATCAAGTTAACAGTTTCATGTCCTTTTAAAGCGTATCAAGATAAAAGTTTCATATATTTTGAAGTAGATCAGCATAAAAGTTTCATGTCCTTTCAAAGCGGATCAATATAAAAGTATCATGTCCTTTTAAAGCGGATCAAGATAAAAGTTTCGTCTTTTTAAAGCGGATCAAGATAAAAGTTTCATGTTTCTTTTAAAGCGGATCAATATAAAAGGTTCATGTCCTTTCAAAGCGGACCCCGATAAAAGTTTCATGTCCTTTTAAGGCGGATCAGGTTAACAGTTTCATGTCCTTTTAAAGCGGATCAAGATAAAAGTTTCATGTCCCTTTCAGCCGGATCAAGATAAAAGGATTATGTCCTTTTAAGCCGGATCCAGATAAAAGTTTCATCAAACGGATCAAGTTTTTAAAGCGGATCAAGATAAAAGTTAATTTTATATTAGTTACAAAACATGGTGATTATCAATTGTTTCTATAAAAGTCAATAATCAATAGAAATTGACTGCTTTAAGGGTTCATAATTTTATATATAAATTAGGTAATACATGCGTTTATGTTTCCGTGAGCGCATATCATTGCTACACGTCTTTCGAAAATTAGGATGGTTAGTTTGAAGATAAATATAGCTTTTAATCGTATAGTTTCATTCATTGCATAAAGGATGTATTCTATATATGAGGTAGCCATTATCGGGTATTTCAACTACCACCATGCCAAGTTCAATTTCTTTTCGATATGTTTTGCAAAGACAAAGCATTTTTATAACTTGTCACTGTACTGCAGTTATATGAATGTTTGTAAAATGATTAAATTGATCTCTAAACAGCATACACAAAAAACCAACACACAGACGGATGTGTCCTCAAACTATGGGAATTTTAGGTAGCAGACAGAGCCATTGAGATTTCTCGACGAGAGAAATTGTAAGGTTGTATTGAATTGTACATGATCCCCAACTGCATTCAGTGTCTAGTAGGAGAGATGAAAAAGAAAACAGTCTCGCTGCACGCCTACATTCAGGAATAACAATGGGCAATGTCAGAGAAAAATGACGTGATGAACATTAACGAACTTATATTCGACATATGTCTGTTTTAACTTTGGCTGTAAAGTTTAACTTTTCAATGAACAAGGAGAAAATGTTGAAATCTAGTAGTTTTATGTACATAATAAGTCATGCGTCTTCTTTTGATATTTATTTGTATGTATTTTTCACAGCTACCAACGGCTTCAGGTTTGAGATGCAAAGAATACGTCATCGTCTGTTTCAGAGAAAAGTATGTGACTTTATTCATATATTTGTATTAAATATATTTATACAGAAGCAAGCAAATTAGTTGACAGTTATGGACTTACCTATTTAAACCATACTATGAATAGATATATAATGTGAAATATAATGGAACGCATTGACTGAAATCAGACATATTAGGCAATATACTAAAGTACTCGAATATTGACACATTTAAAGGAATAATTCACAAATACAGTATCAATGAAAAAAGGTAAAAGATAGCCATGTAATATAAACCCCGCGATGTATATGTAATAATTGATTGAAACAAGAATACTGCTTTGGAACGGGCATATATGCTAAAAGAAGAAAAATGATGAAAACAAAACGTAACATTGTATACGCTGATAAATAGTCTACAAAAATTATCGTATTTCGTGACGACATTTTTTTTTGTACGTCACGACATTTTCTAACTTAGCAGTGTTTTTTTATATTTCAGCAGCCGTTACCAAAAATACAGCAGATGCTAGTCATTTGTACTCGAATTTTAAAATATGAAGCTGATTTGAAGCCCAAAGTGAATCGCTTTGTTTTACAAGACTTAAGTATAGTTTTTCCTAAAGCAAAAAACCCACACATTTGTGTTTATTGTGTCTAAAAGCTGTATTGACTGCCTTCAAGGACAATTGATCTGATTGAATTGAAAAATTCTATTCTCTTTTGTAATGTAATAATTCAATAATTTCACACTGAAGTAATATTGAAACTTTTAGTCCCAGATGAACTATAAATAGTCATAATTAGAAAAATTGAATTCACGGATAGAGGAATGATAAAACCGTGTACACGTATTTTTTTCTTTCATATTTTTGTCCCTATTTCACTAAAAAGTTTTTTCTGAAAGCGTTTATTATTTGCATTATCATATCATTTCATATCATTGAAAAGAAATACTGCCCTATATATAGATGTGTGTGTAATATATAAATATAGCACTAAAAAGCTTTTTCTGAAAGCGTTTATTATTTGCATTATCATATCATTTCATATCATTGAAAAGAAATACTGCCCTATATATATATGTGTGTGTAATATATAAATATAGCGTGTACTTTTGATTTAAAAAAGGAACGTTCGGAATGTTTTTTTTAAGAAATAACGGCAATTTAGCCGGTAGGACATCCTTCCTAGTAATATAAGAGATACAAGAACTTTCCCATCGAAAGTGCTCCTCGGACTTTAATTAGGAAATCAGAAATTTAACGGTAGAGTTAATACAGCTGTTTTTTCTTATTTAAATAGATACTTAATACCCACACTTACACTGCAATTATCAACTGATAATCTGTTATAACTGAGACATAAAACATATGGTTTTGTTTTGACTATAAAAGCATTTGACCTCTGAAACATCTCATTATATAGATTGAGGGTCATGGGTTCGAGCCCTGCTACCCACCGTGTCTCTTTATATGAGAGAGTTGGCAGTTTCTCACGGAGGATAAGAATCAAGGACTTGTTCCTCACAGGAACGATGATTAGGTAAACTGCCCGTCTGTTAAAATGACAAAAATACGGTTGGAACGGGCGTTAAACTCCTACAAGAAAAACAATTACATTTCATTGTCATAAAATAGATGGTCATAATATATTGTCACTTCAAATACAAATGTTCATTGTGTCACTTTGACGTTTCTTTACTTGTAACTGGTGTATATACTTACGTCTTGTCTACCGCATTCCACGTAAATTGCCTTTTTAGTTAAAGATGCACTATCAAAGAAAAAAGTGTCGATTTTTTTCATCGGCTAACGAATATATTAAAATATGTCATAAACAGATAAAACATGATGACTGGCAAAACAATGTTTTCTCTAATATCTAGCAAACATAGAATTTTCTAACAAAGGTGTGTAGAAACCGAAAAAGATCCAGGTACCCTTTTTGTGATTTTGCTGAACAGTCAAAAGCTTAATGTTTATATCGCTGCAGAAAGTGGTACATAGCTCTTGTCAAAGTCTGAACATGTTTTAGCCAATTTTTAAATAGAATATGAAAATACTTGCTGGGATATAATACCCATCAGGGGTTTAGTATTGCACCTTTCATGTTTGTATAGTACTATATGTATCCTATAACATTATCATGTGTTGAGTTTAAATTAAGCTGTTGTTGTTGTTGTTGTTGTTGTTGTAACTGTCACATTATCCAAAAGCACACAAAGACAGATCAAATCTTATACAGGAAATGTGACTTAAACGAAGTCATTTGGAAAAAAAACTTTATACTAATATTGCATTAATTTTTGTGTATAAGATATTTCACCATTTTAATAACAGTCTTTGTAAATCGAACTTTCCCAGAAATGACCGTGACTATGAATGTATATGCATCGCATGTCACTGACGTCGATGTCTCTACGCATATTTCTCTGCAGACTCTGTGACAGCAAATGTATTGTATGTTAGTAAAGTTGATGTGTCTCCATATTTTCCCTAAAATGACTATAACTGTAAATGTAGTTTATGTAACATGTAGTAAAGTTGATGTATCTCCATATTTTCCCTAAAATGACTGACAGCGAATGTATAATGTATCTGAAAGTGAGGTTTCTCGGTATTTAGCCTAAAATGACTGTAACTGTAAATGTTCTTATGTAACATGTAGTAAAGTTGATGTATCTCCATATTTTCCCTGAAATGACTGACAGCGAATGTATAATGTATCTGAAAGTGAGGTTTCTCAGTATTTAGACTAAAATGGCTTAAACTGTAAATTTACTTTATGTAACATGTAGTAAAGTTGATGTAATTCCATATTTTCCCTAAAAGGACTGAGAGCGAATGTATAATGTATTTGAAAGTGAGGATTCCCCGTATTTAGCCTAAAATGACTGTAACTGTAAATGTACTAGCGTAACATGTAGAAAAGTTAATGTATCTCCATATTTTTCCTAGAATGAATGTGACAGCAAATTTGTAATGTATCTAAAAGTGAGGATTCCCCGTATTTAGCCTAAAATGACTGTAACTGTAAATGTACTAGCGTAACATGTAGAAAAGTTAATGTATCTCCATATTTTTCCTAGAATGAATGTGACAGCAAATTTGTAATGTATCTGAAAGTGAGGTTTCTCAGTATTTAGCCTAAAATGACTGTAACTGTAAATGTTCTTATGTAACATATAGTAAAGTTGATGTATCTCCATATTTTCCCTAAAATGACTGACAGCGAATGTTTTATGTCATTAAAGTTGAGGAACCTCCATCTTTACCCTGGTGAAACTGTGATGGGAATGTATTGTAAGTAACTAAAGTTGAGGTCTATGTAAATATACAAATATATAATAAAAATTTATTAGCGTATTTTGATACTGAATGAAAGCGATTACCATACAGTTAAGTTAATCAGGAGTATTATTGACTGACAATGACATAACTAGCATTTAGTATATGAGTTCTTGTCTTTATAAACTTTCAAAAATAAAAAGCTTGTATCTTCCCAAATCTTTATTGTCCTTTTTTATGTTCAACAAAAAAAAGATTTGTTGAATTTAATTTAGTTCTATGGCTTTTTTTTGATGGATTTTTAATAGATTAGCACCCTATCATTGTTGTGTGACAGAGGAGGTTGGCTTTCTCGAGGACACTTCGTCAATATAAAGTTGTAGTTTGAGAGTAGGTTGGCCTTTTCGAGGACACTCAGTCAATATATAGTGCCAGAGTAGGTTTGCTTACCCAAGGACACTCAGTCAATATATAGTGCCAGAGTAGGTTGGCTTTCCTGCGTACACTCAGTCAATATATAGTGCCAGAGTAGGTTGGATTTCCCGAAGGCACTTCGTCAAAATATAGTGCCAGACTAGGTTGGCTTTCCCGAGGACACTCAGTCAGGATACAATGCCAGAGAAGGTGAGCTTTCCCAAAGACACTTCGTCAATAGATAGTGACAGAGTAGGTTGGCTTTCCAGAGGACACTCAGTCAAGATACAGTGCAACAGAAGGTTAGCATTCCCGTGGGCACCTCGTTAAAATATAGTGCAAGAGTAGGTTGGCTTTCTCGTGGGCACTTCGTCAAGATATAGTGTTAGACAAGGTGGGCTTTCCCGTGGGCATTTCGTCAAGAAAATGTGCAAGAGTAGGTTGGCTTTCCCGAGGACACTACGTCAATATATAGTGACTGAGTAGGTTGACTTTCCCGAGAACTATCCGTCCATATATAGTGCCCGAGAAGGTTGGCTTTCCCGAGCACACTACGTCAATATATAGTGACTGAGTAGGTTGACTTTCCCGAGAACTATCCGTCCATATATAGTGCCCGAGAAGGTTGGCTTTCCCGAGGACACTACGTCAATATATAGTGACTGAGTAGGTTGACTTTCCCGAGAACTATCCGTCCATATATAGTGCCCGAGAAGGTTGGCTTTCCCGTGGGCATTTCGTCAAGAAAATGTGCAAGAGTAGGTTGGCTTTCCCGAGGACACTACGTCAATATATAGTGACTGAGTAGGTTGACTTTCCCGAGAACTATCCGTCCATATATAGTGCCCGAGAAGGCTGGCTTTCCCGAGGACACTACGTCAATATATAGTGACTGAGTAGGTTGACTTTCCCGAGAACTATCCGTCCATATATAGTGCCCGAGAAGGTTGGCTTTCCCGAGCACACTACGTCAATATATAATGCTAGAGTAGGTTGGCTTTCCCGAGCACACTACGTCAATATATAATGCTAGAGTAGGTTGGCTTTCCCGAGCACACTACGTCAATATATAATGCTAGAGAAGGTTGGCTTTCCCGAGCACACTACGTCAATATATAATGCCAGAGAAGGTTGGCTTTCCCGAGCACACTACGTCAATATATAATGCCAGAGAAGGTTGGCTTTCCCGAGCACACTACGTCAATATATAATGCCAGAGAAGGTTGGCTTTCCCGAGCACACTACGTCAATATATAATGCTAGAGTAGGTTGGCTTTCCCGAGGACACTCAGTCAATATACAATGACAGAGTAAGCTGATTTTCCTGAGGATACTCAGTCAATATATAGTGATCGAGTAAGTTTAATTCCCTGAGAACACTCAGTCAATATCAAGTGACCGAGTAGGTTGGGTTTTCCAAGAACAATCCATCCTTATATAGTGACAGGGTAGGTTTATCAAGGGGTATTGATATCCATGTTATTGAGTAATATATTGAATTAGCTTATACGAGGCCACTCTATTGAATAATATTTGTGGAGCAACAGAGTTAAATTGCTTACATAAGAAAACTCATATTTCCGTTGTTGAGAAATAGAATAACTTTCGTATCTTATCAGACCTACTATATTGAGAGACACGTCTATCCATTAATCTTAAATAAAAAGTATGTAGTATTTTGAAACAGTTAAAGCGTGAAACAGGTATTAAATATTCATGAAAATGCTTGTTTACAAATATTTGCTCGTGACCACTATACGGACAATTTAAATACGTTTAACAAAACATAGCGATAACATATTGGTTAAAATACAAACTATACTTGCAGTAAACATACAGAAACATTGTAAGTTTTATTTACTTGTATGTAACATGTACCACAGGAAACATGTATTACTAAATGGGAATATGTTATACCTCCCTGCTTTTGTGTAGAGACCTTGCTATGTGCCTTAAAGTTTGTATAATGATATAAATAAACTGTTAGTGCTGATAAGAGCATTTCGTTGTAGGGGTACACTTAAACATGGTGTGATTTATTCTTTTAATCCGAAAAAACAAAATCAGAAAAAACGTCTAAATGCAGTTAGATTATGAACTAGAAAGCACATGTTTGCATTCATCAAAGGTACACAACTTTATCAGTTACATAACTATAAATAACCACATACGTATGGAAAAGACTCACTTGAAAGGATAGATGATTTATTGAAATGTTTAATTTACATTGTTACATTATACATAAAGGTGTATAACGGCTTCAAACGATTCATTTTAGATTATTTATAAAAAGAGCAGGTTGGAGATATTAATTAGACATATCCTAAGTATGTTATCGTATACTTCAGAAGATTGTTAAACAAAGTGTTGTTATGTTTGTTTACAAAATACTATTATGATGAAATGTGTGAATAGTAAAGGTTTAAGATTTTGTAAGTACCTAAATGTATTATTCTTTCACAGAATGGCTGTAAATATTGCTGGACTGGTCGTTCTGATTGTGTTTTACCTTGTAATCTTGATCGTTGGAGTGCTTGCAGCAAGACGGAAAAATCAGAATGGTAGAACCAGTCAGCTGGAGTCCTCAATTGTTGCAGACAGAAACATTAGTACATTGGTTGGAGCTTTCACCATGACAGGCAGGTGCATTGTTATTGTTAAAACCGTTGTTGGTGTTTTTAATTGTGTATAAATTAATATATGAAGGAGAGTCCCCGTGTGTAATGTACGAGTATCCTCGCCATTTCTGTATTGTATTTGCTAGCATGCCTTTGACCTAATACATTTATAGTGTTTTCATAACTTCTTGAGCAAGAATGTCATTCAAATAAAAGGCACTATTATGTGTGTTCTATCAGTTTTCTATTGTGTACACGCTGATAACAGTTTCTGAGGCATTGAATGTTAAATATAGAAGTCCAGTTATTTCCCCTTTATCTAAAACAAAGGGATACCACTATGCGGTTAAACATGTTGATGTGTTATATTCATGTAATTTAAGTTTATTTTATACAACGCTACATTCCGAGATGAACAGTTATATCACGCCTAATGTAATACAACTTACATTTTAGCTAGAAAAGATAACGCACATAAAGTTTCAAATAAATATTTCAGCTGTGATAAAAAACAGACAAGACATACACTCAGTTACATACACAGCTTAAATGTGATCTATATAAAGGACAAGACGAATTTTGATGCAAGGCATCAAAGACGCCGCGCATGTTTTGAAGCATGGCTGGGAGATGGGCACTGGGGCAGGTTTCTATTATAAAATGTGCGTGGTTAACATCAGCGAACCCTTTTTACTACATAAAATGATCATTACCTCTGTCACGGACCTATATACACATTATGTTAATTATGTTATTTGTTTTATTCATCCTTGTAATGATATATGCAAATAAAAAGATTTTAAATGATTTTCTAGTTTCTGTTTTTTATTTTCATTCACTCATGGGAATTTTCGTAACTGGAAATGCAGATAAGTTGTTAAACTGTCAAAGAACTTGAACAAAAAATATCGCTAAAATTTATCGAACTATTTAAATACAAAAAAAGAAAAGTAATACTTTTTTTTAATAGAGAACGGACCTATACACATGTGTATATAGGTCCGTGATTGCAATGATTTTGGGTTTTAATACCGTCTAAGGGAGGTAATCGTTACAACATAAAGTACACACTAAGTTACATCGAACTAATTTGCTTAAAACCTAATCTATTATTCTAAAATTACACATATTCAACAAATACATTAATTTTTATCATTTAGAATAATAAAAAGTGTATTTAACATAAAAAAAACTATTGAATTAAGACTTGTTTTCGGTAATCTCATTTGTTTTTGGTTGTTTCCGGTAAAAAGTTGTTTTCGGTAATCAGTAATACCGGTCCGTGCCTCTGTGTATTTAGCTGTATATCCTTTTTGTTTATGAAACTGATTTATAAAAATAAAGTTTTTATTAGTAATTAGCATAATACTAAACCCTTATGTAACTTCCATATTGTTTGTCTATTGTGATAATTAAATACCTCTTTTCTCACAACATTAATTATTTTCGGATGCTAATTGTACACTGGCTATTTTTAGATACCAAGGAACTGATACACAAAACTATTTATAACCATGGCTCCTCCTACAATTTCACTGAATCACAGGTCGGTTAATAGGAAGCAGAGGCAAAAACCTGTGCAAATATAATTTACACCGGGTCTAAATATTGTGAAAAAGAACTATCTGTAAAACAGATATACCTGCCCCTCCCTCCCTGTAGCTGGTAATGTGGATTTTTCTTTCTTTCTATTCCCGAAGCATTATACACTCCAGCAATATGGCGGAAAGAGACGAAATCCACATGATTAATTATGCTGTGACGTATACATTTTACAGAACTTCCATTGGCTGATTATTGTTTTTGTTTACAAATGATGGAATGGAATTCCGTTAGGGCCCTACGTATTGCATAGTTGGGTGAACGGTTTTTCTTTACAGTTTCAATATTAAAGTCTAATATGTAGTAATTAAAATGGGTTTTCATTGATTTTTTCACGTTGGCGCCATGTATTCTATTATCTGAGTGTTTTAAGATAGCAAAACATCTTCCGAATCTTTTTTTCTGAGCTTTGATGAATCGGGTCGTAAGGTCCGTAAACAAAGCTATAAAAAACCCGTGGTCTACGAGTTTGTGGAAAAGTTATTAAATACTCATTAAATGTGTCCAAAGTTTTGAAATAAGGGAAGGAGACATGTGTATTTTGTATTGTATTGTTTTTTAATGACTTAATACAATTTAATGATTCATAAAAGTCATTTTTCATACATAGAACATAGTTTAGATTTACAATAATAATGTTGGCTGCTCCCTATTCGATTATGCAACCCCATGGTCCAAAATTGAAACCTATTCAATACTGACGCCGCGATTCATCGCGGCGTCAATGAAAGAAAACAGACACGCTTGCGGTTTAATTACAAACTTACGGTTTAAGTACAAAATTAAAACAAAAACATTTAGTTATGTAATGTGAAAACATAAGTGTTGAAATTCTTGTCTTCTTTCTTATAACCAGTTCATTATTGCTTGATATATTACGGGTTTGTGATGACATTTTTTCTGATAAGATGATTGTCATTATACACTAAATCTTTTACCACTATTTTAAATAGTTTCTATATACTACCAGGGCCCGTATGTACCTGATTCTACTAGTAGTTGTGTATAACTGTTATGTATTGTTGTCTGTCAAATATTTCTATCGTAGCCACAATTGTTGGTGGAGGTTATGTGAACGGAACCGCCGAATCTATAGCTACAGATGGATTGGCATGGACACTAGCTCCCGCGGGTATATTTATGGGATTAATTATAGGTATGAACTCATTGTATTATATAACTTTGTGAATAAGCAGTTTTTTTACTTTCAGAATAAGAATGTGCTAAATGTAATGTGTTTAGTTCATTTAACAAACCACGTACTAAAATAGCCCGAGAATGGCCATAACAGTGATCTATGTTTTATTTATACAATTGAAAAGCTTCGCGATCAGATCTGCATTAGATTGACAACTGGTGAAAAATTAAACCCACAACATTCAAACATAATATTGCAAAGAGTAAACAAATATGTACGTATCTGTCCTACTTTAAAGGTGAAATCCTGTAATCTGTGATTTGATTTAAACTTCAAAACAAATCATAACATGGTAAATACCCCACAAAGGGCTATCAAATGGTAGCATAAATACTACTAAAATGGATGTTAACAATGCTATTTACAAAGTAATTTTATATAATGATTTCTGATGAAGAGTTTAAAATAATCATAATGTACAAAACTTTACATAAATGTCATTAATCACCGATTAACGGTGCCGCGCAACACGTTTTTAAACAATTTTCGTTTTGGCGTTTACAACAGAAGGTTCGAAATAAAAGGCAGACACAGGAGTAAATCAAAATCTGCAAAACTATAAATGTTCAGTACCAGCACCGGCAATCACCTTTAAGTTAACTTTTTAGTAGGATGTGTTTTACCTTTAACCTGCTTCTATAGGCGGTGTACAGGAGTAAATCAAGATCTGCAAAACTATAAATGTTCAGTACCAGCACCAGCTGTCACCTTTAAGTTAACGATTTAGTAGGATGTGTACTTACCTTTAACCTGCTTCTATAGGCGGTCTAGTTTATGCGAAGCCAATGAGAGAACGATGCTACATGACGATGTTAGATCCGTTTCATGAGAGATTTGGAAGTGTTATTGTAGTAATGGTGTATATAGCCTCTCTATGTGGGGATCTGTTTTGGACAGCATCAATTCTGTCTGCATTAGGTATGATGCAATTTAACATAACCCTTGCTGTTAACAATTCTGTTCTGAAAATAAACAATTATGTGTCTTTATTCCAATAATTCTGCTTTGGTAAAATATTTTAGTAAATGTATAATAGTGGACTGTTCACCGCTAGGAACTATTCATTTGTGTTATATAATGAAGAGAAAGAAATTTTAATGAATCATTTCTTATTCTGTCAGTTGCATTGAATAAACTGTACATAGAAAAAATAATTATAACATTTTGCACTTATTCATCTATCTATTCTTCTGAAGGAACTAGTTTGAGTGTGATTGTTGACCTTCCTCTAACCGTTGCTATCGTTACGTCAGCTGCAGTTACAACAGCCTACACAATGGTAGGACAGATGATTAGTGTGGCTTACACTGACATTGTACAGCTTACATTTATCACACTGGGATTGGTAAGGCACTCCAGTCAAAATGTAGCCGCAGTAGACAAATCCAAATTTATCCTGATAACTGGATAGTTTACAAAGACAAACACTTGGTGTTCGAGCACTGTATTTTCAAACAATTTGAAGTTAGTTCTTACTGCCATAATAGACAGTTTATGAAAATTATTTACCTAGCAATAGATTGTTTATATCAAGATAAAATCTGTAGTGATATACACTTTAGGCCAAAAGTTATGCACAGGTTTTATAAGTGCTATAATATTTTCAAATTTTGACAAATTGTCCTAAAACCGGTTTTATTTTGATTAATACACAAATCTGCAAATTATTGGTTTAAAAATTCAGGTAAGCGACAATGTCTCGGTTGAGTGGTCATGGTGAGCACGAATTTCACGTGCAATGTGCAACATGTAGATTCGCAATGTAATTTTGAATTTTTATGCTTATCTTGCTTTGATCAAACCTGACACGTCGTTCGCCAGTTCAATTTTTTTATTCTAACTTGACATTAACGTCATAATGAAACTCTCAAATACGGAAGGTATGCGCGCTATAGGCCAGTTGCAAGGTGGGATCACTGTAGCGCAAGTTGCAAGAAACTTCGGAGTTCACGAACATACCATTCGTCGTCTAAGACAACGATACGGCGTTACCGGGAGAGTTAACGACCGTCAACGTACAGGACGTCCACGTGAAACAACACGTCAGCAGGACAGGTGAATAGTTTTAACTCATCTACGAAGACGTTTTGAAGTTCCTGTTTATACTGCTAGGATCGCGCTAGGCAGGACCCGTCGTCATGTGAGCGCGCGTACGATTCGACGTCGTCTACATGAAGTTGGAGTACGTGCAAGACGTCCTTTTGCAGCGCCCGTTTGACACCTAGGCACCGCCGAAATCGTAATGACTTTGCCAGACGTCATCAAAGATGGCCATTACAACGTTGGCGTCACATCCTCTTTACCGACGAGTGCAAATTTCAGATCGATTTCAATGACCGACGTCACCACGTTTACCGACGTCGTAATGAGAGGTTCGCCGATGCCTGTGTCATGGAACGAGATCGTTTTGGTGGCCCAAGTACAATAGTATGGGCTGGAGTTACGTATCATGGGAAAACGCGTTTGGTTTTCTTGGATAACGTTAACCCCGGGGCTAGACGACGTGGCCTTATAGCTCAGCGTTTCGTCGATGAAGTTTTACGTCCTGTTGTCGTACCTTACATGCGGCAGAATCCTGGACTCATGCTACAGCAAGATAATGCACTTATCCATTCGGCGAGGCTGACAAGAAATTTCCTGGGGCAAAATAACATCGACTTTATTGATCCATGGCCTGCCATCAGCCCAGCCTTGAACCCAATAGAGCACGTATGGGCGTACCTGAAGCTTAAACGCCGTGACAACAATCTCCGTAATGTAGCGGAATTAAGGAACTTTCTGCAGCGTGAATGGCCGGCTTTGGATCAGCGATTCTTGCAGACACTTGTTTCCTCAATGAGAAGATGTACAGCCGTGTGTAATGCAGGCGGTGCAGCTGTGATTAAGTTCATGTGTACTTGAAATGAAAACTGATTTTGATGGTAGTGTTAACAAAATTTGCATAAAATGTTTTTTTATGAATCAAATTTGTTCAAATTTTTTATTATTGTGTGAAATTGAATACATTTGTATATGAAATTAAAATACAGGCAAAACTGATACGTTAATCTATTTTATTTCACTTTTAATGCACCGTGCAGAAAAACAAAAATAATATCAAACAGGGAATGCCACGTACCAAGAACGCAGCCTCCCCAAAACGAGCCCCACAACACCCAGAAGTGCACACCACCAACACACACACACACACACACACACACACACACACACACACACACACACACACACACACACACACACACACACACAACACACACACATACACACAATCATGTACACACACAAACATACACTACCAACACACACTAGCATACAAAGCAAACACACGAGGACAAAACGAACAATTAAAGGAACACAGTGGGGCACCGCCTTGGAACTGTCAGTGGCAAAAAACACCACTGGGGAGCTTAAACCGGTTTATGGTGCGCACCCAACCTCACTCTTACCCCCACCATGTTCCAAAGTCACAGGACAGTGTAAATAAAAGTAATCCCTGCTAGGTGAATCTCTAACACACGCAATGGAAACAAAAGGCATGGTATGTAAAACACAAAAATGCTCGTGTATAAATATATAAAAAGCAAACCTTGAGAACCAAAATCGTATGTACTCAATGCCTTTGCAGAAGGCAGAGTACCAAGAGAAACACCCTTAAGGGCCCGACGAAACAGGCCAGAGGACAGAAATCAAAACAGTTTCGTCCCAGTGGGATTTAAAAACTGCCACTCACAGAGTCCTCCCCCTCTTCCGTCAGACAAAATCAAAGAGGGAAGCATAGCGTCCAACTGTAAACGGGTTGAACACCAAACATGCGGTGTGTCTCAAAACAGTAGGGTCGTAACCTCATTTAACAAAACGTTTTATAATTTTAGCAAATACAGAACTTATGACCTTAAGTGTACATGTACTAGTATTTTGTTCATATCATTTTCTTCATTAATTGATTTTCCCATGATAGCAACAGTTTTTAACAACTAAAGCTTTCCTTACTCTTAAACTAACAAGACCTGTTAAACCATACCTACAATAAAATATCTGTTCAATTTTAATAGTCTAACATTATTACGTCTAAGTCTCACTTAATATTTTTATAAATACCTTACATAGAGAATTGCTACGTATCCTTTTATCTCCATGTTAAAGAAAGAGTCGTTTATGTACCAATACCTACAAAACCAATAAGTGTCATACAACTTTACCAGCGTACAGAAAGAAACGAATGGACCACAATAGCCATTGCGAATCACATCGTTTTATGCTTCTTTTGCATCACTGGGTAAGTTCGGATTAGTCTCAAGCTCCACTTATAAAAAGGCATCTTCGAAGCAATGTGCACAATGTTCGAAAGATGTGAATGTTAATTTAAGGATACGTATAGGATCATCTCAGTTTTATAATATTACAATTCATCAGCTGTACTGACATTGTACATGTATATATAACTTTTAGGTCTTGAGTGTGCCGTTTGTTCTCACTAGTGACAAAGTCGGAAGTATTGACCCCGACAACGTGGGTTGGTTAGGTCAGATAGACAGTAAACTCACAGCACAATGGATTGATCTTCTTATTACTATGGTATGCATATACATTTGACATGAGATTCAATAGTTTGATAATCTAATCATCTTATTGTCATGGACAGTAAAACTACGTAGTTAATGAAACCTCATCAGGGTGATTTCACAGAATGCTCGAGTAAAGTAGATTAAAACATACTGAAAGCCCTGGAAGCGTATATTTTGTAAATATGAAAACCTTTAACCAAAATAACCATATAAACAGCATGTTGAAAAAAGCTTTCAGTACTAATTATAATCTAAATAGTTAGGCTTACCTTAAATTGAATGCATTATCAATGTCCTTATTGATTGTGACATTTGAACATAATAAACTTAACAACTACATACACTAGGAGTCACTTCTAACCTGACACTTATATAATTCGGTATAACTTGAATATTGATAAGCGGATTACGTTCAAATTTGGAATATAATTAATTCAACACATCATGCGTCCTTCTTAGAAATTTAATTTCAGTTGATCAACAAGTACATACATTTGTATAAAACTCAACAAATAAAAAGCACCACTGTAAAATCCGAATTCACAAAATGGCATAACACGTAATCCCAACAATGTGAAAAGTCACCGAATCACAATAAAATACATGTAAAGAAACAAGATACAATGCAAATTTGGGTTTAAGTGACAAATTTACACTTTTTATTACAATTTATATTGAACAGGATGATGCTGCATATTTTTGCAATTAAAATTATTGCTATAAAAATAGAACACATTTACATGTGTCGGCATGTTTGGTCGGCCTGCAATATGCCAATTGTGCGACCGCGCTGGTTATTCATTCGAACCAGAACTGATTTAAAATCAAAATTCTGTTTTTTTCGGTTTGAATTGCGTTCTAGAATAATAAAATGAAAATGAAAATCGAAATTGTTCTCTTATCTGCATTCCCTCGTGCAAAATGATGAAATCGTACTTGTCACACGTGCAAAAGTTACCGATCGTAACAGTTGATAGGTTTTATCATTGTTTTACAACTAATGTTTCCAAACAACATAATATTTAATTTGAAATAAGTAACTGAACAATATTCGAGAAAATCGAATTTAAAAAGTATCGGGTTAAAAGTGGCCCAAAGTGTGCATGTGCAAATTGTATGCATGTTATCATAAATTGATTTAGTTAATTATACTTAATTGCACAGAACAAGTTAAATAAGTGCAATATATATATAATTATGCCACATAAGTTGATTACTTTCGACCTGAGATAATTGGACTTTTTGTTTCAGACGTTTGGAACAATACCATGGCAATCTTATTTCCAACGTGTTTTATCTGTTAAGACAAGTAGACAAGCGCAGAACTTGTCGATAGCTGCTGGTTGTTTCTCACTTATTCTAGTAACGCCGTCTGTGTTGATAGGAGCCGCGGGTAAAGCGGCAGGTATTGTACTTGAATGTTAAAATGTTCACTTTTGTCTGATTCGCCATTGGGTTTTATTGAAAATTCAGACTAAATCAGCAGTATTTATAAATGTGTACATCAAACTTTATACACTTTATAATTTGATAGGCAGTTGCTTCGAAGCTTTGATAGAATATGAAGATATGCAGTAGAAAGTATGTGTACTCAGTCGTAGCTGTTTTTGTTCTTTTCACATTGAAAGTGTATATACGGGTTCATAGGGCACATATAATAATTGTTAAGTTTACATTTATGATCAACATTTTGTTACATGAAAAGCAAAGTTTTAGCACAGATATCAAGAAATGAAACCATACGTAGAACGCATATGTTGTCGACAATAACATATTTCATTTAAAATATGACTTTTTTATTTTGAAGACTGGAATTCAACAGACCTCGGAGTATCACCAATGGATATTGATAAAGGCAGCATGGTTTTACCGTACGTGTTGTACGAATTTACGCCACGGGCTGTCTCTATATTAGGTATATTCATATTGTTTAATAAATATGAGAAATACCTATGTATATACACTGATATTACAGTCATAATGAGACGCATACACTGTATGTAACGTTTCAAAATATGTCGAATATATAAGGACTATTTTACACACTTAACTGTACCAGTCAATTAACATGGAATTAACGTTTCACGAATATATTTTCAGGTCTGGGAGCTATATCTGCAGCAGTGATGTCTTCAATGGATAGTTCTATACTGGGGTCTAGCTCAATGTTCACATACAATATCTATAAACGTATCTTCAGAAATAAGGTTCGTGCATCATTTTGTCAGTGATTTAATGCTAAGTCATACATGTACGATTACTACAATATATCAAATAAGTTACTTCATATTTAATCAATAAACTTGATCTTTATGGTGGACAAAGCATATAGAAATCATTCAAAAGTTATAAATTATTTTCATTGCAGGCCTCTGAGAACGAATTAATTTGGATACAGCGTCTTGTCATATTCATCGTGGGAGCTACAGCTACTGTGATATCAATATTTGTTCCAATCATATATGGTTTATTTATATTAGCTGCTGACATTGTGTTTGTTATAGTGCTACCACCGTTAACATGTGCACTTTTCGTCAAATTCTCCAACACCTACGGAGCCGTATGCGGTTATGTTGTTGGATGCCTTTGTCGTTTAGGGGCAGGGGAATATTATTTGAATTTTGACGGATTCATAAAATATCCTTGGTACAATGCAGATTTTGGCCAAACGTTTCCATTCAGAACATTTGCGATGTTGCTGTCACTTATTACAATTATATTAGTGTCACTGTTAACCAATGCTTTATTCGAAAGAAATATTTTACCAGAATACTGCGACATTCTGAGTATTAGAAAGAGGAGCAAACATAATTACAATGTTACAGCCGCCAATGACCCAAGACACAAAAAACAGAAATCAAATGAACCGTCATCGTATCATCAAGAAGTCGATACTTCAGATGAAAAGGTTGAACCAGAAATAAACAGAGATACACGGATCTAACAGTGCGAAATGAAATACTATTTCATACCGCTAAATATATTTGTACTCTGAAAATCGAATTTGATATATTGGTTTTGAATCACTGTTGATTGTATCTATTTCTCAGTGAGACAACGAATGATACAAATTGATACTTTTCATACTCCTTTATGACAGTTCTAAGTGTATATTTATATATATCTTACATATCAGATAGTTTTTTGTATGTTTCTCGTCTGTTATATGAAAAAAAAAATAATATAGAGGAAACGGTTTCTACAGAACAGTTTACATTATGTGTTTTAAGTTCGGAAATCAAGAATTCTTGTTTAATGATACCATTTCAATCTATTTGGAGATGTGATAATATAGATATTATCAAATTCATACTTATATATCTTACATACTATAGAAATTATCACTATGATATAAGCTCATGATGTTAATAATATTTTATGATAAAACTTAATATAATTAATGATAAATGTCAAACACAAAAAATAACAAGTGTTTCTTATATAACCTCTAACTGCCATGAATATTGGCTTAGATTGCGGTGATTAAACGGATAGTGCTGGCTTCGTAAAAGTAAGTCACCTTTAATATCTCCTGTGTCTATTTGCCAAGGCTTGTAACTAGGTGTGTAGCAGCAAAAGGTGAATAATTGCATCTAGCAATGCCGATTTCTTCATCCAATTATCTAGTGGTGCAACGATATACAGGTATATTATGGTATATTGCAAAACAGCGCCGGGTCGATACGTAGTTCAGATAAACTACTCGTTGTACACAATGATACCAATGTAAAGATGCAGATGAATATGTTTCAGACTGACAAATCCCTACACAAATTACATCATATGTATCAAGGTTGCCGCCACATGTCAGTCCGTCTGATGATGGCTTATCAGAGAATGCTGCATGCCTTTGGTTTAATGAAACAGTTTGAATTGTGTTTGTACAATGTAGCAATCAAAACAATAATTGCTGAAGTCACCTGCACAATAAAAGAAAAATAACTGTAGTCAAACTCTTTTCAGAAGTAATTGCCGGTAGTTACACAATACGTACAGTGACTGCGAAATGCATTAAAAGTTCTGATAATTTTAGTAATAAATTAAGACTCATTTTTTTGGCAAACGTTCATGGATTCAAAAAATCTTTCATAAAATATCACAACTCATCAACAATAACCGCAACCTGATAATTTGTGTACATTTTACAGCAAATTTGCCTTTTTGAAATCATCTACTTTTTACTTGCAAGAATTCAAATATATATTTTTGTTCAAAAGAGTTACTGGAATTACTGGGCTTTGTGATATACAACCATGCATATGAAAATACCAGAATGTGTCAAAAATACTGCTCCTTAACAATTTACTAAATTTACGACGAAGGCTTTAAGTTTATGATTGGAACTTAATATGTAAACAATCACCTTCGATAAAAAAAATCTTTTATAGAAAAATATAAAACATCAAAGTACCATATCAGAATACACAAAATGTTACAAATGCATAAATCACAATGAAGACTTGCAGAACAACTAATATTTTCTTCCAACATGCCATCGGGGGTTACATTGACCTCTTAGATCGTTCATGTTTGCCCATCCGTTGCTAATAGTTTTTCTATTGCATCGATATATCGCAATTCGGGTTGGCAGTATCGCAATATATCGCAATATGGATACCGCCTTATCCTGCATCCCTACAGTTATTTAGAGAATCAGTCTCGGTACGAATATTTGGCAATATTACATTATCTTTAACAAAATCTATAGTTATATGTTAGACAGTTATGCAATACAAAAAAAAGAGAGAAAAAAAAAAAAAAAGAAATAGCAGTAAGCGAAACGTATGTAAACAAATGACAAACAGAAATGTTTACTTCCATACTTGAACACAACATTACAAAAAATATGGCACAAGGAAGTGGCCAGATGACGCATTGCATTATTCAAATACACACAGACAGTTTTAAAACACTCCGATAACAAGTTTTTAAGCAATGAATTCTAAATAGCAGCTTTATCTTCCGCAACTCTTAAAAAGTGTTTATTTAGACATGAATTGGACACGAAAAATAAAAGACTCCTTTTTAATGACAATGACTTTGAATCAGAATGGTTTTAACATGTGTTCTTAAACATTGTCTCGATAAATAAATATTTGACCCAAGTTAAATAAAATTCTTCAAGGCAATAAAGAGATTCAAAGCGAACACACAAGGCAAAGGTCGAATCTTTTACCTTATGTTGTGACTTTGACCATGAGATGACACATTTGGAACATTTGTTCTGCAAAAAAACAAAAATAATATCAAACAGGGAATGCCACGTACCAAAAACGCAGCCTCCCCAAAACGAGCCCCACAGCACCCAGAAGTGCACACCACCAACACTTATTAACAAATTAAACAAGTTATAATAAATGAAATCTTTGAAGGTCTAGAACGTAAGGTACTACGTTCGAATCCAAACCCGAGCACGAGGTGTACCCTTTGGCAAAGACACTGGTGTCACACACGTGTCTCTGTCTAGTCAACAGTAGATTGGAAGCAGCGATGATGCTACCTGGAATGAGGGTCCGATTCATTAAGCTATGAAAGTTTTCTTCGTAATTGAACTTCAATGAATTATGTATAAATCGTTCAAGAGTTGTAGAGTGATCACAAAAAGCAAGGGTAAAAGCTTTGATCGAAAGTGGTAACTTTGACCTTGTAGCGGTGTCAATGTTATAAAAGCCGATTTGATATGGTTTATATTTCAGCCATTTTTAATAAATTCATGCAAGAAGTTTAAGAGTTATGGACTGCAAACAAATTATTACGGACGGACGTGCTCACTAAACGAATATTGACATGTTAATATATCTTTTATAGATAAAATTCGCTATTTGTGTGCGTTTCATGTTTATATTATGGTTGATTGTTATGGATTTCACGCATGAATGAATTCGTAACGGGTACCAATGTGACAGGTTAAATATATGCTACCATACCTTAGTTATAGTTTCCTGCTTTGAAATGTAATATAGAAGAAAATTAGTGACGATCTCATTTGAAACAGATACGAATATCGAATTGGATCTATAAGTATACAATTCAACTAAAATAAAAAACCGTTTTAAACGTCTACACTACAACAATGAAATAAATGTAAACAAACTCGAAGATGGTTGCATATAAACTTTAACCACTTAATGCTTAACAAGTTTGTGTCGACTGACAGAGGAATATACACAGCGAAATCCAACTTTGTGGTTAGGAACAAACAGATAAAAAAGCAAAACAAATTTTATGGTATTTGTAAATTTGACAAACGACAGTTTATGCAAGCTCCGATTCGAACATGAAAAAAGAGTTTACTAAAGATTTAAAATACTGTGTACTTAAACCTTACAGTTAAGTTACCATTCCAGACTTGTACATGCAGAACTTTCGTCAATCAATTTACAATCTAAAATATACGGGAAGATATGCATTGTTCTTAAATCCATATTACAATCAAAGTACTGAAGTACTGAAAGGCAGTTGTGTGTGCACACTCAAGTTAAGACGATTGCCTGAGCTTTAAAGAGAAAATCAGGCGTAATATAAGGTCGGCTTTTTAATTTTATAATACTTAATCCAGTCATTTTTGGCCAGTATTGTAAAAATTCAATTGTTTACATAATGGGAAATTTAGTACCAATTTTACACATAATTTAACCCAAAAAATCTACTTTCGTATGCGAAATTCTTTTTACGTCAAAATAGCTATTTCTCCGGTAAAATAATGCCTATCTCTCCGCGAACAAGAGAGATATGGTTATATTAAAATTTTCTCTATCAGGAAACGACAAACTACACTATCGTGCTTTAATCATGTAGACAGGATTGTGCAAAGAGACAATCAGGCAGTGTTCGCGCTAAAATTCTGCCGCTAGGTGTCTCTGGTGATCGGATTCCCACAAAGTTCGCCAGTAGGCAACCGCCTTAAAAACTTACAATTTACGACCCACACTATTTGTGAAGATATGCATTGTCCTTAAATGCATATTATAAAAACTATAAAACAATCTCCAATATAAAAGCTGTATAGAAACTTTTTAAAAATTTCCTCTTTGTTTTGCAATAAAACGTTCGTTTAGATAAAAACAGGACCAGAAATATTTTTAAGTCGTCTGAACTGAAATGGTCACGTATTTTATCTAGAATTTTATTTTGACAACTGTAAAATAACTTTCGATGTTTAATAATAATTAAGATCTGTGGAGTTAACATTATGCTAGAGCTGCTTGGATTTTCGCTTTTGCTTCTGAGAAGTACGTCGATCATCTATATATCTTATTCTATTTATATGCTTTTAAATCGTTTAATTGCAAAATTTTTAATTTATATTGATTTATTTGGTTCGAATACGACTAAAGCTTCTCGTATTTTGACTGTGACTCGAATCCGGCTTCTCCCGTTCTAGAGACGAACGTCATGCATAATGCAAAATGTTGCAAAGAGAGAAAAAGTACATGATAAAACTGAATTTATCTTTTGTGGACAAAATTTCAAAGAAAAGATCCGATAGCGAATAGCATGACAGGAAGATGGCGTGAACTTTACTGTTAGCATAAAGTTCTAAGTCTAGGCTACACTCTTGAAATAACTGTAAGTCTTAATGGGTCCGTAAAAAGTTAGGTAACAGTTTATACGAAAATGTCTTTTTTTCAAATATGCATTAAAGCAGCAAAAAGCTGTTAAAGTTTAAAGAATTTAAAGAGAACTGTTAATTAGAAACTGCTTTCACATATCCGATATTAAACACGGACTAAAATTCTATTGAATTGATCACATTTTGGAAAATCTTAAATTGTAAAAGAGCTGTCATTCATAAGTGACGAATGCCCCCGAGGTGGTGATGCTTGAATATGGTTCTTGTGCATTGCACTACTATTTATTGCCAAAATTACTGTTATTGAAAGCTCGGTATTAAATCATATTGGAGCAAGATGATCTGACAGAAAATTTACAGAAAGAAAGGCAGATAATCCACAAATAAGGCAATATAATGTTATGATTGTTGGGCACTGCGCTTTCCTTTAATGTCCTCTCTTGAATAAATTTCCATCAGTACTTATTGATTTAAGCTCCAGACAAGAAAATGTAACAAAGGGGGATAATTAAAAAATAGGCAGAGAAGAGTTATGGTTCTTGCACATTGCACATTCTCCCATCGTGTTCTATCAATGTATTAAGTTTCGAATAATTCCCATTAATACTTTTGGAATTATCTTCTCGACAAAGAAGTGGGGACGGACGGACATACGCACATTTTGGCCTTAGGTGGTATTTTCCATTTGTAATTTTCGTTTTGTTTGTACTTAGCTCTAAAGCAAAGTAGAGTAAAACACCGTACGCATCCTAACCTTAAACCTTAGGCGGAATAAATGACCACGGAATGAACTAATTTGTAATCGGACAGACGGTCGGACGAGTCGATTTCTATGTTAAAGAAATGCATTATATTAGCTTCTATATCTAAATGATTATTATCTAATTAAAATCAACTTCAAAGTTTTGGAATTTTTTTTCACCGAGTCAGTAGCATAGATCAAAACTTCCTGTAAACATTTTCATGATAACAAGATACTTGTATATGTAAACAACATGATTTATCTTCTGTTTAACCTGTTTTATGACTGCAGTAAATCTGCCGCCATATTTCTGTTATTGATGAAAATCACAATACTCGTGGCACTTGCAATCTTTTAATTCCGTTGACAGGTGTAACCTAATGTGTATGAGGAAATATTCTATTTTTGTCCTTGTTTGTACCTGACAATAATATGTTACGTTCAGAGTTATACATATATAACGAATATGAAAAGGCAAAGATGTAACAATAAAATATATTTTCAAACATATTTTGACACTGATGTCAATTTCGTCTGCACTACACCACGTCAACGTGTAGATAACATATTAAATTATCTATTTGTTAATGTTTCAAGTTATGATTCTCATTGTATCACGGACACACATACTGCTGCAATAAACAATAAATGGAGATAGTATACATGTGTTTTCTGAATTCGGCATGCAGATCCACTTAAAAATCTGTCTTACGACGCAGTCCATAGGAGCAGCATTCTCTACTTAAAAACGCAGTTCTCAATACCAAAATGTAACATGTTTGCTACCATTGTCTGATTTATGAAGCATATAAAGCATATTAAATTGCAGTCCTGTTTGTACTATGATAATAAAGCAAAAGGGAATAATTCAAATACAATTGTGTCAAATTATAGATTTAGATGGTACAGACTGTTCTGTCATTTGTCCTTCTTACTGCATGCTACCGGTAGAAAACGGGACACAAACCTGCGACTATTCAACCGAAGAATGCTTACATGGCTGCCAGCTAGGTTATGCAGGACAGAACTGTTCTGTTGAGTGTCCACACTCGTGTGCCCTCTCAAACACCAGCGGCGTTGAAATATGTAATGCAACATCGGAAGAGTGTCTCCTCGGTTGTAAGGATGGTTCTTACGGTACCCGTTGCGAAAAACAGTGTTCTGCCTTCGATAGAAACTGCAAAAGATGCTCTTCAAAAAACGATATCAGGTATTTTTGAAATTATAAAACAAACTGCATTTTACATATTTTAAAAATATATAAATGTTGTATCCGTATTTGTATGATGTTTAGCATATGTTGCATGTGTATTGACATGGCAACCACTGTGATATCGCGTGCAGTAGTATTTCATACATATCAAAATAAACTAAACTAGCAGAGAAATAAAATACTCCATATATGTTTTTGTTGCTGGAATCATTAAAAGAAAATTGTGCCTTCATTCTACCATTTTAATATAGTTTGCTACGATCGTCGTAAAATAGATGTTTGGAAACACATGGGTCTACTCGTGCACCTTTTCTCAAAAATCAAATCTTTAAACACCCTGTATCAAAGATATATGAACATCTTGCATATGGCGCATTAACAATAGTTAAAATTACACATTTGTCATATCCACAAATATGTTTTAAGATGAGTTCATAATAAATGACTTCTTGTTTGGGAATAAAAATGAAAAAGTAAAAATGTTCCAACTAAGATAGGGCTGTACTCCACCCTTCTGATTGAGCACATTGGTTCCACTGTTTCCATTCATAAGTTTACTGCCATTTGGTAACTAATGTTTGAATTGTACACACACTATGCTTCCAAAGGATAAAAAAAGAAATGGAAGGGTCACCGTGCTTGATTTCTTATACAACAATCTCTAGAACAGATGTATTATATGATCACGGTGCGGGTGGAAATTAATTTTAAAGGTGTCGAAAAATAGCCCGGTATTATAAAACAGCAAACGTTAATGCTTAAGTTGACGGAAGACTTAGAATGGTTAAAATTGGTAACATGGAGCTGATAAGGATATTTATAACATTTATATTACATTGAACTACCGAAAAGGTAACAAAATCCAGTTTATAAAACCTTTGAAAGTGTAGCTTGACTTCAGTTTATGGCAAAAGTCGTTACCATTAGTAACCCTTTTTATCAGTAAAACTACGACTTGAGAATTTATGCAAGTAAGACTATATACCATATAGGAGCACAGGATCATCCTGAGTATACAAAAAATTATGATACTGTGACGCATATTCAATTATCAAAAAGGTACTTCTTCAGGTACTCAGGTATCTAGACTACTACTACATGTAGTTAAAAATGTATTGCTCAATTCTGAGTTGTAGTTAAACTGCTTGAAGATATAATATTGCGGATATAGCTACAATGTAAAGTTAACATGATTTCTTCGATATTTTTGTAGTGTCGTATGTGATGAATGCGACAAAAACTTTTACCGAGACAATGGAAAATGTAAAGCGTGTGATTATTGGTGCGAGATAAGTACCAGTAGCCCCTTACTAACGTGCAGGGAAAATGACGGATACTGTAACTTTGGTTGCAAGTCAGGACGTTTTGGCTTTGAATGTGGAGAACGGTGTAGAACCAATTGCAATGATATTTGCGACAGAGATACCGGTAAGCTTTGCAACCTTTCAATGCGATTAAGGTGAGTGTGACGTTTATTAAGTTCTACAAAGCAGATTTCATTAAAATACCATTTACTGATAATGTACCATTTCATATAAATTAGTGTTACTAAAAAGAATATACTATTTCGCCATTCTTTAAAACAAAACATAAATGCACTTTAAGTGATGGTAATGATGTGTTTATAAGTAAGTGCTTATTTCGGCATTTTATTACTTGCTAACATCGCCTAAGTATTCAAATTGCTGTTTAAAGGAATGTGTTCGACAGGCTGCAAGTACCAAAATAACTGTGGACCTATGTGTGAAATTTCCTGTAACGATGGCTGTGCAAGTCAACAATGCAACCAGGATTGTACATGTTTACAAGGATGTACTACTACATACTGGGGCAAAAAGTGTGAACATCTTTGCAATTCAAAATGCACAGAGTCGTCTTATCCCAACAGTAATATTTGTGACAGGTCCGATGGTTCGTGCCTATACGGGTGTGAAAACGATAACTTCTGGGGCGATCGCTGTCATTTGGAATGCAACAAAAACTGTTTGAATCTTAGTTGCAATAGATCAAACGGATATTGCAATGCTAGCTGTGAAGCTGGATGGTACGGTAATCAATGTGAGAAAGAGTGCAACAAACATTGCATAGAAATTAAATGTGAGCGACGATGGGGATATTGTAGCATCGGGTGTGTTGCTGGATGGCACGGAGAGCAATGCAATCGTTTATGTAGTGGCAGATGTTTGAATCTTACATGTCAGGGAGAGGAAGACAACTGTACATTTGGCTATAACGATTTGATCGAAAAAACAGACTGTGAAGATGGAGGTATTTTGTTTCTGGATCCGTATGTAATCGACAGGCAATTGAATGTTTCCTTACATAAACATGTTGTTTCATGTTTCTAACAAGATACCTATTGGACTGCCAGCAAATAATTGGACTCTATATACACTGATATTCATATGTACACGTAAACGTGTTTGCATACACACTGCAGAAAAATTTGTAACCTTTGGTATAGGATTAAATGCACAGAGAGTTTATGAAAAATGTATTTTATGCATTTTGATTTAAAACCTAGCTCAGGATTAGCAAAATGTTTAACCATTAGTTATTTTTTGTGTGTATAATTAACCTACTGCAGTTTCACTTACATATAAAGTGTATTATATGCATGTGTTTTGCGTTAATTCAAACGTCTTGTTATAAAACCTAAACACAGTTGAACTGATGACTGCTTCCTGTAAAATCTAAGCAATGTATGCACCAAAAGGGGGGCCTTCTTAATACTGTTGAAAAAAAGGGCCAGCGTATCCACACTACTTATTAACTTGTAAAGCTTCTATGACAATACATCTATCGGATATGTCACTTGTTGAATTGATTTATTCTTACCGTTATGGACTTTTTATATGTTTCAGATACTGCCACTTTGAATAGTCTGCTTATTGGCGGTCTTGTTAGTGGTTGGATTTTGTTTTTCGCGGTGAGTGGTGTTTTTGCCGTGAAAGCAATAAGAAGATATCAGAATGGCAAAGGTAAGCATTGCATGTTAAATAGTTCCAACATTTTCATTCATCGCTCACTTGAGTTAATAGAGGATACATGTAGTAATAATCAGACCGTAAGGTTATAAGCGGAGAATTATCTTGAGTATCTGAAAACACTTTTCGGAGAGTTTGTTCACATTCACTAAAATGTTCCATCAATAGTACTTGCAAAGTTTTTATTTTATTAAACCAAGTATACTGTTTTTGACCGAGAACTTTCACTGTAACTTGAAAAGCTGATAATATATAAAAATATATGTATATATTAATGGCGCACGTTATGTTTAACACCTTACATTCAAAGAAGCTGGAATAGTCTGGCTCTTTACTTATGTTTTTTAAGTAACAAAAGTTTCAGTTTTACCAATACATTTGAATGTATAAATGATTCTCATGCAGTCCTTTCTCTGCAGTTTGCAAAGACCAAAAGACGTCAGTAGACGAACAACACGATATATCAAATAGGTAATACATTAACAAAGTGTGATGACCGAAATATATTCCATAAACACATGACATAAAACGCTGAAATAATTGCAAACAATTTCAGGTGGCGAACGATAGATTATGTGTTTAAATAATATCAGAAACTAAAAACTCAAACACTGCAATGACAAAACAGTCACATCTAAATGCTTAGACTGGGTACTTAAGGTATAGACTTGTAATGTTGCTAAAACAGAGAACATTCGATGAAAAACATATAACTACTTTTTGTAGATAATAAACAGAGTGGATACTATTTTAGTTTTATAGTGTTGATGCGTGTTAGCCTTTCTGTTCATTTCAGTGGCCAGAACGAATACATGTCATTTCATATTGAACCAGGTTATTCAAATCAAGCAGCAATATATGAAGTCTTGAACCAAGCGGAAGGTAAAATGCTATAACTAAATATATATATGAAATTAAGAATGATCTAATTCATTCTGCTTGAACGTATTATGATAATGATATATATAATATGCCAGACCACGAAAATGTATGATAAGCATTTTTGGATTTTAACATTATCTAGATACCACTGCTTTACGATTCATATTTGTAAAGTTTTCACATTCTGACTGACAACCCCTAAATATCTATACATGTAATTAGTTTGGTTTCAGTACATTATGAACTCAAAGTTTTTTTTCTAGACGGAACAAAAGCTCGGAGCTCGGGTTTATACTATGAGAACGTAGAACAGGGGCAACTTTAATAGGCGGCAGTCGAACGTTTTCCGTCGCAGAGCTACTGACAGAATTGTACACTATACTGTGGAATGATTCGAACGTGCCATAACAGGAATGATTAAAAGTTCTTATGAACGAATAAAATTGTAAACTCCTCATTAAACAAGTATCTTCAAATTCAATTTTCAATTCAAACAAATTTGCACAAAATGCCATGTATTTTTATCTATATCATTTTAGTGTTCAAAGTGTTATTTTGCCTATGTTTTGTCACCTGTCTAACACGTATTTGTAAACCCATGCCGCGTTTTGACATTATCTGTAGTATCTAAATTTATTTGTTTAGATACTGTCTTTATGTATAATTTTTTCTCAAAACATATTTCCAATGTGTAAATGTCTCATCGGCAAACAAACTTTAATATATTGTGTTTGTATACATGTATGTTTAACGTTTTACTAAAAAGTTGGGCAAAGGGTAATTGAAATCACAGTGGGTGGAACTGATGAAAGCATCAATGCAAGAAATGTTTTAAGCGTAAATTATAATAGAGGATTCAATTTGGTGATTTACTTCGTAATCTAAGATTACGTCTACTTAATATACGTCTCTTTTCATTAGCATGCTTACTTCTTAAACAGTAAACTCTATACAGATCATAAGTAAGAGCATAGGAACATAATGTATGCTTGCGTGTTGCATTTGATATCAGATTGGTATCAATTTCCTTGTATTGAAAACAAGTTACTGAGTGTTTTTGAAATAGACAATCACAAAGTTTGCACTATTTATATGCACATGATATCAACTGCTAATTTGTATTGTCTCTATTTATCATACAATCATTTTGCCATTATCATTCCCTGTTTTAGACATTAATTTAGTCATATGTTTTGCCACCTGCAATCAAAGTCTTATAAACATATTTAATCTGAAGACGAATAGCTAAGGATACATCGCCATGTTGAGAAAAATTCTCAAACACGTACTCGGCATTTTAAAGACCAGTAGAGGCTGAAAAGCATTCAGACTGATTTGTATTATAAATACTTGATAAAGTGCAAAAGTTGCCAGGAATATTAAAGCTATATACAATACAAACTATACAATATGAAATAACGACAAAGTACAGTAAAATACAAGTAATAACAGAAAATTATGAAAACGCTACACACGAATTATTCAAACTAGCAGACATTCAGAAAGTCAATGCCTAAATATAAGCACAAACTGACATATCATAGGATATAGCAGTCATGAAAAACGTTTTCATCGCGAAGTGCAGTGAAATCAACAGTGGAAAATAGTATGAACTCGGATTTAAGGTTTTGTTAAAGATTAAGTGTCAAACACACGACATGTGGTTATCAATGCTCACTTCTGAGAAAAAGACATATTTCTATACTATTATTTCTAAGGTTGACTCTTTCTCAGAAAGTCTGTTCTGACAAAAAATATGTGCAAAGTTATTTGAAAAAAATGCAATAAATCAACAAAAAACAATAATGATTGTCTGCATGTGGCACGAAAAGAAAATGTTGTACCTAAAACGTTTATGACTTTGCTAGCAGTGAAACGTGCCCTGAACACTTATGTTCAATTGTAGGAGTATCTCTTGAAAATGTGTCAAATCTGTAAAAGGAAGATAAAAGTTACACTGATATGGCATCAATCTAAAACTGTTATCGCAGAAACTTTGAAAACTGAACTTTGTATTCTTAATGCGTACTCACAGAGCATGCAGCGAAAACAGTAGTTTAAATTTACATGAACCAGCACATTGTTTCTCACCCTATTTCACATAAAGTTTTTTTGCAATTGTAGGTTGTTTTTTAAAGCACTTTTTATTGTACGACAACTATGCTATTTGTATTTGGAAAAGGTGTTAATTGATAAATATATTAAATCATGACAATTTTAACGAATTTTACAATATTCTGGTTTTTTTTTAAAAACCAGATCTTGCCAAATATTCAGTCTAACGCCAATCATTATCTCTTGTAATCAAGAGCGTTATCTAGTATAAATACAAATTTCCTTATCGTAGCTCGTCGGAATTTTGGTTTCCACATTTCATAGAGTAATTTTTAATAATCTTAATCCTATGTGTTCATTTTATACACTTTTGCAGTTTGTAAACATGAAAGGATAATAAACAATGATTAGCAAGAAGCAGACAGAAACACAAATCTCAATTCTATGTAAAAGGTCTAAATGTTTGTTGGCTGAATATAATACATATTCTACAAGTATAACATATCTTACATATACTTGTAAATGTGTGTTACGCATTTTACATGATCAAAATAAATCAGTTTAAACATTGTACAAAAGTTAATCATTTGAGCAACATCTTATACAATTCTGCTGAATTGTCTAGAATAGATGACGCCGCAGAAACGTTTGCCTGTCTGTCTGCTTTCATAATATCTCTGATAACCTTTTGAAATGATTATTGATCGCAAAAGTTATACATAAAGGGAGACTTACGGCTTGGCGTATTTGGTCTTCAAAGTATGTCCAGACTTGCGTTAATTCATACTTATGATACTCAAATCAGCAAGTTTCTGTTTGGTTCCAATTAAGTAAACTTATCTCTTGCACCAAAATAAAAGTCATAAAAGTCAACTCAAACAATACAGCCACTGCATTTATGAAAGCCTGGTTGTGAAGGTCGACATGTAGATCTTCTACATGCGACAACAACTATTTTGACGTGTTTATTTTACACTTGGCTTACTGTATTTTTAAATTGTTTGTTTTGCCCCATATCATTACAAATAAAACAAAGGTTTTTGTTGCTGATATTACTTATTACACATAATTTACTGTTCACCATCTGAAATCGTTTGTAATTGTTCCAGCGTTTTATGACACGTGGTTTATGGAATATCATCACACTTTGTAAATGTAATACCTGTTTGGTATATCTTGTTGTTCGTCTACTGACATATTTTGGTCTTTGAAAACTGCAGAAAAAGGACTGTTTGAGAAAGATTATTACATTCAAATGTATTGGTAAATAATTATAATCATTAGTAAAAGACCAGATTATACCAGTTTCTTTAAATTTAAGGTATTAAACATATCGTTCGCCATTATTACATACATATATTTATATGTAATATCAGCTTTTCAAGTTACAGTGAAAATTCTCCATTAGGGAAAAAAAGGGTATAAGTGCTACATGTAAAGATAGATTTAAAGTATTTCACAAATTAAATTAACTTTTGCTCTCAGTGAAAAATATTTCCCAATCTATAAGTTAATCATAACACATGAGGTCAAAACGGTAAACTTGGTTTAATAAGATGAAAACCTTGCACGTACTATTGATGCAACCTTTTATTGAATATGAACAAAATCGTGGATCTCTTAATCTTACAATGCTTACCTTTGCCATTCTGATATCTTCTTATTGCTTTCACGGCAAAAACAGCACTCACCACGAAGAAAAAACCCAACTACTCACAAGACCGCCAATAAGCAGACTATTTAACGTGGTAGTACCTGAAACATATAAAAGGTGAACAATGATAAAAGTAAACTAATTTAACAGATGACATGTTCGGGTAGATCTATTGTCATTGAAGCTTTATTAGTTAATAAGTAGCGTGGATACGCTGGTCTATCTTTTCCTTCAACAGTATTAAGCAGTTCCTCATGTTGGTGCATACATTGCTTCGATTTTACAGGAAGCAGTCATCAGAACAACTTTGTTAACGTTTTGTAACAAGACGTTTGAATTAACGCACAACACATGAATATAATACAATTTATACGTAAGTTAAACTGCAGGAGGTTAATGATACACACAAAACATAGCTAAAAGTTAAACCTTTTGCTAATCTTGAGCTGAGTTTTAAACTAAAATGCATAAAATTCATAAAATGCATAAAATGCCTTTTTCATAAACTCTATTGTGCATTCAATCCTATACTGAAGGTTACAAATGTTTCTGCAGTTTGTACGCAAAAACGTTTACGTTTACATATAAATACCAGTGTATATGGATTAAAATTTATTGCTGGAAGTCCAAAAGGTATCTTGTTAGAAACATGAAACACCATTTTTTGTGAAGGGAAAAGTTAAACTGTCTGTCATTTACATACGAATCCAGAAACAAAAATACCCCCATCTTCACAGTCTGAAAATACATAAACGATTGCATTGCTCTCCGTGCCATCCCGCAACACATCAGATGCAACAATATCCCCATCGTCGCTCACATTTAATTTCTATGCAATGTTTGTTGCACTCTTTTTCACATTGATTACCGTGCCATTCAGCTGCACAGCCAACATTGCAATATCCATTCAATCTATTGCATGTAAGATTCAAACAGTTTTTATTGCATTCCAAATGGCAGTGATCGCCCCAGAAGTTATCGTTTTCACACCCGTATTGGCACGAACCATCCGACCTTGCACAAATGTTATTGCTTGGATCAGACGGCTTAGTGCATTTTGAATTGCAAATATCTTCACACTTTTGGCCCCAATTGTTAGAAATACATCCCTGTAAACATGTACACGACTGGTTGCATTGTTGACCTGTACAGCCATCGTTTCACACATTGGTCCACAGCTATTTTGGTACTTGCAGCCTATCAAACACATTCCTTTAAACAGCAATTTGAATACTTAGGCGATGTTAGCAAGTAATACAACGCCGAAATAACCACTACCTAATCACATCATTACCATCATTTAATGCATTTACGTGTTGTTTTAAAGAATGGCGAACTAATGATTTTTTGAGTAACATTAATTTATATGAAATGGTACATTATCAGTAAATGGTATTTTAATGAAATCTGCTTTGTAGAACTTAATAAACGTCACACTCACCTTAATCGCATTGAAAGGTTGCAAAGCTTACCGGTATCTCTGTCGCAAATATCATTGCAATTAGCATTACACTGTTCTCCACATTCAAAACCAAAACGCCCTGACTTGCAACCAAAGTAACAGTATCCGTCACTTTCCCTGCACCTTAGTGAGGGGCTACTGGTACTTATCTCACACCAATAATTGCACGCTATACATTCTCCATTGTCTCGGTAAAAGTGTTTGTTGCATTTATCGCATACGACACTTAAAAAATATCGAAGAAATCATTTTAACTTTTCATTGTAGCTATATCCGCAATATTATATCTTCAAGCAGTTTCACTACAACTCAGAATTGAGCAATACATTTTTAACTACATATAGTAGTAGTCTAGATACCTGAGTACCTGCAGAAGTACCTTTTTGATAATTGAATATGCGTCACAGTAGCATGTGTATATTCAAGATGATCCTGTGCTCCTATATGGTACATAGTCTTACTTGCATAATTTCTCAAGTCGTAGTGTCACTGATGACAAAGGTTACTAATGGTAACGACTTTTGCCATAAACTGAAGTCAAGCTACACTTTCAAAGGTTTATAAACTGGATTTTTTTTATGTTTTTGGTAATTCAATGTAATATAAATGTTATAAATATCCTTATCAGCTCCATGTTACCAATTTTAACATATGTTCTAGAGATTGTCGTATAAGAAATTAAGCACGGTGTCCCTTTCATTTCTTTATCATGGAAGCATAGTGTGTGTACAACTCAAACATTAGTTACAAAATTTTTATTTCCAAACAAGAGGTCATTTATTATGAACACATTTTAAAAAGCATATTTGTGAATATGACAAATGTGTAATTTTAAATATTGTTAATGCGCCATATTCAAGATGTTAATATATCATTGAAACAGGGCGTTTAAAGATTTGATTTTTGAGAAATAGTGCACGTAGACCCATTTGTTTAAAAAAATCTATTTTACGACAATCGTAGCAAACTATATTAAAATGGTAGAATGAAGGCACAGTTTTCATTTTATGATTCCAGCAACAAAAACATATATGGAGTGATTTATTTCCCTGCTAGTTTAGTTTATTTTGATATATGTTTAAAATACTTCTGCACGCGATATCACATTGGTTGCCATGTCAATACACATGCAACATATGCTAAACATCATATAAATACGGATACAACATTTATATATTTTAAAAATGTACAAAATGCAGTTTGTTTTATAATTTCAAAAATACCTGCTATCATTTTTTGAAGAGCATCTTTTGCAGTTTCTATCGAAGGTAGAACACTGTTTTTCACAACGGGCCCCGTAAGAACCATCATTACAAACATCGAGACACTCGTCTGCTGTTGCATTACAGATTTCAACGCCGCTGGTGTTTGAGAGGGCACACGAGTGTGGACACTCAACAGAACAGTTCGGTCCTGCATAACCTAGCTGGCAGCCATGTAAGCATTCTTCGGTTTAATAGTCGCAGGTTTCTGTCCCGTTTTCTACCGGTAGCATGCAGTAAGAAGGGCAAATGACAGAACAGTCTGTACCATCTAAATCTTTAATTTGACACAATTTCATTTGAATTATTCCCTTTTTCTTTATTATCATAGTACAAACAGGTCAGTAATTTAACACTTTCTGTGATTCATTTTTCAAACAATGGTAGCAAAAACGTTATATCTTTGAATTGAGATCTGCGCTTTTGCTGCGCTGAAAACCGCTAACATGACAGGTAACAAATCACTAATAAAACCAGCATTTTAACAAGTCAGACTATATAAATAACTTGTAATAAGCAGTGAAACGAAGCAAAAATTAGACTATTGAAACTTTAGACTGTACGTCCAAATTGAACAATTTAAGTTGAGAATGTGGCTGCTGTGGATTGAGTCCTTAAGAGAGTTTTATGAGTGGATCTTAATGCCGATTTCAAACTACGCATGTACACTATCTAAATTTCTTGTTTATCGCAGAAGTATGCGTGTCCGTGCTACAATGAGGAACATAACTTGAAACATGACTAAATAGATAAATTGATATTTTATGTGCCTGTTCATGTTGCGTATTGTGGACGAATTTGACATCAGTGTCAAAATATGTTTGAAAATACATTTTATTGTTACATCTTTGCCTTTTCATACTCGTTGTACATATATAATTTTATTATTTCTGAACGAAACGATTATTGTCAGGTACAAACAAGGACAAAAAAAGAAGTTTTCCGCACACACATTAGGTAACACCGGTCAAAGGAATTAAAATATTGCAAGTGCCATGAGTAATGTAGTTTTCATCAAGAACAGAAATATGGCGGCAGTTTTATTGCAGTCATACAACAGGTTAAACAGAAGATAAATCATGTTGTTTACACATACAAGTACCTTGTTATCACGTAAATGTTTACAGGAAGATTTGATATATGCTATTTATTCGTTAAAAAACTGTACTCTGTTTAATTTTTTAATCATCTCCCTTTGTTACATTTTCTTGTCCGGAGCTTAAATCTAAAAGACTTAGAACTTATGGAAATTTATTCAATTTGCATATTCTTATAGAGGACTGTTAATTTACTCTTTACGGGCCAGGTAACGCTTACAGTACTTACAAGACAGTAGGCTAGTCTACTACCAGTTAAGATCACACCATATTCCAGTCATGCTAACTGCTACAGTTTTAAATCTGCATTCCTAACATGATACTCGCTTAAGTAATTTTGTCAACAAAAGATAAATCAGTTTTTTATGTGCTATTGTCTTTGCAACATTTTGCACGCAATAGCTCACCGGTTAGGACGTTCGTCTCCAGAACGGGTGATGCCAGATTCGACTCACTTTAAAACACGAGACGTGTCATTAGGTAAAGACTTTGATGGGACATGCGCCTAAGTCCACCACGCTTTTCTGGAAAGGAGCGATGAAGAACTCACTGCCAGCGTGATGACATTTAAAATTGATATTCGAGAGCGATTCAATAAGGTGCGGAAGCTTTATTCGTATTCGAAGCAAATAAATAAATATAAATTAAACATTTTGCAGTTAAACAACATTTAAATATGATAAAATATATGAATGATAGACGTACTTGCCAGAAGAAAAAGCGAAAATCCAAGCAGCTCCAGCATAATGTTAACTCCACAGATCTGAAAAATTATTAAACATCGAAAGTTATTTTACATTTTTCAAAATAACATTCTAAATAAAATACGTGACCATTTCAATTCAGACGACTTAAAAATATTTCTGGTCATGTTGTTATCTAATCGAATGTTTTATTGCAAAATAAAGAGGAAATTTTAAAAAGTGTCTATACAACTTTTATATTGGATATAGTTTTATAGTTTTTGTAATATGCATTTAAGGACAATGCATATCTTCACAAATAGTGTGGGTCGTAAATTGTTAGTTTTAAGGCGGTAGCCTACTGGCGAACTTTGTGGGAATCCGATCACAAGAGACACCTAGCGGCAGACTTTTAGCGCGAACACTGCCAGATTGTCTCTTTGCACAATCCTGTCTACATGATTAAAGCACGATAGTGCAGTGTGTCGTTTCCTGACAGAGAAAATTTTAATATAACCATATCTCTCACGTTCGCGGAGAGATAGCATTATTTTACCGGAGAAGCTGAAATTCACATAAAACTATTTTGACAACAAAATAATTTCACATACGAATCGAACCCTCATTCCAGGTAGCATCATCGCTGCTTCCAATCTACTGCTGAGTAGACACGTGGTGTGTGACACCAGTGTCTTTGCAAAAGGCTACACCACATGGTTGGAGACGAACCTAGAACCTTACTTTTTAGACCTTCAAAGATTACATTTATTATAACTTGTTCAATTTGTTTATCTGTTTGAGACAACTTGCAGAACAAATGTTCAAAATATGTCAGTACATGGTCAAGGTCACGACATAAGATAAAAATTTCGACCTTTGCCTTCTGTATTCGCTTTGAATCTCGTTAATGCCTTGAAGAATTTCATTTAACTTGGGTCAAATACTTATTTACCGAGACAACGTTTAAGAACACCCTGATTCAAAGTCATTGTCAATAAAAAGGAATCTTTTATTTAGCATGTCCACTTTATGTCTCAATAAACACATTTTAAGAGTTGCGGAAGATAAATCTGCTATCTTGAATTCATTGTTTAAAATTGTTATAGGAGTGTTTTAAAACTGTTTATGTGTGTATCTGAATAATGCATTGTGTCATCTGGCCACTTCCTTGTGCCATATTGTTTTGTAAGTTTGTGTTCAAGTTCTGTTTGTTATTGTTTAATATACGTTTCGCTTACTGCTATTTCTTTTGTTTTTCTTTCTTTTTTTGTTGCATAACTGTTTAACATATAACTATAAGTTTTGTTAAAGAGAATGCAATATTGCCAAATGTTCGTACCGAGGCTGTTCTCTAAATAACTGTAGAGATGCAGGATAAGGAGGTATCCGTATTGCGATATAATGATATGATAGAAAAAAAAACAGAAAAAATAGAATAAAACCAAACAACTGCAAAAAACTGCCTTTTAAAAGCTTACACGACTTTTTGGCGATGTTTACACAATTTTAGCCATGGATGGGCACAGATAAACGATTTAATAGGTCGATGTAACCCCCGGTGGCATGTTGAAAGAAAATTTAAGTTGTTCCGCAAGTCTTCATTGTGATTTATGCAAAATATTGGGCATTTGTAACATTTTGTGTATTCTGATATGGTACTTTGGTGTTTTATATTTTTCATTAGAAGTTTTTTTTTTATCGAAGGTGAGTGTTTATATATTAAGTTCCAAGCATAAACTTAAAGCCTTCGTCGTAAATTTAGTAAATTGTTAAGGAGCAGTATTTTTGACACAATCTGATATTTTCGCATGCATTGTAGTATATCATTAAACCCGTAATTCCAGCAACTATTTGGAAAAAATATATTTGAATTCTTGCAAGTAAAAAGTAGTCGATTTCAAATCGGCAAATTTGCTGTAAAAAGTACACAAATTATCAGGTTGTGGTTATTGTTGATGTGTTGTGATATTTTATGAAAGATTTCTTGAAACCATGAACGTTTGCCAAAAAAGTGAGTCTTAATTTATTACTAAAATTATCAGAAGTTAGTATTTAATGCATTTCGCAGTCACTGTACGTATTGTGTAACTATCGGCAATTACTACTAAAAAGAGTTTGCAGACAAATTTTGTTTCCTTTGTTGCGCAGGTGACTTCAGAAATTTTTGTTTTGATTGCTACAAACACAATTCAAAATATTTTACTAAACTAAAGGCATGAACCATTCTCTGATAAGCCTACGTCAGTCGAACTGTCATGTGACGGCGGTCTAGATAAATTTGCTGTAAATTTTGTAGCGATTTATCTGTCTGAAACATATATAGTACATCGTTACATTGGTATCAATGTGTACAGCGGGTAGTTTATTTAAACTACGTATCGAACCGGCGATATATTTGAATATACCGGTAAATCGTTGCATCACTATATTACTGGGTGAAGAAATCGGCATTTCTACATGCCCTTTTGCACCTTTTTCAGCTACACACCTAGCTACAAGCCTTAGCAAACAGACACAGAAGATATTACAGGTGAGTTACTTTTAAAAAGTCAACACTCTCCATTTAGCCATCGGCAACTACGCCAATGTTCGAGGCAGTTAGAGACTATAAAATAAACAATTACTACTTTTTGAGTTTGACATATACAAAGTTTTATCATGAATTAGTATCAACATTGTGAGCTTATATGAAAGTGATTATTTCTATAGTATCACAATTCAAAATAAATTGAAATGACAACATTAAACAAGACGTCTCGATTTTCGAACTTAAAACACATAATGTAAAATGTTCTGTAGAAACTATTTCCTCTATTATTTGTTTTGCATATGTCAGACGAGAAACATAAAAATACTATCTGATATGTAAGATATATATATATGAAGTTGATAATATCTGTATTATCACATGTCCAAATAGATTGAAATGGTATCATTACACAAGACTTCCTGATTTCCGACTTAAAACACATAATATAAAATGTAAGTAGAAACCGTTTCCTCTATATTATTTGTTTTTGAAATAACAGATGAGAAACATACAAAATACTATCTGATATGTAACATATATAAATATACATTTAGAACTGCCATAAAGTAGAATGAAAAGTAACAATTTGTATCATCCGTTGTCTTACAGGGTAATGGATACAATCAACAGTGATCCAAAACCAATTACGGGTATATCAAATTCGATTTTCAAAGTACAAATCTATTTAGCGGTATGAAATAGTATTTCATTTCGCCCTGTTAGATCCGTGTATCTCTGTTTATTTCTGGTTCAACCTTTTCCTCTGAAGTGTCAACTTGATGATACGATGACGAATCATTTGTTTTTTGGTTTTTGTGTCGTGGATCATTGGCGGCTGTAACACTGTAATTATGTTTGATCCTCTTTTTAATACTCAGAATGTCGCAGTATTCTGGTAAAATATTTCTTTCGAATAAAGCATTGGTTAACAGTGACACTAATATTATTGTTATAAGTGACAGTAGCATCGCAAATGTTCTGAATGGAAACGTTTGGCCAACATCTGCACTGTACCAAGGGTATTTTATGAATCCGTCAAAATTCAAATAAAATTCCCCTGCCCCTAAACGACAAAAGCATCCAACAACATAACCGCATACGGCTCCATAGGTGTTGGAGAATTTGACGAAAAGTGCACATGTTAACGGTGGTAGCACTATTACAAACACAATGTCAGCAGCTAATATGAATAAACCATATATGATTGGAACAAATATTGATATCACAGTAGCTGTCGCTCCCACGATGAATATAACAAGGCGCTGTATCCAAATTAATTCGTTCTCAGAGGCCTGCAATGAAAATAATTTCTAACTTTTGAATGATGTCTATATGCTTTATTCACCATGAAGATCAAGTTTATTGATTAAATATGAAGTTACTTATTTGATATATTGAAGTAATCGTACATGTATTATTTAGCATTAAATAACTGACAAAATAATGGAAGAACCTTATTTCTGAAGATACGTTTATAGATATTGTATGTGAACATTGAGCTAGACCCCAGTATAGAACTATCCATTGAAGACATCACTGCTGCAGATATAGCTCCCAGACCTGAAAATATATTCGTGAAACATTAATTCCATGTTAATTGACTGGTACAGTTAAGTGTGTAAAATATAATGGTCCTTACATATTCGACATATTTTGACACGTTACATATATGCGTTTCATTATGACTGAAATGTCAGTGTATATACAAAGGTATATCTCATATTTATTTTCAAATTATTTGTAAACAATATGAATATACCTAATATAGAAACAGCCCGTGGCGTAAATTCGTACAACACGTACGGTAAAACCATGCTGCTTTTATCAATATCCATTGGTGATACTCCGAGGTCTGTTGAATTCCAGTCTACAAAATACAAAAGTCATATCTTAAATGAAATATGTTATTGTCGACAACATCTTCGTTCTACGTATGGTTTTCATTTCTTGATATCTGTGCTAAGACTTTGCTTTTCAAGTAACAAAATATTGATCTAAAATTTAAACTCAACATTCATTATATGTGCCCTATGAACCCGTATATACACTTTCAATGTGAAAAGAACAACAACAGCTACGAATGAGTACACATACTTTCTAATGTATATCTTCATATTCTATCAAAGCCTTAAAGCAACCGCCTATCAAATTATAACATTTACAAAGTGTATAAAGTTTGATGTACACATTTATAAATAATGCTGATTTAGCCTAAATTTTCACTAAAAACCAAGGGCCATTCGGCCAAAATTGAAAATTTGAACATTCAAGTACAATACCTGCCGCTTTACCCGCTGCTCCTATCAACACAGAAGGCATTACTAGAATAAGTGAGAAACAACTAGCAGCTATCGACAAGGTCTGTGCTTGTCTACTTGTCTTAACAGATAAAACACGTTGGAAATAAGATTGCCATGGTATTGTTCCAAACGTCTGAAACAAAAAGCCGAATTTATATCAGCTCGAAGTAATCCACTTAATATGTGGCATAATTATATATACATATTGCACTTATTTAACTTGCACTATGCAATAAAGTACAATTAAATAAATGAATATATGTTAACATGCATACAATTTGCACATGTACACTTGGGACCACTTTTAAGCCGATACTTTTTAATTCGATTTTCTCGAATATTGTTTAAGTTATTTATTTCAAATTTTAAATATTATGTTGCTTGGCAACATTAGCTGTGACAAAATGATAAAACCTTTCAACTGTGACGATCGGTTACTTTTGCACGTGTGACAAGTACGACTTCATCATTTTACACGAGGGTATGCAGACAAGCGAAACATTTCGATTTTCATTTTATTATTCTAGAACGCAATTCAAACCGAAAAAACAGAATTTTCATTTTAAAATTCAGTTCTGGTTCGAATAAATAACCAAGAGCGCGGTCGCGCAGTTGGCATGTTGCAGGCCGACTAAACATCCAGACACGAATGTAAATGTTTTTTTTATAACAATAATTTTAATTGCAAACATATGCAGCATCATCCTGTTCAATATAAATCGTAGTAGAAAGTGTAAATTGATCACTTAAAACCGATTTTGTTTCTTTACATTATTTTATTGTGATTCGGTGACTTTTCACATTGTTTGGATTACGTGTTATGCCATTTTGTGATTCGGATTTTACAGTTACCAGTTGTGTTTCTTTATTTGTTAAGTTTTATATGTACTTGTTGATCAACTGAAATTAGACTTGTAAGAAGTACGTATGATGTGTTGAATTGATTATATTCCAAATTTGAACGAAATCCGCTTCTAAATATTCCAGTTATACCGAATTATATAAGTGTCGGGTTAGAAGTGTCACCAAGTGTATGTACATGTAGTTCTAAAGTTTGTTATGTTCAAATGTCACAATCATAAAGGACATTGCTAATGCATTCATTTAAGGTAAGCTTAATTATCTAAATTAAATCAGTACTAAAAGCTTTTTTCAACATGCTGTTTATACAGTTATTTTGGTTAAAAGCTTTCTGGTTTACATTGTATAAGCTTCGATGCCTCACGGTGTATTTTAGTCTACTTTACGCCAGCATTCTGTGAAATCACCCTGATGAGGTTTCATTAACTACATAGTTTTACTCTCCATGACAATAAGATGATCAGTCTATCAAACTATTGAATCTCATGTCAAAGTATATGCATACCATAGTAATAAGAAGATCAATCCATTGTGCTGTGAGTTTACTGTCTATCTGGCCTAGCCAACCCACGTTGTCGGGGTCAAGACTTCCGACTTTGTCACTAGTGAGAACAAACGGCACACTCAAGACCTTAAAGTTATATGTACAATGTCAGCACAGCTGACGAATGGTATATATAAAACTAACATCAACCAATACGTATCCTTACATTAACATTCACATCTTCCGAACATTGCGCACATTGCTTCAAAGATGCCTCTTTATAAATGGAACTAGATACTAATCCGATCTGATACAGTTATGCAAACAAAGCCAGGACCAGAGTACTGAACTGCCCTGTAAGTTTAACAAAATACAAAAAAATACCTAAATAACACCCTAACATGAAAAAATGCACACAAAAAATGTCATAAAGTCATTTTCTGACAAATCCCCGTATACACTGTTCTATATTATTCACATGGTGTTGGACGTTTTCGACAGGGGGTCCAGTCACCGCTCGTTTTGTAATATTCAAGCAAGCAATTGAAGATTAACAGTGGTCGCGTTGAACAGACAATATATTTATCTACCAAACTGGTAAGTAACACTTTTTAAAAAGCTACCGTTTCTATAACATTCTTCGAGAACATTGCGCTATTTCGCTCTCTCCGTTTTCCTGGTGTTTTTCTGTCACTGCCGACTTTAGGTTCACCTTTCAATTTTGTAACAATTTGTTTTCATTGGTTGAAAATATTCCGCGAGATATTTCGCGCACTGTGTCAAATGATGTATATCGCATGTAAACAATGCTGAATTTGGCAATAAATTCTGCTGTAAGCGGGCGTAACCTGTTGATTTGTGGACAAGCAGGTACAGGAAAGATATTTACTGTTAAACAATGTGTGAAACGGTACGTAAGCAGCGCAAAGTATCACTTTTGTGCATAACCGTATGGCGTGTTTGAAAAGTTATTTGAGGTGAACCGGAAGCAAGCAGTGAAAAAATCAGGAAAACGGAGAGAGCGAAATAGCTCAATATTCTTGAAGAATATTATAGAAACGGTAGCTTTTTTAAAAAGTGTAACTTACCAGTTTGAGCGGTGACCGGACGCCCTGTCGGAAAACGTTCAACACCATGTGAATAATATAGAACAGTGTATACGGGGGTTTGTCAGAAAACGACTTTTTGACATTTTTTGTGTGTATTTTTTCATGTTAGGGTGTTATTTAGGTATTTGTTAGTATTTTGTTAAACTTACAGGGCAGTTCAGTACTCTGGTGCCAGTAAACGAAGCATAAACCCGTTTACTTTGCAATGACTATCGTGGTCCTTTCGTTTCTTTCTGTAGGCTGGTAAAGTTGAATGACACTTGTAGGTATAGGTACATAAACGACTATTTCTTGAACATGGAGATAAAAGGACACAGTCTAGATAAAATGATTCTCTATGTAAGGTATTTATAAAAAATTTAAGTAACACTTAGACGTAATAATGTCAGACTGATAAAATAGAACAGCTTTTTTATTGTATGTGTAGTTTTACAGGTCTTGTTAGTTTTAGAGCTAGGAACGCTTTTATTAGTTGTTACAAACTTGCTATCATGGGAAAAATCAATTAATGAAGAAAGTAATATCTACAAAATACTAGTACATATACATCACTATAGATTTTATCTTGATATAATTAATCTAATGCTAGGTAAATTATTTTGCTAAACTGTCTATTATGGCTGTAAGAACTAAGTTAAAACTTAAATTGTTTGAAAATACAGTGCTCAATGGTAAGACTTAGTGTTGTATCCAGTTATCAGGATAAATTTGGATTTGTCTACTACAGCTACATAATGACTGGAGTGCCTTACCAATCCCAGTGTGATAAAGGTAAGCTGTACAATGTCAGTGTAAGCCACACTAATCATCTGTCCTACCATTGTGTAGGCTGTTGTAACTGCAGCTGACGTAACGATAGCAACGGTTAGAGGAAGGTCAACAATCACACTCAAACTAGTTCCTTCAGTAAAATAGATAGATGAAAAAGTGCAAAATGTTATAATTATTTTTTCTACGTACAGTTCATTCAATGCAACTGACATAAATAAGAAACTTTTCATTAAAGTTTATTTCTGTTTATTATATAAAACAAATAAGCAGTTCCTATCGGTGAACAGTCCACTATTATCACTAACTAAAATATTTTACCAAAGCCGGAATTAAGACAGATAATTGTTCCTTTTCAGAACATAATTGTTAACAGCAAAGGTCATATTAAATTGCATCATACCTAATGCAGACAGAATTGATGCTGTCCAAAACAGATCCCCACATAGAGAGGCTATGTACACCATTACTGCAATAACACTTCCAAATCTCTCTTGAAACGGATCTAACATCGTCATGTAGCATCGTTCTCTCATTGGCTTAGCATAAACTAGACCGCCTATAGAAGCAGGTTAAAGGTAAGTACACATCCTACTAAAAGTTAACTTAAACGTGACAACTGGTGCTGGTACTGGCAGTCTGTAGTTTTGCACATTTTGGTTTACTCCTGTGTCTGCCTTTATGTCGAACTTTCTGTTGTACACGCCAAAAAAAAATTGTATAAAAACGTGTTGCGGCACCGATTATCGGTATGTAAAGTTTTGTACATTATGATTATTTTAAAATGTTCATCATAAATTATTTTATAATATCCATTTTAGTAGTATTTCTGCTACCATTTGATAGCTCTTTGTGCGGCATTTACTATGTTATGATTTGTTTTGAAGTTTGAATTAAATTATAGCATTTCACCTTGAAAGTAGGACAGATACGTACATATTTTTTACTCTTTGCAATATTATGTTTGAATGTTGTGGATTTAATGTTTCACCAGTTGTATATCTAATGCTGACCTGATCACGAAGCCTTTCAACAATATAAATAAAACATAAATCACTGTTATGGCCACTCTCGGTCTATTTCAGTAAGTTGTTTGGTAATTGAACTTAACACATTATTTTTAGCTAATTCCTGGTCTTAAAGGGAAACACTGCTTATTCACACAGTTATATAACACAATGATTTCTTACCTATGATTAATCCCATAAATATACCCGCGGGAGCTAGTGTCCATGCCAATCCATCTGTAGCTATAGATTCGGCGGTTCCGTTCACATAACCTCCACCAACTATTGTGGCTACGATAGAAATATTTAATAGACAACAGTACATAACAATTATACAGAACTACTAATAGTATCAGGTACATACAGACCCTGGTAGTGTATAGCAAATATTTAAAATAGTGGTAAAGAATTTAGTGTATAATGACAATCATTTTATCAGAAAAATTGTCATCACAAAACCGTGATATATTGAGCAATAATGAACTGGTTATAAGAAAATAGACAAGAATTTCAACACTTATGTTTTCACTTTACATAACTAAATGTTTTATGTTTTAATTTTGTACCTAAACTGCAAATTTTGTACTTAAACCGTAAGTTTTGTAATTAAACTGCAAGCTTTCTGTTTCCTTTTATCCCATGATATAAATCACATTTAAGCTGGAGTGTATGTCGTGTCTGTTTTTTTTATCACAGCTGAAAATTCATTTGGAAATTTACTTGCGTTATCTTTTCTAGCTAAAATGTAGTTGTACATGTATTATATTAGACGTGATATAACTGTTCATCTTGGAATGTAGCGTTGTATAAAATAAACTTAAGGTGCAAATTCGGCTAAATGTTCATAAATTATCAGTTATTGCTTTACATGAACATGACACATCAATATGATTAGCTGCATAGCAGTATCCCTTTGTTTAAAATGAAGGGGAAATAACGGGACTTCTACAATTAATGGCCAAGGCCTCAGCAATTGTTATTAGCGTGAACACAATAGAAACAACACACATAGTAAGTGCTTTTCATTTGAATGACATTCTTGCTTAAAAAGTTATGAAAACACTACTCCATGTATTAGGCCAAAGGTAGGCTAGCAAATTCAATTCAGAAATGGCGAGAAAATTTAAATATTATACATGAGGTCTCTCCTTTTTATGTTAAGAAATGCACAATTATAAACACCGATAATAACGGTTTTGAAAATAAAAATGCACCAACCTGTCATGGTGAAAGCTCCAACTAATGTACTGATGTTTCTGTCTGCAACAATTGAGGACTCCAGCTGACTGGTTCTACCGTTCTGACTTTTCTTTCTTGCTGCAAACACTCCAACCATCAAGATTACAAGGTAAAACATAATCAGAACGACCAGTCCAGCAATATTTACAGCCATTCTGTGAAAGAATAATACATTTAGGTACTTACAAAATCTTAAACCTTTACTATTCACACATTTCATCAGAAGAGTATTTTGTAAACAGACATAACAACACTTTGTTTAACAATCTTCTGAAGTATACGATAACATACTTAGGATATGTCTAATTAATATCTCCAACCTGCTCTTTTTATAAATAATCTAAAATGAATCGTCTGAAGTCGTTATACAACTTTACATATAATTTAACGATGTAAATTAAACATTTCAATAAATCATCTATCCTAACTGCTTCAAAATGCTTCATACATTTTTATAAAGATTAATCGATAAACGTGTCTGGAAAGATACGAAAACTATTCTATTTCTCAAAAATGGAAAAAAGTGTGTAATTTAAAGTTGCAAACTAATAACACTTTCGCCATTTAAATAACTGTGTCACGGGTTGATGTTATATAAGAAATAATTAATGTGAAGTCACATTGTATATACTAGTAAACTGTTCTCTCGTTTCTCAAAATATTAGCATGATTCATTTTACTTAAAGAAAGTTTTCACAATGAATTTTAAAGTAGATTTTCCTTTATAACATGAATAAAACTTTCCCGTTGCAATGTGAAAAGTGTTCAACCATGATGATTATGACGGAGTGTCATCGTGTTAGTAATTTTATTTTGTTGCTCCACAATTATTCAAGAGAGTGGCCTCGTATAAGCTATAATTTAGTATGCTACTCCATAGCAAGGAGACAAACCTACTCTTTCACTAATATATGGATGGAGTGTTCTCGGAAAGGCCATCCTACTCGGTCACTTTATATTGACGGAGTGTCCTTAGGAAAAGCCAACCTTCTCTGTCACTGCATACAGAGTGTCCTTGGGAAAAGATAACCTACTCTGTCACTGTATATTGACGGAGCGTCCTCAGGAAAAGCCAACATACTCTGTCGTTGGATATTGACGGAGTGTTCTTGAGATAAGCCAACCTACTCTGTCACTGAATATTGACGGAGTGTTCTTGAGATAAGCCAACCTACTCTGTCACTGAATATTGACGGAGTGTTCTTGAGATAAGCCAACCTACTCTGTCACTGAATATTGACGGAGTGTTCTTGCGATAAGCCAACCTACTCTGTCACTGAATATTGACGGAGTGTTCTTGAGATAAGCCAACCTACTCTGTCACTGAATATTGACGGAGTGTCCTTGAGATAAGCCATCCTACTCTGTCACTGAATATTGACGGAGTGTTCTTGAGATAAGCCATCCTACTCTGTCACTGAATATTGACGGAGTGTTATTGAGATAAGCCAACCTACTCTGTCACTGAATATTGACGGAGTGTTCTTGAGATAAGCCAACCTACTCTGTCACTGAATATTAACAGAGTGTTCTCGCAAATGCCAACCTACTCGCAGACTGACACTATATAACGCCAACTTACTCTGTCACAAAACAATGATAGGGTATCAATCTATTAAAGCTGCTCGCTCTCAGATTTTGGTAAAAAATAAAAGTTAAAAAATAAAAGAATATATGGCCATATAAAAATGTTCCAGTATAAATTCGTGTCGCGTATATCTCTTAATTTAAAGAAATACGCTGTCAAATTCAAAAGCGTTGAAAACGCTTTTGAAATTTCAATATGAACATATAGTGTAGCGGTGCCGTGTAACCAACCTTTTCAATCGATTTCTGCAAATTCTTACCTAGAGTTTTGCTTATTTTTTCATTCAAGCCTTTAGTTTTATACTTATGAGTTAGAATGTGATTTTTTTTTTAAATATTTTTTTCAACGGTAACTGAGAGCGAGCAGCTTTAAAGCATCCATTAAGAAAAGCTATAGGACAAAATTGACTTCGACTAATCTCTTGTTGAAAATAATAAAAGGACAATACAGATTTAAAAGGAAACATACTTTTTTATTTTTGAAAGTTTACAAAGACAAAAGCTCATATGTTATACACACTGATAGTATTGTCATTGTCAGACAATATTACTCCTAATTTACTTAATTATATAATGTTATAAATATAGTGACCGCGTTAATTCAGTTTCAAAATACACTCATTACGCTTTTAAATGTGTGTATATTTACATAAACATAAACTTAAGTTACATACAATACATAAACAATCACGCCAGGGTAAAGACGGAGGATCCTCAACTTCAATTACATAAAGTACATTATAGTTACAGTCATTTAAGGATAAATTCGAAGAATCCTCACTTTCAGTTACATAAATACATTCGCTGTCACATTCATTTTAGGGAAAATATAGAGATACATAAATTTTACTACATATTACATAAAGTACATTTACAGTTACAGTCATTTAGGCTTAATGCGGGGGATCCTCACTTTCAGACACACTATACATTCGCTGTCACATTATTTTTAGGGAAAAATATGGAGATAAATTAGTCAATTCGTACCCAATTTAGCGGTATTACTGAATACCGGAAACAACCAAAACAAACGAGATTAGCGAAAACAAATCTTAATTTAATATTTTCATTTTAATTACACTTTTTAATATTGCAAATGATAGAAATTGATATATTTCAATTTGTTGAAAATATGTTATTTTAACGATAATGTTAGGTTTTAAGCGACTTGTGTAGTTCTATGTAACTGAGTTTGTGTGTTGTAACGACTGTAGTAAAAGAGAAATTCATTGAATACATTTTATAACAAGAATAAAGATATTTATTAAAAATAAAAGTATGGCCACTATTTTTTGGAATATTTTGTATTTAAGTATTGACTTTAGTGATGTTCAACACCACTCGTCCCTTAAAAGAACTAGCATGAAACATTTATTGTTCTGAATATCGTCGTTCAGTTTGTCGTATGCTGATTTAATCATTTTATAATGATTTATGCAAATAAAAAATATATTAATGTTTTACTGGTTTCTGCATTTATTTCCATGATTTCATTCAATTCTGGACACCTTTTTGGCATATGAGTAAATTTTAAAGTAACACAAACCTAAGTAACAACTAGTATTTCTTTTATTTAGTAAATTGTTTTGAAAACAAATAAATAATAATACATAATTATAACAGCCACTTTATTGGGCAAAAAATAGGGAAACGAAAATTTTCAGAATTAATGTCGCATTTATAAAACCAATTTCAAATTGTTACCTAAGACTTAGCCTTTCAATATGTCACTGGGGGGGGGGGGGGGGGGGGGGGTAATAAAACTTCTGTTCTGGCCGTCGTTTTCAAGTTATGTGCGTTATAACACCAAATAAAGAAACAAAGAGGGAAAGTGGTTCAAGCACCGATGTACGCTGGCAACGCGTGTCTGGTCTTGCAAACCTATCTTTTGGCTACTGTCGCATTTTACACAATTTGGCTAAATAATCATAATGTTTGGACAAAACTGACTTGGTATTGCAGTCAACAGAACTCCCTAAATTTTCAAATTTTGTTTGGTACCAGTTTGCATGGGAGTCATACTGGGATCTTGGCAAGTTCACAAGTCAAGAAATACCACGGTCGGCCGGGACTCTAGACAATCTAAACAACAAACAACAACAATGACCCACATAAGGTATATTATTATAAGATATGCATATTTACTTTAAGTAATTTAAGAATAATGAACTTGCTATGCTTGATATCTTAGTCAAAATGAAATAGTTGAGTACTCGATCGTTATTGCTGTATTTTTTGTATCTTTTAAGTTTCGAAAAAGATGTTTAATTGTTAAGGTTTTGGTATGGATTTTATAAAATTAGGCATATATACACGCTTCTAGGAGTTCTAGACCACAATCGTGTTTGCTTGCGTGAGTTAGATTCAGTGCTTTCCTTTGCTATCACTTTAGATTTTTAAGAACTAAGCTAGTGCACTATTTCATCTTACTTATTTCTTATGTTTTATTTTAACTATATATTCATACATCTATATGCATGTATTATGTTTTATTTCCTTCTGCTTGCTTAGCCCTTGGCCATAAATTCCATTTAAAGATAAAATAAACCATTCTAGTGTTTGCTTTATAAACGCCAGATGAAGTTGTCAGTTTGTGAAAAAGACACGGAAGCATAGAAAGAAAGAAAGAATAAAAAGGAAAGAAAAATAGTAAATGAAAGATACTCAATTCAAATTGAGAAGAATCGTTGCTATATACTTCTAGATACAAACTGTCTAGCTCTCTAGACCCTGACACTTTCCTTATGATTTAATGCATAAATGTTACAGGCGCTATCATGTGTTGCAAACCGGATTCAGGCATAGTTTTTGCATAATATTTACACTGAAGGTGATAAAGACTCCCTAAGTAGAAACTAACGACTTTAAATTGAACATGACTTTACAAAATAGAAATATACTCCTATGTATATAAATGTCAAAACATTGAATATCAAGATAAACAAATTACGCATCAATTGACATTTATACATTTAGCACACGCTTATAATATATTTTCACACTGTAAGGATTTCAAACATCAGGTTTTGCCTAATCTTTACATGGTTTATTTGTCACTTAAGTATAAAATACAGTAAAACTCGGTTTTAACGAACTCCCCAGGACCATGGAAAATTGTTCGCTATATACGATGTTCGCTGTATCCATCATAGCGAACAAAGTTCCTTATAAACATATTGTATAACGAACTTTGGACGTATAGAGAACTGGTCTTTAATATAAAATTATTTATTATAAAATTAACGAAAAACATGCCTAAAGTTGCGATTTAACCTAATCGAAAAAGTTTTGCAATAGCTATTCATTTGACAAAGAACCTCGGTAGTATGATGTGCACTGTGTATTTCACAAACTATAACATAAAGGCTTGTTTCACTTATCTTTTTACCGTATTTGCCATGAATTAAAATTTCACTGGTGAGACATTCTCAATAAACAAGCGGATAAGCTTGATTAGTTTTTAAAATAAGTGCAGACTATGAATTTACCTGCGGAAAATGAATTGTTTTGTAACCTGCCAAATTTCTCATTAGTCATAGTTTGTAATAGGGCTTGAAACGTTTGAACCAGTAGGCAGCCACGGAGGTATAAAAGCTGCTTACAAGGATTGTTCATGTCAGAACTATTGGACTAAAAAGACTTTTTTTTTTTGTAAAACACGTTAAATTCAAATTTGCGTACAAAGGATATCTTGTTGATCACCTGTATTTGCAAAACATTGAAGGTGAATATCAATTTTATCTCCAATATGCATGAACAAAAAATGCATAATTTTCTTGAAATTTGCATACTTTCGAATACACCACCCTCCCAAAATAGACTGTGTCATTATTAGTTAAACCTATCTGCACATTTACATCTCTGCCATCCGTCCACAACTACTGCATCATAAACTTCTGCAATATCTTTATTTTCATCTATGCTAATTTGGTTTTAAAGTAATATTGACTTAATTATGTGTTTCATGCTATTTGATGTACTTTTAACTAGAGTTATAACTGAAGGCGATCCATACCCTCTGTCAATGCACTCTTGATTCAAATAATAACATTTTTTTTACCATTTTAGGGAAGGGTCCGGGTCCGGACAAATTGGGGGAAATAGTATTGTTTCCTCTAATTAATATAACTGGAAAACTTAGGTTACAAAAATGTGTATAATAATTCATCTTTAGTTTACTTTACTCGTACTTCAAATCATAAACCTATATGTGGAAAGGCTTCTGCATCTTTCTGATGTAGATTTATAAAATAAATAAAAAAATTCTTTCTGCTGTGGTTCAAAATTGGGAAAGCAAAAACTGCTTAACATTTATAACAAAATGAAACATCCAGGCATGGCAAATTTTAACCCCATGGGCATGATTTGAACAAACTTGATGAAGAACCTCTAGACAATGCTAAATACCAAATTACTAAGCTTTGTACCTTGTGGCTATGAACAAGAAGATTTTCAAAGTTTTTCCTATATAACTTTATGTACAAATGAACAAACTGGGCGTGGCAAACTTTAATATCACATGTATGATTTCTACAAACTTGAAAGAGGACCAGTAGACAATGCTACATACAAAATATCTAAGTTTTGAACCTCATGTTTTTTGAAAATAAGTTTTTTAAGTTTCTCCTATATGTCTGGTGTGTACGGAAGCCCAATAGTGCCACTTTGTTTGTTTTTCAAATTGACTTTTTCAACATAACTAAGTTAAAATTTCAACTAACTAAGTTGGAAATTCAAGAAAGTAAGTTGAAAATTCAAAATACTAAGTTGAATATTCAAGATACTAAGTTAAAAATTCAAGATACTAAGTTAAAAATTCAAGATACTAAGTCGAAAATTCAAGATACAAAGTTGAATATTCAAGATACTAAGTTGAATGTTCAAGATACTAATTTCAAAATTCAGGATACTAAGTTGAATATTCGAGATACTAAGTTGAACGTTTAAGATACTAAGTTGAACATTCAACTTACTAGGTATTTTGAATTTTCAACTTAGACGGTTGATTTTTCAACTTAGTATCTTGAATATTCAACTTAGTATCTTGAATTTTTAACTGATTATCTTGAATTGTCAACTAAGCAAGTTGAATTACTTGGGACGTGTCAACAATAATAACTACAAGTACTCCAGGTCATCTACTGTTATGGGATATTGTGTGAAATATTTTATCTGTTTTAAGTGATGTTACAAATGCTCAAGAGATGTCTTTTGATATATTCTAAGTCAGTAACTTCCCTTATACATTTATGGGTGATATTATTCTACGGTGGAACAGAGGTGACATGTGTATGTTTTTATTTATCTCGTGCGCACGACATACTAAGTCGTGCGCGCGACATACTAAGTCGTGCGCGCGAGATACTATGTCGTGCGCACGAGATAATTAAGTCGTGCGCACGAGTTACTATGTCGTGCGCATGAGTTACTAAGTCGTGCGCCGGTCGCACGAGTAACTAAGAAATAATTAAGTCGTGCGCAGGAGTTACTATGTCATGCGCACGAGTTACTAAGTTGTGCGCACGATATACTATGTCGACATAGTAACTCGTGCGCACGACTTAATTATCTCGTGCGCACGACATAGTATCTCGTGCGCACGACATAGTATTTCATGCGCACAACTTAGTAACTCGTGCGCACGACATAGTATGTCGTGCGCACGAGAAAAATAAAAACATACACATGTCACCTCTGTGCCACCGTATGATTCTCTAATATGGATAAATGATTTAGTGTTACATTGACTTGACCCTTGTTCTGATGCATTTTGAGTATTGGTTTTTCGATGATAATAACATTTTTTTAACCAATGTTTCATAAAGCATCTTTTATAGTGTCTATGGAGACATGGAGCGGACACGGCCCTAGGTTCTGATGAAGTTCATAACCAGAAGCAAACCCTTGGGTTTTGAGTATGTCAGTGCTGTTTCTTCAGTTTGTGAAATATAAGTATACCGAAAGTAGCTGCAATTTTTAGAGAAACGGTTATGTCGCGTGTTAAACTGAATTCATTAGAACTTACGTCAAGGCCTAAAAATTTATGTCAACGACTATCAATTGTTTTTTCTCTTATTCAGTTATGGGTCTTACACTTTTACCAGTATGATAAGACATTTCACTTTCAATGAGAGAAATACCTTTACCACTATGTACATAATACAGCAAATAAAATGTGTTATAGTAAAAAAGGGAATACAAGACATATCTGAAAATAAGTTTAGTTAAATATCTATATAATGTACGTCGAACGCTGTTTTCTTTAACCTTCCATATAAGGTCATGGTCAAGATTTTAACATAAATAACTATCGTTAAACAGTCTCCTATTCAAGATGTTCATGAAGTGTACATAATCCAGCTTTCCTATAAAAAGGTAAAACTACCTTTGATATAATAACAGATGTAAAAAACTTTTCAAACTTCCTCTTTGTTCACATTGTGACACAGGTTGTACTTAAACATTTGTTTATCTATACATAATTAACTTTGTTTAAAGTTACCTTAATTGACAAGTATAAGTATTGTATTAAGCAATGAATTTATTTTGATAAAATAAAACCAAAAATCAAATTTGTATGTGGGCATAATGCTGACGTTACTTGGAATTTTGCTACTACTTGTTGGAAGTAAGTCAATCTTTCATAGTATTTAAAGCTTTGTATTCATTATTTGTTTAAATCATTTTAGCTGCAAAATGTTACGATTTAGAACGCAATGACGATTGCAAGAATTTAACGTTTGTTTGAAATTTGAAAAAAGATGCAGATTAGTCGAACAATTACAAATTGTTATAATGATAATATAAAGAATCTAAGCTGTGACATATCGGTAGTAAAATAACCCCTGCCTTAAGTTCACTCTCTGAACAAGTTGACTGCTTAAAACAAACGAACCTACATGTTGTTATATCGAACAACGTCGAACTCGCCTATAATTTTTGGCCAAGTTCTAAAAATAGATATAGTTAAGCGCTCGAATGATACTTTGTGACTGCATATAAATAACTCGTCACTGTAATGGGTGATGCCCCAAATTGAAAAGATCGTTCGATTGGAAAAAATAAATAAATAAAAGTGAATATTTTAACGCTTCCTGCGTAGACTGAGGCTGTTGTGCTTCTTCCAGCATGCCCGTATCGATCCACCTTTGGAGCTGTTAAACTTGTGACCCTTTCCAAACCACGTGAAGATTTACCAGCAGATGTAAGACTATTCAATTCTCTGTGTTTGTGAACAGGTCTGCAAATCCCAAACGAATTACAGCCAATGATTATAATCTACTTTGACATTAGTTTGCAAATCAGATACTGCCATTACTTACCCGAAACTTTTTAATGAAATGAAAACATCTATACCATAAATATAAGATGTCAAGTTACATAAGCTACCAGTATGAATGAAAATGATGACATATACGTATATAAGAAAAATCAGCTAACAGGTTTCTTTCAGAAGTTTTGTTTTCAACGATATAAATTTCACCAATCCAAACTTCCTGTAAACATTTAACATAATATCACCTTTTTAACCAGTTTAAAGGCTGCAGTAAAATATTGTAACAAGTGATAAATAACATTGCCAAGAAAATCACCATGACTTTTCATAGGAACCCTTCATTTTCAGAATCATATAGACTTCAACATATCTCACTTCCAAATGAAATTGAGCATTTTACAAAATTCGAATAAATAAAATTACATACACTCACAGTGTGTAATCGTTCTCTGGAATTAATATTTGTTAAAAAAACATTTGTTGAGCAAATATCTGAGTTTTAATTACTGCTACAGAAATTTTTCATGATCGGATGACGTGATTAATGTATTTATTATTCATTCATGTTTCTTCCAATTGATGGCACGAACACGCATACTGATATATGAGGTGAAGCTGTGTATTTTGCAAGCGTCTATAACAACTATATATATATATGTGTGTATGCATGTGTAAACAAAAATTGACGTTGCTTAGTGATTTATATTGTATATGTTATTTTTGCACTGATGATCCAACAATGAAACCGGTGAGCAAATAGAAATCGTAAAACGTATATAGTGTCGTTTATATTTCATTGTATTTTTATAGTTCACTTATTATAAATAGATAGATACTTGTAGATAGATAGGTAGGTAGGTAGGTAGGTAGGTACGTAGATGCTCTGTCTTGTGAAAATGGTACTCGAATAACTATTAAATATTTCCGTCTAAATATACTCAGAGTAGCAATAACGCTGCTCTCAATTCAAACTTCGATGTACAATCAATTAATTTCCTTCCGATGAATGAATTATAGAAAGTGTTACCATTGCCGCCATATTTGTATTATGAAAATAAAGCAATTTGGACTAATAATATGGAACTAATTTTACATTATAGAATTTAATGGTACAGACTGTGAGCTTATTTGCCCTTCAAACTGCCACCAACAGGAAACGGAACAGAAGCCTGTAACTATACAACTGGCGAATGTTTACATGGCTGCCAGACAGGTCATGCCGGACCGAACTGTTCTATTGAATGTCCACAAATGTGTGCCCTATCTAGAATAAGCGATGCTGGAATCTGTAACGCAACATAGAGGAGTGTCTCTTTGGTTGTAAGGATGGTTACTTATGGGACCCGTTGTGAAAAACAGTGTTCTGTCTTCGATAAAAACTGCAAGAGATGCTCTTCAACGGACGATAGCAGGTATCTTGGATATAAAATTAAAAATGCAGTTTATATAGTTTCAAAATATATGTAAATGTTGTGTCCGTATTTGTCCGTATTTGTCCGTATTTGCATTATGTTAGGTAGATTGCTTATGCCTACGCTGCATGTGTATTGGCACGGTACCCAATGCGATATCGCATGCAGTAGTACTTTATACATATCAAATGTAAGCGTTCTTTGGATGTCTTGTAGAAACGGACATGTACTTAAAATTAAGAGAAAATCTACATATTGCTTTTGTTGCTGGAATCTTTTAAAGCCAATTGTGCAAATATAGTTTTCATATCTTTTGCTACGGTCGTCGTAAAATATATTGTTCGGAAAATTCTGTATTATTATTTGCAGCCATCAATAGTATGGTATTTTCATTTACATGTAGCTTTTTTTCGTAGAATGTTCAGTTGAAGAATATACATTATTTTTGTCCGAATTCCACATATACGGAATGATATACACTGTTGAAACACTTTTGATTATAACTACGACAACGTAATGTACACACAGAATGTACATCTAGTTCAGAATACAATTACATCACTGCATTACTTTATTCAATCCATTTATCAGCAAACACCAAAAGGTATATAACAAAAGAGTCATTTTCTGATACATGTAGTCAAGATGCCACATCGGCTCGTCGCGCAGTTGGATCATACACACGTTGATTCTACACACGACTCGTGCGAATCAAGAATTCTAGATCGCATTACGATATCAAGGATATTGGATGTCCAGGGTGAAGTTAATTAGAATTTTTAAAATCCTTGTTAAGTATCCAACCACTCTTCATAAAAAATTCTCTTTTCGCGAGACGTTTGATTGGTCTATGTCATAATCGTAACGTCAATGGCATTATAATTATGACGTCGTCGGTATTCAAAAACTGCCAATGTTGACGCTAAAGTTGACGGATGACTTGCAACGACGGATAAAATGGGTAACTAACTTTGAAATAATATGGATAGTATGCACTTTTATATTACCATGCACTATTGAAAAGATATAAAATTCAGCTTATAAAATCACCTTTGAAAGTATGTATTTTACGACATACACCGGGTTCAGCTTATGGCAAAAGTCGTGACAATCCAATATCCATAATGACCCTATTTAATCAGTGAATCTACAACTTGAGAATTTATGCAAGTAAAACGATATACCATAGAAGATATGAGTCCTGAATATGATATTCGTATGCGTTCTAATACTGTGACGCGTAATGAATTGTTGAAAATGTACTTCTTCAGCTATTCCGGTATCTTGGCTTTCTAGTTATCAATATATGTTGAACTGTAGTTAAGCTGCATGAATACATAATATTGCCATTGTAACTGCACTATAGAGTCATTTCTGTTATATGTTTTGTAGTGTCGTTTGCGACGAATGCCATAAAAACTTCCACCGACACAATGGAATATGTTCCGGGTGTAACTATTGGTGTGCAATAAATTTAAGCGGCCCCTTACCACAATGCAGTGAAAATGACGGATACTGTAACTTTGGTTGCAAGCCAGGTCGTCATGGTTACACATGTAGTGTACGATGTAGCAGCACTTGCAAAGATATTTGTGACAGAGATACCGGTAAGTTTATCTAAGTATCAATACAAATCAAATTTGGGATACCATTAACAAAATATTTTGCTGAACTTGTCATTTGCTTAGTGTTTCTTTCATTACATCTAAACAAAGCATTTTTTAAATGTTGATACATGCACCAATTATTATGTATTGTTCTGCATATTTTTGTAGTATAATTAGGTTATTCATTACATGTAACACAATTATAAGACCGGTAATGCCGTGAAATTAGACTATGTCTAGGAATATATTTCATCTGTGTATGTAACTTGCGTTTATATCAACATAACGCGTAAATTGCTATTTCAAGGAAGCTGTCTTGAAGGCTGCAAATTTCAACGTTACTGTGGCCCAACATGTGCACTTTCCTGTAATGATGGCTGTGCATTTCAACAATGTAACCAGTCCTGTACATGTTCACTAGGATGTCATCCTCCAAAATCGGGAGAACAATGTGAGAACCTTTGCAATACTAACTGCTATAAACCACTTGATCCCCGCAATAACACATGTGAGAGATCAAATGGTTCTTGTTTATACGGATGTAATAACAATAATTACTGGGAAAGTCAGTGTACACAATCTTGTTCAGCTAATTGTGTCGGACAGGTATGTGAGCAATCCTCTGGAAACTGTACCGGAGGTTGTGATAGCAATGGGCCCTGTGCCTGGATCAAACTGTGTAAACGTACTTGTAAGAGGCCGATGGATATGGTAGGGGATTGCTGGAAACTTGGGATCGCTGTCATTTGAAAGCAAAACAACGTGAAATGGTCATGGAACGACCAGATGGAAACTGCAATGTCGGATGTACGCTGGGATTGTACGGAACACGATGTGATACAACGTGTAGTAAGACTTGCAAAGAAAACATATGCTGGCGACGAGGGGGGAACTGTAGTACAGGATGCTCATTGGGATGGTACGGAGACCAATGCAATCTTCGTTGTAGTAGCGAGTTTGAATCTTGCATGTAAAAGAGAAAGTGGCAACTGCACACACGGCTATATCGATAAGCTGACGAATTGTGGAAAGGATGGTAACTAATATCTGAATTTGTTTATAATAGTAAAATAACAGTTTTGCCTATAACGACATTTACGTCACACATGTTATCGTAGGATATGTAAATCAAAACGTTTACTAATGTAAACACCTCTTGTATGGGAACAATTTTAATGAAAAAATATACTCTATTAATCTTCTCAAATATGCTCACAGTTCAGATATAGCAGCTTTTATATCCGATCGCAATTCAATTGACATTATATAGGTTTTTTGTTAAATAACCTTTTTTGAACTAATTTTGTGCAAGAAACTTACCAAAAGTAGCCCTAGCATGACAAACTCGAACAATTATGCCTAGGAAATTGTTGAACATTTCGAATATTAGTGTCTCAATTTGAAAGTTGAGTGTTTATGTTTATTGGAAATAATACATGTATCGAAACGAAAATAAATAAATCAGTAATTCAGCAGCGCTCTTATCTTCATTGAAGAGATCATAAACGTTTGCAAAGGTTGCAACAAAGATTGAAACTTTAACAAAATTATCGATATCTATGCCTGAAAGACTGAAAGTAAATTTAAAGCATATAAGCCAATTTTTAAACCCAAACAAACGCTTCCATTTAATTTTCTAAAGTAGAACTAGTTTTGCTATTGGCTCAGCATCTGTAACTTGACAATGTATTTTTGGGTATTTTCCCAATTAATATGTAAAGTATCACAACAAAGAGATAGCCACTAACCTAAATCTTTATATTCCAATTCAACACCTATGTGCCTCAAAAGCTATACGCAAGTTTAGGTCCTTATTACAGGAATACGTAAACGTACTGCTGCAGTTCGCTGACGTCCCCTTGGAATAAATATATTATTACTGAAACAGTAAAAGAGAAATACAACATACACATGTCCTTTATCACCTTAACATAGGAAAGTGATATAGGCTTCGAAAGAAATGAAAAAAAAAAAAACATCAGCAGTAAATACTATACATCATAATGTTGAATGTTGTAATTTACATTTTGCCAGTAAACATACCTCATGTACTGAATAAATGTGAATGGAATCTGCGAAGTAAATGATGTACCGTAATTGAATTTAATAACGTAAATAATTTACTTTCCAGGTATTGTAAGTACGAGAAGTCCATTAGTCGGCGGTTTTGTGAGTGGATGGATACTGGTCGTATTGTTATGTGCAGTTTTAATGGGCTTAGCAATAAAAAAATACCGAATTTGCATATGTATGTGACTGTTTAATAAGATGGAGTATTTTCATATAAAGTTATTATACTTGTTAAAAGTCTACATAGCCCTATAAGTTTCAAATAGGAATTATCATTAGTACTGTGTTACTTGGAAATAGATTCCTAGAGATTTCCATGTATTGAGTTTCAATTTATATATTTAATGTACTTTTAAAAATATTTTATTGTAGCACCAGTTTCTATGTTATATAACAATTTCATCTGCCTTGGATAATGAGGAAAATCTTAATCTTTTCATATAAGTAAATACAAAATAACTAAACTCTTACTAAAAGAAGTTGTAACTCAGATTTCGACATGTTTAAGTCAAACAAATAATTATTTTACCTTTTTGTTGTTGAACCTTATCAATTACGTTTGAAATATTTTAACATTATGTTTAGCTTGCAAAGGCAGAAAAATTGTTCAAGACGAACATCAAGAAAATGAAAGCAGGTAAAGCATTTTTGTGCATCATTTAATTAGGTCAACATATACAATTACTGTCTTTATATATTGATATACGACTATAACAGTGTTATATAGAAGAAGATTAGCACAGTCTGAATACATCATACGGCCTTATAATTTATAAATGGTTTCAAGAACTCCAAATTGATGTTTGTAAGACAATGAACACCGCTTAAACTATCGATATGCAGAAACGGCCATAATCACAAAAATTCAAATAAAAATACACTTGAGCAGACTTTGACATGTCTTTTCCATATTTTCCATCTTTGCCGAGGACAATTTCAATATATGTTATTAAAAACGACGTGTTTGTACCGAGGATCCTATTTTACCGCGGTATGTTATTAAATAGAAAACAAGTCTCATACAATACCAAAACAAAAGCAATTGGGTGGACCGTACAAAAGTTTTGTTGGTAGTATTTATCGGGGTAATTACGAAGGAAATTATTCTTTAGTTCACTGAATGAAGTCATTTGTTAATTTCAGCGGAGGACACGAATATGTGACATTGCATGAGCCCGGATGTGCAAATCCAGCGACGAATTATGAAGTATTGAATCCAAAACAAGGTATGTTCCTTTTAGTAGACAGTATTATCCTGTTTACTTTTTTTCTCAAAGAATGTCACGTTAATCTGTACATATTGCGTTAGGCAAAGAAATTATCGACATGAAAATTTTATTTTCCAAATATGAGAATAAAAGGTACAACGATTATTAGTATCGAAAATCAAACTGTATTTGCCGACACTAGGATCATATCAATGGATAAGTGCCATTTGTATAGCATTGTCCGAACTGCGTTTAGCGTAGTTTAAACGAATGTCTTTGGTATAAATGTAGCGTAAGCTGAATTTGCAAACTCAAGCAAAACCACAAGTATGCCTACTTTATTAGCGACTCCTTTTATGTCATGAAGGTTGTGTTTGCATTCTACAGTACGCAAGTTTTAGCCAAGGATTTCGACCAGAATGTGTTCTGAACCAGTAAAACTTTTAAAATTGAATATGTGTATTTCGTGTGGATGTAGCTGTTTCAAAACTGAAAAAACTATACCTTTTTATCATCAAAATTTGAAAATGCGTTTCATTTATTGAAATGGCTGCACCTCTCACAAACTACTGTTGAGTCAAAATTGCAAGAATGATTACATGGTTTTAGTATAAGAACATTTAGAAAGAAAACATGTTTTATATTTATTGAAATAAAAGCGAATTCATGGCTTTTATCAATAATGAACTGTTGAATTCCATGTTAAAGCCATATGATAACAAACGATGTCTTATTTTGCATTATTTAGGTATAGACCGGTGTTCAATATTAAATGAAGTTATTGTCGTTGTCGTTGCTATAATGTAGTAAAATATCTGGTACTAAGGACCCAAAGCTAATATGCTCATTTTCATTTGTAATGTTTTTTTAAAAGTTTTGAAAGTTGTATTTTGTGTTGTATGACTGATTCAAAGTTTCTTTTTTAGAGAAAACGGAAGCTGAACTCAGAGATGCATGCTATGAGGACATTGAAAAGTACTAGTTTATAAGCTTGTGTTAAATTGCACTGTATAACAGCTATGACTGGAGAAAAGGTTATATTTTTTTGTAAATTGATAGACAGTAGCAAAGCATATATTAAAACAGTGTAATGAGGAACTAAGAAGACGGACAGAGTTTTTATCCCAAATTGATATTTCGGGTAATTTGATTTCAAGAAACAATAAATGCCTCCCTGTTTCTATCGTTGAATAAGATATAGTCAGGAATGTGGATACGTAGTAATTAAATCACAATTGCGTAGCACGAGTGATTCATTTTTTCTCATCCAAATGACGGACTGAATTGTATTCAAAGAAAAATATAGGGAACAATTTATTATTTCGATTCTAACACGTTATTTTCTCTGAAAACAATCCTGAGCTCTATTTAACGCATGGTAGTACAACCTTAAAACACGAGATACGATTGGACGCGCTTGTTTACATACGTCAAGTCGTTACGTCATTTAAGGCACGTCATCCATCGAAAAACGTGCTGTATTTTATTATCGTTACATAAAATTCAGGCTTTTCCCTATCTGTTTATATAGGAAAAGCAGTCGCTTGTGTTAGAATCACTTGTACACTGTATCAACTCATGAAAAAGTTTCAGTTAATCATGATAAATTTCTTTTGTACATAAAAAAACATAAAATACTTACAAACGATATGCCTTGACTTGTGTTTGTACATGTTCTGTGTTATCACAACATGGCTACATGTTTAAGATAGCACACATTTCTGAAGTCAAATGAAATTATATCTTAGTAAATTATTATTTTATAGTGTATATTCTTGTTAGTGTATAATCTATAAGTAAAGCTGTTTTCGCTTAAGATACGCCGTTTGTCTGCTAAAAGGAAAACCGGTTTTTTGCTATTATATTATACTACAGGCCTGTTTTACAGATACTCTTAGATTTCTCATTGAAACATTTTATGTTAAAGTATTGTGAATATGTGTTTTCTTTTAACCAATATCAGTACGTAAAAATGCGGGAAAGCTAAGAAACGTATTGTAAATACAAATGTATTAGATTTTTTGTGAATAAACTTATATGTCATTTTAATTTTTATAATGTAACTATAATGAAGGGAGCGGTGGTGTAGAGGTTAAGGTGTCGGCCGCTCATCCCGCAGGTTATGAGTTCGAGCCCCACTGGGGTCACGACCGTACTTCCTCATATTACACCAGTACTTGTTTTTCCAGGAAGCGGACTTGGAACATGTGGGGGGGGGGGGGGGGGGTGTGGTTTCCCTAAACCTATTTTTTTTTTTTTTTTTTTTTTTTTTTTTTTTTTTTTTTCCCCCCCTGTTTTTTTTTTTTTTTTTTTTTTTTTTTTTTTTTTTTTTTTTTTTTTTTTTTTTTTTTTTTTTTTTTTTTTTTTTTTTTTTTTTTTTTTTTTTTTTTTTTTTTTTTTTTTTTTTTTTTTTTTTTTTTTTTTTTTGGGTTTTTTTTTTTGGGGTTTTTTTTTTTTTTTTTTTTTTTTTTTTTTTTTTTTTTTTTTTTTTTTTGAGAGTGACTAGATAAGCTACAAGCTTTCTTCACAATCGAGCTAAAATAAATTAGTATAAACTAATAAGACGCTAACTGTGACATCAATCTTAAGTTTATTCCAATCATGTACATGTGGTTTATTCATACAAGCCGCCGACAATGTGTTTACCATGGTCTTACCATCGCTGACATGAGTATTTTTTTTCAAGTTTTTCAATACTCATGAATCCTTATTCAGTTATGTTGTTTGGTACCTTTGCCGTTTAGGGGCTAGGGAATCTAAATTTTGAGGAATTTATGAAGTACCCTCGGTAAAGTGCTAGTGTTGGTGAAATATTTCTATTCAGGACATTTTGCAATTTTGTTGTCACTTGTTAGAACTATTTTAGCACCAACACTTTATTCCAAAGAAATACTGCGTCAGAATAATATGATATTCTCGGCAGAAATAAACACAGATATACGAATCTAACAAGGCGAAGTAAAGAAAAACTATGTCATAACACTATATACACTTGTATTCTGAAAATCGATTATGATATATTGGTTTTGAATCACTGTTGATAATATTGATGTTTCTGTAAGACAATGGATGATGCAAATTGATACGTGTCATACTACTTTATTACAGTTCTAAATGTATATTTATATGTCATAAATATCAGATAGTATGTTTTGTGTTTTTCACCTGAAATATTAAAAGTAAATAATAAAGAGGACACGATTTCTACAGAACATTTAACATTATAGGTTTTAAGTTTATTGTATCATTGATATTATTCGAAGAACTATTTGGAAATATGACACAATAGAAATTGTAACTTAAATACATGCTAATGATGTTGATGATATTTCAAGTTAAAACTATGAACAAGTAAAACTCAATAAATAAAAAATATTTCTTATATAGCCTCTAATTCCTTGAACATTTGCGAAGTTGACAATCACTTAAGGAATGGTGCTGGATTTGTAAAAGTAAGTCACCTTTAATATGTTCTGTGTCTGTTTGTCGAGCCTAGAAGCAGCAAAAAGTGCAAAAAGGCAGAAAGGTAGAAATGCCGATTTCTTTACCCAGTAAGAAGAGAATCAGTTACATTTTGTATCAAATATTATTGCATTCTCTTTATTTGAACAAAAGCTATTATTATGGAATGCGGGTTGGGACATGCCACTTGCTAATTGCTACTTGCTAATTGCCACTTGCTTATTGCTGATTGCAGGTTTGGACATGCCACTTGTTATTTGCAACTTACGTATTGCCTATTGCTAGTTGCTAATTGTCACTTGCCACTTGCTTATTGTCACTTGCCACTTGCTAATTGCTAGTTGATACATGCCACTTGCTAATTGCCACTTGCTTATACTTAATTGCTACTTGGGATATGCCACTTGCTTATTGCCACTTGATTATTGCTAGTTGGGACATGCCACTTGCTAATTGCCACTTGCCATTTGCCAATTGGGACACTTGCTAATTGCCACCGCCATTTTCTTATTGCTCTTGGGCATGCCACTTGCTAATTGCTAATTGCTACTTGGGGCATGTCACTGATAATTGCCAATTGGCATTTGCTAATTGCCACTTGCTCATTGCTACATGCTTATTGCCACTTGCTCTTGCCATTTTCTCATTGCCAATTATCATTTTCTAATTGCCACTTGCTAATTGCTTTTTGCTAATTTCTACTTGCTATTTGCTTTTTGCCACTTGTTACTACTTGCAAGTTACCTTTGGAGTCGTTCAAACGCTTTTGATTGCGAGAGCAAAATTAATACACAACGTGTATTATATCACATATTTAGAACAAACACGAATTTATATAAAGTATGAATTTGATCTAGTTAAATAAAAAATATATATTTTAAATATAAAATGATCAGATGATAGTTTATGCTCGGTGTTTGCTCATCTAATTTGTTCAGACTTCAGCTGCAAGATTATTTATATTAAATATATTTTCAGTATGAAATATTATTAATAATTCATAATATACTTATAACATATATAATCTATACATACACCACTATAGATGTCTTGTTTACTTTTAATAGTAACTCATGTTCAATGTTAATGAACATGAATCAGATCACGCGTTTTGAAATTGTATAAATTAAAAAGCTTGAATGTGATTGAATATAATATATTTTTGGTATGCATGTTCCATTTTAACATCAAAAACTTAATATTTTACTTCAATAAAATGATAATAGCTAATGTTCGTTATTTCTAGCCATGTTCGGTAGTCATACCGATAACCGATTGGCAACTAGTGATTAGTAACAAGCAAAAGGTAATAAGCAATTATATTGTAGCAAGTAACAAGTGGCAATAAGCAATTAACAATAAGCAAGTGACAGTTAGCAAGTGACATGTCCCAACTAGCAATAAGCAAGTGGCAAGTAAGTATTAGCAAGTGGCATGTCCCAACTAGCAAATGGCAATTGGCATTTAGCAAGTGACAATTAGCAAGTGGCAATTTGCAATTAGCAAAACCGCAATAAGCAAGTGGCAATTAGCAAGTCCTAACCCACAATTAGCAATAAGCAAGTAGCAATTAGCATGTGGAAAGTAGGTTGCATGGTGGCAATAAGCAAGTGGCAATTGACAAAACCACTATAAGCAAGTGGCAATTAGCAAGACGCATGTTTCAACAAGCATTTAGCAATAAGCAAGTAGCAAGTGACAATTGGCAAACCGAGTTAAGCAAGTGGCAATTAGCAAGTAGCATGTTTCAACCAGCATTGACCAATAAGCAAGTGGCAAGTAACTATAGCAATAAACAAGTAGCAAGAAGGAAGTGGCAATTAGCAATTACTAAGTGGCATGTTTCCACCAGCATTTATCAATAAGTAAGTGGCAATCCGCAAGTAGCAATTAGCAAGTTTGGCATGTCCCAACCCGCATTCCATATATTATGCAATGTTTAACGGTTATGTTATACATATTTTGTTAAAAGTTCATACATAACCACAAACCTACAAAAGATAGGAAAAGGAAGTGATCAGAGTTCACCCTGCATTATTCAAATATAAACCACATATTTGAATCACTCCGATAACAAGGCGTACTAGATAGCAACTTGATCACCCACAGCATCAAAAAATGACAAACGGATGACCTCTGACCACCACGGGTGAACTCGTCCTTTAGCACATGGGTTATGCAACGTCGTTTAAATGTATTGATCGTAGTCTTCGTAAAATTATTCAAATGGTCAAGTGATAGAGTCTTAAGACCTTTGACCTTTATATGTAACATTGACTTGACCTTGAGCAGATGCATTTCGAATACTGGTATCTCGGTGAGAATAACATGATTTTTAACCAATGTTTCATAAAACATATTTCATTGTGTAATTGGAGACCTGAAGCGGACAGGAAAAATATAAAACTAATTTTAATGACATTTATCTTGAACCACAAGAGTTGTAACAGTCGTCTGCAACTATTTGACGTCATATAAAATTATCCAAGCCACTAAGGAGCTACAGAGCAAACACAAAAAGCAAAGGTCGAATATTTTACCTTGACCTTGAGATGACAAATTTGTGACAAGTGTTGTGCAAGTTATCTGAAAAAGATAAATAAATGAACGACTAAGGGAGAAAACGTTCCTCCTTTTCCATATATATTGCTGTAGAATGCTGTAGAATGTTCTTTTGGGGTGGCATTTCAGTGCGTACATGGGTATGTGCGTCGGTTTAAGAAAAATCTTAATTTGACATAATTCCCTGTCAGCAAGCTCCGTTTCGAACCTAAGTTTTAATAAAGTTCATAACCAGAAGCAACTCTTGGGATATGAGTTTGTTAGGTTTCTTTTTTTCAGCTTGCGTAATATATTTTTGTCGAAAGTAGTTGCACCTTTAAGAGAAATGGTCATGTCGCATGTTAATTCATTAGAACTAACATGTACGTCAAGGCCTATAAGATTATGTCACCGACTAAGTTTATTTTCTCTTATCCAGTTCTGGGTCTAACACTTTTAAAAGTATGATATAGACATTACATTTCCAATGAGAGGAAATTACTTTATTCTTATGTACATAATACAATAAATCTAATCTGTTACAGTATCCAAAGGAATACAAGACTTATCTAATAAGATAGATTTTGTTAAAGATGTTAACGTCGAACACTGTACTTAAACCTTCCATATAAGGTCCCAATTAGGATTTAAATATACAAAAAACTGTCATTAAAAAGTTTACTAGCCACGCATTGTACATAAACCAGTTTTCGTATGAAAGGTAAAACTACCTTTGATATAAAATCAGATGTAAAAATATTTCCAAACTTCCTCTTTGTTTGCATTGGGAAACAGGTTGTACTAAAATATGTGTTTATCTATACATAGATAACTTCATTTAAAGTTACATTAATTGACAAGTATAGGTATTTTATTTTGCAAATGAATTGACTTTGATAAAATAAAACAATTACATGTGTAAGTGGACATTATGCTGATGTTGCCTGGAATTTTGCTTCTACTTCTTGGAAGTAAGTCAACCTTTCATAGTGCTAATAGCTTTGTATTTATTCCTTGTTTAAATTATTTTAACAGTAAAATGTTTTAATAAAGAGCCTAATGACTATTGCAAGAATTTGAAATGCAGATGAATCGAACATTTATATTTTGTTTACTATGTGCAATACAAGTAACTCGTCGTCACTGTAATGGGTGATGCCCTAAATTGAAAAGATCGTTCAATTGGAAAAAAATAAATGAAAGGGAAAATTTAAACGCTTCCTGCGTAGACTAAGGCTGCTGTGATTATTTCAGCATGCTCGTATCAGTCCACCCTTGGAGCTGTTAAACTAATGACCCTTGTAAGAACCGTAGATGGGTTCTTTATTTATATTTTTATTGATGTTTAGTAGTTACATTATTTATTAAGTAAAGTTTAATATGGCGCCATTTTGTGTAACGTGACGTCGCACAGCTACGTACGTGCTGTCGACTTCCGTCGACGTCAGTTGTTTACGTCTGGTCGTTAAAAACGTTTCAGACAAGTCTTGTATTTATGTATTTAGTAGGATTTGGGATGAAAATACTTATAGGACGTAAAGTCGGTATGTGATAATTATTATTGTTCTCTGTTGATTCGTGCTTACGTATTAAGCTGATATTAATTTAAAATGATTTGATATAGATTGAATTTCATGTTAAAAACTAGAAATAGAAATAATACAGAACATTCGTGTATTGTAACGACATGGATATTGGCAGGTCTATATTTCCTTATTAACTGTTTAATTATTATTTTATGCATGCGAGATTAATTTGTGATTTTCATTACATGTATATATTCATGTTTAATTTTAGAGAATCGCTACGCTAAGAAATAAATTGATGATCGGCGCATACTCGAGTTAGTCTTGATTCCCCAAGTCTGCTACAATTCTCGACTTTACGTCCTATAAGTATTTTCATCCCAAATCCTACTAAATACATAAATACAAGACTTGTCTGAAACGTTTTTAACGACCAGACGTAAACAACTGACGTCGACGGAAGTCGACAGCACGTACGTAGCTGTGCGACGTCACGTTACACAAAATGGCGCCATATTAAACTTTACTTAATAAATAATGTAACTACTAAACATCAATAAAAATATAAATAAAGAACCCATCTACGGTTCTTACAGTCCCCATCATGAAATTACTTCAATTTCATCATTAAGAAGGTAAATCGCATAGCTAGACTGTAACGCATTAATACAATACTTTAAACAGATCGTCCTGTTAGTTCATATACAGTCATTTGTACACGTGCTAATAAGCTTATGCTGAACTTTCAAGTAGGCATAACTTTGTTATTGGTTTCACTGATTGTGTATTTTTGTACTTCACAAGACAGCTCCGCACATGTCCATCACGGCTTTCATTTATTTTCACAACTCTTCCCAGTGGCTATTGCCCTCGCGGGGTATTCTCGTCATACACTAGCACAATATCACCGGCACGTAAATCTGTCATTTTCCTCTGCCATATTTGTCGGTTTTGTATGGCTGGTAGGTACTCTCGTATCCATCTCCTCCAGAAAACGTTAGCGAGGTATTGAACCTGTTTCCACCACCGTTTAACATATGTACTGTCCTTCTTAAACATTCCTCTGGGAATACTACTGTTAGATTTCATTAACAGCAGCATATTGGGTGTAAGGGCAGACATGTCTTCTGGGTCATCACTTACTTTAGTTATTGGTCTATCGTTAAGGATTCTTTCAGTTTCAGCCATAAGCGTGACTAGTTGTTCATCTGTTAGTAATTGTTGCTTGACTAATGCTTTTAGAATTGTTCTCGTCGAACGAATCATTCTCTCCCAGGTCCCGCCTCTGTGACTTGCTTGTGGCGGGTTAAAGTACCATTCTATTTCTTTTTGTGTCATATGTTCTCCTATTTTTGAAGAGTTCCATTCTTGTATTGACTGTCGTAGCTGACGATCACCACCTACAAGATTTGTCCCATTGTCACTATACACCTTCTTTGGATATCCTCTTCTACAGGTAAAGCGTTGAAATGCGGCTATAAAGGAATCAGTTGTCAAACTGTGAGAAACCTCAAGATGTACCGCTCTAGTTGAAAGACACGTGAAAAGACACCCATATCTTTTCATGCGTGCTCTACCCTCTTTTACAGTAAGAGGACCAAAGTAATCAATACCAACGTTAGTAAATGGGGGTTCATCTGGTGTCGTCTGCTCTTCAAGAAGAGGCGCCATCTGTTGCTTTAGCAATGGAGAGTGTTGACGTCTACACACTATGCAACCTCTCACTACACCTTTTACAGCACTCGGTCCACATACTATCCAGTATTTCTCACGTGACGTGGCGAGTACATGTTGTTTTCCGGCATGACCGTTATTCTCATGAATATGTCGAATAATTAATTTTGTTACAGCGTGATGGTTTGGAAGTATAATCGGACACTTACTCGGGTTTCGAGATTGTAGACGTCCTTGTACTCTGAGTAGTTGGTCGTATATTATCGGGTTTAGAGATGCAATACTGCTATCATTTCTGACTGACTTAAAGTTTTTCAGATTGTTCATCTCATTGGCAAATGTATTGCCTTGTACATGTATCAGTAGTTCGTGTTTTGCTTTCTGGATTTCAGCTAATGTTAAATTGCCTTCTTCCATGTCAAGTTCGTTATTTAAATACTTTCGTCTGCAGAACGTCTTGTATCTCAGTAACCATGCGACTGCTCTTCTAAGTCTAGTCCAGCTTGAGTAGCGATCAATAATATCGTCTAGACTTTTATTAGCCGTCGTGGTGTTGATCGTGGCTTCTCTCTTCACTTCTATATCGTCGCCGGCTACTTCCAGTGGAAGTTGATTCTTCGGCCATTGAGCAGTATCTTTTCGTAGAAATGGTGGTCCATTTAGCCAAATGTTTAGCGTGTGGGTATCGTCCGCACGTATGCCTCTTGAAGCTATATCGGCGGGATTCGAATTTGTGTCGATGTGGCGCCACTGATCTGGCGAGGTAATACCATGAATAATACTGAGTCTATTGCCAACAAATGTCTTGAACCGTTTTGATACGTTCTTTATGTATCCTAATACAATCATAGAATCTGTCCAGAAGGTAACTTGGTCAACCTTTATATCCAGTTCATTTGACAGAATCGCAAAAAGACGACATGCGACGACAGCTCCAGATAACTCAAGACGTGAAATAGACATCTGCTTGATAGGCGCTAAGCGAGATTTTCCTATGACCAGTGAGCATGTTACATTGTTAAACCTGTCAACAAAACGCAGGTAAGCACAGGCACCGTATGCAAGTTCGGAACCGTCACTAAATATATGTAGTTGTGTATATTTTATATCATCAGATTCCAATGGTCGGTAGCAGCGATTCACGGACACGTTCTCCAAGCAAGGTAAGGTTGATAACCAAGTATGCCATTTATTGCTGATGCATTGTGGTATCTGGTCATCCCAACCAATCTTCTGTCTGCACAAACTCTGTATTATAGCCTTGGCTTGAAGTGTGACAGGCGAGACGAGTCCTAGTGGGTCGTATATTGAACTGACAATTGATAAAATGCCGCGCCTCGTGAGTGGTTTATCAGACAGCTTTACTTTAATCTGAATTTTGTCGTCGTTTACATTCCATTGTACACCAAGGGCTCGTTCACAGGAAATTTTTTTTTTTTTTTGTGGAGGGAGGAGGGAGAGGGGGGGGGGGGTTTGTGTTTGGTTGGGGGTTTGGCATTGTTTTTTTTTTGTTTTGTCCCTTTTTTAGGGGGAAAAAACCCAACTTTATTAGTTTTTGGAGATCTGTTGCTAACTTTATAGCTCTATCTTCTGATTCAACAGACTTCAGACAATCATCTACGTAGAAATTTCGTTTCACTGTAGAAACCACTTCCTGTCCAAATATATCAGCATTGTCGATAGCAGTCCGCTTTAATGCATATGCTGCACAGCTGGGTGATGAGGTAGCTCCAAACAGGTGTACTTGCATACTATAACACTTCGGCTTCTGTGTGATGTCACCACCAGGCCACCATAGAAATCTTAAGGCATCGCAATCTTCTTCCGTAACACGCACCTGATGAAACATAGCTTCGATATCTGCAGCTAGAGCTACTTTCTCTTTCCTAAATCGAATAAGAACGCCTACAAGACTGTTCATTAAGTCGGGTCCTTGTAGCAACTGACTATTCAGTGAAATACCGTGGTACTTAGCAGCACAGTCGAAAACTACACGTACTTTGCCAGGCTTGTTCGCATTTGTTACTGGGTGGTGCGGTAGGTACCATACACATGTAGAACTAGTTTGGCTTTCTTTTACTTCCTTCAAGACCACGTGAAGATTTACCAGCAAATGTAAGACCATTCAATTCTCTGTGTTTGTGAACAGGCCTGCAAATCCTAAATGAAATACAGCCAATGATTATAATCTACGTTGACATAGTTTACATATCAGATACTGACATTACTTACCCGAAACGTTTTAATGAAATGAAAACATCTATACAATCAATATAAGATATCAAATTACATAAGCTACACTGTACCAGTACATGTATGAATGAAAATGATGGCATATTTTATTTCAGAAGTTTTGTTTTTAACGATACAAATTTCACCAATCCAAACTTCCTGTAAACATTGTACATCATATCTTATTTTTAACCAGTTTAGAGGCTACAGAAAAATAGTAAAATATTGTAACAAGTGATGAATAATATTGCCAAGACAATCACCATGACTTTTCATAGGAACCCTTCATTCTCAGAATCATATAGAATTCAACATCTCACTGCCAAATGAATTGAGTGTTTTACAAAAATCTATAAAAAAACTTACATGTACATCAGATAATGTTACAAATGAGTGTTATCGTTAAAATTTGTTAAAAACATTTTTGAGCACATATCTGAATTTTAATTACTGCAAGAAATTTTTTTTCATGATTGGATGACGTGATTAATGTATTTATTATTTACTCATGTTTCTTCCCATGGGGAATACTATTTAACTGTTTAGGAATTCATAAAGTACCCTCGGTAAAGTGCAGGTGATGGTGAAATTTTTCTCTTCAAGACATTTTGCAATGCTGTTGTCACTTGTAAAACTATTTTAGCATCAATATTTCATTTAAAATAAATACTGCGTCAGAATACTATGATATTCTCGACATTCAAAATGTTACATCCGCCATCAAGGACAAATGCGTTGTCATCGTAGTATCAAGACGTAGATATTGTAGAAAAAAAGGTTGAACCGGAAATAAACAGAGATATACGAATCTTACAAGGCGAAGTTTAAAAAAAACTATTTCATACTATATATACTTGTATTCTTACAATCGATTATGATATATTGGTTTTGAATCACTGTTGATTTTATTTATTTCCTGTAAGATAACGAGTGATACAAATTGATACTTGTCAGACTATGTTATTACAGTGCTAAATGTATCTTTGTATCTTACATATCAGACAGTATGTTTTGGGTTTGTCGACCGAAATACGAAAAGTAGATAATAAAATGAAACGATTTCTACAGAAGATGTGAAACTGAATAAATAAAACATGTTTCATATATAGGATTAAACTGCTTTGAACATTGGCGTAGTTGTCGATGACTTAAGGGATAGTGTTGGTTTTGCAAAGGTAAGCCACCTTTAATATGTCCTGTGTCTGTTTGACCAGGCTTGTAGATGCAAAAGTACAAAAGGCAGTCAGGTAGATATGCCGATTTCTTTACTCAGTTATATAGAGAATAAGTTTCAGAACGGTATTGCATTCTTTTAATTTAACTTTAGTTATCCTGCAATCTTTAACAGTTATACACAATGTAAAATACATCTCTAATTTTAATTGAAACATGACCATGAACTTACAAAATATAGGACAAGGAAGTTGCCAGAGTACACATTGCATTATTCAAATTTACATAACAACACTTTTTAAACATTCCGATTACAAGTTTTTAAACAAGGCATTCGAAATAGCAACTTAATCACCCGCAGCATGAAGAAATTATGAACGGATGACTTTTGATCACTACGGGTGGACTCGTCCTTGAGCACATGGGTTATACACGTTGTTTGAATGTAATGAGCGTTTGGTCGAAGTTTTCGTAAAATTCTTTAAATGCGGTAAAGTGATTGAGTCTGAGGACATTTGACCCTAATGTGTAACATTGACTGGATGCATTTCGAATACTGGTTTCTCATAGAGAATAACATAAATTTTAACCAATGTTTCATAACACACCTTTTATAGTGTTTATGGAGACATGAAGTGTCCAAGAAAAATAAAAGACCCGTTTTTAATGACATTGACCTTGAACATTAATGGTTTTAGTTAGTTTAGTTTTGTTCATACTTATTTAGCTCGATTATGAAGAAAGCTCGAGTCCGCTTCCTGGAAAAAACAATACTGGTGTCATATGAGGAGGTACGGTCGTGACCCCAGTGGGGCTCGAACCCACAATCTCCGATATGAGCGGCATACACAGTAACCTCTGCACCTATGCACATGCGTTCTTGCACATTGTGTCGAGTAAACAACTATTTGACCCAAGTTAAATAAAACTTTTCAAGCCATTAAGGAGCTACAGAGGGAACACGAAAGACAAAGGTCGAATCTTTTACCTTGACCTTCAGATGACATATTTGTGACAAGTGTTCTGCAAGTTGCCTGAAACAGATAAATAAATGATCGACTAATAGAGAACACGCTCTTCCTTTCCCATATTGCCGTAGAATGCTCTAAGATGTGGCACCGAAATAAGTTTTTGCAGAAATGCTTGGGTCGCATGTTCAACTGAATTTATTAGAGCTTACGTCAAGAGCTATGAGTTTACGTCAAGAGCTATTGATTTTTTAAGTTATCCAGTTATTGGTCTAACTCTTTTGCAAGTGTGGTATTGGCATAGACATTTCACTTTCAATGAGAGGGAATAAATTCAAAACTATGTACATAACACAATAAATCAAATGTGTCATAGTAATAAAAGGAATACAAGACCTATCTGAAAATAAATTTTACTAAATATTTAAACATCGTACACTTTACTTAAACCTTCAAGATAAGGTTCCAGACAATATTTTAACATTAAGAACTGTCATTAAACAGTCCACTATCCAAAATATTCATAAAGTTAGACATTGTACGTTATCCAGTTTTTTTTATTACAAGGTAAAACTACCTTTTACATTTTGTGTATATATCAAATGAATAGGACTTTTTAAACTTCCTCAATGTCCACATTGAGATACAGGTTGTACTAAAATGCTTGGTTATCTTTATCTAATTCATAGTTACCTAAATTGACAAGTATAAGTATTTCATTCAGGAATTTACTTTGTCAAATGAAATATTCAACTTTTTATGTGGACATTATGTTGACGTTGCTTGGAAGTGTGCTTCTATTATTTGGAAGTAAGTCAACCGTTCATTGTGCTTATTGTTTTGTATGCAGTATTTGCTTAAATTATTTTAGCTGCAAAATGTTTCAATGAATAACACAATGAATATTGCAAGAATTAAATTTTTGCTTGTTGACGAAACTTGAAGAAATGCAGATTAATCGAACAGTTACATATTGTTATAATGATAATGAAAGGAATGAAAGTACATTATTTCTTGCATAAAATGTGCAGTCTTTGCCCATTTTGCCGGTGTTTTAACAGGAGAAGAAATGTGTGTTAACTCGAAGATTCACGCGCTGTTATAACCCGTTTTCATGTAAGCGCATTACAGGGCTATTGTAAACAATGGACCTGCCCTCCACGTCACTCATTAAGCACGGCGTCAACAGTGCCGGGCTTAAATTACTAGTAACGTAATAAATGTGACGTAAACAACACGGACGTTGTCCCGCGCTTTGTTGAGCAGCGTTTCATTTTTATTGTTATGATTGTTTTATGCTAGAATAGCGTTAACGAACGTTTTTCGTGTTATAACGCCTGCAGAAACCCGCGGGATATTTGATGCCCCCCTACCGGGTTCGGGCACCAATCATCCCTCGGGATTATGCAGGCGTTATAACACAAAAAACGTGCGTTAACCCTACACAATCGTACCGGATGTTATGACCGCTATAAGTTGATATTGTCTGTCTTGGGACAACTGTAAAACTTCAATTGCTGGTAAGACAGAAAGATGCTGTAGCAAACTGGGAAATAAAGTTTTTTTTTTTTTTTTTTTTTTTTTTTTTTTTTTTTTTTTTTTTTGGTTGGGTTTTTTTTTTTTTTTTTTTTTTTTTTTTTTTTTTTTTTTTTTTTTTTTTTTTTTTTTTTTTTTTTTTTTTTTTTTTTTGGGGGGGGGGGGGGGGGGGGGTTTTTTTTTTTTTTTTTTTTTGGTTGGGGGGGGGGGGGGGGGGGGGGGGGGGGGGGGAGGAAAAAAAGATATGGAGTGTTTAAAAAAAATTTTTTTTTTTTTATTTTAAAAAAAAAAAAAAAAAAAAAAAAAAAAAAAAAAAAAAAAAAAAAAAAAAAAAAAAAAAAAAAAAAAAAAAAAAAAAAAAAATTTTTTTTTTTTTTTTTTATAAAAAAAATAAATATTTTTTTTTTTTTTTGGGGGTTTTTTTAAAAAAAAAAAAAAAAAAAAAAAAAAAAATAATATTTTTTATATTAAATTTTTATTTTTTAAAATATAAAAAATTGTTTTTTATAGTAATAATTCATGGCACAGTGGATTTAAAGATCTTATTCAGCTTCCCTCACTGTCTAGTGAAATCAGATCGTTTTTCAAAAATCGATAATTAAACAAACAACAGATATTGTCACAAATGTGTGTTTTCCTTCTCTTGAGCTATTAATTAGTGTTTAAAAAAATGAGATAATAAATTATATAAATTTAAATTACTGCAATAGACATTTCCTTGATCGAAGTACTTAGTATTTTCGGCGCAAGCGTAATACGCTTAGTTTTTACCGGGAGTTGTTAAACCTTTAAACAGCCAATGAAATGACAAGTAGAAAGTATAACATGTTTTACACTGTAAGGCAATTGAATAATACCGCATAAAAGCACAATGACATACGTTTTCAGTTTTTCAGAAATGGTTTTGTTATTTTAGCACATAAATAGTTCATATATATCAACACAATATGTTGCTACCTTCAAACTAAATTAAATGTTAATTTTGAGTGCAGAGTAATTATTCTTTCTCGACCCATGAATAACGGTTAAATATTTCGTGGAACATATTTGATAAGTAAAAACTGGATTACGTTTGTATTCCTAATGCACATGTCTCGTGCCGGATACAATCTCACTTGGGGAGAAAATGTGTATGCGGCCGGCGGTTAGCTCAGTCGGGAGAGCATTTGCCCTGTGAGCGAAGGGTCCCGGTTTCGTGTCCCGGTCAGAGTGCACATTTGTCTTTCCTGTGACATTGTGGCTTCTTCTTGCTGCATGGTGATAAAGTTTTTACATGATTTTTACTATGAAATCTAGCTACCCATCTCTTTTATACACTCAAATATCGGAAAGATAGTTCTTGTTTGTTTAGTGTACATTTGTATTTACTATTTCACCCATGTTACTTCCCATTCGTTGCACGAATAAGCATAGTATTAAATTGGTTGTAGATGACATACGTGTGTCCAGAACAATAATTTTACATATTTGTATATAGAGTGATCGCTTCCAAGAAAGCCTGCACCTTTATTTCATGTTAGCTTATTAATTGTTATAATGATATAAGTAAGTTTATAGCCACTAACATGTACTCTGTACATGTACATGTGAAAATGCTTCTCAACAAAAGACTTAAGAGTAAAACTTATTTTGTTAATCAAAGTACTGGCGCCGCAACAAGCTGTCAATCAAATTAATTCAAATTAGATGGCAACCAATTAAGTTCCTTCTGATGAATGAATTATAAAAAGTGTTACCATTACTGCCCCGTTTGTAAACATAAAATGATCTTAACTTATTCTACGAAAATACTTTTCCATTATAGAATTTGGTGGTGCAGAATGCTCTTTCATTTGCCCTTCGAACTGTATGCTTCCGGTAGAAAACGTAACAGAAGCCTGCAACTATACAAATGGAGAATGCTTACATGGCTGCCAGACAGGTTATGCTGGACCAAACTGTTCTGTTGAATGTCCACACTCGTGTGCCCTATCAAACACCAGCGGCGTTGAAATCTGTAATGCAACATCAGACGAGTGTTTCTTTGGTTGTAAGGATGGTTCTTACGGTACCCGTTGCGAAAAACAGTGTTCTGCCTTCGATAGAAACTGTAAGAGATGTTCTTCAAAAGACGATAGCAGGTATAATCTTTGAAATTACGAAACAAAACGTAGTTGATATATTTTTTAAATGTCTTTAAATTTTGTATTCTTATTTATGTGCTTTAAGGCAGATTGCTTTGGCTATGTTGAATGTGTATTGCATGGCAACTAATGTGTAAGCGGATTTGTTATAAGATATTTTTATTAAATATGAGATAAATTAATTGACCGCACGTATGTCTTTGTCACTGTCATTTTTAAAGCAAGTAGTGCCTTTATTCTTTAGTTTTACTATCTTTTGGTAAGATGTTTATTTGGAATGCCTGTATTTGGTTATTTGGTAGCCGCTTAAAGTGTGAGATTTTCTTTAGCTTCCTTTCGTAGAATGTTCGGTACGATTCTTTATACATAATTTAAAGACAATAACAAGTATCGTTGCCTTGTTTTAAATGAGAATGACTGCCTGGAGAGCAAATGCAGATTAAATGAAACTTAGAATACAAATGTTACTTTTGAGTCATACACGGGCTGTATATCACTGCAATGAATTCAGGTGCAAAGTAATGTAAATGATTATAAACCTTCTGAATGACATACCGTGATGTTTTAACAAGTATATTATAACTCAAAAGTTAAATCTGTTGTAATTCACCCATTTACCTGGAATATAACGTTGAATTATTTTTCTTACGCTAAGATGACAATGTAAGTGACTTTCAATGTCAATCGACAACGTGAAAACATGTCAGCGGCTATTCTTAGAACTTTTACAATGTATCCCTAGTTTTTTTTTATAATTTATGTCTTGCACTGAATTATCGAAAAAGTATCTTTTATGCCATGTGTTTTATTTCGTGGTTTTTATTAGTTTGCTAAATTATAATGGAAACTTTATTTTAGAACAAATCACATATTTTATGAATTCGTCAGCATTTATCAATTAATCGCATGGGTTCATGAACCAGAGTGTTTATAGTAGCTGTAAAAATCCGTTGATGACGGTCGTAAAACATGAAAACGTCAACGTAATTTTAAGCATCACGTATCAACAAAATATTCTAAAACAATGATTTGAGTATAAAACAAAGCAAATGACGGTAAGTTACGGTGTACGTTTCTTGACTTTTAAATCTATATTGCAATTAGAACACAAATACAGGCAATTGTGACGCGTGTAAATGACCTTTATTTTGTTAAAATACGCAGGGCTAATTTTTAACATGTGAAAACAATTCCGACGCAAAATAATATAAGTCCATGGTGATATTTGCTCAAATCCATTTATGACTTAACTAATTTTGAATGTAACTTCAGGCAATAACATTGTTTTTCTTGAAGTTTATAAAACTAATTACTCATAACATGTTACATAATCAACCTTAAGGGACGACCCGTATCTAAGTTGAGAAAACTTGTGGGTCAACCCTAATGCCTATTTTGTAGTGTTCACGATGTATCTGTATACATGTAGGTGTATATTATGGCAATAAAATATTTCTAAATAAACATAAAATGAATTCTTCATATCAACTACTGTCTTGACAATTTATGCGATTACCAACGAAAAAGTATTTAGGTCCTGAAGTCATGTATATAGCCAATAATTAACTTCTGTGATGCATCACTGAAACTATAAAGGTTCTTCTTCAGCTACTCAGATATTTTAATGTGCCTAGTTTCAATTAATGTTAAGAGTAGTTAATACTTATTTCTGCTCTGCTCTATTTCCAGTAGTGTCGTATGTGATGAATGCAATAAAAACTTCTACCGAGACAATAAAAAATGCCTGACGTGTAACTATTGGTGTTTCATCAATGCAAGCAGCTCCTTACCACCATGCAGGGATAATGACGGATACTGTAACTTTGGTTGTAAGACAGGTCGTTATGGTTATAGATGTGGCGTACGTTGTAGTGTTACTTGCAAAGATGTATCTATCACAGAGATACCGGTAAGTTTACAAGAAGTTTAATGCGATTAAAGTGAAGATTACATTTTTTGAAGTTCTGAAAAGTTACTGTAGATATGTACATGACCATATCATTAACTAATAATTCGCCATTCAATACAAATAAATCAAATATGCTTACACCTTACACAAATGTATGATATTTTTCTATCGTAAATTGCAGTTTTATATGAATAAGATTTTGGAAAAATAAGCGGAGTTTCGGATGTGAAAGTAGCTGTTTTCCGGCTTTTGGAAGTTACTCCCGTGCAAACTCTATCGTTGCATAACATAGAAATAGAAGTTCTATCCGTACAAATGCATCTGTTGCATATAACAGTTGTGATTAATAATTGAAAATTGTGTTAATTAAATTGTCACTTTTACATTGTACATCTAGCATATTTTATGTTCCAAACACGAATAATGTTCAACGAAAGTAAAATGATGATTAAATACTATTTTAAAGAACAACATATATAGAAAAAATGCTTTATTTTTGCATAAATAATCAGCATAGAAGCTTTCTGTAAACAAGAGGGCCAATATGGCCCTATATCGCTCACCTGGCAACCATTGGCTATAATGGAAGGTCATAAATAGCAGAAAGGTCAATTTTGACCTGGGGCTCATGATTTTCCTCTATATGAGCCTATGTAAAATCAAGAGACCCCAGGGCAGGTTCAATTTTGCCCCGGAGGGTCATGATTTTAACAATCTTAATAGAGGGTCACCAGGTTATGCCATATGTTAAATATCTAAGCTCTATGCCTTGTGGTTTCAGAGAAGAACATTTTTTACATTTTTCCTATGTAAAAACAAGTGATCACGGGCGGGGTCAATTTTGACCCAGGGGTCATAATTTGAACAAGCAAGGTAGAGAAACACTAGGTTATGCCACATGTTAAATATCTTAGCTCTAGGCCTTGTGGTTTCAGAGAAGAACATTTTTTACATTTTTCCTATGTAAAAACAAGTGATCACGGGCGAGGTCAATTTTGACCCAGGGGTCATAATTTGAACAATCAAGGTAGAGAAACACTAGGTTATGCCACATCTTAAATATCTTAGCTCTAGGCCTTGTGGTTTCAGATGTGAAGATTTTTAAAGTTTTTCATATATAAGCCTATTTAAAAACAAGTGACCCCCCCCCCCCCGGGGAGAGTCAATTTTGACCCAGGGGTCATAATTTGATCTTAGTAAAGGTCCACTAGGTAATGCTACCCGCTAAATAAATAAGCTCTAGGCCTTGAAATATCAGAGAAGATTTTCAACGTTTTTCCTATTTGTTGCCATAGCAACCAGAGATCTATATGGAACGGAATTCTTTGAACAATTTTGGTAGAGCTTCATGCAAGGAACAGCCCTGCCAAGTTTCATCAACACTGATTAGAATTAGTGAAAAAAATAAGGTGCTAGAGTGTTTACACTCTTAAATATTGCAATTTTTGTTAAATCAAGTGCCATAACTCTAGAAGAACTAATGCGATCAAGCCCATTATTGAACTCATCCGAGATTTAACGGTAATTCACATTCTGTGTAAATATGATTAGGAATAGTGAAAAATTGAAGGTGCTAGAGTGTAAACACAGTAATATTTGTATGCATTTATTTCAGTACCAAGTACCAAGGATAACACAATAAAGAGCAAGCTCTTATTTCCATTGTGGTCCATTATTTTAGAGACAGAAGCAGATACAAGGGAATCCGGGTACCAGACCCTAGCTCTTTTACGAATAGACCCCTTGGTTCTTTTCTACGTTCCCGGTGTATAGCACCGATACAGACTACCTCTGGGCTTCTATCCAGTTCATCTCAGATAGGTGGGAAACACTGAAAAGCGTTTCTGAAATATCCAGTGCCCCGGCCGAGAATCGAACCGGGGACCTCCGGATTGGTAGTCCAGAGCGTTTACCACTCGGCCACCACATCACCCTCATTGCAAATTTTGTTAAATCAAGGGCCATTACTATGAAGGAACCAAGCCCATAATTGAACTCATCCGAGATCGTATTGTCATACACAATCTCTGTACATGTACATATGATAAGGATTAAAGACAAAATGAAGGTGCTAGAGTGTAAACATAGTTAAATGTAGCATTTTTTGTTAAATCAATGGCCATAACTCAGGAAGAACCAAGCCCATAATTGAACTCATCCGAGATCTAACGGTCATTCACATTCTCTGTAAATATGATAAGGATAAGTGAAAAATTGAAGGTGCTAGAGTTATTTATTGCAAGTTTTGGTAAATCAAGGGCCATAACTCTTAAAAAACTTATCTGATAAAGCCCATATTTGAACTTATCCGAGATCTTATAATCATACACATTCCCTGTAAATATGATAAGAATTAAAGAAGAAATGAAGGTGCTAGAGTGTAAACATGGTTAAATATTGGATGTTTTGTTAATATCAAGGGCCATAACTCTGGAAAAACTAATCCGATCAAGCCAATATTTGAACTCCTCTGAGATATCATAGTCATACACATTCTTTGTAAATATGTTTAGAATTAGTGAAGAATTGAAGGTCCTAGAGTGTAAAATAGTTAAATCTTGCATTTTTTGTTAAATCAGGGGCCATAATTCAGGAAGTACTGATTCAATAAAGTCAATAATCAAACTCATCATAGGTTTTGCGGCCATATACATTGTGTTAAAGTTTTATCATGATTGTTTCAAAAATGTAGATGCTTGAGTGTAAACAAACTAATTATAAACGGACGGACGGACGAACGGACGACGGACATTCAACGATCCTAAAAATCTCACCATGACCACATCGTGGTCAGGTCAGCTAAAAATCGCCACTCACATGTTAATTGTACAACAACTGTACATGAACTATTGAATGTTTACGTTACTGCAACATATTTTGAAACTCTTATTTCACCGATAATGACTCGAAACTAAAAAGCGTAACGTTTAAGGCTGAGTAATAATACTGGCAAATAATATAATTCATTAACACAATTAAAAGACCGGTAATGCCGTGAAATTCAATTGTGTCTCGGAATGTATTTTATCTGGTAGTGTATGTAGCTTGCGTTCATATTACCATAACGTGTAAATTGTGATTTCAAGGAACCTGTCTTGAAGGCTGCAAATTTCGTTACTGTGGCCCAACATGTGCAATTACCTGTAACGATGGCTGTGCATCTCAACAATGTAACCAGTCCTGTACATGTTCACAAGGATGTTATCCTCCAAAATGGGGAGAACAATGTGAGAACCTTTGCAATACTAACTGCAATAAACCACCTGATCCAAGCAATAACACATGTGAGAGGTCAAATGGTTCTTGTTTATACGGATGCAATAAAAATAATTACTGGGGAAGTAAATGTACACAATCTTGTTCAGCTAATTGTGTCGGACAGGTGTGTGAGCAATCTTCTGGAAACTGTACCGGAGGTTGTGAGAGCAATGAGGTATACGGTGAACGCTGTGATAGGCCATGCGATCCAAACTGTGTAAACGGTACTTGTAAGAGAGCCGATGGATATTGCGATAGCGGCTGTATTGCTGGAAACTTTGGAGATCGCTGTCATTTGAAATGCAATAACAACTGTGTAAATGACACATGCGAACGACCAGATGGATACTGCGATGTCGCATGTACACTGGGATGGTACGGAACACAATGCGATAAAAAATGTAGTAACACTTGCAAAGAAAGCATATGCGAGCGACGAGAGGGGAACTGTAGTAGAGGATGCACATTGGGATGGTACGGAGACCAATGCAATCTTCGTTGTAGTAGCAGATGTTTGAATCTTGCATGTAAAAGAGAAAATGGCAACTGCACACACGGCTATATCGATAAGATGACGAATTGTGGAAAGGATGGTAACCAATATCTGGATTTATTTATTATAGAAAAATAATATGTTTGTCTATAGCAATATTGACGTCACACATGCCATCGTAGAATCGTGTAAAATACCATTACTATTTAATCTCCTCCAATATACTAGCAGCTAAGATTATTGTAGTTTTTATATACGATCGCAATTTAAGTGATATATAAGTTTATTGTTGTTGAATAACCTCCTTTGTACAAATGTTGTATAAGAAACGTACCAAAAGTAATTCTAGCATTAGAAACTCGAACAATTATGCCTAGGAAAATGTTGAACATTTCGAGGATCAGTGACTCCATCTGAAAATCATTGTTCATGTTTACTGAAATAATATATGTATCGAAACGAAAATACATGAATCAATAATCAGTATTGCTCTTATTTCCAGGTAAGAAATCATAAACGTTTGCAAAGGTTGCAACAAAAATTTAACTTCAGTAAATTTTGTATCAATATCTTATTGCCGAAAATGACTGAAATGTATAATTTGAAAAGCATTATTAATTTTTAAAAGTTTAACTTAATGTTTGCCGCCAAACGTTCCAAAGCGAATGCTCTCCTCTCATTTGTAAAAGCAGAAATTTGTTTTTCAATTGGCTCAGCATCTGCAATTTGAAAATATAGTTTCCACTTGTTTTCCAATAAATATATAAATCATCGCAAGAAAGAGATAAGCGCCGCCCTAAATGTGTATATATTCCAATGCCACACTTATTTGCTACAAACACTATTTGCCAGTTATAGGTCCATATTACAGGACTTATTGATGCAGTTCGCTGACGCCCCCTTTCAATACATTGTATTATTCCAGTAACAGAGAAATATTATACGTGTCCATGACCACCTTAAATAAAGTAGGTGATATAAAATTTGAAAGAAATGAAAAAAAAAAAAAAAACACATCAGCTGTAAATGATATACATTAATTTCGCAATCTTGAATGTTCACATTTTCGCACAGTCAACATACACTAGGTTCTGAATAAATTTAAATGGAATCTGGAAAGTAAATGATGTACCGTCAATGAACTTTCTAACGTAAATAATTTACTTTCCAGGTATTGTTAATATGAGAAGTCCATTAGTCGGCGGTTTTGTGAGTGGATGGTTATTGGTCGTATTGTTGTGTGCAGTTTTAATGGGCTTAGTATTAAGAAGATACAGAATTTGCAAATGTATGTGTTTCATAAAATTTAGTAATCCAATATCAAGTTATTATCTTTGTGTGACGTCTACAGTTTCTTCAAATTTCAAATAGGATTGAAATTAGATATTTGCATGTATTGAGTTTGAGTGTCATTAAAAGAATCTATTCTGAAAAAGAATTTATTGTAGCACCATTTCTCTGTTATATAGACTGTTGTTCTATTTAAGTTTATTAGGAAAAATCTTCATCTTTTCATACAAGCAGATACAAAAGAACTAAACTCTTACTCAATCGTTAGTTTCTCTATTCGTTTTGGCACCTTATCAATCATGTTTGAAGTACTGAAACTTTATTTTTAGTTTGCAAAGGCAGAACAATTGCTACAGACGAACAGCAAGAACATGAAAGCAGGTAGTACATTTTATGCATCATTTCTTGAAGTCAACATGTACAATAAATATCTTTATATCTCTATTTACGACTAAACAGCGTAAGAAACATATTGATACAGACTGAATACTAGCAGTCCTACGGCCTTCAACATTTATTACTGCTCACTAGAATTCCAAATTGATGTTTGTTAGACGATGAACACCGCTACACGGATATAACTTCATGAAGATATGACCATAATAACAAATACTCATTGTGACCGGCCGCCAGATAAAAATGAGCCTTTGTACGATGATGCACAGATCATTGTCTAAGCAGACTTTGACACGAATGTTTCGTCTTTGCAGAGGACAATGTTAATATATATGACTCAAAAGGACGTGTTGTGTACAAACGAGCGATGACAACGTCCTTTACTTTATTTTCTTCCAACTCTAAAGGCAAATAGAAAATACATCTCTCCCAAGACCAGAATAAAAACAAAAAGATTGAACTTGTTAGGACAGACCTTTTACATCTTATTGCTAGAACGCATTACGGGTTTATACAGAGGAATTCACTTGATAATTAAATGAATAAATTAATTTGTGTTTTTCAGCGCAATACACGAATATATGACATTGCAACATGAGCACGGGCTTGCAAATCCAGCGACGAATTATGATGTATTGAATCCCGAACAAGGTATATTCTCATTGAACAAACACTCTTACTTTGCGACTTCTTTTATCTCGAAGAATGTCTCGTTAATCTCTGCACCCTATTTAAGGCAGAGAAAATATGTACATGAACATTTAAAAGTAAAACATGCAAATAGAAAAGTAACCAATTTTATTCATATTAGTATCGAAGATAAAAAACTGTGTTGGCAAAAGAATGATTTCAATTACTTTGAAATAGTGCAATTTTGGTAGTATTTTCCAAGTTATGTGCTTAGCTAAGCGAAAATCTATATTTTTATCATAACTTGTAGAGTAAGCTGGTTTTGGAAATTCAGGCAAATTCACAGATATTCCTATCATGGTAAACTATTTTATTCGCCACTCCTTTAATGTCATTATATTACGAAATTGTTGTAACATGTGAGCAACGTATGACCAAAAATGTCCAAAACACATTCATAGTGTCAAGGTTGTGTACGTGTTCTAAAGACTTAGAAACGAGATGGAATAATACAGAAGTGTAGAGTGTTAGTCAGCGGCGAGAATGTGAATATCATATAAGTTTGTTTAGTATATGTCTGATTTATTTGCATTCTAAAAAACAGGTTCAGTGTTCTAACGAGTTGTAAGTCTGATGAGTTTTTTTGTAATTATCAAAGTATGTTTCCCAAGTTTTACGACATATGTAACAGTTGTTAAGCCAATGATTTTGACCAAAAAACGTGTTATGAACCTTTATTAGAAATGAATACTTATATATTGTGACGGGATAAATTCGTGGAAGTAGCAGTTTTCAAACTGAAAAACTACACAATTATATCATTTAACAGAATTCTAAAATATGTTTTATTAAATCCATAAACTACTGTTCAAACGTAAATGCAAAAAATTGATAATTTCTTTTTGAAAAAGATCAGTTACAAAAGATGCATCAGTATTTTACATATATAGAAGTAGAATCGAATTCATGGCTATGATCAACAATTAATTGTTGAATTTCATGATTCAGTCATATCATAATAAACTATGTCTTATTTCCATGACTTGGATATGGACTGATATTCAATATAAAATGAAGCTAATATCATTCTCATTTCTATTATGTAGCAAACTTTCTATGAAATGGATAAGCTTGTACTAAGGACACAACGTCAATATGCTAATTTTCATTTTGTAATGTTTTAAAAAGATCTGAAAGTACAAATATTTTTGTGTAGTAAGACTGATTCAAAGTTTCTTTTCTAGAAGCGCAAATCACGGACTCATCCTATGAGGACATTGAAAGAGACCAGTTGAAATAGGGTCGTGTTAAAGGATCACTGTATGACAATTATGACATAAAGAAAAAATTGTACATTTTAATGGTGTATGAATAGACATTAGCAAGGCATGTACATATATTATAACAGTGTAATGAAGAACAGAGAAAACCGACCAAGTTATCGCACATTGACATTTCGGGTTGAACAAAATGGACAAACTGTAATTTGATTTATGTTTACTCTCCCATGTTTATCACTTTATACTGTATGTTTAAAGGCCAAATCGAATTGTCTTTTAAATCTGGAATTGCTACTAAGAAATACAGTTTGAAACTGGCTTCTAAAACTTTACAATAGCCATGGAGTATTTCGCTGTTTGAAATACTAATGCAGAAAAATAACTGACCGTTTTTGTATTTCCTTAGATTGACCTGGGTGGGCTTTTTGTCCTACTTTCGCTTAATTGCATGTTGTTAACCGTCAGAGATAATTTGCACATTGGCAATCAGAAGAAAAATTATTTCAACTATAATTCAAGAAGGCATGCTTATTCATGTATAACCTATGTACAGCCTCTTTCTGGGAGACTTATGTAAAATTACAAAGATATTTGAAAACTGGGAAACCTACTTTCATTTTTGAAAATGCAAAATATACTTTCTAAATTCTTTAATAAAACTCAAATTTTCAATTCGTCGCAGTATGTCATACTTTTCCTACTGTAAAGACGTCAGTTACAGTTCCAGATTTAAAAGAAAAATTCGATTTGGTCTTAGTAATGGACCTTTAACTTAATCATGATAAATTACTTTTGTACATAAAAAACAATCACAGACTTTCGATCAGCAAACAAAATGCCTTCAATAGTATTTATACATGTTCTATGTTATCACTATATGGATACTTTATTCCAATGATATACGATATGGTTTATTCATACAAGCCACCGAGAGTGTGTTTGTCATAGTCATATTATCGTTACATGTAGCATGTGCATTTATTGTCAAATTTTACAACACGTGGAGCATTATGTGGTTTTGTTGTCAGGTGATTTACTCGTTTGGGGCTGGAAAATACTATTGAATTTTGACGGATTCATAAACTACTCTTACTACAGAGCAGATGATCTGCAAAATGTTGAATCAAGAATTAACAAAGATACCCGAATCTGACAGGGTGATCTGTTATTTCATATCACTATAATATTTGTATTCTGATCGATATATTAAGCTGTTCTGATAAACTGTTTTAGTGTCACTTTTGTATATATTTCAGTTTTTGTAATGATATATTAATTTGATACTGTAACTGTTGGACAGTTGTAATGCAATTTTATATTTTGTGCTTCAAATAGTATGTTTTATATACCTCGTCTGAAAAATAAAAACAATAATATAGAGGAAACGGGTATTATGTCGAAATGTCAACAAAACATTTTACATCATGTTTTTAAGTTCAAATATTAAGAATGCATGTTTTTACGATACAGTGTTTGGATCTAAATCTGCATGGATATGAGACTTTATAGAAATTGTAAGTTAGATGCAAGCTCATAATGTTGATAATATTTTATAATTAAACTATGTACAAGTCAATCTCAAGAAATAAATAAGTGTTTCTTATATAGCCATTTACTGCCTTGAACATCGGCGTATTTGCCGATGACCAAAGGGATAGTGCTGGCTTTATAAAAGTAAATCACCTTTAATCTATTTTGTGTCTGTTTGCCCAGGCTTATAGCTGCAAGAATGTTCAAACTGGCAGAGAGGTAGAAACGCTGATTCCTTTACCAAGTTATCTAGAGAATCAGTTTCGGTAAATATTGCATTCTCTTTAATTTAGCAAAAGCCATCATGCAATGTTTAACAGTTATGTTATACATATTTTGTTTAAAATTCTTACATTAACACTACCCTACAAAATATAGGACAAGGAAGTGAGATCAGAATGAATTATTCAAACATTCACACGAACAATTTTACACTACGATACAAAGTTTGTAAATAAGGCGTTCCAAATACAAGTGTAGCAACTTTATCACCCGCCGCATGAACGAATTATAAACGGATGAACTTTAGCCACTACGGGAGAACTCGTCCTTGAGCACATGTCTTATACACGTCGTTTGAATGAAAGGAGCATTTGATCTAAGTTTTCGTGAAATTCCTGAATTGGCCAAGAGATAGAGTCTCAGGATCTTTTACCCGAATGTGAAACATTGACTTGATCTTGAGCTGATGCATTTTAGAACATCGATGAGAAAAATATAAATTTTCACCATTGTTTCGTAAAATTCTGTTTTTTTAGTGTTGATGGAGACATGAAGTGGACACGAAAAACTAAATACCCCATTTTTATGCAATTGACCTCAAACCAGAGTGGTTTTTAACATGTGTTCTTGCAGATTATCTCGAGTGAATAAATATTAGGCCCAAGTTAAATAAAATTATTCAATGCATTAAGGACGAACAGAGTGAACACAAAAAGGCAAGGGTCGAATATTTTACCTTAATATGTAGTGACCTTGAGATGACATATTTGTGACAAGTGTTCTGCAAGATGTTTCAATAAGATGAGCAAATGAAATAAGTTAAATGAAATCCTTCAAGTTCTAGAACAGGAACGATGTGTGTCCTTGGGCAAACAAACTTCAAAATGCAAAGCGCATGAGCCCTAAACCATTCAGTAGTGGCATTTCTGTGCGTACATGGGTCCGTACGTCTAATTCAGACAAATATGAATTTGACATTATTATCTGTCAGCAAGCTGTGTTTCGAACCTGAGTTCAGATAAAGTTCATAACCGGAAGCAAACTCATAGGTGGTTTCTTTTAACTTGTGTAATATATGTATACCGAAAATAGTTACACATTTTAGAGGAATTGTTATGCTGTATGTTTAATTGAATTCATTAAAAATTACGTCAAGGGCTGTGAGTTTACGTCAAGGGCCATTGATTTTTTTTCTTATTTAGCTATAGTGCTACAAGTGTTATATAAGTGTAGACATTTCGTTTTCCATGAAAGAAAATAAATTTACAACTACATGCACATGTCTGTACATAATGCAAGAAGTTAAAAGTGTAACATTAATAAAGGTAATACAAGACCTACCTGAAAATAGATTTTGATAAAGATGCAAACGTCGAACACTTTACTTAAACCTTTCAGATAAGGTCCTAGTTAAGATTTGAACGTCAAGAACTGTCCTCTAACAGCGTTTTTGGAGCTACACATTGCACGTAATCCAGATTTCGTATAAAAGCAACCTTTGATATATTTTAAATATATAATTAATGTGTAAAGGACTTTTTAAACTTCCTCTTTTTACATTGAGATACAGGTTGTACTAAAATATATTTTACCTGTAGGACATTATAGAGCACCTCATTTAAAGTTACCTTTATTGACAAGTGCTAGTATTTTATTTAGGAATTTACTTTGGTACATGTAAATAAAATAACCAACCATTTATGCGGACACTATGTTGACGTTGCTTGGATTTTTGCTTCTACATTTTGGAAGTAAGTCAACCGTTCATAGTGCTTGTTGATTTGTATTTATTATGTTGTTTAAATTCTTTTAGCTGCTAAAGGGTGCAATGTAGAATGCTATGCGTATAAAAAGAATTTAACTTTTGACATAATTTGAAAAATACAGATCAAGGGAACGATTACATATTGTTACGAATGTAAATACTTGTATACCATTGAAGTTGATTTTATGGCCGTAAGTAGTTTACATTTTCTGTCCTTGGACAACTTTTAAACTTCAGTATTTTGATATGACAGAAATATGTTGTTTATATCGATAGTATCAAATAATCTTTCTTTAGTTCACTCTATAAACAAGTTGGCTGCTTTAAAAAACAGCGAATAATAGTATTGCACAACGTGAGATCGCCTATAATCTATTGCAAAGTTCTAAAAATAGGATAAAAGCTGTGATGATTTACAAGTGCTGAAAAGAAACTCGCTTTACTAGGTGACACCCAAGGGCGCACAATCCACACATACTTTAAGCCTTAACACGTGAAAGGTACTTTACGTATAGGTTATAGGTCTATATTACAGGAATAAACAAATTTATTGCGAGGGAGCGTTAGCGAACCGATGCAATAAGTTTTTTTATTTCTGTAATATGGACCTATAACCGGCTTACAGTTTCCCATCTACAGGCAATATTTGTATTGAAATATATAGAGATTAAGGGCGGAGCTTAGCTCTGTGATGTTACAGTCTCACTTATTGGAAAAATAAGTGAAATAATTATTTTCATATTGGAGATTTTGAGTCAATATGGAGAATACAATTAGCTTTTTTGAATGAAATAGGGGCATTTGATTGAATTGGAAAGTAGGGCAAACTGTAAACTTGGTAATGTTAACTAGTACATGTAGACCTTTGAACATTTCAAATATGCGTAACTGATCGGAAGGTAAAACACCGATTAAAGGTTAAAGAGCTGCGAAAGTAATTAAGAAATAATCTATGTCTTGGAGTGCTTTATCGAAATTGAAGCATTCCCCCGGAGGCGATGTGCCTGGCGGAATAATTCACGAGGGCGAAGCCCGAGTGAATTATTACGCAGGCACATTACCGACGGTAAATGCTTCATTTTCGATAAAGCACTGCAAGCCATAGTTTATTTCGATTTTTATAAGCCGAATTTATGAAAACTTTCGTAAAAACTAGGGACTTTTTTCAATAGAAATATACCAAAGGCATATTAGAATATAGATTAAAATCCAACTTCACATCATATCAGCATATCTTTTCCTGTTTTAACAAAGTTAATGCATACTGTTTTTGCATGAATTGCTCCTTATAGAAAAGTAAAATCTCAATTAAATCTCAATGAGTTTTAATATCAACCCTTAATTTACAAAATCATTTTAAATTGCCTGAGATGATAATAATAATAATTCATGGCACAGTGGATTTAAAGATCTCATTCAACGTACCCTTCGATTATCAAACATACAACAGGCAATGTCAAAAATGTGTGTTTTCGTTCTTTTGAATTTATAATTGTTAAAAGAAATTGAGAGCTTTTATTATCTGAATTTAAATAACTGCTATAGAAATTTCCTTATATGATCGTTCGGCGAAGCCTTATTACGCTCGGTTTTGACGAGAAGTTGATAGACCTTTCAACAGCCTATAAAATGACAGTAGAAAGTGGAAAATATTTTTGGATTGAAAAATTTACACTGAAAGCCAACCCAAAAAGGCACAGACACTTGGGTTCAGGAGAGCGATTCTGGCCCAATTGTGTCTATCTTGTATTTTTTTTTTCATATTCACATACTATAAGAACTCAGTATACACACTGAACAGGTTTAGTCACTCAACGGAAACATTTAAAAAAAAATTTTTTTTTCACTATATGTCTCTATAAACCACAAGATACCAGACTCCAATGGTGGAAAAATGACTACTTCGTTCAATTCATGATGCATTTCAAGAATCCACATTACACCTTACGAAAACTTACCGGTGCCTATCAGTAGTCTATATGTTTACCTCTTCGTACACAAAGTCGTTGGAGCTGACATTCTCATTTTCAAAAAGAAAACCGACACAAATTTCAAAAACTACCTGTATTTTGGAGCTGGTTACTGTTGATGTCGAATAGCTCCCGGTCGTGTATTAGCGCAGTTTTGAGCCAGACACCAAATTGCGCTTACGAATACAGGAATTGTTATTATCATCTCACCTGGCGCCAAATTCAACCGCTCTAGCGACGGTGTGTACTATAAAGGTTTTACGAAAGTTTAGATTAAAGTGTTTTTAAAAGTTTTACGAAAAGATTGAGAGAGTCGAATGCTTGTTTCTTGGTACATATTGTTGACAGTATTAAATCAGACAAATGTAAAATTGAACGAAATGCATAAAGCATGCAAAAATATACAATAAAAGGGACCACACTGGAAATAAGAGCTTGCTCTTTAATTATTGTGTTATCCTTAGTATTTGGTACTGAAAAATACATACATATATTCAACTTCGTGCCGTAGCGCAAAAGAGTGTCCCCTTACAAGAGTATAGATACCTATTATTATTGGTCAGCTAGCTGCAGGGAGTACCAGAAGTCATTTAAACAACTAACGTAGATGTGTGGAATTAACTTGTCAATAAAGCTTCACAATGCTTGGAGAAAATGTGTAGGGATAGCTCTAACAATGCACTGATTGGTCATCTAGTCGCATCGGATTTTGCAATTCATTAAACATATGTTACGTGGTTGCGTGTACTTAAAAATGTCCCTTTTACAACGAAATCAACCTTGCCTCAGTCTTACTTTGGCATAAGTGAGTTTGATTTAGTTTTATCATAATTATTTAATTCAATATATACATAAATACATGTACACAAAACAGACATATGACACAACAAAACAAAAGCAAGTGGGTAAGGGCCACAAGTTCAAGCAACATTAATGGACGGCCTTCCGTTATTCGTAGAATTTTTAGAGAAAGAGATCCGCATTAAAAATAACGATAACAGTCTCAAAAACATTCCTACACTAACAAAAACGGTACTGACAAATATGATATTTCGGATGAAGAAAAGGCTTATTGTTTAAACGAGCATTTTACTTCCATTTAAACAGTCGATGCAGCGGCAACTCAATTACCAAATTTTATTCGTAAAACTGAAAAAAGTTCGTCGTCATTTACCATTCACCCTCAAACAATTATAGACATCCTGTCTACATAAACTTTAAACAAAGCTGTAGGACCAGATGAAATCAGTCATACGATTCTTAAACTCACGGTAGTATCTGTTTTCTGCTATGTATTTTATTGATCTGTTTAAGATGGTGTTTATCCTAATATTTGGAAATTCGCAAAAGTCATACCACTTCTTACAAAGGGAGATGAAAATATACCTTCTAATCATAGACCTATATCATTAATAAGCTGTATAAGAAATGCCATGGAACGAGTAATTTACAAACAACATTATAATCATCTTCACCCTCACCATTTGATCTATCCATTACAATCAGGTTTTCGTCCATGACACTCAACCGTATACCAGCTTATAGACATTTATCTATCAACAAATATGTGAATCATTTGATAATGTTCAAGCAATCGAGTCTGGCATTTGGTTTACTTTTTAAATTTAAACAGTTTGGTTTAAACGATGAACTCCTTCAATGGATTAATGATTATCAGTATATCCCTGACCATAAACAATCAGTTTTTATTTGTTCCGCAACATCCGAGGTATTGAATACTTCAGCTTGTGTTCCACAGGGCTCAGCCCTTGACCCCCTACTTTTTTCATTTACGTCAACATTAAAAAGTTACATTGCCGAAAACCTACTAATTATCTTTTACTCTTTTTAGCTAATGACAATTCTTTGGCAGTTTCGTCGAAAGATATTAAAGTGACATTATGCACATTTTTTTAAAGTAAAATTCCAGCTGAAATAGATGTGTGTAAAAGGGTAGAGGAAATAATAACTTTTGACCAAATACAACAAACTTTTCCTGCTACCAGTACGAAATAATAACTTTCCAAATATGACTTTTCCTATTTTGACTGGGAGAGTCAATTTAAGAAATAAACAAATGCATGTCGGAGTTGCTTCCCTTCCACTGCCGAGCAACACTAATAACACAAGGGAGATCACTGCCTAGGAAGGAATTATTATTTTATTAGTCCATTTCTTTAATTTCTAAGGCACCAACTTCAAATATTAATGCGACATTATCATTAGTTTAACACATTTAAATGCACAGCTACCGAAAATTGCTTTTATAAAACTGTCACAAAAAATACACTATGTGCAGTAAGATCAGCATAATGTCACTTTAACTACATAGAAACAACTATAAACCATTTACTTCAAACAATCAATGATTGGTCAAAGCAGTGGCTAGTAAATTTTTATCCTAATAAAACTGAAGTTATGTGTTCTCATCCAACACCAATAATAAACCAACACTTTTATTTAATGATGTTTCACTGAACTTCGTCGACAATCATTAACATATTGGGTTATCATTGTCGTCCGATTTAAAGTGACATACAGTATTGATATTGTTAAAATTTCAGCTTCAAAGGTTCTGGGCTCTGTGCGTTCTTTCAAATTTAGATTAATCGGATTTATACATAGTATATGTATATACATGCATGTCCAATTTTAGAATATGCTTCTGTAGTCTGGGATGGTTGCACGGTTTATGAACACAATTCTTTGAAACAGTTGCAATATGAAGCCACCCGAGTTGTCACAGGCCCCCACGATCAGTTTCAATGGAACGCTTATTAAAAATATAGGCTGGGTATCACTTGTTACACGCAAAATAAAAAAAGTTATTCTTTATAAAGAAAAATATGGAGTTTTACCTGACTACTTGCAACATATTTTCCCATTAACTGTGTCTGAAACAACTCGTTATTCTCTAAGAAATGACGAAAACGTTACTACAATAGCTAGCCATACACTAATATATTTTATTATGCATCATTTTTACCATCTTCTGTTGAATTATGGAACTCATTTGAATTCGAAATTCGAAACTCGGTATTTTTAAGTATATTCAAGTCAAAAATTAAGAGAATAAATGGGACGTCCGTTTCTTGTTCTTGTAGTTTTTTTAAAAATGACAGTGTATTGTTTTTAGCGTTCTTTACATAAATCATCGTGCGTATTATTTTTTTTTGGTACCACGGTTTCTTCTTGTCCTTAAGACAAGACAACGTATAAAATCTTGTGAAATCGTCATCATTGATGAATGATCCATAATGAGTAAGACAGTATTTGAAACAGTTGACCTTTTATGCAGGTCGTTGAGAAAAGACGAAAGGTATTTTCATGGTATTCAGGTGATCCTTTCAGGAGACTTTTATTAACCCCCCCCCACTATCAGACTATTTGCTGAGTGACTTCGGAAAAAGTGTTTTATGGAATCATTTCTTTTCTGCAATACCTCGCCATATTACCCTTAAAAATGCTCACATTGGTTTACAGTTAAGAATGATTCTCAAAGCACAGTGGATGCTTTAAAAACATCTAAGAAATAAGTTTTACCAAGTTATTTCTGTTATTTACAAATACAAGTTAAGACGTGCATAACCAAAAGGGTGGATTTATTATTTTTGACTAGGATAGTCAAAAAGGTTTTGACATTTCCTCTATAATTCAATGTTAACAAAACTGTTATACAGACCGTTATTTTTGATAATAACTATGGCAATGTTTATTATTCTAGGAGTATAAATCTTTAATGTTTTATTTAAATGTATGATGGTCACTTTAAACGGTAATTATTACTTTAATCTAAACTTTCGTAAAACCTTTATAGTACACACCGTCGCTAGAGCGGTTGAATTTGGCGCCAGGTGAGATGATAATAACAATTCCTGTATTCGTAAGCGCAATTTGGTGTCCGGCTCAAAACTGCGCTAATACACGACCGGGAGCTATTCGACATCAATAGTAACCAGCTCCAAATTACAGGTAGTTTTTGAAATTTGTGTCGGTTTTCTTTTGAAAATGAGAATGTCAGCTCCAACGACTTTGTGTACGAAGAGGTAAACATATAGACTACTGATAGGCACCGGTAAGTTTTCGTAAGGTGTAATGTGGATTCTTGAAATGCATCGTGAATTGAACGAAGTAGTCATTTTTCCACCATTGGAGTCTGGTATCTTGTGGTTTATAGAGACATATAGTGAAAAAAATTTTTTTTTTAAATGTTTCCGTTGAGTGACTAAACCTGTTCAGTGTGTATACTGAGTTCCTATAGTATGTGAATATGAAAAAAAAATACAAGATAGACACAATTGGGCCAGAATCGCTCTCCTGAACCCAAGTGTCTGTGCAAAAAGGTTGATAACATACGTTTTCAGTCGTTCATGAATGGTTATGATATTTTATTACGTAAATAGTTAATATACATTAACGTGACATGTTGCTACATGTACCTCCATACTAATGTTTGTAGAGTAATTATTTTTTCTGAAAAATGGTCAATATTTCGAGTAACATATTTGATAAGTAAAACAAGGATAAAGTTTGTTTTCATGATATACATGTCACGAGACGCACTTAATAAAAGTTGAGGCGGACATATGTATGCAGTCGGGTGAGCATCCGCCGTGAAAGCGAGGGGTCCCGGGTTCGCGTGCAGGTCAGAGTGCACATTTGTTTTATCCTGTGACATTTGGCTTCTTCGTGCTGCATAAAAAAAACTTTACATGATTTTTTACTATGAAATCTAGCTACATGTACCCATCTCTTTCATATACTTAAATATCGGAAAGATAGTTCTTGTTTGTTTAGTGTATTTACTAATTCAGTCATGTCATTTTTCATTTGTTGCACGGACAAGCATAGTATTAACTATTAAGTAACTTGCGAAAATGCTACTCGACAAAAGGCTTAAGGGTAATAACTATTTCATTCTATCTAAATGTACTTAGCGCCGCAGTACTGCTGCTTAATTCAAAGTTAATGTACAACTACTTAAGTTCCTTCAGATGAATGAATTATCAAAAGTGTTACCATTGCTGCCCCGTTTGTAAACATAAAGTGACGTGGACTTCTGCGAACATATTTTTCCATTATAGTATTTGGTGGTGCAGAATGCTTTTTCATTTGCCCTTCAAACTGTATGCTACCAGTAGAAAACGGAACAGAAGCCTGCAATTATATACATGGAGAGTGTTTACATGGCTGCCAGACAGGTTATGCTGGACCAAACTGTTCTGTTGAATGTCCACAAACGTGTGCCTCCTCTAACACCAGCGGCGTTGATGTCTGTAATGCAACATCAGAGGAATGTGTTTTTGGCTGTAAGGATGGTTCTTACGGGGCCCGTTGTGAAAAACAGTGTTCCGCCTTCGATAAAAACTGCAAGAGATGTTCTTCAAAAGGCGATAGCAGGTATCTTGAAATTATGAAAAAATGCAGTTTACACAGTTTTATAGTATACATTATTTAAATTTTGTATCCTTATTTCAATGATGTAAGCATACATGTTTTGTTGTGTATTTGCAAATATAAGCGTCGAGGAATTATAGCAGCAGCGGATTTTTTTGTTCTAAAATGAAGAGAAACACGTTTGCTGCAGGGTTATTTTGAAGTTTAATTATCAATGATATTTTGTTTTTTGAAGACCTGTGTTTTTTTTATTTGAAATCATGTCGAAGTGTTTCACTTCATGTAGCGTTTTTCGTAGAAGGTAAAGATAAAAATATACATTCTTCATACATCATTTGTAGAGAATAAACCAAACGTCTCATTGCTTTATTTTTATATGAGTGAAACCAGCTCGAGAGAAAAAGAGAAATTTTACTAAAGACATTTCTTGATATAACTACATGTAGTATACGGACAATTAATCATCTACATAGGAGATGCAAAATTGCAGACTTACATTTCAGTGCTATAGGGGTAATTCTATCACTTAAAAAAAGCTCCTATATACGAAAAGAAGGGTTTGAGCGTGATATACCTTAAAAAGTATATCAATCTAGGCGTCCGGAACTATTTTTGACTGCTGAAGATCCCTCGTGCGTAATTCTTACACAACATCTTCGAGCGCAAGTAATACGCTTGGCTTGGTATTGTTATGAATGATATAATATGATGTTAAACAAATTGCAATAAACTTTTCTATACTTCTGGTATCACCTGCAATATCAGCAACATCAAAACAAAACGAATAGCGTTTTAATAGAGGAGTAAAATACAGCAGTCAAAATTTCACGGAATGCAAGGAATGCACGAAATTATACGAGTTCAACGCAGCTACTTCATATTAACGCAGCAAATAGTACCCCTTCGAATATTTTTTTTATCAAAATTAACGTGTTAGAATGGAAATATATTTTACTTTTGCGTGATATACCGGTGAGTATACTATATCACTATGTGTTGTTTATATGCTTTGTAATTCATCACTCAGACTTTCAGCCTGCGTGATTAGATTACTACGCATCTTTACTCCACACAGTGATATACTAACCGGTATATCACTCAAAAGTGAAATCCATTTCCAAAGTATATTTCTATATAGAGTTCAGTTTCATAGTAATATAAGATATCTGAAAGACAAATCGTGATCTACACATGTAATAAAACAGATATATTACACAAAAGTAATACATTTTTCGGATCTAGCACGTTTACCTGGTATGAAATGTTGAATGTTTATCAAACGCTAAGCTGAGTGACTTTTCATGTAGCAATTGCACGACAACAACGAAACATGTCGGCTGTTACTTTACCCACAGGTTTTATCCTTTAGGTATTTTGCTTTGTTTGGTGATTTTATCCAGTACAACTCACTTTTTTCAATGATCCTACATAGGGAATAAAGCAATTACGGCACATGCTTTATTTTAAATACGGACATGAAGCACATACATTTTCTGGCCTATTTGTAAGCATCACATATAAATAAAATATACTTAAATTATACTTAGAACATAAAATGAAGAGAAAAACGGCAAATTCTAGTGAAAGTTTCATGACCAATATTATATGGTTTTTATACATTTTTGATTACAAAACTGAATTGACGAGTACACCGCTAGCCGAGTCCAAGAAACGTTTAATAGCTGTATAAATGAGACTTATTGGTAATGTAATACAGTGTAGTCTACACCTTTTTTACCAGTATAAAACCTCAATAGTTGTTAAGTTTCCAAGGCCGTTTATCATTGAAACTACTGACTTGAGAATGTATGCAGTTAATATGTTTTACCAGAGAAAAAGCATATGGGTCCTGCATTCACTTAAAGAGAAAACGAAAAAAAAACAACACAACACTATGTGTCCTATTATTCTCTTCTATGACGCACCATCGGAAGTTATAAAAGTACGTCATCATCTGCTCAGGTATGTCAATCAATGTTTAAAGTAGTTAAGCTGCTTGAAAACACAATACATTTGTATTACGACTGTAGTTGTGATGTATATCTTATCACATATTTCTGCTCTGCTTTATTTTCAGTAGCGTTGTTTGTGATGAATGTAGTAAAAACTTTTACCGAGACAACGGAAGATGCCTAGTATGTAACTACTGGTGTATATATAATGTAAACAGCTCTTTACCAACGTGCAGGGAGGATGACGGATACTGTAACTTTGGTTGCAAGTCAGGTCGTTATGGATATAATTGTGGTAAACGTTGTAGTGCCACTTGCAACGATATTTGTCACAGGGATACTGGTAAGTTTACCAAAGTTTTAATGCGATTAACGTTAAGAGGACATTTTCAAAGTTCTAAAAAATAGATATTCATGTTAACATGTCATTTTCTATTAATACAACATTCCATGCGAATAATCCAAATATTCATACGGTACTTATCTTTATATATATTGCATTGGAGTGCGTTAATATGATCAAAGCTGTCGGGAAAAAAATCGGAGTTTCGGATAGGGAAGTAGTTCATTCTGGCTTTTCGAAGTTACACCCGTGTAAACACTGTCGCTGCATATAAAAATAGAAATAGAAGTACAAATACATCTGTCACATATCATAGTTGTGATAAGTAAACTAGAAGCTTTGGCAGTTAAAGGGACAGTCATTACATCTAGAAGTTTATATTTTCCAAAACAAAAAGAAAGAATATGTGCAGTGAACGTAGTAAATAATAAATACAATTTTAAAGAACAACATATATATTGAAAAATGCTTCATTTTACATGTAGCACACACAATCAACATAGAGGCCTTCTGTAATCAATCAACCCACCGGTTAATTTTACAACAACAACTTTACACAGGTTATTGAATGTTTTACGGTACTGAGCTGATTTTACCGATAATGACTGGAATGAATAGCTTCAACTTTTAGGTTTAGTAATAATACTTGCACATATTCTTATATTTATATTCCAGTTTTAGGGAATGCCTGTTTAAGTCTAAGTATATTCTACACCTTATTCTTTTGAACGCCGAGACATTTCAGGACTAACTGTTGTTTTCACTTCCGGAGTCAAAAATGCATGAGAGCTTACATCATCACACTGAAGTATAGATGTATACTTTCACTTTATCGGTACCCATTCAAATCGATTGTCTACGGTGTTAGATTCTGGGTCTGACACCAGAGAGTTCTTTAAATGACTCAAATTACTTTGGACCAACGTGTATAATTGCCTGTTACGATAGCTGTGCAGGTCCACAATGCACCAGTCTCATACATGTTACATGTTTGCACTTAAACATTATGTGGACAAAAAAATGTGAAAACCTCTGCACAATGCAATGCGCCGTCTGATTCCAGCATGACCATTTGTGACAAGTCGAATAGCGCATGTTCATACGGATGCGAAAACGATAACATCTTGGGAAGTCAGTGTAAAGCATCCTCATGCTCATCCGCATGTACAGTGTAACAGTATATAAATATCACATAGCTTTGAGTGTAACAGTAAATATGTCAACATGAGGAAAAAGAATGTTACCCGAGAGGAAGCCGAAGGTAACAGTATTTTCCGAATGATGACATTTTTACTGTTACACTCAAATCTGTGTGATATCTATTTTATTATGCGAAAAAATTATTATTGGGTATTTGACATACCGTTACGTATAAGAGTTTATCACAAGGAAAACACATCATGTTCACTAAAAGAAGTTTTGACTAAAATTGATACCACGCGTTCTGCCGTAAATTAAACAGTATCTTTCTAGCGGTCATGTGCTGCCTTGACAGAAACAGCATGAATGCTAACTTTTTGTCTATGGGAGTTTAACATGGATAATAAATTGAGGCATAATAAAATAGTATGCGAGCAGGCTTCTGGACATAGCAAGGAGGTTTTGATAGCAAGGTCGTGTTTCCCTGAAAATACAATGCATATATATATACAGAAAGTATCGCGTTTTTTGTCAGGGCTTTGTCTTCTATCTACTACTTTAGTGATATATACAAATATGTATATTGATTTTCCAGCAACTTGTACGACAGGCTGCAAATTCCCAAGTTACTGTGGCCCAACGTGTGAAATTACATGTAACGATGGCTGTGTATGGCGGCAATGTAACCAGTCTTGTACATGTTCAAGGGGTTGTATTCGTACAAAATGGGGCGAGAAATGTGATAAGCAATGCAACGACAACTGCAATAAACCATCTGATTCCAGCAGTAACATATGTTATAGGTCTAGCGGATCTTGTCCATACGGATGTAAAAACAAAATTTATTGGGGAAGTAAATGTGAACAATCTTGTTCATCCGAGTGTAACGATACAATATGCGAGCAGGCTTCCGGAAATTGCACAGGAGGTTGTAATAGCAAGGAAGGTATACGGTGAACGCTGTGATATGCCGTGCAATGAAAACTGCGTTAATGGTACGTGTGAGAGAGCTGATGGGTACTGCGATAGTGGATGTATCTCAGGAAGCTATGGGGATCGCTGTCATTTGAAATGTAATATAAACTGTTTGAATCTCAGTTGCAAAAGATCAAACGGATATTGCAATGATGGCTGTGAAGCTGGATGGTACGGAGACCAATGCAATCGTCAATGTAGTATCAGGTGTTTGAATCTTTTATGTCATAGAGAAGACGGCAACTGTACATTGAGCCTTGACGATTTGATTGGAAAATCAGACTCCGAACATGGAGGTAAATTTGTTTCTGAATTCGTATGTTTTAACTCTTGTAAAAGGATATGGCATATGTTTATAAACATATTGTATCATTTTTGAATATCCACTGAAGAAACGTTTGGATTTGTAAGCAAATCAATGTCAAATGCACGACAGTAATTGTTTATTTCTGAAGAAGGATGCAAAGTGATATTAATTAAAGATCCAACGATTTTCAACAGTTTTAACTTTCAACTATGTTATTCAATGATATAATTAACCTACTGCGTTTTCATAAGTTTTTTTTTTTTTTTTTTTTTTTTTTTTTTTTTGGGTTTTTTTTTTTTTTTTTTTTTTTTCTTAATCTACACAAAGTTGAATTGAAGACTGCTTCCTGTAAAAATATCTCAGCAATGTATGCGCCAAAATAAGGTGCTGCTTAATACTATTTGAAAGAAAAGATGGACCAGAGTATCCACACTACTTATAAAGTAATAAAGCTTCATTGATAATAGATCCCCACGGATATGTCTCTTGTTAAATATAGTGTATTGAAAAAATTATTGTTCTTTACCGTTATTGACTTTTAGATGTTTCAGATACTACCACTTTGAATAGTCTGCTAATTGGCGGTCTTGTGAGTGGTTGGGTTTTTTTTTTTCGTGGTGATTGCTGTTTTAGCCGTCAAAGCAATAAAAAGATATAAGATTGGCAAAGGTAAGCATTGTATGACTAAGAGTTCCAATATTTTCATTCATCGCTTACTTGAGTCTAATGATGACACTCATAATCAGACAGAAATACTGCAAGGATAAACATAAATCTTTTTAGTATCTGAATATAATTCTTTCAGAGTTTTAACACATTCATTAAAATGTTGAATCAAGAGTACTTGCAAGGTTTTCCTTTTGTTTCAACCATGATACTGTTTTTATCTCATATGACCAAGCTTTTAGCTTTACCCTAAACATTCAAGACAAGTTTCTCCGATACCTTGTAGCCTACCTGGGAACGACGCCAGGGGGGGAAGTCAGTGATACGACAAACCAGACATTCAGGCGTACATATAAGGCGATCTGGCATTCAGGGTTTTTTTGGGCTATTTGTCCCTCCTGATATCATCAAGTTGTGAATATTTAGTTTATTGTCACGTTGACCTAAAATGAGATTAATAAACTGGACAAACTAATTGTTTACAAATTTATTGAATTATGTTAAACCAAGGGCAATATAATCGTGATTATATTTGTGTCATCAACTTATCAACAATTCAACTTTATGTTATTCTATTTAGCTTAATATCATAACCGATTTGTGTATAAACGACTTCAGCTTTTGCACTTTCCCGATGTACATAAAATCCTATACATAAACTTAGTATAACATGTGTTGTGGTATAAAACTCAGGATGCATTTTGTTTCTACAATGTTCTTATATCTCCTAGACTCAGCTCTTCAAATTTTATTTGATTACAGATTTATCACACTTAATCTGTAAAAAAACTTTTAAATTTATTTATACATGTAGCACTAACACATTTTAAATGGATACTAACGCTCCCTATGAGAGAAAACTCATTGTATCTAGAAAAGTTTATATTTAAAAAATGTATGTGTATATATTACTGCCGCATATCTCCCAGTCAAAGAAGCTGAGTCTGACGTTATTGTAAGTTCAATGAATGAAAAAGTTCATTTTTACCAATATGTTTGAATGTTTTGATTTGCTCATACCTTCCTTTCTCTGCAGTTTCAAACGACCAAAAGATAGCAGAAGACGAACAGCAAGATAAATCAAACAGGTAATGCATTTACAAAATGTGATGAGCAAAAGATGTTCCATAAAACACATTTCATAAAACGCTAAAACAATAACAACACAGTTTCAGGTGGAAAACAGTAAATCATGGGTTTAAATGATATCAGACACTAACAACTCAAACACGAAATTATGAAGAAAACAGTTAATGCATAGACTTGGTTCTTAGGTATAGAGTTGTTAAGTGTTAAGTTGCTAAACTAGAAAGCATAGACGAAATACATATTAACTACATTTTGAAAAAAATAACCAGATTGGATACTATAAACAAATACGATTTGCAACAAGTAATTTCATCATCAAGAAAGGTACATGTAGGAATATGGCAATTGTTTAGATTAATTTTCTTACTTGTTAGGGTTTTCTGCTTTTATTGCAGTGGCCAGCATGAATATATGTCATTGCAGCATGGACCAGGTTATTCAAATCAAGCAGCAAACTATGAAGACTTGAACCAAGCGGAAGGTAAAATTAAAAATGCTTAAACCATAATATATCATTGATATTAAAAAGGATCATGAAATATTTTAGTTAAAAAAACCCTACTTGACATAATATACAAAAACAACTATGTACACTGGCTGTTACTGCAAAAAGAAATTCATTACATGCTCACAGTAAAAGGAAAATTGACTTGCAAAGTAACACCTTAAATCGACTACTAATACTAAAGACGTATTATCAGTTGCATTAGCACTACACATGTGATATTGGCTAGCTTCCGCAATTGATAGCCAAAGAAACTCAATCTGTATGAACATGGCTTCTAATACATCCGGCTTGAACATATATATATATATAATATGTAAGACCTAGAAAATGTATTTTAAGTATTTTATGGTTTGAACATTATCTAAGGAATGACTAAAAAATCAGAATACTCTAGGAATCAATATTAAATAAAGCCTTGTTAGTTTTAGATTATTCTTAATGACAATCATAATTGATAGCGACTACATACACTACATGCTACATGTAACTAGTTTGTGTTAGGCACATTATGAACTCAAAGTTTATTTTCTAGACGGAACGGAAGCTCTGAGCTCGGGTTCATCCTATGTGAACGTAGAACAGGAACAACTGTAAAAGGTGGCAGCAAAACGTTTTCCTTGCAAGAGTTACTGAGCAAAGTATTTACACTATGTTGTAGTATTCTGCCATGGCAGGGATGATTAAAATGTTCTGATGAGCAAAGAGAAGTGACAACTCTTAACTAAACAAGTATCATCATATTCACTTATCAATTCTAATAAAGATGCCGTGTATTTTTATTTATATTACATTAGTGCACAACGTTATATTTATCCTATGTGTGTCTCCTGCCGTATGTTCGTTTGTTAACCCATGCCGTATTATGACACAATCGGTGGTATTTCAATTGTTGTTTATATATTTTTTTTTCAAAACGTATTTTCATTGTGTAAATATTTCATCGGCAAACAAACTACCTTTACGTTTGTATTTGTATATGTTCCTCGTTTAACAAAATAGTCGGACAAAAGGTAGCAAGGAAGTTATGAAAGCATCAGTGCATGAAATGTGAAAAACGTTAAGTATAATTAAGGGATCAAATTGGCGATTTACTTCGTAATTGAAGATTATGTTCACTTGATAACATCTCTTTTCATTTGCATGACTACTTCTGAAACAGTTAACTCTATACAGATCGTAAGAGCATAGGAACATATTGTCTGTTTGCTTGTTGTATTTGATATCAGGTTAGTATCAATTAACGTGCAGTGAAAACAAGAGTTACTAAGTGCATATGAAAGAGATTATCACAGAGTTTGCACTATTTGGATTTACTTTCATTAAACCTTTATATACACAAATATGATATAAACTGCTGATATCTTATAGTCTTTACATATGTTATTATAATTATACTATTATAAAGTCCCTGCTTTAGACATGAATTCAGTCATATGTTAAGCCACCGGGAATCAAAGTCTTATAAATGTTCCTGTATGTAGCAAGAATTATTTTTCCTTTGAGGACAAATAGCTATGGATACACCACATTGTTGAGAAAAAAATTATCAAACACCTACTCAGCCTTTTGGAGACTTTTAGAGACTGATATTTGTATTAGAAATACTTGACAAAATGCGTAAGTTTCCAAGCAATATTAAAGCTATATACAGCACAAAGTCTACGATATGAAATGAAGACAAAGTAAATTAATAACACTAAATTATGAAAACGGTAAGCACGAATAATGCAAGCAAGCAGTCGCAGTCTATGCCTAAATACAAGTACAAACTGACATATTATAGGACATAACAAACATGAAATACGTATTCGTTGTAGAGTGTAGTGAAATTAACAGTGAAAACAGTATGATCTCGGATTTAAGGCTTAGTTAAAGACAAGGTGTCTAGCACAGTTTTGAATGTAACTTTTGAAAAACAATGCAATAAATTAACATGAACAATACAAAAGTAAATGTCAGCACGTGGAAAAAATAAAAATATTTAACTTAAAATTAATGTGCATTACTTACTGTTTTGCTAGCTTTGATATGGGCGTTGAAAACTACGTTCAGTTGGACGAGTATTTCTCGAAAATGAGACAAAGCTATAATAGGAAGATAAATGTTACACTTATATGGCAAAATTCTAAATAATGGCGGGAATAAAGAAGCATGCAGTTTATATGAATTCAAGAACAAAAATCAAGACATAATAAAGACGTTTTCCCATGTTTTCGTTATGTCCCTTTATACGTTTATACATCGGCACAATCAAAATGAACTATACAATAAGTTGGCCGATTTCCATTGCATACTAGCACGACGTTCCTATCAATAAGAGTTCAGTTAATGTATCAATGTATCATTATTGGTCCAGATAGTTCGATTTGATTAGTCCGAGTTTTCGAAGAAATCACCTATCGAGTCTACAAACATACCACTAGATAAAGTGCGATTTCTCCAGGAATAACAAGTTTTTTTACCAACGCTCCTTGAAGACTGAAGTGAATTATTTAGGCTTCACAGAGTAGTGCAAGAATTAGAACGCGTTCAACTTCCAGAGACATTCCCTGGTTCTTTACAAATAAAATACATAGGACCTCGAGTTTGTTTTTTTTGGGGGGAGGGTTTAAGGGGGGAAATTTTATTTTTTTTTTTTGAAATAATAATCACATTGCAGAATTTGCTGATGATCGGAATAGCTTCTGGTCAGAATCACAAGATTTTGGCAAGTTAGTTGTTACAATCTAAGGAATCTCCTTAACATAAGGTTTGGATATAAATCCAGCTTTTTCGTACCATATACCTGAACGCATAAATTATTACACACTTATTTGACAGAAGAATGTTGTAATATTTTGAACATAATCAAACTTAATTTCTGTTAATTATGTGCAAAAGCAAGTTATAACCGTAAAGTTTATGTTGCTAGATGGAAGAAAATTTCGGATCTGGAAATCCTATGCGAGTAGATTAGATAACAGACAATTGTTAAACAGTTATAACTGAGCAGGGATTATAACAGTTCAAAGTTTCGTGAATTCAGTGTACCACGATTTATTTAAACGATTGGGGAATGTAGAAAATGAACTTAATCTTTATCAAACAGGTGTCACCATACTGGCAATATATGGGTCGAATGAATTTGCACGAAATTGTTTTGTTTTATCTAGATAGTGTAACAAGTGTTATCTGAACAATGTTGTGACTCTTTTGTTTCTCATTTGTAAACTTATTTCGTCAATTGTCATAACCTAAGATATTATATTTTGTTTAATCAAGATTTAGATAGTCATTGTTTAACTTTTTGATCGATGTAATTGAGATACAACGTACATGTAACTATTAGCAGTGATGATTGCATTAGTGTATGTATAATTATCAGTGCAATATGTAGTTAAAGGGACACTCCTTACATCTAGCAAATTATATTATCCAAAAATGAATAATAATGTGTTCAGTGAATGTACAATGATAAAAAATTCAAATACATTTCTTCATTTTTGCACAAATAATCTACAAATCGACATTCTGTAATACATTGCTATCCACCCATCAACTGTACTAAAACTACAACAACTTTACATAGATCAATATAGGGTTAACTGATTTGTAATTTTTATATTTGCTACTGTATAATCTTTATGTATTTTAATGGTCGCAAATATTTTAATGGCGACGGAATTAACGAATAAAGCCTAGATCAATTAAAAGGTATGAAATAGGTTAGACTTTGTCCTTGGAACGCACCAAGGGACCATTTTTGGACTAACCAGGTGTTCGTGAAATAGTTTGGTCAAGAATAATTTGGGTTCTGCACACCCCATCAATCTTGGTTTCTCGACGGAACACTCAGTTTGATAAGTTCTTCATCCTCTCTGTCAGATTGTACTCTCAGACTGGCTATTTGTTTGTGTAAGTTGTATCATGTATGTAGGTCTATTTAGTGCAGAAACTATATAAACCTAAACGTTTTGCAAAGGAATGTACGTTATACAGAACAAACCATAGTGTACATGACTACACAAAGAAAAAGGGCACCAAATGTGGTAATGTTTTACTATATTCAATATTAGAACATGGTTTACGACTATTGTTTACCCTAATACCCAGAAACTGTATTTCGTTTAATACAGTGTTCAATGTTTGAATTAGCTGTGTTGCATTGTACATATGTTTCGAAAGTTTAGTTCATTAAATCGTTTGACTTTATTTGTTCTGTAAAGTTAGGGAGAGCAGCTGTCAATCAAAGTACATTATAAAAGCATAAAGTTGATTTAAAAACAGACATCAAAAATCTGTGACACACATCCTTCAAGCTGCAAATAGTGTATAAAATGAAACTTATTATATTGGCTTAAGGTATAGTTACCCCCAGCTATAAACATTGTTAAAAAGTTGACGATTTATCAGACATTATATACCATTGGATAACTTACATTTGTCTTTCTGTTATCATGAACACCGTCCTCTGTTTTCTTTTAGCCTAGATATTCAAACGATATTTCCATTCATGTATTGCTTTACATGCGTTTTGAGCAAAAGAGATTAAGGTAGCGCCTGGGAAAAGCTTGAACTTCATTCGTCAAAATCTTCAAACAATTTTATCTTTTCTATTGCATGTAAAAAGTATGTAAACATACATATTTTTGGAAAAGGGCGTTTAAAACTCTAAACATTAAAACGTTTGAAGATTTTGGTGAATGAAATTCAACTACGCTCCATAAAAAGACATACTTGAAAGGGCGTAAACTCTAAACCAAAAGTGAAGTGGATAAATTCAACTTACAATTTATCTTTTCTATTGCATGTAAAAAGTAAGTAAACATACATATTTTTGGAAAGGTCGTTTAAAACTCTAAACCTTAAAACGTTTGAAGATTTTGGTGAATGAAATTTCAACTTACAATTTTATCTTTTCTATTGCATGTAAAAAGTATGTAAACATACATATTTTTGGAAAAGGGCGTTTAAAACTCTAAACCTTAAAACGTTTGAAGATTTTGGTGAATGAAATTTCAACTTACAATTTTATCTTTTCTATTGCATGTAAAAAGTATGTAAACATACATATTTTTGGAAAAGGGCGTTTAAAACTCTAAACCTTAAAACGTTTGAAGATTTTGGTGAATGAAATTTCAACTTACAATTTTATCTTTTCTATTGCATGTAAAAAGATGTAAACATACATATTTTGGAAAAGGGCGTTTAAACCTCTATACCTTAAAAGTTTGAAGATTTGGTGAATGAAATTTCAACTTACAATTTTATCTTTTCTATTGCATGTAAAAAGTATGTAAACATACATATTTTTGGAAAGGGGCGTTTAAAACTCTAAACCTTAAAACGTTTGAAGATTTTGGGTGAATGAAATTTCAACTTCAGTCAGGCGCTACCTTAACTGTGCCTCAAACAATGAAGTCATCAGTTTCTGATAGCGTAAACCTTGTCCCAAAATAACATAATAACAATCTTGAAATGGAAATACCCCGCATTTCCTTACAAACAACTAGATTTCATGAGTACTCGGGTAGCTAGTGTTTCGAGTTTTGTCTTCCTTATAAATATTTGATATCACAAAAAAAGAAAAACACTATATTTAACCTCATTTTTCTGTCATGCAATCTTTCTTATCAGTATTGTGAGGAAGCCCGTATTTAGCGCCGTACTCACGTATGGACCGTGTATTTTGCGCCGGGTTTATATATTGCAATTGGGAGACAATCTCGTATTCATCACCGTACTTACGTGTAACAATTGTGAGAAAACCCCCGTACTGGACGCCATATTTCTCCACTGACAACGTACTTACCACCTACCATTCTCGAAATATTTTTCAACCTTTTAAGCGATAAACAGTATTCTAACTTCCTTATTTATTGATACTTGTTCAAGCTACCTTGTTATTGTTTAATCTATATCTTCTGGCTAAAAATAAAACTGAAACAAACAAACGCTTATTCTTACTGCTAATCTCAAGTTTAAAAAAATGCTGTATACGAAAGTAACGAAAATATTTTCAATCCGCCCGAATTTGTTCTAATTTATAGGTCAATGGGAGGAGTAAGTCAGTACAACTTATTTCTTCCGTGTTTTCAAAGCAATCTTTTAGCGTTAGACATCTAAAGTTATTTAACTAAGTTGTACAGCAATCTTACTTTAAGAACATGGATTTTGACAACACAGTATGTAAAAGAAATGTGGAGCCGCCGTGGCGCAGTGGAAGCGTTTTCGCCTTAGAATCGAAGGGCCCCGTGTTCGATCCCTCTCATTGCCATGTCGATAGAGTCCTTAGGCAAAACAAATTAATCCATCTGGAATGAGTCTCGAGAGCGATTAATATAAGTTGTAAGAACTTGTTTCGCAATCGAGAATAAATAAATTAGTATAAACTAAAGAAATGAAACAAGATCCACATCTCCTCGAAAACTTATCGAGTTGAAACATGCGGATTTATCTTTGGTAGGGAAGCCTCTTTTGAAACTTTGGTTAATAAACTTATGTGAAAATACTTAATGTACATGTACACAATCATCATTAAAGGAGCATAACTGCGTGAAAACCACCAATATTCACTCTCTTCTTGTGAAGTGCCTTTTACGTTAAACTTCGTTGAACTTTAGCCAGTGTAATTATGAAAAAAAGTGCACTGATGAAAACAGAAAGATTTCACTTAACAAGGGGGGGGGTTTTTTTTGGTGGTGGGGGGGTTTTTTTGGGGGGGGGGGGTTTTTGTGTGTGGATTTCCTTTTGATATTATGCTTTTTAGGTGTTACAGTCTGAAGAATTTAGAAAGACAGATTTAAAGAAAGTTAAATCTCGGCTTGACAGACAATTTCTAGGGGTAAATAAGTAAATCACAATATGAGTGAGGCGCGTGACCGTAATATAATTATGCGAGCTTTAACATCCCTATTTTACATAAAACTGCTTTCTATATATCACAGCTAAAAAGGAAGTACACCCGTTTCTTCTTTTATTATTTTTTAACGACACGGAAGAATAATATTTTGCCATACTGGTATAACAAATATTTACCTTTTCTTTCTTTCTTTCTAAAGAGGTATTTTTATAACGATCTCAATTTTGATTACTTATGTTTTCAAACTTCCTTCTTGTTCATTGTTGCGCACGGATTGCAAGCGACTATCTCGTTTCTCGTGGGGAGTAAAATAAAGTCGAATATTAAAACATTTTCATTTACAACGTTTTTTGTGCTTAATATTTCTGTTTTGCTATGAACATATATATATGTGAGGACAAAACAAACATTACTGTTTTATGATTCGATTAAAGACTAGCAGTATGCTTGAGCTGCTCGGACTTTCGGTTCTACTTTTTGGAAGTAAGTGAACCCTTTATATTTTCCTAATTTATTTTTTCAACTGTAACTGTGTAGAAACAAAAGGTATATTCTCCTGCAAAATTGCAACTTTATGTTTGAACTTGAACATTAGGAGGAAAACTTAAAATGAATTTATAGTTATGTTACATTTATCTGCTTAACAGCGTTAATTATTATGCTTCAGAATAGTGTTTTTCTCCTATTTTTTGTATTGCATGCTGAAACAAAAAGAAAGAGGAAAACGGTCAAGTATTCCACAAAAGGCCTTGCTCCATTTGTCAAGTATTTTAGGCCTTCCACCCACACTTTGGTAGCAGAAAGCCGAAATTTGAAACAAAGCAGGGTTCGCTGTTTGTTAGCCGCCAGTCAGTTCAAGATGCATTGTCTTTTAGCGATACTAAAGAAGAATACTTTTTTATACGTAAGAACTAACTGCATCTTTAAAAGGAATAACGTTAGTTTATTAAGGGTGGCGCGGTGGTCGAGTGGTTAACGCTCTAGACTATCAAGCCGGAGGTTCCCGGTTCGGAGCTCGGCCGGAGCACTAGAAATTTCAGAAACGATTTCATTGTTTACGTCCCATCTAGAGCTGAACTTGTAAGAAACGTAGAGGTAGTTTCGCATGCATCGGTGCTTTAAACCGGACACCTAACGTAAATAAGGGTTTTTTTTCTAAAAAGAGCTAGGTCTGGTACCCGGATTCCTTTGTATCTGCATATGTCTCTTCGACTTACACCTGTCAGGAACGATGCATTTTCACCCGAGGAGAGATCCTTGGGTTGGCCGGGAATGTAAACAATAAAAAAAAGTAAGCATAGATAAACACTTAATGTATTACAGTTTCAACTTGATATTTTTATTACCTATATTTATAAACATTATACTTATAAACCTTGCATGTCATAATACACTACAATACAATTTGTTGAGGATACTTTGACAGTAACTAAATAGGCGAGTTATATGCGTTTACAAACGTTTACACCAATTGCCTAAAAAGGTACTTCATGCGTTCAAGAAAAAGTCTTTACATTCTCCAGTGAACTTGCATATTGATAGTGGACACTTTCTTTGCATCAATGTCACATTATCCTGAAGACATTGTACACCCACATCAACCCTAACTGCTCTTAGGAAAAAATATTGACTGAAAAACGAACTGTAAATATCATAATCAGAAAGCAAGGATCTCTAAGGGATTGTCACGATACCTATATTGTACGGTCGCTTACCAGGAGTCACCAGCCGCCCGGCAGCTGGATAAATATCAAAACATCAACAGAAAAAAGTCTCAATACATGTTCCAAACAGTCCATTATTTACAAAAGATGAAAATTATTAATGGATCAGTCCGAACTGCCATTTACGTCTTCCGCCTTAATTTTCTTTTCTGAATTTATGTATACAGTCAAACTTGTATTAAGAGATAAGTTTTTTTTAAACCGAATTCGGTAATTTTAGAAGAAATTATGTTTTTTTCAATTTTTTTATTTTATCAAGGGCGGCCTCTTAAAGTTAGTTTCACTGTTTACTGAAGAAGAAACTATCCTTGCTTACGGTGTTTTATCTCAAAACCAACGGCTTCATATCATTTGTGGAATATATACATGTAGATACTGAAGGCGGTAAACGAACAGAGGGGAGCAATAAACAGTATTTATAAGTATGACTTTGTGCGGGTTTTTTTTATCTACAGTAATCATAAAAGTCAGACAATATTGATTGCGAAATCGGAAAATCAATTACAAAACTGAGATCTCAGGAATCTTATCTTTGTATTTGAAAAAAAGTCACTTTGAACATGCGGCAAGATAACAGTGTTGTCTTTTTTTAGATTTATAATCTGTACATTTATAAGTATATTAGCTTCGTGTATGATCGCGATAAGATATATTTTTAATCAATGTCGGGCCAACTAACATTGTGAAACTTCTCCTTAAATATCTAAACATACTCTACACCGATTTACTGCTATATCAAATTTCTTTTGCATTTCAGCTACTAAATGTTCCCCTGTCCGGCGGTTTCAATGACTGCACAAACTTCAATTTTTACTTCCTGCATCAAATGAAATCATCATTATAACCGACAATTGTAAAATAATCTTTATACGTGGTAATATGATAGCTTTATTTTATTTTGTACATGTTTTTAGCATTTACCAAGATCCGCTTGAGCGCTAAAGCTCAAACCGAATGCCGAAATGTGAAAGATAGCATGTCCGCTACAAACCAAGGGACTTTTCTGTTACAGCCGAGTAGTGATTCTTATCTATTCGCAGTTACCAGACAGTATTAAGCAAGCAGTTTTATAGCCATATAACCATACAGACGGAAATTTCAACAATTTAAGAAATTCCGTAAACTGTCCTAACCTTGTAGACAGTATAGTTATATCGCGGGATTTGGGCACTCGAGAGTGAGAGACCCACGTTTCTTAATCACAATCTCAAAAACATTCACGGTGGACAATACCTTACTTTTATTTAAGTTGTCAATAGAGAAGATGCATTTATGTTAAAATCAGTTCAGTGAGGCTTATCTGTAGCTTTGTAAGAAGAATCTCCATGCAAATAAAGGCCTCATTGCATCTAAATCGTACGTTTAACTTTTACCGTACCATCCGAAATGATAAAAAGATCTAAAATAGAATTTACAATATTTCTATTGAAGCATGTTGGCGCATAACATATATAAGGAAATAAAATTGCAATACTCTTCCTTTTTGTGATTAATATGCCGTGTAAATGAGAAATGTTCATTTCTAAATAAATCGTAAATGCCTCACAAGTGGAAAACATTAGTTATCTGTGAAACAAAGAAAAACTCACACCGAATATAATAAGTGCACACTCTAGATCTGAAACTGTAATCGTCATAAAATCAACAGGACGATATATTTGTGGCAATCGGGGATTTCCCACCATCAGATAACGCTAGGCGGTGCCACCCTCCTAATTTCCAAACGATTGTAATTTTGAGTGCAAAATGAAGGGTAGAGCTGCGGCAATTTCTGCCTAGATAGCTTTCTCCCCTTGAGAGGATAAATAGAGGTTGGCCTTGTGTACAATAGAATTTTTGTTATATGAAATTACAAAAGTCTACCTAAATTTACCATTTCAAGATAAAGCTCTCGAAAACCTACAAATATTTACGGTTTAAACCCCTAATTACCATATTTAGTATTTTTGCTAATAGTTTGTGGTAGTTTTACTTTATGTATTTGTTTTGTCGTATGTTTGTGTGCTATATGCGTATAGGACCAAAATTTTCCCATTTATAAAATGTCTTCAAACTTGGCATATCAACTAATAATGAAGTTTAAAACATAAATCTGAAATAAAATTCGTACGTCACCGGCCTTCTCTTGAAAATCAGAAAATATAACAAAATGCTGTATTTGAGGGCTGATAATTCAAAATCAAGGCCGGTTTTTGTGATCTTTATTTCAGATTAAATTTTCTGTTCCATACTTGATTTTCAGACGGAGTAACTCTATGAAAGGGAAAATGTTGGCCCTATATACATTATAGGATACTGTAGCAAATGTTCTTAAAGATGAAGTGTGAATCCTGCCTGCTGCCTTTTGTCATGGCTGGATGATTAATTATGCTGTATGAAGTTGGTCAATGTTGTGTTTGATGATGTTTAGGACCACTCAAATGTGAAAATAGTAACACATGGTAAATAAGTTAACCCCATAATATTATGTAAAAACCGTCGTCAAATGTGAAAATAACTAGCATTTTAGTTCAAACATACACAAATGTAAGGTCGAATTATTTCACGTTTGTGACAACTTGCGCATTTGGGGGTCTACAGATGATGCTCGGTCATTATTCATCTCATTTACATTTTCAAATGGCAGCAAACGACAAAATAATGTTTCAATTGAAAACCTCAATAAAACTTGTAGCACTGTGGAAAAATTTAAAAAACACCTCTTTATTAGAAACCAGTAAAATTTTAGGCATTAGTAAAGTATTTTTACGATCAATATTTTACTCTAATTATCCATAGGTGTAAGCAAATGCAATTAGTAATAACAAAATATCGCACTGTTTAAACCCCGTTCGTTATTCTCTTTCGAGATTTAAGCAAACAAACAAATACTGCTCTATTTCGGTTCGTATATTGTATTTTGTGATGCAAGAAGTCATGAATGGAGCTGTATGAAATATTAAAGCGCATTTCATTGCAAAACGATTTGAGTTAATAAAAAATGTTTATTCATACGTGTAAAACTTCCTGATGTCAAATAGTTTAGCTATTCATTACATTCAAGCGTATCGCGTAACTCTTTCCTTTTATGATAATAGGTACTGTATTATGATATTATCTTTATCTTGAAAATCTAGAAATTTAGTAATAACAAATATTTTTCAAAATGTGACGATCAAGGAAATTAATATACTGTAGGTTAAAAATGTTTCAAAGCAGCAGTGTTATGATAAGAAAATGGGCTATTGGTAGCCAACATTTTAACTGCGCTAAATGAAATTATTATTAATATTTTCACTGCTAAAACACAGTACAGTAAACTCCGTATATAACGACTCCGAACATAGCGAAATTCCGAATAAAAGGAACCCAAAATTTTCCCCTCTTTATTTCATATGAAAATGATATATGGATATAACATACTCTGGATATAAGGAACAAATTGAAATGGTCCCGCGGAGTTCGTTATATACGGAGTTTATTGTACAAAAAAGATTTGTTTAAAACGCAGTCCCGAACACATACAAGACTAGTAAAATGCACTGTGTCTGGTTATACACCCGTAGAAAAACTACAAAATAAACCAAAACACCCGGTGTGAACAAGACCGACAGCCAACACCGACCGATAGATGCAATTATGTTATCAGAAGCGTTAGAAAAAGAATTCACAGTTCGTTTGACATGACCCTAAAACACTCTTTGAATATCCATAACACAGGAAGTGTTTGTAATTGTTCAAATGAGCCCAACGCTATTTATATATTTAATATGTTTAGCCTTCCTGAGCATACTGCAAAGGGGAGTAAGCCTTAAACATGTTGTTCTTAGTCTACTTTAAATAGCTCACTATTAATATATGAAAGCGGACCCTGCAGTCTGATGGTCAGAGAAGTCACCAACAGCCTTCATTCGAAACAGAAGCACTTAGACATTTTGTTCTCAAACATCTTCCAGTTTTTGTTTTATTTGTTATGCCCCAAAATTCGGCATATTAAAATCGCACCGTAAGTCCGTCCGTCCGTCCGTCCACCCGTCCATGCATTAAGGGAATTTAAAACACTTTGCACACATGTTAGGCACATTAAGATGACGTGTCGCATGCAAGACTCACGTCAATACCTCAAAGGTCAAGGTCATACTTAGCGTTTAAAGGCTATGAAATACTGTATTATATGCACACATTCGTGTCCAGACTGTAACTTTGTCATGCATTAAAGGACTTTAAAATAACTTGCCACAGATGTTTAGCACATCAAGGCGACGTGTCGCGTGCCAGACAAACATCTCTTCCTCAAAGGTCACGGTCACACAAAGAGTTTAAAGGTAATAGAATCCTGTAAATAAGCGCTCATTCGTGTCCGGACTGTAGCTTTGTCATACACTGATGGCTTTTAAAATAACTGAGAATAAATGTTCAGCACACCAAGCCGACGTGTCGCATACATCCTTGACCCTACCTCAAAGGTCAAAGCCACACATAGAGTTCGTAATGGTTTAACACTTTGGCGGTCAATGACACTGAAAGTGAGACACCTCTTTTGGGGCATTCGTCACTTATGAGGGGCAGCTCTTGTTTCAAATTTATCCCATGTGACCATGTGTTACTATTTTGAGCAACTAATCGAACTTAAATGGTTACCTCCGATACCTTTTACATGAAAGACACGTTTGTTCTGTTCTCCACATATTGTGATTTGCCACACAAGATCAATTGTTTACCTAGGCGGGTTAATTTTCTCGTATTAAGGGAGCACTTTAATCTGTATGTTGTAATTCCGTGGGACTTGTTGCTTATGTGAATCTGTCGGATGGTGTTTAAATGTATTTTTCTCATGTAACATTTAATTCTAAAGTAATGAACTATAACCTGTATACACTTTTCTGTTTGTGTGTTAATTCTGTGAGTACATTTTTCCACTATCGTTATCACTGTATATTTTGAGAATGACTAAGGATTCCGACTAGTCATAATAACGCTAAATCAAACACTGCATGGTAGTGGTAGTACAGATGCCTTCCCTGTTGGTTAGTTTTAATGAAATAAAGACATTTTGACGATTTAATAAAAAACATGTTCCTAAATTATTCTCCGAAAAAACTGGTTTTGTCTCCGAAAAATATGGTTTGGAGTTTTATCGAAATTGAAGCATTCCCCGAAGGTGATGTGACTGGCGGAATAACAACATATAACAACGAAGCCAACAGTTCGACGGTATTGTGTAAAATGGCATAAATAGTACTCTCATATTCGGACAACCTTTCAAGATATCATACATACAATGTAGCTAGCGTGCATGAATACAAAAAAAGAGATGTAAATATCTTTTATACGGAAATCGAAACTTTCCCTTCATCAAAGAAAACTATACTTCCCTTTAAGTTCATAGTATCTACTGATAACGTTTTATTAAAGGTATTAAAGTTCCACGAAGTTCAATCTTCCTGTTTCGTTTCAATGTTCCTTTCCAAGAGTATGATTACATGTTTTATTCTTTTCGGCAAATTAAAGACTGATTTCACACATATTTATTTTCAAAATTAATATTTTACTCAATACACCTGTGGGGTGGTTTTAAAAAAAAAAAAAAATTTTTGTTTTTTTTTTAAAAAAAATGTTTTTTTAATTTTAAAAAAACACTTTCATTAAACAGTATATTGTGATTAATATTCCCGTATAATGGAACAAATTCTTTTATCATGCATCGGCTTAAAGAGAGTTGCACTGGAAAAGTGATATTTGTTGGTCGATGCAAGGACAGTACAGTATTCTTTTTTAATGCGATATAGGGTGAATATAGTCTAGTGAGAATTCGACTTTCTTTTAGTTCTTTTCATTTATCATTGGTTTGAATGATTTAAATATGAATAGAATCAGAAAGATAAGAAGGTTTTTGAATAATACATAAATAAATAGCTGTTTATAGACGCAGTGTCGAAATATAATCGTCTATAATCTTTTATGCGTTTTGAAAATGTAAAAAGGGAAAGTTTTCAAAGAGGTGTTTATAATTTCTTTGCAATTCAACAAACTTTGACAGCAAGAAATGTTATCATTATATCGTGTTATTGTCATTTTTTTTTGTCGGAAAAGCGATATCAAGGGTTTAATATTGAGGAACTTTTTTAATGCTATACAAATGTGTCTTTGTGTAAAACATTAAATTAGATGATGCTTTAAAAGATACTTGAACTTTGATAAATACAATCAATAGATATATCCTGCTATGTCCTAGTTTTGTTACCTTTAACACTGATTTTCGCGCATGCGTGTAATGACAAGCGGGGACATGGGGTCAAATCGTAATCAAATGTTAGATGTAGACCAACATAGACTAGTTATCTATTAAAAAGTATTAAATCTTTCAAAAATATATCTAAAAAGCGTTCTTGATTAACATGAGTGTCATGATCAGAATCGTCTGGAAGCTTTCTCGACGATTCGTGACCTCATTTTTCGCGCAAAATAATGTAAAGCTAAAGCAGAAAGGACAATTATACAGTCCATGTCAGACAGTGTGTTCCAACATAAAATATACAAAATAGCTACTGATCAATTTAATCACTGTATAATAACTTTCCATGTGTCTCTGATAACACCAACCCGGGTATTCGGCTGCCTACACGCCTGAACGATACCTAAAACGCCTGTTCCATGTACATGTCGAATGTTTGTTGTAAGTACTAACAAAACCAAAATATACACATATTTTTTAATTTTGCTGAGAGTTTAAGACATCTATCTTCTGGTAAATGAATTTTCTCTTAATGGTGAAATTATCAGTCATTAAAATTAAAGATTATGGGTAAAATATTAATAAATATGCGGAAAATGATACATTTTGACACTTTAAGCTTTATTATCCTGTGAAAATGACTGAAATAATTTAAGTTGCCACTTTCCCTGGTAGAACTACACGTAATCGGAGGATGAATATACGTTTCACTTACATTTTTGGTGATTTTGTTGCCAGATATTGCGTTTTACGCGACCGAGACAAGAATTTTGGAGATACCGTTAACGATCATCGATTACAAACAATGCACCTAAGCGTAAAAGCAGGGATACCAACTTTGCATAATTGCAAAGAACCTCAAACTCCCCGCAGGGGTTACTTCCCTTCGCAGTATACATTTGAGAGGTGAGCCCACCAAATCAAATCGCTGTAAACAAGGAAGTTAAAAGAACCTAACATTTATTCCATGTTTCGTGCAGGGGAATGGAATGTTAACATTTCTGACGTGTAGAAGTGGGTAGGGGCATTATCGCACCAATATTTGCTCTTGTCCCGTATCCAATCTTGCCCCGTTAAAACAGGTTTGACGCACGGAGGTAATTTTGTTCCAGGTATGTAAGTACATGTAGACCTTAATTTGACATGCGTTTTTTGGCAGTGAAGATAGAAATAAAATTGAAGGGTCAGGGTTGAAAGGTTTACGGGTCTGGTTGTTGCAAACACACAGTTTATTTGTTTTGACCTTGATCTGTGAAGCTGGAATATAAGTCGTTTTTGAAAGTGTTTTAACTTAGCAGAAACAAATTTCTTTTTGATAGTTATAGAAAATTTGGAATTAAGAGCAGCAACCTATAAAGAATATACTAAACGGCAAATCAGCTGAACAGAACCTTAACACCATTTTATCGGTATTTCTATATCGCTCAGTATTTCATTTATGTAAAATACATGTACAAGATGAACAATGTGAACATGTTAACTGTTTTGTGTCTTTTATCGTCGAGTGTTCACTACAGTACAGTATAGGTTAAGTTATAGCAAATTCATACACTACTCTACATTCACCTGCTGTAATTAATAATAGTGTTTACTTATTTTGCTTAAGAAATTAATGTAGTTCGTACTCCTGTGAAGTGCAATAAAGTTCAATCTATTTCTAACATTTACCCTTATATTTATGATTTAATTCTGATTATTTTTTACAAATTAAAAGAAACAAATGCTGGAACTCATTTCGACTGGACTGAAACAATAAGCTTTAGGACATGAAATGTAAAATTGTTTAACCCATCAGCAAAGTTGAACCGTTCTGACATCTACAGGAACCACCTGCGATGTAAAGCATTTATAAGTGCTTTTAACGCACATATTTCATTAAACCTGTCTTTAAGTATTTGATATATTGACACATTCTATTATTGCTGGAGGTTATCCCTAGTAGATCATAGAAGCGGATTGGACAATGAGGATATTATCTATACAATGTTTCGTTCTGCCACGCAAATATTCTCTCTTGTATGTGCTGCGACGATGGGGCCATCCCAAACATAGCATATTTAAGATTTAAAACTACATGTACTTTGTAGAAAGATATCAAATATCTGTGACACGGTTCCCTCAGGCAGTCAATAGTGTATTTAAAATACATGTTTTTACTAATCATTTGCATCACTATTTGTTTTGTTTAATTTAATATTGTTACACAAAAACTTTCCATAGATGAATAGGTTTTCATATTTTCTAAACGCAATAAATAAGATAAAAGTATTGGTAAAATGCGGTGTTCAGTAAAAAATATATAATTTCCAACCTCCGGTATTTATTTTCAAACTCATATCTATACACTTGTTATACCATTATAATAATAACACTTCGTTCATTACACATCATCTTTCAATTTTAAATAATCCATTTTCATGATTAACTTATATGGTGAGTGTGGTATCCCTTTGATCGGCAAAAGGGGGGTATGGTACAGTATCTGCGCTAATCGTCAGTGGTAGCCTTAAATCCACACATATGTCTCTGAAAAGGTGATCTACTTTAAAATGTATTGTTCCTTCATCTTTAACGACACAAAAGTTATAGCTTACTTACTGAATGTTTGCTTTACATTTGTTTTGAAGAAATATCTTTAATTTATTATTTACAAAACAAGCTTTACTTTTGAAGATAAATGTTCCTGTCTTCAAAATTATAAGACAACGTGATAATAAACACCTTTTTGCATGTTGTACCGAGAAAGAGGAGACGGACATTTTATATATACAAAAAGGAAAACGTTTTCCGATATAAAACCGTATACAATCCTCAATAAGTGGTGAATAAATATATTTTTAATGGCATGATCACAAACATTCGATATGTACACAGAACAGGCGTTTTAGGTATCGTTCAGGCGTGTAGGTAGCCGCATACACGGGTTGAACATGTGTCATTAAGATATGCTAAGAATTCAACAGTTTAGAATTATATGGAACAAAGGTACATTGTTTGTTTGAAATAAGTTAAGTTTTAACTACATAAACATTTGATAAGCTATAACAGTATTACTGTTAGGGAAAAGGGGAGGGACGTGAATTACTACGTCCATTGATAGCCAAATAATATCGATACTCTCGATATAAAATGCCCTAACTACACATATTGCAATTTTTGCTTTTTTTTAAATTTCCGAAGCTACAGCTTTCCCGCTTCTTTTTGTCCTATTCCAAGTCGAATCGTCCAAACAAAAGTCGGGAATATGGTCACATGATAAAAGGCCGAAGTTTCATTGGATAACGATTGTGAAAAAATAAAATGCCGTAGTTGCAATAACTGCAACTTCAACAAAAAAGGCTGGACCTTGTTTCTGTTGTTGTTTTTTCCACAACATTGTTTGTAGATAATGTTGCCAAATGGTAAAAAGATGCAGTAACTAAACAGAAAAGGCCATATCTAGAAGTCTAAAGACTCATTTCAGGTCAAATAAACTTCCGGAGCTGTAATATGTGAATATGAAATACCGGAATTGCTTTAAAAATGCCGGAAGAACAGTTTGTCGTAACATAAAAAGCCTTGTTGAACCGTATATGTCCCGGAACGTATATATCAAACGAGAGAAAAAATGCGACCGCATATGTAATAATAATAATAATAATAATAATAATAATAATAATAATAATAATAATAATAATAATATCTTTATTTACTGAAGGTTAACACATTAAGACATGCGAAACATTAACTTATTTTCAATGTGGCCTTCAAAAAAGAAAAGAAAAAAGAAACAATCCTGAAATAAAAATGGCATTATGAAACAAAACATAAATGACATAAATGAACCCGACAAACACTCATCTTTTAACTAATGATGGATGCATTTATACAGTGGAAAAATCCCTAATCAGTCACACATGTTTCAGTTGAACAGTTAAACACAATAGTAAAAAGTTTTTAAACATCAGCATTCATTATATATCCGACCGCAAAATTACAGTAATATCAGTTTAATTTGGATTTTGAAGTTGGAATAGAATTTCTTATAGTTCCGTTTAAAAGATATGACTATTGTACAGTTTCTTATTTCAGTGGGTATCTTTTTCCACACTTCATTGCTGCTGTAGCTAAATGTATCTTTTAAATAATTTGTACGTGGTTTCAATTGAATGAGTTCATTTCGTTCTGAAGAACGGAGTCTGTAAGTACTATTACTTGAAAATGTTATTAATTCTGACATATAAATCGGTAAGAGCTGCTTTTTACATTTAAAAATAAGCAAACCCATATGATATGCCCATCTGTGTTCGAACGTAAGCCAGTTTAATTCACGAAACATATCCAAGGAACACGTTAAAACCGGCTTATTTAAGATAATCCTCGCAGCCCTTTTTTGAATCTTTAGAATTTTGTTAACATCTGATTTTGAACTTATCCCCTTGCCCCAAACTGTACAACAGTAGTCAAAACATGGCAATATGTATGCATTATAATACATCTTCTTCATATCATCAGACAAGTAAAAAAGTATTCGTTTTAACAGTGCTATTTTAGAATTTAGTTTACTGCATACCTTGGATATTTGATTTTTCCATGACAAAGTATTGTCAATTAAAACACCAAGAACTTTGTGCACTTTAACATTTTCAAGAGAAATATTTTCTATCGACAAATGCAATTCTTGGGCATTCATTATTTTGTATTTTGTTGAGATAGGCATACACTTTGATTTACCTGGGTGTAGAGACATATTGTTTAGTTTGCACCATCTAGTAATTTCATTTAAATTTTCTTGGAGATTAGCTTCGATATCATGTATGCTGCAGTCTGATTTATACATAGTCGAATCGTCTGCATATAGGTCAATGTTAATTGTCTGTGAGGATAAAGCTATGTCATTTATATAAATAAGGAATAATAAAGGACCAAGGATCGAACCCTGTGGAACACCGGAGTGGATGGGTAACGTTTCTGAATAAGAATTGTTTACCTTAACTTTTTGTTTCCTGTTACTTAGATATGACTCGAAAAGTTTAATTGTTCTTTCAGAGAAATGGTACAGTTTTAATTTATGCAATAATATTTGGTGATCAACAAGATCAAAAGCCTTTCTCAAGTCAAGAAACACTGTCCCCACATACTTTCCACAGTCAATGTCTTTCAGCCAAGTGTCTACTAGTCGTGTAAGGGCAGTATGACAAGAGTGCTGTTGTCTGAAACCAGATTGTGTTGTATGTAAAATATTTGTCTTACTGAAGAACGTATGTAATTGTTTAGAAATATGGCGTTCAAATATTTTTGATAGTGTTGATAAAATTGATATAGGTCGATAATTGCATGGATCTGCTTTATTTCCTTCTTTGAATAGAGGAATGACATATGCTTCTTTCAGTGAATCTGGAAATATTCCTTGTAAAATACTATTGTTTATTATATTGGCTACAGTTAGGGTAATGTAATCCCCACAGTTTTTCAGTAGCTTTGGTCCTATTCCGTCGAGCCCCGTAGATTTAGTAACATCCAAATTTTCAATAATTGTACACGTGTGATATATTCGGTCGAAAATAGTCTTCGCGTGAAACGTATATGGCACATAACATGTATACGTTTGACTTCGAATTTTATAGGAACACGAAAACGAATATCTCACATGCAGAAAAAGGCAAATAAAAACGAAATGTAACGATGTTTGGGAGGCATCCATATATGTATATACATGTATATAGGTGTAATGTGGAGAGCTGAAATACAATGACATGATTATCCAATAAAGTCCAAGGTAAACGACATGCGATCAACACTTATTGGAACTTAAACACAGAGTAAACTTGATATATCTGCATGGCCGGCTCCTGTGGATCGGTTCCGATCCTCTTCCTGGAATGACTTAAGCAAAAGTATAATTTGTACTTTCATGCACTTTAATATCACAACCTATGAGACATATACGTTTCGATGTAAACTGTCAAAATGACCAAACGAATATGTCACATTAAACACGTGTTACATTTACGGTTGATTATATCACACACGTGTGATATATACGTTCCGGGACATATACGGTTCAACAAAGCCTAACGTGCATTTTCCTCTTAAAACAAGTTCCCATTTTAAAAGTATTTTGCCATGTATGTTTCATCTCAAATTCTAACTAGTCTAAGAGCTGGAAAGTGTCTGTGCTTCTGTGGTAAAAAAAATCAGTTTTTTCCGTTTCCTGAAAAGTCTTCACTTCGTAGCTACTGCTTTTTATATCGAGAGTATCGATATGTGTTTCTCTACTGTATTGGCAATGTCATACCTTCTATAATCCGGAACATAAATCGAGAATTAATTGGATGTTGCAAGCGGAGTAGTTTATCTGAACTTAAATGTATTTGGATTCGATTTACTAAAGTAGTGCATGAAAATGGTTATCACGGCTGCAAATTAATTATTTTGGACAAAATCCATGGCAACTGGAATTTTGCTTTAATATTGAGCACTTTTCTTTGTGTTAATCTGCCTTTTACGCATTTCCTTTTTGATACCGCTGAAAAAACAATATAATTCTTCGGGAAGGAAAAACAGTGTCACGAGCAAAAAGTCCGAAGATAGTCTACATCACGAAACCAGTGCAAGGGCTGAATGTTAGAGAAAGTAGGATATACACATTGTTTGCCGTTCATAATGTAGTTAATTCTTGTATTTGTAGCTATAACGGTCACAGAAACAACAAACTGTAGCGCCAACTGTCTGCCCGATCAAAATAATTCTTCAGAATCATGCAACGTCACTTCCGGTGAATGCTTGTTTGGGTGCGTTCAAGGCTATGTTGGACAAAACTGCTCCACAGAATGTTCAATAGACTGTGCAGAAACAACAAACTGCAGTGCAACCTGTAAGCCCGATCAAAGTAATACTACTGAATCGTGCAACGTCACTTCCGGTGAATGCTTGTTTGGGTGCGTTAAAGGCTATGTTGGACCAAGCTGCTCCAAAGAATGTTCCCTAAATTGTGCATTGCCACCGATAAACGAATCGGATACTTGCGACGCGGAGACCGGAAACTGCTCATTCGGCTGTAAACCGGGTTTTGCTGGATTAACATGTTCGTGTCCTGAAAACTGTGTCAGTGACCAAGAAAGTACAAACGCAACTTGCGATGCAGACACTGGAACATGCTATTTAGGTTGCAAAAAAGGATTTGCTGGACAGAATTGCTCTTTTGAATGCCCTTCAAACTGCGGTCTTGTACCAGAACACAACAACGAGACCTGTAATATAACATCCGGTGAATGTTCCTTTGGGTGCCTTCCTGGTTATGCTGGACAAAACTGCTCTACAGTTTGTCCCACACACTGTTCAGTTCCTCCAAGAAATAACACGGAAACGTGCAATGACACTACTGAGGAATGTTTACACGGCTGCGATCCAGGATTTGCGGGGCTAACTTGTTCTTACAACTGTCCAGATAATTGTAGAATATCGACAAATACTACACTTGAAACGTGTAATGTCAATAACGGAGAATGTTTACTTGGCTGTCCGTACGGATACGCGGGACCCAACTGTACCTTTGAATGTCCGAGTAACTGTGGAATATCCGATGAACTGTACACACAGACATGCAATGAAACCTCCAGTAATTGCTTATCTGGTTGTATTCAAGGATACGGAGGTGCTAACTGTTCTTTGAGATGTCCAGTTAATTGCTTTAAACCTCCCACGAACAACACTGAAACCTGCGATTCTACTTACACGTGCTCCCTCGGCTGCACACAAGGTTATGCAGGCCCAAATTGCTCCTTTGAGTGCCCGGTTAATTGCTCCCATGACCTACAAAATAATTCGGACACATGCGATTCAGAGTCTGGGCAATGCTTGCATGGTTGCTTGCCAGGTCTTGCTGGCCCAGACTGTTCTTACGTTTGCCCTTCAAATTGTATGCTACCGGCAGAAAATGTAACAGAAACCTGCAACTATACAAATGGAGAATGTTTACATGGCTGCCAGCTAGGTTATGCCGGACCGAACTGTTCTGTTGAATGTCCGCAAACGTGTGCTTCCTCTAGCACCAGCGGCATCGAAATTTGTAACGCAACATCAGAGGAGTGTTTCTTTGGTTGTAAGAATGGTTCTTATGGGGCTCGTTGTGAAAAACAGTGTTCTGCCTTCGATGCAAACTGCAAGAGATGTTCTTCTAAAGACGATAGCAGGTATTTTAGAAACATATATTTTATCAAGTAGCAAACTAAATCTATATGACTACTTTGAATATATATGCATATGAGAATAGAATGTATGTGCCGTCATTTATAATTATAACGCTAATAAGATATTTGAGGAATAAAACTCACATATGACTTAGAGGCTTGCTAACTTCATTTTCAATATGCTGATACATGTGTTATTGATGAGAGTCACATATGTCTCGTCGCCAAGGACAAGTTATCACATACCGGTTACTGTTTAAAGGGAAAGTATTTTTGAGAATTTTCATATCGGCCTTTCTTACTTTCTAGATAAGAATAGTAAGCATTTCCTTGTTGATTTTTGTTTGTCTTTGTTTTACTTCGGATCGTTTGCAGATCTGTGTTCTGACAGTCCCGCTTAAGTCCAGTTGTTTATTCAAACGCATGCTTAAAGTCCACTCATTTGGCGTTTGGCCTGTCGCCGTCATGGTTATTATATTTAGAATTCCTTGAAAAGTGTACATTTTTGTTAAAATTTGACGAATGGATTTTTCTGTCTGTACATGAATTTTCAGTCCTGTACTGAATATGGACTTTCGCCAAAATCAGATCTTTTTCACTATGTGATAAATATATGATAGTTCCTTATCATAAACCGACCTCTACAAAGTACACGTCCAAATCTTAAGACTGTCCTTTTATAATCAGTTAATAATATATTTGACAAGAAAAAGGGCTAGGATAATCTTAGGCAAATAATCTACATACAAGCGTAATTTGTATGTTATCAGTATAGAGTTAGAGATATCTTATGATGTCATGGCTGTCCATGAGACTGTTTAAATTTAGATATGGGCTTACTGCACAGGTTTGTGTACATTTGTTCCGTTCCAGGTACGTTAATTGTTCAATTTACTTGAATCTTGGTCGAAAAAGTATATGGGACCATACACGTTGTGCTTTAGGGCTTAATAAAACTTATTTAATTCATTCAGTGTCGTCTGTGATGAATGCAATAAAAACTTCTACCGAGACAATGAAAAATGCCTGGCGTGTAACTATTGGTGTTTTGTAAAACCAAAAAACTCCTTACCAACGTGCAGAGAAAATGACGGATACTGTAACTTCGGTTGTAAGCCTGGTCGTTATGGTCATAAATGTGGCGTACGTTGCAGCACCACTTGCAAAGATATTTGTGACAGAGATACTGGTAAGTCTTTTAAAGAACTATAATATTTATAGATGGCAAATTGCAAAACCATCTTTACTGGTTTTATTTAAAGAATGTGTACTGAACTTGTTTTGTTTAATGCTATATTCTGACTAATTGCATGCATTCGGATTCGATTTAAATTATCTTTTAAACCATTATAATATTTATATGAACATTATATTACAAGAAACTGCTAATAACTTGCCTGTGTACATCCTATTCGGTAATAGGATTAAAAACTATAATTTTTCAAGACAGTTGCTGTAAATGTGAAGATAAACCAATTGCAATCTCATGTTTTGCTCAAAGGACTGCGCGTGAAGTGTTTTTTTTTGTATGTAACTTAAAAGATATTTTCAATTTATAGTAAAGTGCCTTCAATATTCGTTTTAAAATTTCATTATTGGTCTTAAATATTTTAGAAATTATAACAATTTTATTGTATGTGTCCTGTATTCTATCATTGAGTAAACTAGTTTCAGAAGTTCGGATACGAAGAATTCAAATCATGAGTACACATATTACGAGTGATTTACATTTTCCCATCCGAACGACTGGTTGTATTCTATTTAACGATAATTCTTTATTTTGATTCTAACATTTTTCTGTTGACAAAAACGAACTTCATTGAGCGCGAATAAGTACATTGTTGTAACTTTAAAACATGAAATGCAATTGGACGCACTTGATTTCATACACCACGTTGTTATGTCACTTACCGTCTTCATTGAAAAACGTGTTGAATTTTATCGTAAAATAAAAAGACAGATTGTTCCGTATACAGTAAACCTCGTATACGACAACTCCGGATATAACGGAATTCCGGATATAAGGAACAAACTTTCTCTACCGAGTTTTTTGTTTTCTTTATGTTATATGAAAATTTTATATGAATATTACGAACTCCGGATATATCAAACACATTTAAATGGTCCCAATTAACTTGTTATAAACGGGGTTTACTGTATGTATATGAATAAACACAGCCAGTGGTGTTCAAGCATTATTTATAGAATGCGAACAAAATCTTAGTTCATACAAAGGACATCATCGCGGTTTTGTGTCACCTGTCTTCCATTTTTTTAATGATATAGAGGATAATTGTTGATTTTGGTGTAATGTCACGTTTTACACTTAACAGGTTTAGAAACGCAAAGATTTCCCCTGTTGAACATTTTTATTTGAATGACGCTATTGTTTTTAAATCATATTTAGGTCATTTTTTGCAATGGATTATTGAATCTTTTACAAGAATTCAATTTTATATTGTTTTTGTTGTGTATTAAATTTGAGTAAATTTGAAACACGATAACATTGTTAAAATAAATGTTTTGCCACTTTTGCGTTTCTAAACCTGTTGAGTGTAATTTCACCGAATGGGCACCAAAAGTGATATATTCATGAGTGGCGCAGCGAATTACGCTTGGTATACTTTTGACGTTGATCCGAGTTAAAGATTGCAAAAACAGTGAATATAAAAATGGTAATCCACTGTTTCAAAACTGTGGATTATCACTTTTATTTCATTGAGAAAACTCTATAACTTACTGGAAAACATAAAATAAATAACTTTATTGGTTTTCCAGGAACTTGTACGATAGGTTGCAATTCCCCAAAATATTGTGGCCTAACGTGTCTGAGTCCATGTAACAATGGATGTGCAAATCAAAACTGCAACCAGAACTGTACATGTTCAGACGGATGTCAACGTACAAAATGGGGAGAGAAATGTGATAACCAATGCAACGACAAATGCAATAAACCATCTGATTCAGGCAGTAACATATGTAACAGGTACGATGGTTCTTGTCGATACGGCTGCCACAACGATAACTTCTGGGGAAGTCAGTGTAAACAGTCTTGTTCAGCCAACTGTAACGATACAGTATGTGAGCAGTCTTCCGGAAATTGTACGGGAGGCTGTGATAGCAAGAAGGTTTACGGTGAACGGTGTGATATGTCATGCAATGAAAACTGCGTCAACGGTACGTGTGAGAGAGCTGGTGGGTACTGCGATAGCGGATGTGTTACAGGAAACTATGGTGATCGATGTCATTTGAAATGCGCAAACTGTATAGATCTTAGTTGCCAGAGGAAAAATGGATCTTGTGACGCCGGGTGTAAAACAGGCAGCTATGGGGACCGTTGTAATCTCACGTGCAGCGACAGGTGTCAGAATGAAGTGTGTGAGAGAAAAAGTGGAAATTGTACCTGCATATCGGGCTATGGAGGACATCACTGTACAAAAGGTATCACTAGCTTCCGCAAGAATGTGGTTTTTTTATCAATTGAATAAACTAATTGCATATGTGCTAAGTGTATATACTAAATGTCGGTATTTAGCGCTGTATAAGTATGGCAGTCTGCTAGTAATATTATATATCTTACAACTGTTGCAATTTTTAAATAATTAGAAAAGTCTATATTAATGTTAATTGTAAGCCAAACTATTCAACTATGATCTTGAATAGCGTTACGTGTTTCTAAAGTACATGTATAAAGTTAAAAACCTACTTGTAATTCGATTCATGAAGGCTTTAGTTGAGAGTGTCTTGAAACTACAAAACAAACTATCTTATATTAACTTTAGTTCTTCCAAGAATAACAGTACCTACACCGCCGCCTGATAACTGGATATATGTGGTCATAGGCTGTGGTGCACTTATTCTTCTTGGAGTAATGGCCACAATCGTCCTGGTGACAAAGAAAAGGCTAGTATATATATATATATATATATCCTTTATATTATATATATATATGTCTTGTTTACTTTATTTTCTATTCATTTACTGCATCTTTAAACATTGTTTCATCCCATATTTAGACTGGTATTGAAACGTTTTGCAATACATAGAACCAAAACAAATATTTAATTCAGAGTCATTTCTACCAATTCGACAGCTGTGACAGTGAATTTACAGATTGGTTGTGTAGCGTACGCACTCTTGTAACATGAATGCAACACACCTTCGGGATTTTATTCAAGAGTAACGCAAAAAATATGTATGTGGCCTTATGGGAGTGAAGTACATAGAATAATGTATAAAGCGCTTATAAATTTATTGTTGTTTGAAGTGTGTATTTTTATTTACATTGTATGAATCAGCTCTGACTAAATATCGTCAGTGATTGAGGAAGTATGCAAGTTTTTTATCAGTGATTTATGTAATGAAATATTATTGCAAGTGGTATGTTGGCTACATTCTCCATTCTGACGATCATAATCGATTTTGCTGTTTATCGATAAATAACAGTCGTGTGATAATTTCATCTATTTTTTACTTACTTTCATCACAAACAGGAGGCGCGTTGCCAAGCGAAAACGGGCTGACAGAATGTCGAGAATCGCCGATGAACAAGTCTTAGAAGAATCCCAAATTCGACACAGGCGCAAAGGTATATACAGGGGCCTGTTGATTAAGGTGCTCGCTCACAGTAGCGGTGGAAAAAATTAAAAATAATTAAAATACATTTACCTGGTTGAATCAACATGTTAATCTAGTTAGCCGTTAGAAAAATCGAATGAAAATGCTTTTTAAGAATGCTACATAATAAGTTTATACATGTAAATATAAAAGCATTTGAATCAAGGATCGAATTTGGTAAAGTATCAAATTTCAAATGTACAGATATACTTGACAGAAATGTATACTGGAACCTTATTATATGACTATATGCTCTAAAATATGTTACTTTTATACAGTTTTAAGAACATTATTTTTTTACCAAAATCTGAGAGCGAGCAGCTTTAAAGGCAGATACTCTGGAAAAAAATATCATTAAGGGTTACCTATCAGTCATAGATAAGGCAATTAAACTGTTGGTATAAGTATACAAATAACGCCATTATTTTATCGTTAATATTAGCAATTCATTATTGTTAAAAGCGAGACAATTATGTGTGGTTATTATAAAATCCGGCTGGGGTTTAATTTTGTAAACTGTGCATGACAGCAAAGCTACATTATTGAAATATTTTGTTTTGATATCTGCACTGTTCATTCCTTGTTTTGCTTATTAAAAATTGTTTTTTTCGTACTAATTTTATCTCAAAACATAGAAAAAGATGAGCTTTGAATTCAAGTGTCATAATTTCTCTGACGATTTATGTCAGGTGCGGGTGACAGGTTGACTCAGTTGTTTGTAGAGAATCCTCTTGCAAGATTCATGAAGTACCGAAGTCAAGGGGGCGCTTTGGTTACAAAGATTCCACTGGACGAGCTCCTGAGAAAAGTATTAAAAATGGACGAAAATGACTATGGTCGTGAATTTGACGTGAGTGCACTCATTTTTCTCATTCTTTCAAGTATTAATACAGTGGGAGTTCAAAACCTTTACACAATGGTGATATATCAATTAAAGAGACAGCGGGCTTATAAAGCACTTGTCAAATATCTATAATCAAACAAGTTATGAAAAAAAAACATTAATTTACTCACACACAAAAGGGGTTTTTTTTTCTTTTTTTTTTTTTTTTCCCCTTTTGTTTTTTTTTTTCGGCAAGATGGATAACAGGATTACGCTTTCATTTCAATTTAAACATTTTCTCCTATAAATTTCTTTCAAAACCGTAAGATATTTAAGTGGGAAATGTTATAATTTGGCTGTTATGTAATTACAAAAATATTTACAGAATATGTTTGAACATATTTGTATAAAAATATTACTAAATACATTCATCTATGTTGAGAGGAGTTAAATTATTATAATTATTCTGTAGCAATAGACTACATTAAGATGTTTTGTATTATATTCTATGTATAATTATGGACGTTCTTTTGTTGAAAATTTGAAACATATAAATTATCAAATGCTCATTCTGCACTTTGTATAGTGTAAAGTTGTGTAATTATCCACGCATGTATATTATGTTCTTTCCTTTTATGATTTTCGTTCGTTCTTCTGTTTATCGTAAAACATTTCTAATATTTATTCAATCACTGTAAAATAAAATATATATCACTTAACATGTATCATGAAAGTTGTAGTTATATTTCAGTCTTTGCGGTAAAACCAATGTGTTGCATATGCGTGGATTGTACTTCAATTTTTTTTTTAAGTTTTTTTTTACAATTTATGAGTGGATTTTAATAATTACAAAAGGCCTCTATATTGACGGTTTGTGCTAAAATAAGACATGTTTCGATATAAGTATTTTCTTCTTAAAAACTGCATTTATTTATTGAACACACTTTATGTTTGGAGAATACAATATGCTAGATGTAGGGGTCCCCGTTCTATAATAACCCTTTTAACCACAAACTCGTGAACACTTCAAAACATATTGTATTCTTTGCTATGAAGGTGTGTCTGTTATTTTTTTTTGTTTTTGTTAACCAATTAAAAAGTACACACCCGACCATTTATTGTAACTATAGTAACTTTCTAATATGTGTGCGCTCAATAGTTACAAATGTAGTAATGTATGTCATTTTCAAGGAATTTCAAGAACAAATAAGACCACTTGAAAAGTATGAAACACACAAACCAACCTGTATTTTTGCTTTTGCATCTAAAAGAGAGCTGCGAAGATTGATTTTGTTTCTTCCAGGATTTCAAAGTCGGTTTGACAAAATCTCATGAAGTTTCGAGGAGACTGGATAACCTGTCATTAAACTTTTTCAATGGAATATATCCGTGTAAGTAACAAAGCGTCTCTCTATCGCGTACAGAACACCTCAGTGTCTGTCGCATGTCTATCAACAATTTCATCATTGATAAATACTTGTAACTTCTCAAGAACCGTTTCATGTTTCTTTACCAATGTCCCAAACGGGTCTTCATATTATTCCGTTCTGTTTCACTGTTACGCAATCATGACTATCATGTATACTTGATTAATTCACATCAAATAAACAATAATTAACTCTTCAATCATCTTTTCTTTATGTCAAATACAATAAGAAAAAATGCACTGGTATCTTGCTTCTATTTGTTTTCTGTTAAAAAATATACGTTTCGTAGCACAACCTTTCCCTTGTATGATACGTTAAGTCTGAAATACAATTTAATATTCTTTTTTGAAAACAAAAACACTAAATAAATCCAATAAAATTTGCACACAACGTACCAAAAGTCAGACCAACACACAGAAGAATATTTAATCTAACTCTTATAGAAAGAAATATGCAATTGCAAGGTACAAATTGCAGCTTAAATAGTAAATTTATTAACTAGTTATGATTATTGTGACTTCAGATGATGAGAACAGGGTTACATTGAGACATTCGTTCGAAGATGTAACGCGGAAATCCAAAATAAAGCGTGGAATATTAAAATCTGTTCATTTCACAACATTTCGTCCGAGCAGAGGCAATGCTGACTATGAAACTTTTGGAAACATGGGCGAGGAGCATGATGCAGAACCTGTTAAATCTGCAATGAGGAAACCAGTAGAAAAAGATAAATCAAATGGTTATGCCAGTGTTGTATTTGAAATTGAGGATGACAACGGTATACCAAAACAAAAATGGGACACAGCTGTTTCCAATGATTATGCTACCGTAGAAGGTGGTGATAAACCATTATCTTCCAGTATGGTAGACATCGACGAACCTTCGCCAAGTGACTATGCCAAAGTAACTGCAGGGGGACAAATAGATACCTCTGGAGCAGAACAACAAGAAGGTGTATCTAGTGATTATGCACATGTTGATAAGAATAGATCAACACATTCCGATGATGATGAACCAGGTGAAGAGCCATCTAGCGACTACGCACATGTAAATAAAGATACGAATGCCAAACCATCAACTTCAAGGCAGGCAGATGAAGATGAGTATGCAGTGGTCCACAAGGAGACTAAACCAGGGGCTATGGCAGAAACCAGGAATATAGAAACAGATGGAACTGTGGTAATTCAAAAAGACTACATCAATGCCTCCTTTATTAAGGTAAATCATATATCTACTTTATATGTAGGTTAGTGTTCTGTTTGATGCATTTACGAAAAGAAATTGATTAGGCGCAGCCAATGTATTGCAGTAAATGTATCAAAATAAACATAAGCCTACTGTGTTTTGATATTATCTTCTGTAAAGCAGCAATACTCCTCTCTTTATTGACTCGGTATACATCTGCTGATTTGCTCAGTTTAAATGCAAGTCAATACTGCACTGAGATTGGACAAAAAATAATTTCAAACGCTATTAAATCAGTACTTTATGTGCTTGCTTACGGTCATTTTACCCAAAATTCTACATTGCACATCTCTTTACATTGATATGTTTTAACATCGCTTTTAAAGAATATACAGTGTTAGAAACAATTCATCGTTGAAATTATGGTACGTTTAGAATGAATTTGTTTTAACTTGAAATTGCAATGTCTGCTCCATTTTATGGAAATTACTGTGTTTAGAGTAATGTTTCGTTAGAATATTTTTGACAAAGCATAGGTGAAACGTTAAATTACCATAGTAAGCACCAAACTAACTACTTGAGACTGTGCTATCTAAAAAGAACAGTTTAGTAGCAAGCAGTATGCTTACCAAAGTTGAAAGAACGATTCCAGTACATTGCACTAATCAGAGTGTGTTGATTTTTAAAAGTTAAAACAACGAAACTGTTTGTCATGGTTGTATCATCTAAACAAAAAAAGCATACCTGGTTCACTTAATTATATAAACACAAAAATTGTAGTTACTTTGGATACACTACTTAAAGACAATTATCTGAGGCCATGATCACATTTATTACGAAATATATTGTTAAGTAATAGTCATCTCATTTATTCTGGATGTTTGCGGTAGAATGCATTTTCATTTAACCACGTGCGTGTTTTCACTTAACAGGGTCACAATCAGAATGAAAAATACATTGCCGCTCAAGGTAGGTGTATGCTATTGAATCAAGGTATAGATACGTACGAATCTTCAATCTTTTTGCCACACTTTACCTGGTGTGAAAGCTGAACAAAAATGAAATAAATACTGACTGCAAATCATATGCATGATCCTAACTCTACTTAATATCAAGTTTTGACTTTTGTTACAAGAAAACGATGAGGTTAAAGTGCAGTTACGTTTTTAATGCATACAGTTTCTTTACACAGTGTGAAGCATGTTACAACGATTGTATTTGCTAATAGCGTCTTTACAACTGTTATATGCCAATTGAGCTCACATAGTCAATTAAAATTGTTACTGTTTGTCTACTTGATCATAGAGCCTGTCAGGAAAAGAGGAGATTCAGGTGGTAACTGTGTTTAGAAATAAAGTATGTCCTGTCAGAAATACCTTACTTTTTAATAAAGTGCGTCACTTTCTTACTTTCATAAAAAAACATTTATATATTACTATCTGCTATAGCACCGGCAAAAAGAACTGCAGATGATTTTTGGCTGATGGTATGGGAACAGAAGAGCCAGTTTGTGATCATGCTGACTGTGATTCCAGAGGATGGGGTATGTTTAAACATGTATAAGTTTGAAATGAAATCAATTGAAATTGAGTTTTAATTAATTACAATTAATTACAAATGTAGTTATCCGTGTACAGATAGAGGTACAATAGGTAGCGTAAACATAAATAGTAAACATGTATAGGTAGAGTAAACGCACATGGCAGTTCTCTAGACGCATAAGGAAGTCGTACAAGCAACTTGTGTAAGTCAAGAATACGTTATTGGTGTAATCATTTGCATTTACAGTCGGCTGTCCTGGCGTTGAAACCCATTGACAACGAAAACGTTCAAACTCAGCGGAATTCATCTTAAACATTAAATGATTTTAAGAAATAAATTAGTATAAACAGCAAAGACTTTGAAATAAGCAAAACGTGGGCTAAAATGGGTAACAGATAACATTTGTCCGCCGTAATTATGTTTCAGTATTCTCGCTGTGAAAAGTACTGGCCAGATAAAGGAGACGATGAAACATTTGGTGACATCAAAGTCACCGGTGAAGATGTACATGAGTATGCAGACTACACGATCCGATTTTTCAAACTAAGCCTGGTTTGTTAAATTTCAACTCAGTTATATGATAAAATTATTAAAATTACAAGTATGTATTTTAACTGGACTGATAGGACAATGCATGGAAATCAGCCGCATGTAGAAATCTACCACTTTTTGGATTATTAAGCAGAAGGTTCATACTGTTTTGACTGGGAGTCCGCCATCTTGGTTTACGTTAAAAGCAGTTTGGGTGCGTGCGATTTATGTATTTTAAGTAAATCTGGAGATAATGAAAAGGAGTTATTATGCCCTTGAAGGGGGTAGACACAACTTCCGGTGAACAATTCAAGTCGGTCGGCCTACACGTTTTAATCTACATTTACGGTATCCGATGTCCGTTATCCCTAAAAGGCATTGTTTGAGCATATCAATGTCTTGAATTCTATTTCTGTTTCCTAAATCTATAACAACGAACGCTTCGTAAAATTCTTTAGTCAATCCATTTAAATGTTATGACTATTCCCGTCCGAAATACAATACCGTCCTTACTGTTGTAAACAATATTTTGTTGGAATGTGTAGGTGTCTTAGTAAAAAAATAAAACATTGATTTCTCGTGTTAATGTTTAGAAAAACGGCCAAGAGAGAGACGTTATTCACATGCAGTTTAATGCCTGGCCGGATGAAGGCTGTCCGGTGTCAGCTATTGAATTCATCGACTTTCATCAGAAATACAGGTCCATGACTAAAGGCCGTCATGGCGTCGGTCCAACAATCGCACACTGCACGTAAGACCCTACATTATTTCATTAACACCTCTTGCTAAACAAAAGTGATCCAATCTGGTGTTAGTTTGTCACATTAACACACGTTTTCTTTCGGTAAAATACTAGTCTTTATCCAGAGTTGTAGTTCCGATCCAATCTATGCACGACTCGGACTAAGAGCTGCAGACATCCCATTGCCACGGATCTTGTTATAAATGTACTTTTTCGAATGAACGAGCAAATATTTTTATTAAATAAATAGTTATAAATTTTCATAATGCAGTGTGTTAATTGTATTTAAAAATGCATAACAATGCGTAACATTGCTCATTGAACTAATACGGATTATTTCGCGGAGTAATTTCAATTTTCAAAATGTAACGAATGTAAATAAAGAACTATTTTCTTCACACGTTGGGAGAGGTATAAGTGAGAGTGGTAAGAACGATAATTCTGAATAGAGATTGCTAAAAATAAGTTAATGCTATTTCTTACATCTTTGTAGCCACATAATATTTTGTATATTTGTTGAAAATTATTTTCGGTGTTGACAAATTGCTTTGAACAAATTTTAAAGACTTTGCAATACTCCCAAACCGGAAGTTGTGATATTACTTCGGACAATTATTAGGACAAAAACATCTTGCATTTTAGCGCTGGAATTGGAAGAACGGGTGTTTTCATCGCTCTGGATATCCTTGTAGAAGAAGGTTTAGATGCACTACATGTTGATGTATGCAAGTGTGTCACCGCTCTGCGAGAACAGCGTGTGGACATGGTTCACTCAATTGTAAGTAAACAGAATATATACACAATGGCCGCACATGGCCGCCATTGGTTTTCTAAATACAGATTCGTTTTGTATAACACCATCGCATTGTAAATTAAGGTATAGAATGTAATGCAGGCTCATTTCATTATTTCGATATAAAATACTATCTACCATTTTTGTGCAATGGATTTGAACTGTTGTGTACACATATAATTATACATGTTT